>OX465289.1:98630986-99830986 GCA_949987695.1 Merzomyia westermanni
AAAAAAAGCGCTAAGATCGGAGCTATATATAGCATATATCCCATACAACCAATCGTTCAGATAAGAGGATTATGGCCATTTCTCCCTTATTTTAAAAGATTAGAACTTGAAACTTGGTGAGATATTTTCTTATGGATAGTAAAAGATTTCGTAAAAAAGTCAGCAAGATCGGAGCTATATATTCAAGGCAAACTTGATAATAAGATAACGGGCAAATTAATCAGTTTTTGATTAACCATTTTTGAAATTACTCGAGTAACGCTTGTTTTGATTACTCATAATTTTGATTAATCAAGTAATCGATTAATTGAGCAATTGATTAATCAACTTACTCAATAAATCGAATAAAGGCACAGCCCTAGTAAAAACTTCCCTTAAACAAATAAAGCTTATTATAAAAGAAAATTAAATGTATTGCTGACAAAGTTTTAGAGAACTTTAAACAATGCGTATTTAAGTTTGCACGTATTCATGAAAGGTATAAAGCCTTCGGCACAGCCGAAGACAGCGCCGTCCTTACTTGTTTTAATTGAAAAGGTTAGCCATAACAAACACTTAACAAAACATAACTTAAACGTTTAAAATTGTTTCTTCATATATACATATATTTAAATTGTGTTGTGAAATCTTCTTTGTGAACTCCTTTTTTCAAAATTATTCCACGTTCTCCAAGACGCGATTCTTCTGTGGATCCATCGACATTGATCGATCTTTGTAATCCATTCTCAGATCAAGATACATCACATCACAATACACATAATCACATCATCGTCCACACCTCAGAATATACAACCACAAACTCAAATAAACACAGTAGCTTATTCTGAAATATCGGCTACTTCAATTAAGTTACCAACTTTTTGGTCAGATTGTCCTCAAGCTTGGTTTGTGCATACGGAAGCCCAATTTGCTGCTAAAGGAATCTTTGTAGATAGCACGAAATACGAATATTTCATTATTTCTTTGCCACAGGAGGTTATATTAACTGTGTTAGATGGTATTCAAAATCCTCCATCAGTGAATAAGTATGATTTAAAAAAAAAAAATCTAATTGAACGTTTTTCTCCATGTGAAAACAAAAGGCTTGACCAGGTTCTTTATAATTCTGATATGAGAGACAAAAGACCATCAGAATTATATCGGACTCTTAGTTTAACTGCAGGTTCTAGCATAAATTCTGATCTCTTAAAGAAATTATGGTTAAGAAAACGTCCTAAAGGAATAAATCTTGCCCTCAATACCTGTACCAATTCGGACATTCATAGTTTAATTAAACTTGCTGATGATATGTGGGAGGTTATGAGCAGAGATGAAGTTTGTGCTGTAACAGTTAATAAGTCAGAGTCGCATTTGGAAAGAGCAGTTGATAGTCTTGTTAAATTAACTTCCACCATGTGTGAAAACTTTTTGCGGTTGGCTACTGAAATATCTGCTATCATCGTAAGTCCCGGTCACTGAGTAAAAATCGTTATAAAAGAAGATCAACACCTCGAAACTGGTTATGTCGTTATCATTATAGGTATGGTAGTAAGGCACGTAAATGTGAACAACCCTGTTCATACATATCATAATTCATGTCAACCTACGCAGGGAAACTAGGTTCACCTATTGCTTCTGCGGCGACAAGTAATTGGTTAAGTGATCAATTGTCTCGTCGCCTATTTATTTTTGATAAAGATAACAAACTTAATTTTTTAATTGATAGTGGTGCGGAAATTTCCGTTTTACCTTCTTCAAAATTCAAAAATTGTAAAAGCTCTTCTGATTTATTTTTAACGGCAGCTAATGGTAACACTATTAAAACATTTGGAAAGAAATTATTATATTTACAATTAAGACGGGAATTCCCATTTGAAGAATTGCGCCACTGGTGCTTCGATGGCGCGGCCGTGGCTCGAAATTACCGCTGTCGAATTGTTATTTTTGTAAAAATAGAGAAAGGATAAGACAAACGAGAATTCTCGTTATAAAAAATATGGCCGTTTATCTTCTTAACATATTATAAAACAAAGTCACTTTTTCTGTCTGTATTTCCCCTTGAATGCTTAAATCTTGAAAACTAAGCAACGGATTTTGATGCGGTTTTTTTTAATACATAGATTGGTTGAAGAGGAAGGTTTATGTCATTATAACGTGAAGAAATATATAAAGGGGGCGTGGCAATCGGACAAAATGTGGTAAAAAACCATAAATTTTTCTTTTATACAGCCATAAATCCTAAACGAATCCACCGATTAAAATGAAACTTACTTGAAGTTAAACTTTGAAATATTTACTTTCGTTCTGCATCAAAAAAAATAGTTGTTTCATATCTTATTTAACCAAAATTGTTTAAACAAAAGCAGCACTTTTTCCAAAAAAGCTGTTTGTGTGTTTGTTCGCTGTTAAACGAATGAGCCATTAGAACTTGACAGCGAATAAACACACAAACAGCGTTCTTTCACCATACGATCTAATTCAACATGAATGAGGTGGGGCGACATCGTATGGTGAAAGAACGCTGTTTGTGTGTTCGTTCGCTGTCAACCGATTATGCGGGAATCTCATCCCACCTCAGTCATGTTGAATTAGATCGTATGGTGAAAGAACTTGGTACGTATGTATGTAAGTCCATATGTACGAATCTCTCGCATAATTAAATTTCGGACGTATGTATGTATGTATGTTTTCAATTCAATTATATTTTATTTCCGTTCGAAGCCGGGGCGGGTTGCTAGTTTTGTATAAATAGGGATAGTGACAAAATTATTTTAGCTTTTTAAATATTGGTGACAATGGTCGAAAATCCTGGGGTGGCCGTGACGATGTGTGCTCTTCTGCTGTCGCTGTAGAAGTAGGACGTTGTCAGGTCGAAGACAACCGTTGACCGAAAAATTATCTTCCGGTTTAAAGGGGAGGTTCCCACACACGCACACCCACGTGCATGTATATGTGTGCTGACTAAACATTAATATGCATGCATGCACACACAGATGGGTGGCTTTTTGTGGGTGATTGGAAAAACGCCTTAGAGTGGCAAACTTTTTTTTAGGAATTAGGCATCTCGCCTAAACATGCCGGCCCCCTTCCGATACGCTACATCTTGACCTGGCCTAGGATTCCCGACCACATCGTTTTAAATCTATGGTCTTAACCTTGAACGTGTGAGGGCCGGATGGCCCCGTCATAGCTCCGCCTGCTTCGAGTGCTGAGATTTGCGGTTTTGACCAGGCGGAGCACCATCGTTTGTCCCGAAAGCTAAGAAAGAGAAAGAGAACTCGAAATGAAAACATAAAAAGGTGCATATTTCTTGCCAAAAACTCTTGTATTTTATTTAAAAGAGAAAAATTTTGTTGGTTTTATATCTTAAATCTAAACTTACATACTAATGGCGCCCGAAAGCACCCAACCAATAATTGTTCTTTGGGCAAGCAGCGTTCCGAACGACGGGGGAGGGTGCCCGCGGTTATAACATCGGCATAAACGTCCCGACGTCCTTATCGACGGAAAACTGCTTCCCACATCTAAACTAGAGCTATTGTTTAGTGTCCTTACCGTGTCAAGCTCCTAGGCTCTTTCCTGATAACGATTCCAACAGTACATGATGTTCCTTAAGACCTTTACAACGCGACACTTAGCAAACTTACAAAATTTTGCATTCACATTTTGTTTCCAACCACTAAGCACAAAGTTACGTCTGTCACTATCGTTGAGTACGAATACTTAAATTTCATTCCGTATAAGGCGAAATATGACGAAACCCCTGTGAGATAGAAATTCCATTCTCGATGGTAATTTTCAAGGTATGAACTAATGGCTGCCAGAACCGATTGATTGGCTCGTTCCGCGGCATTAGGCTAAGAAGCATAATACACCGTCTTGACAGGTCAGACAACATAGTTTTACAACAATACGGAGAATTGCTTCGACGTAAACTGTTTTCCATTATCGAAATAAACAATTTCCGGCACTAAAAATTTATGAAAAATTTCTTCTATAAAGAACTTGACCACATTCACGGCGGTGGCTTCGCTCCTCGCTTTCAAAAAAAAAAACTTAGAAAATTGGTCCACTACAATAAAAATAAAACAGTTCCCTCGTTTCGCACTTGGCTATTTTCCCGCAAATCCATATATATTTTGTGGAAGGGGCGACCCATCACGACTATCTTCCCAATACCTGGTTTCAAGATTATTTCTTTACACGTTTGACATTCGCGCACGAAGTTGCAAATTTGTACGACCATATTTGGCCAATAATATAACCTGCGTAGACGATGTAGCGTTTTGGCCAAACCCCCGTGTGTAGCTGGCTCTGGACAGTGCGCATTCTCAATGAGACTAACCGTCAGAGCTTCCGGGACCCATAACTTCTACTCATTCTCCCCGAGTTCTATATCCCTTTTGAAGACCATTCCATCTTCTAACTTCAGACCAGGGAGCCGTTCTTTATTATTATTAAAGTTCTTTACACTCGTCCATTCAAGTCTTCTAATGACATCAACCACTTCAGACTATCGTGATCCCTTAAACAGTAAATGGCATTAGGTCAGTATAAGGGCACAGTTTTCTTTCTAGTGTATTACCGCACCTAGACCATAATCGGAAGCGTCGCACTGTATCCAAAATCTTTTTGAAAAATCCGGGTGTTTCAACACCGGAGCTCTCATCAAGGCTCTTGAAAGATTTCGAAGCTTCTCTTCTCGTTTCGAATTGCTGTCTCTTTTTCAATGCATCGACTAGTGGCTCTGTTACCCAATCAAAATGTCATTGTTACGAACTGGTAGAGCGGCGTAATGGCAGGGTGGAGGCAGTATAGGGTTAACTAACGTGATCCGTGAACGTGGATTTTCTTCCAATCACCCACACCAATCCACCCACTTGTATTCGCGTGTATGCATTTTCGTGCTTTCTCAGCACACATATACATGCATGTGGGTATGCATGTGTCTTCTTAAAACCCAAGGATGATTTTTCGGGTTCAACGGTAGACAACCGTATACTTTTCCAGCAAGCGTACACGGAGACACATCACGGCCACCCAGACTTCTGAACCACACCACTGCCATTTTCAAGCGAACTCAGTTTTGTGCATTTAAAATTTAAAAAAATTTCTTAATGTAGCAAAATTCATCAGCCACCCTGTACATGGCCACATTATAACAAGAATTCTCGTTTTCCGAGTCACTTCCGCTCCCAAAGAAACACTAATGCCGAATGTACGTGGTCATTCTCACCGTCTAGAGGAACCACAGCACCTAATTATAGTCCGCAACAACAACTCAACAACATTCACTTGGAACGGCCAAACCTTACAACATTTTTAAACTACCATACAAAGGCATTGGTATACTTGCGGACATCGCCAGCAAGTGCTACACCACACAACAATTTGTATCAAGCAATTTTTATCTGCCAATTCAATAGCTGCCATATAGAACATTCTGATAACAAAAAAACACACTCTGCCACATTCCACGGAGCCTAGCACAGTATATTAACGAAAAACACATTCTGCAAATCACCACATCAAAGCACATAAGTTGTATATTTCTTTCCACTTATTATACCTAGCGTGTACTAGTACTTTTCCATAAAACGGTGGTTTGTAACGGTACAAAATAACGGAGATAGATACAGTCCGCTTTTACATCAGTCAAGTATTGAACTTAAGTCTGCCCCGACATCGGCGAGGGAGGAGAGAAGAGAGGAGGAGAGTACGAGTACCTTCGTACCGTCAAGTCGCTTCAAGATTTTCTCTCTACCGAGTTCTTTCTCTCTTATATACCGCTTTTTGTTTCGCAATTACTTTCAAGAAAAATTCATACATGTAAACGCGAATAGAAAACGCGAGCAGAATTGAATTCAACATTCGACTAATGTTAAAGTGGACATAGAGTTCCATATATCAAAGTTCTTAGAATGAACAGAGAAACCATAAAAACATATCCGTCCGTCCGTGTACACGATAACTTGAGTAAAAATTGAGATATTTGAATGAAATTTGGCACACAGGCTTCGTTCTGGCCAAGGTAGATTGCTATCTAAAAAGGGCGAAATCGAACCATACCCACGCCTAAAATGAGATAATCTGTATATATAAAATGAATTGGTGTGCGTGAATAGGTTCAAAACTCAAAAACGGCCTAACCGATCTTTATAATTTTTCCTTTTCTTTGTTCGATCGGACTTAGTTCATATAAGTTAACACAATACTTTGTGAACTTCTTCACATAAATTCCATTCCCATAGAATATTCTGCAATCGTTCGCATACTTTGGAGTCTTGTTTCAACCAAAGGTGCAATTGCCCTGCACGCGCATCCGCTAAATTCTTAGTTAACGAAACTAAACACCTTTGGGGAGCGAAACACGCGCAACCGCTTATTCGCTCACCTAACGAAATACTTCAGTTGAGCGGTTCACGCGCAAACCCTATTTGGCTGACCAAGCATCTTTGGTCACGTAGGCTGGCTAAGGAAGGCTAGCTTGTAACTTTTAGCTTTAAGAATAAGTCAGTCTAAGACTTAGCTTAGATCCAGAAAGGCACATAGTGTCGCTTAATTCACTCTTTAAGTTAACATTAAAACAACAGGCAGATAGTGCAGCTAAATAACTTTATTCTTGTAGTTTAATAGAAAAAGGCACATAGTGCCGTAATAATAAACAAACTAAAACATTAAAATAAAATTGTTTTAACTATCTGGCGCCCGAGCACGGATTGCAGGTAATAAAATAAAACTCGCGGACTAAATTTAATTAAATTTCGCACACCGGCAGTATCAGCCCAGCCTAACGAAAAATAAACTTATAATAGTTACTAGTACAAATAAATAAGTGAAGTAAATATTAAAGTGGACATTGAAAGGGAAAATAAATAAAAATTTATACTACTCAAAAATAACTAAGAGACAAAGAAATAAGTGAAGTAAATGTGTAGTGGACACTGAAAAAGAAACTAAATAAAATCCTAATTACTCAAACAATAATTAGTTTAGTTTAATAAAGGACTAAAACAAATACTATAATGAATTTGAAAAAGGAAAATCTGAGAGATATAAATTAAGTGAAAGTTGCTTATGATTAAAAGAGAAGTAACAGATCTCGCACAAAAAAACTTGATTGAAAATTAAACACAAAGGACTGCTGGTGGTAGTAACAAAATCACCAAACATATCAAAATATTGAAAAAAAATATAACACGATTAAACCAATCATCTTGTTAATAAGGAAAAAACTGTCCACTCCGAGACAGCCTCACCCCGGAACGATTAAGAAATCCGGGTCAGCTAACAACAACAGTGCATAGCAACAATACTAAGCCACAACGATCAGTAACACCCGATGAAAGGAACAAAGAAATGCAGCTTTCAACAATAGTGTAAGATATAAATGAAATAGTGATTTAAGACTTACATACTTACAAATTTAAAGGAAAAGAGAAATTTTCCTTCAATAAATATTTTTCGTTAGCTTTTGCCTTTGCCAAATTTAAAGTTGAAGATTTTCATATTTGTTTGCCTTGCTTATCTTCTAATATTTAAAAATCCTAAGATTGAACAAAATGTCACAGGACGAACAAATAACAGAGACTCTTGCGAGGCTGAGTTTGCAGACAAGTACTAACCCGTCCACTAACACCTCCTCACCCTCTGTCTTTACTAGTGGCCAGAGAAGAGAGCTTACAAGTTTAATAGCAGCAACTTCCATAGGTCTATCGCATACGACTGCTTGTCCACTCAAATATAATAATAATAATAATTCCCAACGGATTACCCACCATATCCCGCCCGACCGGCGCGAGGGGCGCATCCGCATAGCGCGAGTTAACACCTTTAGACCCTAAGTAGATAGATATATACATATTTACATATATACATACCAAACACACACATAATTATTGTTTACGAATTAAAATATCTGTAAGCAATAACAATAACAATAACCTTTTTCCCTTCAAGAGATGATGAAGAACAAACAAAGAAACATAATCTTGTTTGTCTCATAAGTAACAAAGCATTTTGATAACATTATACTTAACATGTAAACATCTTTCGAATAACAACCTTGTCAATAAACAAACAATATTTAGAATTAGTATAAATAGAAGCAAACACAAAAATGTAAGCAGTTCTGAAAATAAACAAAGTTCGAAAAGAGCTCCTGCTCTTAAATATATATTTTTTATTTCGATTTCAACTCGGACTCATAACTCGCGCGGATTATTCGTTCGTGCCGAGTCGTTGAAAGGCTTTGGTTTGTTAATCCGCGAGATCTAAAACAGCTCAGCTACAGAGAAAACTTCATCAGCTAAGTAAAGTAGATATAAGATAGATTATACATTAAGAAATAGAAGTCAAAGAATAAGAAACAATTAGTAGCTATGAATTTAGGATAGAAAGAATTGATTTGTTTATGCTGAAAAGCGAGTCTGAAATATCAAATTTACCAGAAAGAGAGTTATAATCTTGACACAAACAGCGAAAAGGCTCATTTAACTGAAAATTGGTTCGGCACTGTTTTAAGGCTAGAGGTTTAAAATGCCTTGAAGGACGACACGGTACATTGAAGTTCACTTCACTTAAAAGAAATGGGCTGGATAGTGAACCATTTAGCAATTTAATCATAAAAATAATTCCAAGCATTTCCCTCCGACTAGAAAGTGTGTGTAGATTAATGAGTTTTAAACGATCCAGATTCGATCCCAGCTGTAATATCGTGACCACGTTTATCTTCAGTACCTTTACCATGCCACGTAACCTCAATACATTCAGTACGTTTTAATCCAAATACAACCCAGGCATGATCTTCCGATATTGCCAAATGTACGTCACGATATCCTAGCATTTGACATCCCGCTACAACCGCTAACGCTACTCCAAAGCAATCCAACTTATTACCAAACAAGTAACTGTACTTGATTAACTCACCTCCTCCTTTTTAAGTATGTCATTATTCATATTGTAACTTTCCAGCTGATCTTTCTTCAAATCAATGTTTTGTGCGATTTTCTTCTCCGTTTTAATAGCCTCAGTCGCACCAGTATCATTTTTCAACACATTATCTAAAGCCTTAATTGAAGAGCTTGTTGCTTTTACTGTTGTTGTTTGTTTTTTTGCAATCACAATTTCTTCATCCTCTACTACCAGTGAACTTATGTCATAATCAAATTTTGTAATATTATTTACTAATGGCTTAGCCCAACCAATATGCAATATTGGTGTTAAAATGTCCTTCTCCCATTGGCATATGCCATCATAGAAACGTAATAAGTTTGCGAATACTTCAGAATCACGCAAAATAGTTTACAAGGACCGCATACGAAACTAACTCATACATATTTTTATACTTTTGGATTGTTAATTTTCCTAAACCCTATTCTATGCCATGTTCGGTTGAAGTGTTAGACTACACCCAATCCGAAATCGTTATCATGGAGGATGGGATTGGAAAGATCCAAACTGGAACCTACCGGATTATCCATATGACCAACATAACAGAATACTCTACAATAATGAGAGAATTAAGGAAGAACTTCATCAGAAATATTCCGGCATCCAAAGGGGGTTTATAACGGAAGAAGTTAAAAATATTAACGTAACCATTAATAATATCCTACCTAAAAGTAAAAATAAACGTTCATTAGATTTTATAGGATCAGCATGGAAATGGATTGCTGGTAGTCCTGACCATGATGACCTAGTAGCCATTGATAGCAAATTCCAGGAAATAACAATTAGTTATTAACAAAAACATTATTGAGAGAATAAACAATATCACCCAAATAAGCAACACAATAATAAAATCCTTAGGAAGCTCTAACGAATTGCAAACCGCAGTAATACTCCAATATAAATTTAAAATTGACATAATTAAAGAAGAATTAGAAAATATGAAAAGAGCAATTCATTTAACAAAAGCTAATATTATAAACCCATTTATTGTAACAAATCAGGAAATTGACAAAATAAATAAAAAAATTTTAGAAGAAAATATGGCATTTGATTCATTGGAAGAATCATTAAATTTTGCAGACGTTCAAGTCGCTGTAAAACAAAACCTATTAATTTACATGATAAAAATACCTAAGACGAATAATGAAATATGTAATTCTATTATAATAAAGCCCCTAAGCAAAAACGTAACTATTTTAAAGATAAATTTCGAAAAAATATTAAAATGTAACGAAGAATACTACGGTATAGAGAAAGATTGTAGGATGATAAATGAAGTAAAAATTTGCAAACAAAACCAAATTGTTAATTTGAAAAACGATAAATGTATAAGAAACTTATTAGACAATAAAGCATATGAATGTATCGCAACAAACAAAGATCATATTCAAAATATAGAAGAAATAAGTAATGGATTAATATTGCTAAATAATTTTAAGGGAAACATTACAACTAATAAAACCAAAACTAGAAATTTAATCGGATCATTTTTAATAAAATTTTTTAATGAAACAATTATAATTAATAACATGAACTTTACAACATAGCCTGAGACCAGCCTCCGTTAATCCAGCATTCGAACTCACGCTCAGATTTCGAAGAGGTTCTATCCTTAAAATTTATGAAGGACTTGAATATTAAAAATATCAAAAAAATTAGTTCATTGAACCTGTTGGTAAAATCCACCATACTTACGCATTTTGGGCTACTAGCTTTGATTATAACCATAATCGCAATATTTAAATTCAAAAAACGCAAAAGCTCTGAAATTATTATTCATAAACCAGAGTCATTTGTAATGCCAGTAACTTCTAGGCACAGAAGCCTAAATGACATTCCATTTTTCTAATCAATCAGGGACGAATGAGATTTCGGAGGGAGGAGTTAACACAATACTTTGTGAACTTCTTCACATAAATTCCATTCCCACAGAATATTCTGCAATCGTTCGCATACTTTGGAGTCTTGTTGCAACCAAAGGTGCAATTGCGCTGCACGCGCATCCGCTAAATTCTTAGTTAACGAAACTAAACACCTTTGGGGAGCGAAATACGCGCAACCGCTTATTCGCTCACCTAACGAAATACTTCAGGTGAGCGCTACACGCGCAAACCCTATTTGGATGACCAAGCATCTTTGGTCACGTAGGCTGGCTCAGGAGGCTAGCTTGTAACTTTTAGCTTTAAGAATAAGTCAGTCTAAGACTTAGCTTGGATCCAGAAAGGCACATAGTGTCGTTTAATTCACTCTTTAAGTTAACATTAAAACAACAGGCACATAGTGCGCTAAATAACTTTATTGTTGTAGTTTAATAGAAATAGGCACATAGCGCCGTAATAATAAACAAATTAAAACATTAAACGAAAATTGTTTTAATTATCTTATATAACTAAAAGAAATGTTTAAAACCCTCAACTTAATAATACTATTTTATTTTGTTTTGTTGCTTTTCCGACAGGCTGAATGATTGATGTATATTGGACCGATTTTTCGTCATCCATTGTCAAATTTGGTTTTGAGACAAACCGGTTTCGGCGTTGTGCCATCATCAGTGTCGATTTCGTTCGAAAAGGAGAGGGAAAATAAAATAGATTAAAAATAGAGTGTAAAAGAAGAAATAAAGGAAAACGAAAATATTGTAGAGAAAAAGAAGGGAAAACATGCAAATGAAAGGTATAGGAAATAATTAAAATAAAATAAAGTTTTTTGGTTGAATTTAAACCACTAGCCGAACACTAGTATTATTAATTGATGTATCGTATATTGGAACGATTTTTCGTCATCCCTTGTCAAATTTGGTTTTGAGACAAACCGGTTTCGGCGTTGTGCCATCATCAGTGTCGATTTTCGATTCCTTTCCCTACCTTTTCTTTTCGTACCTTGCTTTCCTTAACTTTCCTTTCCATGGCCTTCCTTTTCTTTCCCTTTATTTTTTGTTTAAATATTTGCCTTTCCTTATCTTACCTTTCCTTTGCTTTCCATTCATTTAATTTCATTTCCATTGCTTTCATTTCCCCTCCTTTCAATTTCTTTCCTTTCATTTCCATTCCATTGCCTTCCTTTCCTTTCCTGTCATTCCCTTCACTTTCTTTTAAACTTGCTTTTATTATTTTTTATCTTTTATATCTTTTTTTTATTTTATTTCATTTATTTAATTTTATTTTATTTCAATTCGCACAAACCCAACCTCAAATACAAAACAAACTCCGGTGTTGAATACTCTTTATGAATAATCATTTATTTTGTTTTTGTAAACACTGTTTTTAGGTATCAGCAATGCAGTTTTCATATTTTAAATTTCTTGTTTAATGTCTCCAACAAAGCGACTTTTCGCGCTCTCAGGAGACCAGCTACAATAACAAAAACTGAAGCAAAAATGCATGACACGTTTACTCACACGACAGAGGCTCTCTAGTGCGAATACTTGTTTTTCATTGGCCTACTACCACTCACTCGAGTAATACAAAAACATGCAAGACGTGTCTACTCACACAACTGCAGCTCTATAGTGTGAATACATGTTTGGCATTCATGTAAGTGTATTTTTAAACTAATTTTTCAGTATTATAAATTTTTATTTAAGTTTTTTTGATTGACGGCACTACAGTTTGGCAATCCCTATCCATAGATATGTAATTGTTAATACCTTAAAGGTATAGTTTGGCCCCAAAGTGGGACAATTTCAACTCAACTTGCGTATTTATATTATAGATAAAAATGAATTTGTGTGCATGAATACGTTCAAAACTAAAAAGAGGCTTGACCGATTTTAATAATTTTTTCTTTGTATATTCGATCTGATTTAGGGCTCATTTATGACAAAAAGTTTTGTTTAAAAACTTTAATTGAATAATATTTCAGCTAATCCTCAAAACCCGCTTGACCGATTTCAATAACTTTTTCTTTTCTTTGTTCGATCGGACTTAGTGCTTATATATAACTAAAAAAAAAATTTAAAAACCCCAATTTAATAATATTTTAGCTAATATAAGTTTACCTGGCAAACTGAAGTTAGCTAAACAATGTACCAACCACGGCACCACTCTGATTCCAACATAATCACAAAGTTTTTCCAACACGCCATTTTACATGTTGAAAAAGTGAAACTTTGAAGTATCTATATATACCAAGTAAAAAAGTCTAGGTTCGGGTGGTACCGAACATTATATACCTAGTAATCAGCTATTACGTCATCCCAATTTACGTAGGTCTATTTTAATACTTTCAGTTCGTATTTGCGTTCAGATAGATAGACGGACGAACAGATAGACGTATCGAGAGACGGACATGGCTACATCGACTCAGCTCATACTCCTGATCATTTCAGTAAGGAAGGCTAAGTTCTGGTGAAGACTAACATTACATACCCAGCTGTGCACTTGAAACACTGTTATTGTTTGTTTTGTGTGGTTAATGGTGTTAAAAGGCTGCGCAATGAGACATATGTAAAAGAAGCAAAAAGGATACAGAGGCTAACACTATTGACCTTGTGCGGGTAATAACGCAGCTTTCCTTCAGATATGGGGATTTCCCTACAAAAACTGTTTTTTTAAAATAAAGATATAACAGAACAAAAAAGATTATTGCACCTAAGGGTTGTTTTTTACCTCTCTATGCAATAACCAAAAACGCATCGCTGCAATAGTACTGTGTGTTACATAGTACCAGGTAGTAAATAATTTAGGCTTTTGTTAACTGAGCAATTTAAATTTTTGGTAGCCATTGTCCTGTTAAATATCTATGTGGAAAGGTTTGACGAGCTACCAAATATTTTGAGTAAACAGTAAAACTTTAGTTGAGTATTGTTTGGTCGCTTAATAATCCAAACGCGTTTTTTTTAAAACGTTAAAAAAACCAAAAAAGTTTTAATAAATATATATGTAAATTAAAAGAGTGCTAAAGCGGAATATTAATTACTTATATAACATAAACTAAAGGCTATTTATTTAAAGAGAGTGATTAGTGTTATTTTTTTGTGCTCAAAATTCAAACGCGCTTTTTTCAAAACGTTACGAAAAAGTTCGAAAAAAACATTAATTAAAGGAGTGATTTGTGTTCGCGTTATTATCAAAATTGTGTGGAAGCAATTTGAAAGAAGCGAAATCCATCAAAAAAGCTTACAGTGCAGACGAAGGAAGGACCCAATTACTACCATCACCAGAAAATCCCCAAAAGTTTGAATAAAGTAAAACAAAATTGATAAATATTTTATATACATACATTTCACATTAAGTTACCTTTAGCCATATATATACATATAGTTCATAAACCATGCCTAGGCTAAGTAGAAAATCTAGTAATCGTAGACGCGTCGCAGCTAGGAGAGGAATGCACGTACTTCGTGGAGAAGAAGAATATACGGCACTTGCACAAACCCAAAATACATTGGACCGCAGAACTCGCGACGAAAATTCCCAAGTACGCTCTACTGAGCGCAATAGGGACACATTTCAGCTTAGAGTTCTATCCTGGAAAATTTAGAAACTCGTTTTATAGAGGAAATTAGAAATACTGCAGAACGCAGATCTCGCTGTGGAAATGCAGAGATTCGCTCAGCTGAGCGAATAATTGATTCACAGCAATTCCGAATACATCGTCATAGAGTAAATTTACAAAATAGACGAAATCAAAATGAAAGGCAGGCAGATAGAAATCACTCCATGGGAGAAAATGAGGGTCGCGAGAACCAAGATATACTAAATGATATAGGATTTACAGATTTTCGACAAACACAATTACAAAGGGACCAACAGAGGTTTGCATTTGCTGCGGTGGGCTATGGTTTCCATACCAAGTACAGCCGTTAAATTTTAATATAATTTCCCAAAGTCATCCAGATGTTGCAACTGCCTTTTATTTATCCGATTAATTTCCCGTTGAAGATGGTAGCTATAAATTCTGTTCTACTTGCCGAAACGCAATTAAAAGGAACACCCTTCCAAAGATATGCTTGGCTAATGGTTTAGAGGAACGCCTAATAATGCCAAGATGACCTTTTATGACTATTCGTCCTTTGGGATACAAAGGTCAGAGCTCATTAAGGGGGGCAGTTGTTAACATTTCTAATACAGTTAACGAAATTTTTACTTCCCTCCAAAGATCATGCGATCAAGCGCATGTGATTCAAATCCATTTAGGAAGACGTATGGAGTATAATCATAACTACATATATGACTGATACCATACGCCCTGCGAAAATTATGGAAGCCTTGCGATATTTAGTGAATACTCCATTATATCAAGAGCACAATATACATATTAACGAAGAGTGGGTTGCAGGTTTTAGTGATAATGAAGAAATTCCATTTTTTGCACCCATTGAAGATGTACCCGTGCTTCAAAGTTTGCGACATTGCCCAGCAGATAATAATCCCACCTTAAAACCTGCGATTGCAGAAATAAAAACAGGTGGGCTTGAGACTCTTCTCGATAATGTTCCAGTAGAAAGTATGGACATAAATCGTTTGATAATTGCACCAGGTGAAGGCCAAAGACCCCTGGATATCATTCAAGACAATAACTCTGAAGAACTTTCATTTGCAGGTATTTATGCTGGGCAGAAGCGAACTTGTACAGAGACATACAGCAAGATTGTTCGATCTGAGATTCACCGCTACGACAGAAGGGCTTGTACTATTCCTAAGCTTTTCTATAATTACAAGAAGTTAGAACTGCTTCAGAGTTACGGCCCAAAATGTTTTAAATGAAAATTTTGTTCAGAATTTGATCCAGCCAAATGATGGATATAGAGTTCTTAAAGATGTTAGATCTTCCCCAGCTCACTGGGAGGCAGATAAAAAAGGGCAATTGCCATGATCCGCCAATTCGGCCTTCAAACCTTTTTTATAACGTTGTCTGCCGCTAAATCTCATTGGATCGAATTACTGGTTATTTCGGCTAAAACTGTGGAATCAAGAACTATTTCTGAAGAAGAGGCCAATAATTTATCTACACAAGAACGATATCGTCTAATTCGCTCAGATGTAGTCACATGCGCCAGATATTTTGACTATCGTTATCGTCAGTTGCTTAAGCTTTTTAAAGAAAATGGAGGTATTTTCGACGAGCATTTTGTTGAACATTTTTACTGGCGGATTGAATCCCAACAAAGGGGCTCACCTCACGTGCATGGCATGTGTTGGCTGAAGAATGCTCCTAAGGTCGACTTTAGCAAACCTGAATCTTTTCCTAATGCTATTAGTTTCATTGACAAATATGTCTCCACAGATGGATCCATGTCATATAGAAAATTTCATTGAGTACCACAGACATAACCATAGCCGATCCTTTACCCGAGAAATGAGACGACAGCAAGTTTGCCGATTTGGTATACCATATCCACCCATGCCTTCCACCCAAATCTTATTACCACTTCCAGATGACATAGAAAATTTGGAAACACATAGGGAAAACTACTCAAAAATTCAAAATCTTTTAAATTCTATTTTAACTTTTTCTGATATTTCCTGTTTAAATGATTTTGAAGCTTTTCTCTCTGATACCAGAATAAACTTGCTCTCAGATCAATTTTAATGAAACCTAAAGTTTTTCTTAAAAGAAAGTTCCAAGACCGCTCAATTAATGCTTATAACCCGGTTATCTTAGAACTACATAGAGCCAGCATGGATATTCCATTCATATTGAATGCATATGCTTGCTGTTCCTACATAATAAATTATATTAATAATTCAAATAGGGTCATCTCTAGGCTTTTAAATGAGACAATGGTAGAATTTAATACTGGAAACTACACAGTCAAGCAGAAACTTCAGCATATACGCCATAAATTTATTTCCGGAACAGAAGTTTCCGCCCAAGAGGCAGTTTATTGCTGCATTGGTCTTCATCTTTCGGAAGCTAGCCATGCAGAAATATATATTAATACCTCTCGTCCTAAAGAGCGAGTGCGGATGGTAAAACCTAGAGCACGACTTCAGAATCCACCGATATTTTTGTGGCGGGTTTGTTAGAGCATTATACTTTCCTTCTTGATAGTGTTTGTCTAGCTGATTTTGTAGCTTTGTTTACTTTTGTAAAATCATCTAGAACGGCATAACGTAACTCCGATAATGAATAAAATATAGAAGGCGAAAATTCTTTAGTTCGGGGAGTAGCAATTCCATTGAGGGATGGTAGTGGTTATGAAAGAAAGAAACGTACCAAACCGTGTGTAGTTCGGTCAAGAAGGTTTAGTCCAGACACGGCTAGAGACAGTTTTTCCAGAGAAATGGTAATTCTCTACCAACCGTGGCGGGATGAACAAGGGAATATTATAGATAATAATAATGAGCAAACCTGCGAAGAAAATCGAATTGCTATAGAGGAAAATCGAAAAAAATATGACGTGTTTGAACAGAGGGAGGTCGAAAATGTTCTGAACAGATTAAGGAAGGAGGAAATTTTCATACCAATTTTCATACCGAAATCAATGAGAATGACTCAAATAGCACTCTTAGGCTCATTAAAATTCCTCCCTCAGTTCCCGTTGAGGAACTGCTTGCATCCATTCAGACGCTAAACATGAGGCAGAGAATATACTTAAGTCACTTGCTACAAAATTTTATGACTTTGTAGGTGGCGGGGCTAGTTTTCGAAAAAGCCGCCTAATATCAACAATATATTAAACTCTCAATTACCATTTTAATTGCATACCTGAATCAAAAGTAACCTCTCTGAAGGTACTTCTTTGTGCTCCTACGGGAAAAGCAGCATTTGTGATAGGCGGTTTGACACTGCATTCTATATTTTCACTACCTGTGAATCAGTCCAATAAGGAATTACGGCCGCTTAGCAACGATATTGTCAGCTCAATCTACACTAGATTATGTGATTTGAAGCTGATAATTATAGATGAAATTTCAGTGGTTGGCGCTCGAAGGTTTAATTATATTGACGTCAGACTAAAGCAGATTTTCAAGAATAATATTCGATTTGGTGGTATACCTGTTATTGTTTTTGGCGACATGAAACAATTGTCTCCTGTAGGTGATAGATGGATTTTTTCAAAGAATCCAAGCGATGCTTACGGCGTTTTAGTCGGCTCGCTATTATGGGAGCTCTTCAAATATTATGAATTGAATGAAATAATGAGATAGCGTGGGGATCAACCGTTTGCTATTGCTTTGAATAATATGGCATCCGGGGCTATGACCAGTGAAGACATATATTTTATTGCAAATAGAGTCGTTAACTCTGACCAGATTCCCGACGAAGAAGTTCACTTATTTTGGTCAAACGAGGAATCTGCCAACTATAATGCCCTTAAACTGAGTCAAATTCTTTCTACAGCAGTTTTCTCAATTGCGAAAGACGTGGTTAAAGGAATTGTCGTTAGTGGCCAATATGCTAGTATCTTAGTCAGACTATTCAAACTTCGGAAACTCAGGGCCTTACGTATAGCTTAACGCTAAAAACCACGGCCTAATATATGATGACAGTGAATATCAACACAGGCAACGGTTTGGTAAATGGTGCATCTGGCCAGCTTATGCAGATAGATTCATATTCATCGGTTCCAATAACACTGTGGATGCAATTTTTAGAACCTTATTTTTAATGGCTAGATCGAAAAAGACCTATCCTAACGAACCTTCGTGGGCACCTATTGAGAAGGCTGTTAGGGCCTTTCAATATAAGAGAAATGAGCAGATAACAATTGAAAGAAACCAGTTTCCAATTGTTCCTTCTGAGGCAATAACCATTCACAAAAGTCAGGGTGCTACATATAACAAAGTGGTTGTCCACACCCGACCGGGAATGCCAATATCATCTTTATATGTAGCCTGCAGTCGAGCTAGTTACTAGTGCTGATGGTCTATTTATATTAGGTAATTTCATGTCACCTAATCCTTTTTTTGAATCTGATCCTGTATTTAGGCAGTTGAATGATTTGTCCACAACAAAAGCTTTGGCTCCAACATTTAACTTTATGCTTTCTCGAACATTCATAATGTTCAGAGCCTTTATGCGTACATAAATGATATAAATAATGACATCCTGATGCTATCCTCAGATATCCTGTGCTTTGTCGAGACATGGAGTTATCCGTATGGTAGACAGCACCGAAACGGAAAACAGAAATAGCCGAGGCGTTTTAGCGTATGCGAGACCTAACTTTGCTTCCGCTATCGAATTATGTAAGTTAAAAAAAATTTGTTTTGGTCGCAAGGGTTTAGAAATCGTTGTATTTATTTATTTATTTATTTATTAAAAAAATCAACAAACCAGAAGTTTACAGATTGTATAAAAAAAGATTGTAAAAAAGCTTAACATAGTCTTAAACCAAAGGTTGTGTTAAGTATCTTATCAGTAGGCTCTTAAAAGTAAACTTTGTAAAACAAAAATCAAATCCCACGGAGAGAGAAAAATCATTCAATTCAGAAAGTGTCCTTCTTAGAGGAGCGTTCATTGCATAAACTGTTCTAGCAACACCCACATAAAACCTCTCATAACTACGAAGAATTCGGGGGGTACATTAAAATGAATTTTCATGAGAAGATAAGAGCAATCAATTGAATTAGTAATGATGTCATAAACTACGCACATCGACAACAGAACGCGCCTCGACTGCAATGACATGAGATTTATTAGCAAACAACGACTGCGATAGTGCGGGAGGGGTTCTATAAAGTTCAACCGCCTCAAAGCAAACCGCAAAAATTTCTTCTGGACAGACTCCAATCTATTAATGTTAACGTCTTGATAAGGCCGCCAGATAAAAACTGCATATTCCAGCCTGGATCTTACCAAAGACGAGTACAATAACTTAAGAGTATAGGGGTCGGAAAACGACCAGCAATTGCGCCGTATAAAAGCCAGCATCGCATACGCTTTGGTAATAATGAAATTTATGTGAGTAGTAAAACTCAGCTTAGGGTCGAAATAGACACCCAAGTCTTTAAACTCATTAACTTCCATAAGCGTAACATCAGAAAAACAGTACGTTGAAGTTGCACTAGGTGGAACTCTTGCATACGAGGTATAGTGACATTTAGCAATATTGAGAAACAAGCGATTACGTCCACACCACTGGTACAGGTTGTCAAGCTCACTTTGCAAAACGAAAGAATCTTCCATGCACCGAATTTCGTAATAAATTTTCAAATCATCTGCATAGAGAAGAAAATTACACTTAGAAAAGCACGAGGATATATCATTAATGAAAAGAATAAATAGTAATGGTCCAAGGACACTTCCCTGGGGAACTCCCGAGGAAGCAACGAAAGGAGCGGAGGACGCACCTTCAAGGCGCACGACGCACTTTCGGTTATGTACGTAAGAAGAAATAAAATTTAGAAAATGTGAGTGAAATCCTAAGGCTTTAAGTTTAGCCAAAAGAATTCGGTGCGATACCCTATCAAAGGCCTTTGAGAAGTCTGTATAAACCGCATCAATTTGAAAACCTTTATGAAAGGAGTCCAAACAGTCTTCGGTAAACACAGCAAGATTAGTTAAGGTGGATCTACCCGGATTGAAACCATGCTGTTGAGGACAGACCAGGTGTTTTACAGCGAAATAAATCTTTTCTTTAATTATGCACTCAAACAGTTTTGAGACCGTGGTTAGTTTAGAAATGGGCCTATAATTTTCAATGTTATTTTTATTACCACTTTTTAGGATAGGCGTAATAAAAGTTCGTTTCCAAGCATCCAGGAAGATTCCGGAAGACAAAGACATATTAAAGATATGCAATAAGGGACCAATCAATGAGGAACAATTTTTTAATAAAACTGCTGAAAGACCATCAGCGTCAGTTGTAGTAGACATCTTTAATTGTTCAATGCCATTTGCGATGTCTTGCTCTGCTAATACCAACATGCCAAAATTGATGGAGGTATCGAGGCTTGACGGAAAATTCTCAGAAATGAAATCATTATCATTATCCGACGTGAAATTAGAAGAGAAAAAATCAGCAAACAAATTAGCTGCTTCGGACACGGAGTTAGCTGAAACTCCCCTAAGCTGGACCGTGGTAGGTATATCCGAACCCTTTTTTTTTGATTTAATGTAACTCCAAAAGAATTTTGGGTTGCATTTAATATTGCTTTCTACATTGTGAATATAACGGCGATATAATAATCTATTGAGCTTGTTAAACTCACCCCTATAGTATACGTACCGCCTACGAAAGTGTTCGTTACTAGAACGTTTATGTCTTTTAAAAAACTTATTCTTTAAATTCCTCAGCCGCTTGAGTTCTTTCGAAAACCACGGCTGCTTAGTGGTTCTCTTACTAAACCTTGGGATGTGACTTAAGCAGATATCATAGATTTTTCCCTTAAAGATATCATAGCAGCCAGTTACATCCACGTTCTCGAAAAGCCGAGGCCAATCCAAGTCAAGCAAATTGTCTAAATCAAAAAAGTTGCAATGCGAATAGTTGAACGAGACAGATTGCGGACTAGTTGGTAATTCAAAATATTGAAAAAACTCAAACTCCAAAACCAGTGGATTGTGATGCTGAGTTGGAGACGAGATGCAACTAGCTGCGTGTGAGAGGTCACAATTTATGTTATGGCTTACAAAAACTAAGTCTAACAGTCTATCTAATGCATTAAAAAAACTATTTACCTGTAGAAGCTCAATACATTGCAGATTATCTATTAAATAACATTCAGAAAAACTCGTAACATTGGATGGAGTTAGAAAAACATCAGTATCTAAACGCCTCCAGGAAATGTATCTCAAATTAAAATCACCAAAGACACAGATTTCACCATCGCCAATAGTGTCCTTAAGCGCCAAAATGTTGTCAACATGTGCCTTGTATAAATCATCGGAGCTATCAGGCGGTATGTACGACAAACAAAAGTACATATGCACAAAAGCGCCATGCAGCTTTATGCAAAGTTGATCAAGTAAAGAGTTAGGATTCTGCAGTTGAAGCAGTGAAGCACGAAGGTATTTGCGAACGGCAATAAGTACGCCGCCACCCCTGCTTAAGCCAGTTTTAGCATAATCCCTGTCCTTTCGAAATACATCAAAAAGTTGTGGGTTAAAGAACTCCGCATCAAAAAAATGTTCATTAAGCCAAGTCTCCGTTATGACGAAGCAATCATAATCAAGTATTGAGCTGAAAGTATAGACGGACTCAGTTTTGGTTCTAAGTCCAGACGAATTTTCGTAATAAATTTTTATTTTACGGCCACCAGTTGCAAGTGGTGCTGTTATTTCGTGGGGCGAGGCTTGGCAGCCGTCTGAAAAAAATCGAATGGTCGAACTGCAACGTTCGCCGGCCACAATTTAGAGTTCAACAGTTTATTGTAGTACGCCAGTGGAACACCAAGTTTGAAATTCAGAAATCTTATAGTGCTGGGATCAATATCATTTCGAATCAGCTTGGAACACAAAATCGAATTTGGGTCTATACCTGCACAATTGGCAACATAGGCAATTATTTCCTCAGACGTAACTGTGGGCAAGAACGATCCTAGGTGCAACCATTTGTGACGAACCATTACACCCAGCTGGGATTCATTATTGGTGCCGATTATAGGACGATTCCGATAATTCACATTTTTACGTCGCTTATTGTTAACAGTAACCCACTGTGGCTTATCACCTTGCGCATTATTACTTGAATTTTCACCACCATCGTTGTCAACATCATTAGCAGACGAGATATGATCAGCAGAGGCAGAAACAGCATTTAATCTATTATTGGCAGTGGATTCGTTGTTAGCAGCTACAGTACCAACAAAAGCAGTCAAACCAGTATTCAAACCAGCATAGCAGTCAGACTCACTAGAGGCAGTGAGAGCAGTGATAGCAGGAGAGCCAGCAGCAGAGCCAACAAGATTATCGGCGTTATCATTGTTATTGTTTTCGGAAATGAGTGATTGCGCGCCAGAACTCTCAGCAGCAAGAACAACATTAGTAGATTGTCCAGATGGAGCGCGGGAGTTCTTAGGCACATTACCTTTCTGATTTGCATTATTACCATCGTTTTTTTTTGATGATTGGCGTGTGATACGTTTGTTGTTGTTTTCAACGGGTGCCGGCAAAACAGAGCCATCGCATACAAGGTCAACAAACTCAAGCAAAACGCTTTTAACTTTGTCCATATCGGCGAGCGCGTTCAAAACTTTATCATAAAGCCCACTATAGGCAGTACAATTAGCACAGAGCGACATTTTAAGCACAAAAACGGCAATAGAAAGCAAAACAAAATCAAAATAAACACAGAGCACGTCAAACACGTCCGCACTGCACGGCGGTTGCTACTAATAACAAATACAAAGCTTATTACATATTGGTGCTTTCACATATTGGGAATTCCACATTCCCCATCAGGCATTTTGAATCAGAGCTGCGTTGGCACGCCCATATTCCAAAATTTTACTGAACTTGTGTTTTGCGTTATAAAATCAATCCACCTACCAAATTTCATTAATTTAGTGGTATTCGTTTTCGAATTACCTACTTTTCAAATTTTTCGATATAGGAAAAGGGGGAGTGGTTATCGTCAGATTTCGCTCATTTTCAATACCAATCTATTCTGAGTCTAAATAAGCCCGCCTGCCAAATTTGGTGAAGATATGTCATTATTTGCTCAAGTTATCGTGTTAACGGACGGACGGACATGGCTCAATCAAATTTTTTTCCGATCCTGGTCATTTTGATATATGGAAGTCTATATCTATCTCGATTCCTTTATACCTGTACAACCAACCGTTATCCAAACAAAGTTATAATACCCTGTGTACAAGTACAGCAGGGTATACAAAATGTGTGTCTTTTATAGGAGCCAAAGTACTCAACCGATGTCACCGAGGGGTGACATGACGACAGTCGGGCAGTACCGCAAGGGAGTACCGGAGCGTACCGGGTCCAAATCCGGCCAAGGACTGTTAATTCGACAACACTCCCCAAAACCTTCGGGTAGTGTTTTTGTCGTTACCACAACGACAACAACAACCGATTTTTATGATTTTTCACAATATATACTTGGGTTCACTGGGTACAGCATAGACAATATACAGTTTTGAAAAAGTGGGCGAAGCCACTCCCCCAGACTATATCAAGTTTAAATTCGTCATAACTCTGAACTTTGGTCAAAATTTATGATATTTGGATATATGTGTCACTATCTTCATAATTTTGAAAAAGTGGTGTACATATTTTGTGTTTTGTTTTGCTCTTGAACTTTCACGATAGGTTCAGGAGTTAGCTGGGCACGACACAGTCTGTATATAGCTTTTGGAAAAGCCCCCAGGTTATTTAAAGCTGCAGTTCGGTATAGCTAGGAGTTTATTTGGTTCAAGTTAATGACATTTTATACATAGATGTGTTCAATGTACCAAAATGTCAAAACACCGTCTACCGGGTTTCCTAGTATATTATAAAATGGCGAAAGCAAACAACGAATTTCAGCATTCTTTTGTAAAACTGAGAGACTAGTTTGCGTTCAAAATCGACTCCGCTCATCGTGCTGAGTATTTTAGTGAACTTTTCTCTTCTTTTTCTCATACTTACATACTTTTAATGTTTATGAAAGGTATGAAATTCAAAAAAGATATATAACTTCGCTATTGCAGTGGGCTATTAATTACGTGCCCGAATATTTTCCTTGGGTGTTTCCCGAGTTGGCTAATTTTTGGCAGGAGTATAATACATACAACTGCGAAGCAGCTGACCAATTTTCATTGAAATATCAAGATTGAATTATAAGCGATTGCCTTTGAAAATAGCAGAAACTTTATGCTGAAAAGCGCCACGCCTACTTCTTCAAAATTGACAAAAATTTTTTGCGGGCGAGTTTTTCTTAAAAAGCTTATTATGTGTGCAAAATCTGATTGCTATAACTTGCTCAGTTGTAGAAATATCGCTTTTTAAATTTTACAAAAAAGCTTTTCAAAGCTTTGTTAAAAACTGGGCGTGGACATGAACCCATGTCGCCCATTTTTACAACAAACAGTAACCTTTATATATTGAACATTATCACCAAATTTCGTTTCGACAAATCCATTTTTGGCGGAGTTATGGCATAAAAAGTTTTGTGGAATAAACCACTATAAAAGGAGCGGGGCCACTGCCATTTTCGAAAATTTTTATTTTTTGGCTTTCTTAGTTTACGTGCACTTTAAAAGTGAAATATAAGTGATGTAAAGCTATTTTATGAAAAGTTATTGCCTATTTGATATATCTACGATCCTCTCAAAATATTTCATATAAAAGTGGGCGTGGACCTTAACCGCTTTCGCCCATTCCTTGCACACCTGGAAACCTGCGTGCTTAAGTTTGTTTCGATATCTTGAACGGTGTTTGATTTATGATTAATAACATTTCTAAATTTGACTTAATTAAAAGTAGGCGGCGCCGCACCCATTTTCAAAACTTTATTGAAAAATTTATTTTGTGCCTCAATATTAATATATGCACCAAATGTTATCCTTATAGGTGTATTATGTACTGAGTAATCACTTGTTTTTTTTTTTGTGTTCTCAAAAGTATTCTATATATAAAAAGAGGGAGTGGCTATCATCCGATTTCGCCCATTTTAAATAGCGCTCGGAGATGAGTGCCAAGAAACCTGCATACCATTCATTAAGATATCTCAAAATTTACTCAAGTTATCGTGTTAACATTTGAACATTTTGATACATATAAGTCAATATCTGCCGTTAGGCTACTTAAGTTAATATACCTTGTGTGCGTAGCACTACTAGGTATAAAAATTGCTATGGTATCCTTGGGCGTTTTCCGGTGGCAGATCAAGCTCATGATCACGCTCAATGCTCACTGGAACACTCACGATCACACGACTTCAAAAGCAGATATCAGCGCGATTGCTTCTCATTTTATAAAGAGCCAGGTTATCCACAATATTAAAAAAATACCCGAAATAGAGATCATGATATTCGTTTTAAGGATACGATGGTAATATGATAATTTAAGTTATATGTTAATAATATACAAATAAATTAAGTCAATATTATATCTCATGTTCTTTTGAAAGTAACAACTTCAAAAAATATTAATGCGTTTAGCACGAAACTCAAAAAAAACTACATTATGAACACTCCGTGATGAAACATGTTGATCATAGCGCACCAGCGGCATCTGTTATTGAAGAATTAGATTTATCAAAAGATAGTGTGGCCATACTAAAGATAAGAAACAAACAAAATTATCTTGCTCACAAATTGTACCAGAAATCTATACAGATCTATCTGGCTCAAATCGTTGTTGTTGAATTTACAGGTACAATTTGTAGCTTAGGATCACGACGACCGGATAACACCTCTTATAAAGATCGATTTTTTGCTGCTTAAAGTTACACTAAAGATGGCACTAAAGTTGTTAAAATTATAGGAATACAAAGAACGTAAAACAATAAGAAGTTCAAACAGCGAATGTGAGTGGCTGCTGTCAAGTCGATGGTAAGTAATTCACCACTGTACCTGCCTGTAGATTTCTTGAATTCACTGGCCCGTAGTCATAGTTAAATTAAAATAGAGTTTTATCTGCATAAACATGATTTTAAAATAAACATAATTTCATGTCTGTCATGGTCAACTTAAAATATACCATATTTCTAAGACGGAGTTTTAATTTTAAAATGACGAAAAAGTCATTTTAAAATCACACTATGGTTGCGCTTGTGACATTGCTTACTGCTTGCTGACAGTAGACAGGACATCTAGTCTAGATTGTCGGGTCAGCTAGTCTATGGGCTGGTTTCACCAGCTCGACTTAACTAAGTTAAGTCGAGTTTTTCGCTTTTTCAGTTTCACTATCTAGCTTAACTAAGTCACGACTTAGTCAGCCTGCCAGCTGACTTATTCTCGACTAAGTCAGTGTTGCTGTCGTTCAAAACCTAAATGTCAGTAATGCTCGTAATTTGTTTTGTACAATGTCCCAGCAGGAAAATTCGTGAAGCATGACTTTAACGGCGTATGCGTATATGCATGTGAACGCTTGTTTTCTAGCATGCAACCATTACGAAACTATCGTTTTCAATTAGCGCTAAATTTAGAACCTTCCAACTAAAGAGAAATGGGTGTAAGATCAATACATTCCTTCGTGTATGGCCATACATGCCCATTTCGCACTGGGTATTAGGATGCGCAGAGTTGTCTGGTATGAAAAACTACTACTATGCATAAAACAGCTGATCGGGTGGTTGTGTTCAAAATTATTTAAGTCGCTCAGTTGGTGAAACCCAAAAATAAGTTAGTCTCGAATCTGTGCTAACTTAAGTCACGAATTAGTTCTAGTCTTAGTCGCGTTGGTGAAACCGGCCCCATAAATAAAAATGACTATGTGCAGCTCCAATTAAAATTATTTGATGTGATGTTATCCTTATAACGATAGATTTTTTTTCTGCTCAAAGTTACACTAAAAAGATGTGATAGGGAAAATAACTTGATCGCCCCAAAGTTGTCAAAGTTATAGTAGTACAAAGAACGTAAAACAATAAGAAGTTCCAACAGCGAAAGTACGTGGTTGTTGTCGAATCGATGGTAGGTTATTCACCACTGTACCTGCCTGTACATCTTTTTTAAGTCATACTTATTTTAGATATAATTTTAGAACCCTGCACCATTGCAGATCCAATTACGAATATACCACTATGCGTGATCAATGAGTAATAAAAATGCTTTGAGTTCGTATACAACAGTAACAACAAAAAAAATTTCGCAAGATTCAACTTCGGCGATTAGGTCGACTACTAGCAACGTTCAGACTTCTACTACTATAGGGGTAGATCTACCACCTTATTTCCTAAGTAAGAGATTATACCTTTGTTTTATATCACTCCAGCTTCAAAAACTAAAATTTTTTTTAAATTTTTCTGAAAAAACTTTAACGAAGCGTTTCTATCATTCTTAACTGACTCAAGTTGGGTAAGTTACCCATAAAGTTGTCCAGCTACTGTAAAAGTGGCTTTTTGGTTGGTTCCATAAGGATAATAAATTACATTTGATATCACAATCTACGACTCCTATCTACTTCTATATAGGAAAAGAAGTAAAAAATTTTGCATAGATAAAAAATTCTTAAATTATGTTTAACGTAAATACAAATTTGCCACTATTTCTTAACAAATATACTACTAATTAAATATTTCAAGTCCGAACACTGTCAAATGAAGAAAATTCATTTTTAAGAAGTCAATGAGCTAACAAGCCCCCTGAGAAAACACCTTTTTGGTAGTTTTGCGGGGAGAGTGGTGCTAGTGCAGAGGTCTTTAGTACGTAGGTGCAACTGTGGGTTGCAAGTCGTGCATGCAGCTAAGCCGCTGTAGCAGTAATCATGGGAGCTTCCTACACGAGATGGCTTAATTCACCAACAATAGCCGGAAGGGTTTCTATTAACGTTATGCAACATAAGCATTTTTATACCTAGTAGTGCTACGCACACAAGGTATACTAACTTTAGTCGCCTAACGGCAGTGCGTAACGACATAAACGGATCGAGATAGATATTGACTTATATTTATCACAATGTTCAGGACGAAAAGAGAAATTGATTAAGCCATGTCCGTCCCTACGTCCGTCCGTCCGTCCGTCTGTGAACACGATAACTTGCGTAAATTTTGAGATATCTTAATGAAATTTGGTATGCGGGTTCCTTGGCACTCATCTCCGAGCGCTATTTAAAATGTGCGAAATCGGATGATAACCACGCCCACTTATATATAGAATATTTTCGAAACACACAAAAAAAGTGATTACTCAGTACATAATACACCTATAAGGATAAAATTTGGTGTATGCATTAAAATTGAGGCATAAAATACATTTTTCAATAAATTTTTGAAAATGGGCTTGGCACCGCCCACGTTTTATTAAGTCAAATCATAAATCGAACAACGTTTAAGATATCGAAACGAAGTTCAGCACGCAGGTTTCCAGGTATGCAAGGAAAGTTCCAAGCAAAAATGGGCGAGATCGGTTAAGGTCTACGCCCACTTTTATATGAAAGGTTTTGAAGAGGATCGTAGATATATTAAATAGGAAATAACTTTGCCTAAAATGGCTTTACATCATTTATATTTCACTTTTAAAGTTTCCGTTTTCGAAAATAGGCGTGGCCCCGCCCCTTTTATAGTGGACTATTCCACAAAACTTTTTATGCCATAACTCCGCCAAAAATTGATTTGTCGAAACGAAATTTTATGATAATGTTCTATATGTAAAGGTAACTGTTTGCTGTAAAAATAGGCGAAATCGGTTTATGTTCACGCCCAGTTTTTAACAAACGTTTTTTTTTTTAATTTAAAAAGCGATATTTCTACAACTGAACAAGTTATAACAAACAGATTTTGGACACATAATAAGCTTTTCAAGGCAAACTCGACCGCGAAAAAATTTTGTTAATTTTTAAGAAGTAGGGGTGGCGCCGCCCACTTTTCAGCATAAAATGTCTGCTATTTTCAAAGACAATATATTTCAATCTTGATATTTTAGTGACAATTGGTCAGCTGCTTCCCAGTAGTATGTATTATACTCCAGCCAAAAATTAGCCAAACCGGGGAACACACAAGCAAATATTCGGGCACTTAGCTAATAGCCCACTGCAATAGCGATTTTGATTTTCATACCTTTCATAAACATTAAATGTATGTAAGTATGAGAACAAGAAGAGAAAAGTTCACTAAAATGATCAGCACGATGAGCGGAGTCAATTTAGCCATGTCCGTCTCTCCGTCCGTCTGTCTGTCTGTCCGTCTGTCTATTTGAACGCAAACTAGTTTCCCAGTTTTACAAAAGAATGCTGAAATTCGTTGTTTGCTTTCGCCATTTTATAATATACTAGCAAACCCGGTAGACGTTGTTTTGACATTTTGGTACATTGAACACATCTATACGAGGTGTGTTCAAAAAGTATCGCGAATTTTAAATTTTCGCTGGTTACGTATATTCGAATTTCGAATTTTTTGTGGCGTTATGTTGGTACTCATGTCTCTCACTTATGCCGACAAGCTCGGCCATTTTGAATGTTCAGTTAATTGTTGACAGCTGCTTAGCTTGCACGTGTTTTGGATCGTCTTCGATTTTTACCTATTTTTTTACCAAAATTGCTCAATTGTGACCAAAAACAGCATCGCATGAACATTGCTAATGAGATGTTAAACTCTGTCCGCGACGACCCAAATTTGCTCCAGAGGGTCATAACTGGTGACGAATCGTGGGTTTATGGTTATGACGTGGAAACCAAAGCTCAATCATCTCAATGGAAGCTGCCGCACGAACCAAGACCGAAAAAAGCCAAGTTCGGTCGAATGTGAAAGTTTTGCTGACAGTTTTCTTCGATTGCAGGGGCGTGGTGCATCATGAGTTCTTGCCACAGGGAAGAACGGTCAATAAGGAATATATCCTGCAAGTTATGCGCAATTTGCGCGAAGCAATCCGCCAGAAACGCCCGGATTTGTGGAAGAACAAAAATTGGCTTTTGCACCACGATAACGCCCCTGCTCACGCATCGTTGCTTGTGCGCGACTTTTTGGCCAAAAGCAACACACTAATGATGCCGCAGCCACCGTATTCCCCAGATCTGGCCCCCTGTGACTTTTTCTTGTTCCCTAATAATTTTTTGAAGTGCTTCGAAGATTGGAAAAACCGTTGGCACAAGTGTATAATATCTCATGGGGATTACTTTGAAGGGGGCAAAATAGATATTCATGAATAAATAAATAATTTTTGAAAAAACACAAAATTCGCGATACTTTTTGAACACACCTCGTATATAAAATGTCATTAACTTGAACCAAAAAAACTCCTAGCTATACCGAACTGCAGCTTTATATAACCTGGGGGCTTTTCCAAAAGCTATATACAGACTGTGTCGTGCCCAGCGAACTCCTGAACCTATCGTAAAAGCTCAAGAGCAAAACAAAACACAAAATATGTGGGCGTGGCACCGCCCACTTTTGAAAAATTTTGTAGATATCGACTAAGTAACACAAATTTCACTAATTTAGACCAAAAAAGTTCGGAGTTATGAAGAATTGAAACTTTATAAAGCCTGGGGGCGTGGCTCCGCCTACTTTTTTCAAAAATGTTGAACCCAAGTATATATTGTGAAAATTTCATAACGATCGGTTGAGTTCTTTGTCGCCTATAAAAGACACCCTTTTTATAACTAGTAGTGCTACGCACACAAGGTATATTACTTTATTCGGCATAAACGAATCGAGATGTATATTTATTAATGTATACCAAAACGTTCAGGATGAAAAGTAAAATATCCGGGCAAGTAGTTAATATCCCACTGCAACAACGAAGTTGTATATCTTTTTTGATTTTCATTTTCATGAACATGAAATGTTTGTACGTATACTGAAATGATCAGGAGGATGAGCTGAGTCGATGTAGCCATGTCCGTCTCTCGATACGTCTATCTGTCTGTCCGTCTGTCTATTTGAACGCAAATACGAACTGAAAGTATTAAAATATACCTGTGTAAATTGGGATGGCATAATAGATCACTACTAGGTATATAATGTTCGGATCCACCCGAACTTAGACTTCCTTACTTGTTTATATCTATTTTTGTTACGCACACAAGGTATATTACTTCATGCGGCATAAACGAATCGAGATATATATTTATTAATGTATATCAAAACGTTCAGGATGAAAAGTCAAATATCCGGGCAAGTAGTTAATACCCCACTGCAAAAGCGACGTTGTATATCTTTTTTGATATTCATACCTTTCATGGACATGAAATGTTTGTACGTATACTGAAATGATCAGGAGGATGAGCTGAGTCGATGTAGCCATGTCCGTCTCTCGATACGTCTATCTGTCTGTCTATTTGAACGCAAATACGAACTGAACAGTGGCGTAGGTACGGGGGGGGCGGGTTTGGGGATTTAGTGCAAAATGGTGCATATATTGTAAAATATACAAGTGGTTGATAAAGCGGCCGAAAGTTTCCAACGAGGAAAATTGTGAAAAAATTGATAACCAAGAAGCTTCTACAAGGTGGATGTTCGGCATATCGGATGTTCAGCATATCGGTTGTGGCACGTGCAGTGTGTGCTGTTGCACCGTCTTGTTGAAACCACATGTTTTCCAATCCCAATTCATCAAGTTGCGACAAAAGGAACTCGTTGATCATTGCTCTGTAGCGCTCACCATTCACAGTAACCGTTTGGCCCCGACCGATTATTGGTCAAATAAATAGTCAGCAATATTCCGCGTTCTGGAGCAGTGTAGCATAACATTGTTTATTAACGTGTATTTCGCAGGTGTTTACTATACAAAAGTCAAAACAGAACTGACTTTAGGGGCCAATCGCAAAATTTATAGCATTTTCTGATAGGAGGATTACTTTTGCGCAGTAACCGTTTTTCACCGACCGAAATAAATAGTCAGCAATATTCCGCGTTCTGGAGCAGTGTAGCGTAACATTGTTTATTAACGTGTATTTCGCATGTGTTTACTACACAAATGTCAAAACAGAACTGACTTTAGGGGCCAATCGCAAAATTTATAGCGCTTTCTGATAGGAGGATGACTTTTGCGCCACCCTGTACAAGCTGCAGAAACGATAACGAAAATAATAAATGTATTTCATCAACGCGTGAGATCAAACCAGTCGTTAATTTGGGTAAGATCATGTTTTCAGGAATAAACTCTTAAATCGTAGGTATCTCGATTTCCTGTGACACTTTCGTGGCACAAACAATGATTAATTGTTTGGGTGTAGAATATAGAAAATTGTTCACAGTGCTCAAAATATATATGTTGTTGATCACTAAAAGCGAATCAACCAAAAAAGTGACACATAATTGCGATTTCGAATATTTAATAATAATTTATACTATCGGAAAACACGTGACAAATCCCGATTAAATATTCTACGCCCAAAAAACCGTTTTTTCCACGAACGTGCCACGGTAATTCTGCATACTTAGGTCTCAAGGGAATAAAAATTATACAGATAGAACATACAGTATTGGCCAATACATTCGCACTCCCTTTAAAGGACGAGTTTTACCATTAAATTACTTCCCTATGTATTAAATTCTGTTTATTTTTATTTACACATATCGCTTTAGCCCTTATAAATCTCGTTCAAAACAATGTTTCGGACTTTGCCCAAAGTTCAGCCAAAATCTGCAAATTTTAACCGAAATTTTTATTTTTTGACTTAGGCTGTTTAGAAAAATCCTGAGTATGCAGTTTTGTAGCCCATTAAATTTGACTGTAACGAAGTCCAAGTTCCAAAAAGCTGAGAAACAGCGTTGGTTTTTAATAGGCACTTTTCCCATAAAAAAATATTGTGGATTCGTTATATGGAGAAATAGTTCACAAAAAAATTATTCAAAATCAACGTGGCTTCTCAGCTTCTTGAAACTTGCACTTTATTACACTCAAATTTAATGGGCTACAAAACTGCATACTCAGAATTTTTCTAAACAGCCTAAGTCAAAAAATAAAAATTTCGGTTAAAATTTGTAGATTTTGGCTGAACTTCGGGCAAAGTTCGAAACATTGTTTTGAACGGGATTCATTCGAGCTTAAGCGATATTTCTAAATAACAATAAACAAAATTTTGTATAAAAGATATTTAATGGCTTAAATTCGCTATTTTAGGGGATGTTATAGTTATGGCCAATACTGTATGTTTTAATTATATAAATATTAACCCACAGAACTCGACGAAGACTCTAGAATGGATACAGATATGGACTCAAGAGATATCGCTATTCATTTTGAAAAAAAATTAACTGATGAAGAAAAGTACTTTTCGTGTACGAGTTTCCCGCCAGTGGTCCAAGAAATCTAAAGTTTAAAAAAAAATGGCTCGATGAGTTTTATTGGCTAGTGTATTCCGAAAAAATGGATGCTGCGCTTTCAATTTATTGTACTTTCTTCAGCCAAAACAACGTTGGGAAAGGAAGTCACTAGTCAGTTCGATCTCTGATTACGATTCCGTTTAACCGATGGAAAGACGCTAAAGAACTCTTTCGAACTCACCAAGATCTAGAGTATCACAAGGCCGCAGTTGTTTCAGCAGAAAATTTCATTGCTATCAGGGAAAAAAGAATGGTCGACTAAGCTTGCAGCTCAATACTGTGAAAAGTGCTGAAATTCAACGGAATCGAGAAATTTTGCGCTCCATCGTCGAAACCATAATTTTCATCGGCAGGCAAGAAATAGCTTTAAGAGGGCATCGTGATTCTGGTCCTATGTCCCTCGAGACTCTTTCCCGTAGTGATGGTAACTTCATATCTTTATTAAGATTTTGGATGAATTCTGGTGACCAAACATTGAAGCAGCATTTACTTCAAACTGCCACATTGAAAAATCGCTTCACATCCTACACAAATCCACAGATTCAGAATGAACTCATCGAAATTTGCGGGGACATAATTCTTGAAAAGATTGTTGCAAAAATAAACGCAAGCGAATGCTGCACTATACTCGCAGATGGGACAACCGACATTAGTGGCGTGGAACAATACTCATTATGTTTTCGTTACACTGAAACAACTGCAGATGGAAAAATTTTGAGAGAAGATTTTCTACACTTCATCCCTATCGAAGATTGCACTGGTAGAGGACTTGCTTCGTCGTTGATAGAAATTTCAAAGAATTGAAGGTCAGCCTGGACTTTTTGGTTTCCCAAGGATACGATGGTGCAGCTGCAATGAGTGTAGAGTGAAATGGTTGTGCTGCTGCAGTGATGGAGAAGTATCCGTCTGCAATTTGTGTACATTGCGCAAGCCATTCTTTGAATTTGGCGGTTGGTGAAGCATGCTCCATTTCTCTCATAAGAAACTGTATTGGGTCCATAAAGCAGATTATTTCTTTCTTCATACCTTCTGCAAAACGCGAAGCTATTCTCAAGGATGCTGTCGAAACTTTGAGTTGTCCAACAAAGAAAGAACGTTTGAAGCGATTGTGTGAAACAAGATGGACGGAGAAACTAGACGCTGTGATCTGTTTCAAGGAAATGTTTGCTCCCATTTATTTGAGTTTAGAAAAAATTCATGAATGTGGAAACAGTGAAAGTTCTAGAAATGCTTTTAGTTATCTACACACTTTAGGGACTGGAGGATTCATTGTGGCAATGGTTATTATTCACGAAATTTTTTCTTTGGCTCAACCATTAACCTCCTAACTTCAATTGAAAAGCTGTTGCTGTTTTGGCGGCTGAGGATCTGGCTATTTTGTTGAGGGAAAAAGTTTTTGTTGATGCCAAAGAAATAGCTAAATCTATCGGAGAGAAAATTGAAGTTCCTAGGATTGTGAGTCGTCAAAAAAACCGAGAAAACTACGAAAACAGCTCAGCAGAAGAATATTTTCGCAGATCTATATTCATCCCGTTCATCGATCACTTCATATCTTCAGTGTCTAACAGATTCATCAAACACAAAAACACATTGTCAATTATTGAAAATGTCATTCCTGATAAATTGACCAGAAAAGAAGGTGAAATCGTTCACGAAACTGTCGAAATATTAATGGATCAGTGGCCAGCAGTTACTAGAACAGCGGTATCCGTTGTAAAAAATGAAGTTCTACTGTGGAGCCAACGTTGGGTTGCAGCAGAAGATCGCCCAAAGACATTCATCGACGCATTAAATCTTTGTAACGAAGCACTTTTTCCAAACGTGTTCAAGTTTTTGAAGAATGGAGCCACGTTAGGTGTAACCATTGCCAGCAGTGAACGAAGTTTTTCAACATTGAGGCGTTTGAAAAATTGGATAAGGAATTCAACCGGAGAAAATAGGCTGAATGGACTTGCCCTAATGAGTATTAATAGACATATTAATAGCGCAGTGGAGGAAGTTATTGACCGATTTGCTCAAAAACAGAGGAAAATCAATTTGTAATTTCTCCCATTTGCCTTTTTTTACTATTAATTATTTTTAATATTAATTATTACAATAATCAATAAATGGATCACTGAATAAATACAATTTGATAACTATTTCTGTACAATCACATTATTCTATGCAATATGCAAAAATAGTTCATTCACATGGCAGTTGGTTGGTTTAACTTAACAGCTCTAAACCGACAATTATCTTCATCAACAGGAGTGCAAGGTACTGGAAAGTATAACTTATCAGTTCCATGCTAGCTATGTAAGAGCAATCTTCAAAAAACTAGGAACACGACAGTAGATTGGCAGGACAACGTTTGTTGTTATTGTGGTAACGACAAAAACATTCCCCGAAGGTTTTGGGGAGTGTTGTCGAAATTAACAGTCCTTGGCCGTATTTGAACCCGGTACGCTCCGGTATTCCCTTGCGGTACTGCCCGACTGTCGTGGTAGCGATTTATGACCAGTGAAACTTTCTAGGTCATGTCACCCCTCCTTCCGTAAGGAAGGATAAGATGGGTCATGAGAGGTGAGAGGCATCACATCCGTAGATCAACCATCGAGTTGCACGTCATTACCTTTGTGCATATTAGTCGCCTCTTACGACCCGCAGGGGTTAGGGTCAGCTAGTTCAATAATAAAAGCAGCTACAATAATGAATTGTGGTAGATTTATTTAGTTCGTCGTCCCATTGACGATTCGTACCAAATTTTTTGGAAAAGTGTCGTGGCACCGCCTACTTATCAGTCAAGAAATTTTCAAATTCGCCTGTTAATAACTTCATAAACGTGTAATATAGAATTACGAAACTTGACGATATTTACTATGGACATGTAGATTAGGGGAGACTGAGGAGACTTGGGCAGGTTTTCAGTTAAACTAACATAAAATTTTATAAAAGTATATACTGCACACACACACGAGAGGAAAATGATGTACTAAAGTCTTATACATATACTTGAATTTTTCCAGAAGTTTAAATTAACTGTTTTAAAAGTTATGAACTTTTTTTAAATAATAGTGTAATAATATTATAAAATGACTATAATAATAATCAATGTATACAAGCCTGCAATTGTATATGCAAACAATAGTGAAAGGATGTACTAAAGTCTTATGCATATACTTGAATTTTTCCAGAGGTTTAAATTAACTGTTTTAAAAGTTATGAACTTTTTTTTAAATAATAGTGTTATAATATTATAAAATGACTATAATAATCAATGTATACAAGCCTGCAATTGTATATGATTAGTTTATTTATTAAAACGAGTAAGGAAGTTTAACTTCGGGTGGAACCGAACATTATATACCTAGTAGTGATCTATTCTGGCATACTAATTTACGCAGGTCAGCTGATTGTTTTCAATAAAAACACTTCTGTCATGAGTTTTGACGGATAGATTAATTTAAAAAAAAATATAAATGTATGGCGCGATATACAACATGTATATCATCATAAATCTCCTGAGAGATTTTTGTGCCGAGCTTCCCTTCCAATTTGAATTTTTTCCAAATGACATCTACAAAGGGGATGCATTTTTGCTGAGAAGTTTTCATGGCTAAAAGACATTCGGAGAGTTTGCCAAACCACTGCCGAAGGGCGATCACTAATCCCGAGACACACAGAAGGAAATGGTGTCAGTAAATGGTACTGTTGTTATGGAATCAACAGAATTCTAGTCAAATTGATCGTATTTTAGTTAATTACACCAAATTAACACAACAAATTTTTCCCTTCATTTGGACAAAATAGAAATAGTTCTTTCTAATTCAACAAATATCTGCAAAATTGACCGATTTTCGGTTAATTAAACTGATTTCCGTTTGAATCAACTAACTTGTTAAGTTACTTTAACAAAGAGGAACTGTTGATAATCTTTTGTATTGCATAATCCAATTTTAAAGAGATTCTTACGCTCACGGCTCTCACCATCCTTCATACAAAGAAGTTTGCGCTTGCCTAGTTATTCTCATTTTTACTTGAAATTGTCAACGCGCTTGTCGGGTGGTGAACTTTGTGCCAATTTTTAAACGTTAATAACGCGGAATATATAAATTTTATTAATAAAACTGTAGCGGGAATACATTATTACAACTTTAATGAATTAGTTTAAAATAAAGGTAATAGGAAAAGTTGTTAAATTGTGTTTTGTGAAATTGTGAATTTGACGCCACTTTAGTTTTTCAAGTGCAACTGCATAGCATGCGTACGATTGTGAGACAACTTATGTACATATTTACAAGCATATACTCGTATACATACGTGCATGCTGTGGAAGTGTAGCAAAGAATAAATTTATTATTTGTATTTAAAAATGTATGAACAATTTTAAATATCTTTTCCAGGATGGCAGAAGATGAAAAGCTATTGAATTTACTTAAAGATTGGACGTTAAAAAGTATTTTTCCTATTCTCAAAGGTAAGGTTTTTACAATAAACTTTAGATGTGACCTAAAATCAAAGTATTTTGCAGAATCGGGCGTTGGTGCAGATGAGCTTCAATATCTCACTGAAACGGACTTAGAAAAAATATTTCCGGATTTGAAAGACACCCTTTTTATAACTAGTAGTGCTACGCACACAAGGTATATTACTTTATTCGGCATAAACGAATCGAGATGTATATTTATTAATGTATACCAAAACGTTCAGGATGAAAAGTAAAATATCCGGGCAAGTAGTTAATATCCCACTGCAAAAACGAAGTTGTATATCTTTTTTGATTTTCATTTTCATGAACATGAAATGTTTGTACGTATACTGAAATGATCAGGAGGATGAGCTGAGTCGATGTAGCCATGTCCGTCTCTCGATACGTCTATCTGTCTGTCCGTCTGTCTATTTGAACGCAAATACGAACTGAAAGTATTAAAATATACCTGTGTAAATTGGGATGGCATAATAGATCACTACTAGGTATATAATGTTCGGATCCACCCGAACTTAGACTTCCTTACTTGTTTATATCTATTTTTGTTACGCACACAAGGTATATTACTTCATGCGGCATAAACGAATCGAGATATATATTTATTAATGTATATCAAAACGTTCAGGATGAAAAGTCAAATATCCGGGCAAGTAGTTAATACCCCACTGCAAAAGCGACGTTGTATATCTTTTTTGATATTCATACCTTTCATGGACATGAAATGTTTGTACGTATACTGAAATGATCAGGAGGATGAGCTGAGTCGATGTAGCCATGTCCGTCTCTCGATACGTCTATCTGTCTGTCTATTTGAACGCAAATACGAACTGAACAGTGGCGTAGGTACGGGGGGGGCGGGTTTGGGGATTTAGTGCAAAATGGTGCATATATTGTAAAATATACAAGTGGTTGATAAAGCGGCCGAAAGTTTCCAACGAGGAAAATTGTGAAAAAATTGATAACCAAGAAGCTTCTACAAGGTGGATGTTCGGCATATCGGATGTTCAGCATATCGGTTGTGGCACGTGCAGTGTGTGCTGTTGCACCGTCTTGTTGAAACCACATGTTTTCCAATCCCAATTCATCAAGTTGCGACAAAAGGAACTCGTTGATCATTGCTCTGTAGCGCTCACCATTCACAGTAACCGTTTGGCCCCGACCGATTATTGGTCAAATAAATAGTCAGCAATATTCCGCGTTCTGGAGCAGTGTAGCATAACATTGTTTATTAACGTGTATTTCGCAGGTGTTTACTATACAAAAGTCAAAACAGAACTGACTTTAGGGGCCAATCGCAAAATTTATAGCATTTTCTGATAGGAGGATTACTTTTGCGCAGTAACCGTTTTTCACCGACCGAAATAAATAGTCAGCAATATTCCGCGTTCTGGAGCAGTGTAGCGTAACATTGTTTATTAACGTGTATTTCGCATGTGTTTACTACACAAATGTCAAAACAGAACTGACTTTAGGGGCCAATCGCAAAATTTATAGCGCTTTCTGATAGGAGGATGACTTTTGCGCCACCCTGTACAAGCTGCAGAAACGATAACGAAAATAATAAATGTATTTCATCAACGCGTGAGATCAAACCAGTCGTTAATTTGGGTAAGATCATGTTTTCAGGAATAAACTCTTAAATCGTAGGTATCTCGATTTCCTGTGACACTTTCGTGGCACAAACAATGATTAATTGTTTGGGTGTAGAATATAGAAAATTGTTCACAGTGCTCAAAATATATATGTTGTTGATCACTAAAAGCGAATCAACCAAAAAAGTGACACATAATTGCGATTTCGAATATTTAATAATAATTTATACTATCGGAAAACACGTGACAAATCCCGATTAAATATTCTACGCCCAAAAAACCGTTTTTTCCACGAACGTGCCACGGTAATTCTGCATACTTAGGTCTCAAGGGAATAAAAATTATACAGATAGAACATACAGTATTGGCCAATACATTCGCACTCCCTTTAAAGGACGAGTTTTACCATTAAATTACTTCCCTATGTATTAAATTCTGTTTATTTTTATTTACACATATCGCTTTAGCCCTTATAAATCTCGTTCAAAACAATGTTTCGGACTTTGCCCAAAGTTCAGCCAAAATCTGCAAATTTTAACCGAAATTTTTATTTTTTGACTTAGGCTGTTTAGAAAAATCCTGAGTATGCAGTTTTGTAGCCCATTAAATTTGACTGTAACGAAGTCCAAGTTCCAAAAAGCTGAGAAACAGCGTTGGTTTTTAATAGGCACTTTTCCCATAAAAAAATATTGTGGATTCGTTATATGGAGAAATAGTTCACAAAAAAATTATTCAAAATCAACGTGGCTTCTCAGCTTCTTGAAACTTGCACTTTATTACACTCAAATTTAATGGGCTACAAAACTGCATACTCAGAATTTTTCTAAACAGCCTAAGTCAAAAAATAAAAATTTCGGTTAAAATTTGTAGATTTTGGCTGAACTTCGGGCAAAGTTCGAAACATTGTTTTGAACGGGATTCATTCGAGCTTAAGCGATATTTCTAAATAACAATAAACAAAATTTTGTATAAAAGATATTTAATGGCTTAAATTCGCTATTTTAGGGGATGTTATAGTTATGGCCAATACTGTATGTTTTAATTATATAAATATTAACCCACAGAACTCGACGAAGACTCTAGAATGGATACAGATATGGACTCAAGAGATATCGCTATTCATTTTGAAAAAAAATTAACTGATGAAGAAAAGTACTTTTCGTGTACGAGTTTCCCGCCAGTGGTCCAAGAAATCTAAAGTTTAAAAAAAAATGGCTCGATGAGTTTTATTGGCTAGTGTATTCCGAAAAAATGGATGCTGCGCTTTCAATTTATTGTACTTTCTTCAGCCAAAACAACGTTGGGAAAGGAAGTCACTAGTCAGTTCGATCTCTGATTACGATTCCGTTTAACCGATGGAAAGACGCTAAAGAACTCTTTCGAACTCACCAAGATCTAGAGTATCACAAGGCCGCAGTTGTTTCAGCAGAAAATTTCATTGCTATCAGGGAAAAAAGAATGGTCGACTAAGCTTGCAGCTCAATACTGTGAAAAGTGCTGAAATTCAACGGAATCGAGAAATTTTGCGCTCCATCGTCGAAACCATAATTTTCATCGGCAGGCAAGAAATAGCTTTAAGAGGGCATCGTGATTCTGGTCCTATGTCCCTCGAGACTCTTTCCCGTAGTGATGGTAACTTCATATCTTTATTAAGATTTTGGATGAATTCTGGTGACCAAACATTGAAGCAGCATTTACTTCAAACTGCCACATTGAAAAATCGCTTCACATCCTACACAAATCCACAGATTCAGAATGAACTCATCGAAATTTGCGGGGACATAATTCTTGAAAAGATTGTTGCAAAAATAAACGCAAGCGAATGCTGCACTATACTCGCAGATGGGACAACCGACATTAGTGGCGTGGAACAATACTCATTATGTTTTCGTTACACTGAAACAACTGCAGATGGAAAAATTTTGAGAGAAGATTTTCTACACTTCATCCCTATCGAAGATTGCACTGGTAGAGGACTTGCTTCGTCGTTGATAGAAATTTCAAAGAATTGAAGGTCAGCCTGGACTTTTTGGTTTCCCAAGGATACGATGGTGCAGCTGCAATGAGTGTAGAGTGAAATGGTTGTGCTGCTGCAGTGATGGAGAAGTATCCGTCTGCAATTTGTGTACATTGCGCAAGCCATTCTTTGAATTTGGCGGTTGGTGAAGCATGCTCCATTTCTCTCATAAGAAACTGTATTGGGTCCATAAAGCAGATTATTTCTTTCTTCATACCTTCTGCAAAACGCGAAGCTATTCTCAAGGATGCTGTCGAAACTTTGAGTTGTCCAACAAAGAAAGAACGTTTGAAGCGATTGTGTGAAACAAGATGGACGGAGAAACTAGACGCTGTGATCTGTTTCAAGGAAATGTTTGCTCCCATTTATTTGAGTTTAGAAAAAATTCATGAATGTGGAAACAGTGAAAGTTCTAGAAATGCTTTTAGTTATCTACACACTTTAGGGACTGGAGGATTCATTGTGGCAATGGTTATTATTCACGAAATTTTTTCTTTGGCTCAACCATTAACCTCCTAACTTCAATTGAAAAGCTGTTGCTGTTTTGGCGGCTGAGGATCTGGCTATTTTGTTGAGGGAAAAAGTTTTTGTTGATGCCAAAGAAATAGCTAAATCTATCGGAGAGAAAATTGAAGTTCCTAGGATTGTGAGTCGTCAAAAAAACCGAGAAAACTACGAAAACAGCTCAGCAGAAGAATATTTTCGCAGATCTATATTCATCCCGTTCATCGATCACTTCATATCTTCAGTGTCTAACAGATTCATCAAACACAAAAACACATTGTCAATTATTGAAAATGTCATTCCTGATAAATTGACCAGAAAAGAAGGTGAAATCGTTCACGAAACTGTCGAAATATTAATGGATCAGTGGCCAGCAGTTACTAGAACAGCGGTATCCGTTGTAAAAAATGAAGTTCTACTGTGGAGCCAACGTTGGGTTGCAGCAGAAGATCGCCCAAAGACATTCATCGACGCATTAAATCTTTGTAACGAAGCACTTTTTCCAAACGTGTTCAAGTTTTTGAAGAATGGAGCCACGTTAGGTGTAACCATTGCCAGCAGTGAACGAAGTTTTTCAACATTGAGGCGTTTGAAAAATTGGATAAGGAATTCAACCGGAGAAAATAGGCTGAATGGACTTGCCCTAATGAGTATTAATAGACATATTAATAGCGCAGTGGAGGAAGTTATTGACCGATTTGCTCAAAAACAGAGGAAAATCAATTTGTAATTTCTCCCATTTGCCTTTTTTTACTATTAATTATTTTTAATATTAATTATTACAATAATCAATAAATGGATCACTGAATAAATACAATTTGATAACTATTTCTGTACAATCACATTATTCTATGCAATATGCAAAAATAGTTCATTCACATGGCAGTTGGTTGGTTTAACTTAACAGCTCTAAACCGACAATTATCTTCATCAACAGGAGTGCAAGGTACTGGAAAGTATAACTTATCAGTTCCATGCTAGCTATGTAAGAGCAATCTTCAAAAAACTAGGAACACGACAGTAGATTGGCAGGACAACGTTTGTTGTTATTGTGGTAACGACAAAAACATTCCCCGAAGGTTTTGGGGAGTGTTGTCGAAATTAACAGTCCTTGGCCGTATTTGAACCCGGTACGCTCCGGTATTCCCTTGCGGTACTGCCCGACTGTCGTGGTAGCGATTTATGACCAGTGAAACTTTCTAGGTCATGTCACCCCTCCTTCCGTAAGGAAGGATAAGATGGGTCATGAGAGGTGAGAGGCATCACATCCGTAGATCAACCATCGAGTTGCACGTCATTACCTTTGTGCATATTAGTCGCCTCTTACGACCCGCAGGGGTTAGGGTCAGCTAGTTCAATAATAAAAGCAGCTACAATAATGAATTGTGGTAGATTTATTTAGTTCGTCGTCCCATTGACGATTCGTACCAAATTTTTTGGAAAAGTGTCGTGGCACCGCCTACTTATCAGTCAAGAAATTTTCAAATTCGCCTGTTAATAACTTCATAAACGTGTAATATAGAATTACGAAACTTGACGATATTTACTATGGACATGTAGATTAGGGGAGACTGAGGAGACTTGGGCAGGTTTTCAGTTAAACTAACATAAAATTTTATAAAAGTATATACTGCACACACACACGAGAGGAAAATGATGTACTAAAGTCTTATACATATACTTGAATTTTTCCAGAAGTTTAAATTAACTGTTTTAAAAGTTATGAACTTTTTTTAAATAATAGTGTAATAATATTATAAAATGACTATAATAATAATCAATGTATACAAGCCTGCAATTGTATATGCAAACAATAGTGAAAGGATGTACTAAAGTCTTATGCATATACTTGAATTTTTCCAGAGGTTTAAATTAACTGTTTTAAAAGTTATGAACTTTTTTTTAAATAATAGTGTTATAATATTATAAAATGACTATAATAATCAATGTATACAAGCCTGCAATTGTATATGATTAGTTTATTTATTAAAACGAGTAAGGAAGTTTAACTTCGGGTGGAACCGAACATTATATACCTAGTAGTGATCTATTCTGGCATACTAATTTACGCAGGTCAGCTGATTGTTTTCAATAAAAACACTTCTGTCATGAGTTAATTTAAAAAAAAATATAAATGTATGGCGCGATATACAACATGTATATCATCATAAATCTCCTGAGAGATTTTTGCGCCGAGCTTCCCTTCCAATTTGAATTTTTTCCAAATGACATCTACAAAGGGGATGAATTTTTGCTGAGAAGTTTTCATGGCTAAAAGACATTCGGAGAGTTTGCCAAACCACTGCCGAAGGGCGATCACTAATCCCGAGACACACAGAAGGAAATGGTGTCAGTAAATGGTACTGTTGTTATGGATTCAACAGAATTCTAGTCAAATTGATCGTATTTTAGTTAATTACAATAAATTTTATGTAAACACAACAAATTTTTCCCTTCATTTGGACAAAATAGAAATAGTTCTTTCTAATTCAACAAATATCTGCAAAATTGACCGATTTTCGGTTAATTAAACTGATTTCCGTTTGAATCAACTAACTGGTTAAGTTACTTTAACAAAGAGGAACTGTTGATAATCTTTTGTATTGCATAATCCAATTTTAAAGAGATTCTTACGCTCACGGCTCTCACCATCCTTCATACAAAGAAGTTTGCGCTTGCCTAGTTATTCTCATTTTTACTTGAAATTGTCAACGCGCTTGTCGGGTGGTGAACTTTGTGCCAATTTTTAAACGTTAATAACGCGGAATATATAAATTTTATTAATAAAACTGTAGCGGGAATACATTATTACAACTTTAATGAATTAGTTTAAAATAAAGGTAATAGGAAAAGTTGTTAAATTGTGTTTTGTGAAATTGTGAATTTGACGCCACTTTAGTTTTTCAAGTGCAACTGCATAGCATGCGTACGATTGTGAGACAACTTATGTACATATTTACAAGCATATACTCGTATACATACGTGCATGCTGTGGAAGTGTAGCAAAGAATAAATTTATTATTTGTATTTAAAAATGTATGAACAATTTTAAATATCTTTTCCAGGATGGCAGAAGATGAAAAGCTATTGAATTTACTTAAAGATTGGACGTTAAAAAGTATTTTTCCTATTCTCAAAGGTAAGGTTTTTACAATAAACTTTAGATGTGACCTAAAATCAAAGTATTTTGCAGAATCGGGCGTTGGTGCAGATGAGCTTCAATATCTCACTGAAACGGACTTAGAAAAAATATTTCCGGATTTGAAAGACACCCTTTTTATAACTAGTAGTGCTACGCACACAAGGTATATTACTTTATTCGGCATAAACGAATCGAGATGTATATTTATTAATGTATACCAAAACGTTCAGGATGAAAAGTAAAATATCCGGGCAAGTAGTTAATATCCCACTGCAAAAACGAAGTTGTATATCTTTTTTGATTTTCATTTTCATGAACATGAAATGTTTGTACGTATACTGAAATGATCAGGAGGATGAGCTGAGTCGATGTAGCCATGTCCGTCTCTCGATACGTCTATCTGTCTGTCCGTCTGTCTATTTGAACGCAAATACGAACTGAAAGTATTAAAATATACCTGTGTAAATTGGGATGGCATAATAGATCACTACTAGGTATATAATGTTCGGATCCACCCGAACTTAGACTTCCTTACTTGTTTATATCTATTTTTGTTACGCACACAAGGTATATTACTTCATGCGGCATAAACGAATCGAGATATATATTTATTAATGTATATCAAAACGTTCAGGATGAAAAGTCAAATATCCGGGCAAGTAGTTAATACCCCACTGCAAAAGCGACGTTGTATATCTTTTTTGATATTCATACCTTTCATGGACATGAAATGTTTGTACGTATACTGAAATGATCAGGAGGATGAGCTGAGTCGATGTAGCCATGTCCGTCTCTCGATACGTCTATCTGTCTGTCTATTTGAACGCAAATACGAACTGAACAGTGGCGTAGGTACGGGGGGGGCGGGTTTGGGGATTTAGTGCAAAATGGTGCATATATTGTAAAATATACAAGTGGTTGATAAAGCGGCCGAAAGTTTCCAACGAGGAAAATTGTGAAAAAATTGATAACCAAGAAGCTTCTACAAGGTGGATGTTCGGCATATCGGATGTTCAGCATATCGGTTGTGGCACGTGCAGTGTGTGCTGTTGCACCGTCTTGTTGAAACCACATGTTTTCCAATCCCAATTCATCAAATTGCGACAAAAGGAACTCGTTGATCATTGCTCTGTAGCGCTCACCATTCACAGTAACCGTTTGGCCCCGACCGATTATTGGTCAAATAAATAGTCAGCAATATTCCGCGTTCTGGAGCAGTGTAGCATAACATTGTTTATTAACGTGTATTTCGCAGGTGTTTACTATACAAAAGTCAAAACAGAACTGACTTTAGGGGCCAATCGCAAAATTTATAGCATTTTCTGATAGGAGGATTACTTTTGCGCAGTAACCGTTTTTCACCGACCGAAATAAATAGTCAGCAATATTCCGCGTTCTGGAGCAGTGTAGCGTAACATTGTTTATTAACGTGTATTTCGCATGTGTTTACTACACAAATGTCAAAACAGAACTGACTTTAGGGGCCAATCGCAAAATTTATAGCGCTTTCTGATAGGAGGATGACTTTTGCGCCACCCTGTACAAGCTGCAGAAACGATAACGAAAATAATAAATGTATTTCATCAACGCGTGAGATCAAACCAGTCGTTAATTTGGGTAAGATCATGTTTTCAGGAATAAACTCTTAAATCGTAGGTATCTCGATTTCCTGTGACACTTTCGTGGCACAAACAATGATTAATTGTTTGGGTGTAGAATATAGAAAATTGTTCACAGTGCTCAAAATATATATGTTGTTGATCACTAAAAGCGAATCAACCAAAAAAGTGACACATAATTGCGATTTCGAATATTTAATAATAATTTATACTATCGGAAAACACGTGACAAATCCCGATTAAATATTCTACGCCCAAAAAACCTATTTTTCCACGAACGTGCCACGGTAATTCTGCATACTTAGGTCTCAAGGGAATAAAAATTATACAGATAGAACATACAGTATTGGCCAATACATTCGCACTCCCTTTAAAGGACGAGTTTTACCATTAAATTACTTCCCTATGTATTAAATTCTGTTTATTTTTATTTACACATATCGCTTTAGCCCTTATAAATCCCGTTCAAAACAATGTTTCGGACTTTGCCCAAAGTTCAGCCAAAATCTGCAAATTTTAACCGAAATTTTTATTTTTTGACTTAGGCTGTTTAGAAAAATCCTGAGTATGCAGTTTTGTAGCCCATTAAATTTGACTGTAACGAAGTCCAAGTTCCAAAAAGCTGAGAAACAGCGTTGGTTTTTAATAGGCACTTTTCCCATAAAAAAATATTGTGGATTCGTTATATGGAGAAATAGTTCACAAAAAATTATTCAAAATCAACGTGGCTTCTCAGCTTCTTGAAACTTGCACTTTATTACACTCAAATTTAATGGGCTACAAAACTGCATACTCAGAATTTTTCTAAACAGCCTAAGTCAAAAAATAAAAATTTCGGTTAAAATTTGTAGATTTTGGCTGAACTTCGGGCAAAGTTCGAAACATTGTTTTGAACGGGATTCATTCGAGCTTAAGCGATATTTCTAAATAACAATAAACAAAATTTTGTATAAAAGATATTTAATGGCTTAAATTCGCTATTTTAGGGGATGTTATAGTTATGGCCAATACTGTATGTTTTAATTATATAAATATTAACCCACAGAACTCGACGAAGACTCTAGAATGGATACAGATATGGACTCAAGAGATATCGCTATTCATTTTGAAAAAAAATTAACTGATGAAGAAAAGTACTTTTCGTGTACGAGTTTCCCGCCAGTGGTCCAAGAAATCTAAAGTTTAAAAAAAAATGGCTCGATGAGTTTTATTGGCTAGTGTATTCCGAAAAAATGGATGCTGCGCTTTCAATTTATTGTACTTTCTTCAGCCAAAACAACGTTGGGAAAGGAAGTCACTAGTCAGTTCGATCTCTGATTACGATTCCGTTTAACCGATGGAAAGACGCTAAAGAACTCTTTCGAACTCACCAAGATCTAGAGTATCACAAGGCCGCAGTTGTTTCAGCAGAAAATTTCATTGCTATCAGGGAAAAAAGAATGGTCGACTAAGCTTGCAGCTCAATACTGTGAAAAGTGCTGAAATTCAACGGAATCGAGAAATTTTGCGCTCCATCGTCGAAACCATAATTTTCATCGGCAGGCAAGAAATAGCTTTAAGAGGGCATCGTGATTCTGGTCCTATGTCCCTCGAGACTCTTTCCCGTAGTGATGGTAACTTCATATCTTTATTAAGATTTTGGATGAATTCTGGTGACCAAACATTGAAGCAGCATTTACTTCAAACTGCCACATTGAAAAATCGCTTCACATCCTACACAAATCCACAGATTCAGAATAAACTCATCGAAATTTGCGGGGACATAATTCTTGAAAAGATTGTTGCAAAAATAAACGCAAGCGAATGCTGCACTATACTCGCAGATGGGACAACCGACATTAGTGGCGTGGAACAATACTCATTATGTTTTCGTTACACTGAAACAACTGCAGATGGAAAAATTTTGAGAGAAGATTTTCTACACTTCATCCCTATCGAAGATTGCACTGGTAGAGGACTTGCTTCGTCGTTGATAGAAATTTCAAAGAATTGAAGGTCAGCCTGGACTTTTTGGTTTCCCAAGGATACGATGGCGCAGCTGCAATGAGTGGAGAGTGAAATGGTTGTGCTGCTGCAGTGATGGAGAAGTATCCGTCTGCAATTTGTGTACATTGCGCAAGCCATTCTTTGAATTTGGCGGTTGGTGAAGCATGCTCCATTTCTCTCATAAGAAACTGTATTGGGTCCATAAAGCAGATTATTTCTTTCTTCATACCTTCTGCAAAACGCGAAGCTATTCTCAAGGATGCTGTCGAAACTTTGAGTTGTCCAACAAAGAAAGAACGTTTGAAGCGATTGTGTGAAACAAGATGGACGGAGAAACTAGACGCTGTGATCTGTTTCAAGGAAATGTTTGCTCCCATTTATTTGAGTTTAGAAAAAATTCATGAATGTGGAAACAGTGCAAGTTCTAGAAATGCTTTTAGTTATCTACACACTTTAGGGACTGGAGGATTCATTGTGGCAATGGTTATTATTCACGAAATTTTTTCTTTGGCTCAACCATTAACCTCCTAACTTCAATGGAAAAGCTGTTGCTGTTTTGGCGGCTGAGGATCTGGCTATTTTGTTGAGGGAAAATAGTGAATCACAGTTCAAAAAAGTTTTTGTTGATGCCAAAGAAATAGCTAAATCTATCGGAGAGAAAATTGAAGTTCCTAGGATTGTGAGTCGTCAAAAAAACCGAGAAAACTACGAAAACAGCTCAGCAGAAGAATATTTTCGCAGATCTATATTCATCCCGTTCATCGATCACTTCATATCTTCAGTGTCTAACAGATTCATCAAACACAAAAACACATTGTCAATTATTGAAAATGTCATTCCTGATAAATTGACCAGAAAAGAAGGTGAAATCGTTCACGAAACTGTCGAAATATTAATGGATCAGTGGCCAGCAGTTACTAGAACAGCGGTATCCGTTGTAAAAAATGAAGTTCTACTGTGGAGCCAACGTTGGGTTGCAGCAGAAGATCGCCCAAAGACATTCATCGACGCATTAAATCTTTGTAACGAAGCACTTTTTCCAAACGTGTTCAAGTTTTTGAAGAATGGAGCCACGTTAGGTGTAACCATTGCCAGCAGTGAACGAAGTTTTTCAACACTGAGGCGTTTGAAAAATTGGATAAGGAATTCAACCGGAGAAAATAGGCTGAATGGACTTGCCCTAATGAGTATTAATAGACATATTAATAGCGCAGTGAAGGAAGTTATTGACCGATTTGCTCAAAAACAGAGGAAAATCAATTTGTAATTTCTCCCATTTGCCTTTTTTTACTATTAATTATTTTTAATATTAATTATTACAATAATCAATAAATGGATCACTGAATAAATACAATTTGATAACTATTTCTGTCCAATCACATTATTCTATGCAATATGCAAAAATAGTTCATTCACATGGCAGTTGGTTGGTTTAACTTAACAGCTCTAAACCAACAATTATCTTCATCAACAGGAGTGCAAGGTACTGGAAAGTATAACTTATCAGTTCCATGCTAGCTATGTAAGAGCAATCTTCAAAAAACTAGGAACACGACAGTAGATTGGCAGGACAACGTTTGTTGTTATTGTGGTAACGACAAAAACATTCCCCGAAGGTTTTGGGGAGTGTTGTCGAAATTAACAGTCCTTGGCCGTATTTGAACCCGGTACGCTCCGGTATTCCCTTGTGGTATTGCCCGACTGTCGTGGTAGCGATTTATGACCAGTGAAACTTTCTAGGTCATGTCACCCCTCCTTCCGTAAGGAAGGATAAGATGGGTCATGAGAGGTGAGAGGCATCACATCCGTAGATCAACCATCGAGTTGCACGTCATTACCTTTGTGCATATTAGTCGCCTCTTACGACCCGCAGGGGTTAGGGTCAGCTAGTTCAATAATAAAAGCAGCTACAATAATGAATTGTGGTAGATTTATTTAGTTCGTCGTCCCATTGACGATTCGTACCAAATTTTTTGGAAAAGTGTCGTGGCACCGCCTACTTATCAGTCAAGAAATTTTCAAATTCGCCTGTTAATAACTTCATAAACGTGTAATATAGAATTACGAAACTTGACGATATTTACTATGGACATGTAGATTAGGGGAGACTGAGGAGACTTGGGCAGGTTTTCAGTTAAACTAACATAAAATTTTATAAAAGTATATACTGCACACACACACGAGAGGAAAAGGATGTACTAAAGTCTTATACATATACTTGAATTTTTCCAGAAGTTTAAATTAACTGTTTTAAAAGTTATGAACTTTTTTTAAATAATAGTGTAATAATATTATAAAATGACTATAATAATAATCAATGTATACAAGCCTGCAATTGTATATGCAAACAATAGTGAAAGGATGTACTAAAGTCTTATGCATATACTTGAATTTTTCCAGAGGTTTAAATTAACTGTTTTAAAAGTTATGAACTTTTTTTTAAATAATAGTGTTATAATATTATAAAATGACTATAATAATCAATGTATACAAGCCTGCAATTGTATATGATTAGTTTATTTATTAAAACGAGTAAGGAAGTTTAACTTCGGGTGGAACCGAACATTATATACCTAGTAGTGATCTATTCTGGCATACTAATTTACGCAGGTCAGCTGATTGTTTTCAATAAAAACACTTCTGTCATGAGTTAATTTAAAAAAAAATATAAATGTATGGCGCGATATACAACATGTATATCATCATAAATCTCCTGAGAGATTTTTGCGCCGAGCTTCCCTTCCAATTTGAATTTTTTCCAAATGACATCTACAAAGGGGATGAATTTTTGCTGAGAAGTTTTCATGGCTAAAAGACATTCGGAGAGTTTGCCAAACCACTGCCGAAGGGCGATCACTAATCCCGAGACACACAGAAGGAAATGGTGTCAGTAAATGGTACTGTTGTTATGGATTCAACAGAATTCTAGTCAAATTGATCGTATTTTAGTTAATTACAATAAATTTTATGTAAACACAACAAATTTTTCCCTTCATTTGGACAAAATAGAAATAGTTCTTTCTAATTCAACAAATATCTGCAAAATTGACCGATTTTCGGTTAATTAAACTGATTTCCGTTTGAATCAACTAACTTGTTAAGTTACTTTAACAAAGAGGAACTGTTGATAATCTTTTGTATTGCATAATCCAATTTTAAAGAGATTCTTACGCTCACGGCTCTCACCATCCTTCATACAAAGAAGTTTGCGCTTGCCTAGTTATTCTCATTTTTACTTGAAATTGTCAACGCGCTTGTCGGGTGGTGAACTTTGTGCCAATTTTTAAACGTTAATAACGCGGAATATATAAATTTTATTAATAAAACTGTAGCGGGAATACATTATTACAACTTTAATGAATTAGTTTAAAATAAAGGTAATAGGAAAAGTTGTTAAATTGTGTTTTGTGAAATTGTGAATTTGACGCCACTTTAGTTTTTCAAGTGCAACTGCATAGCATGCGTACGATTGTGAGACAACTTATGTACATATTTACAAGCATATACTCGTATACATACGTGCATGCTGTGGAAGTGTAGCAAAGAATAAATTTATTATTTGTATTTAAAAATGTATGAACAATTTTAAATATCTTTTACAGGATGGCAGAAGATGAAAAGCTATTGAATTTACTTAAAGATTGGACGTTAAAAAGTATTTTTCCTATTCTCAAAGGTAAGGTTTTTACAATAAACTTTAGATGTGACCTAAAATCAAAGTATTTTGCAGAATCGGGCGTTGGTGCAGATGAGCTTCAATATCTCACTGAAACGGACTTAGAAAAAATATTTCCGGATTTGAAATATTTGGGCATTAAAGCTAAATTTCGTTCGAAACTACTAAATTTTAAAAATGTTAGTATTACGTAATGCGTACTGTGTATGTTCAAATTTGTTCAAATTTTTGTCCACAACAATTTTATTTTAGAATGCTTTTGCAAATACATTGCAGCCCCCAATTGCTCATTTTTCATATAGAGGAAAGAGAAACTTTTAAGCTATTTCTAACTTGCACATTATTATACTAAAATTGAATGGGCTACAAAACTGCATACACAAAAATTTTCTAGAAATTCTGAAACAAGATTTGAAAATTTTGATGGCCATTTTTCAAAAACTTTCCTGACCTTTGAATAACCTTTCAAATTTTTTTAAATTTGGCTTCTGTTAGGGAATTTACTATATTTTAAATGAAAATTATCAACTAAGCCGTGAGCTACTGCTTAAGAATTTTTTTCAGAATAAACCAAGTGTGTACTAACTTTTGTGAGTGACTATATGTGTATGCATGTAAATGTTTAGAACTTGTTAATTGGACGCTGTTATAAATGTGCGATGGAGTATATGTATGTTACTTTCTATAAGCAAAATTTGCTATTAAATTTGACTGCGCTCCAATTTTGTATAGAAAGATACCTGCGCATGGAGTTATGCGCTCAAGAGCCCAATTGCATATAACTTTCGGTATATTTAAATCCCAACATTCTATGTTATTGGGCTCTACATCCTAATACAATATTAACGCGCAAACAAATATAACGTAAAATAGAATACGGCCACTGCATAGTTACTTAATTTCAAATAGGCAACGTACTTCTATCGTCGTCAAAAGAGGCCATCAGGAAAACTATATGACAGATATTGCAACGTACGCAAAAAGCGTCGATTATCACTGACACCAAGTTCTTCGAGTACTGTAGTAGATTCGGATTCTTTTTGCGAAAATGTTTTTGATGAGATAGATGACAATGTTTCTGAAACATATAAAACTTGGCTAAAATACAACGACTCACCATTGGAAAAAGTTGAAGAGAAATGGAAGAGAATATTTGCGGCGCGGAGAAAATCAGTTCTAGATTTGTCAATAACTGATATGATTTCAGAATGGCCTCTCTACAAAAGTAGCATACTAGGCCCCGAAACTGGTAAGTTAGAATAAAAGGACCATTAACCGGGTGGCGTTTCCAAAACGTCCTGTCTCACAATATTTTTGAAGAGCATGGCATTTCAAAGTTAATTTGTATTGAACATAATTTTAGCTAAAATAAGCCAGTTTTTTATAATATTCTGAGATGGCCGCCTTGCAAAATTTGATTAAGTTCCCTGAACTTTGTGCAAATTTTGAAACAAATTTTTCTGTGATTTATGTTATGGAATTTTCACACATCTTATTTCAGATTCAAAGTGACTTTACAACGTTGTACAACGAGATAAGTGCTTCGTTTTTCCTAATGTGGGAGAAATTTATACCACACATAATTAAGTTGTACAGAGATGACATTAAGGATAAAGCTTCGAAGGAGATTTTATCTAAAATTGACTTCAAATCAATTAATACTGGTAAGGGAATTTTTTTTCAAAGCTTAACTATATCTTAGAATTGAAACTATTTAATTATTTACATTAAGACTCCAGGAACTGCATAATTGCACTATTGTTGAATGCAGTCAAAACTCCTACAGCGAAATACAAATTTAATGGAAAGCTAAAGAAGGTGACCAAATATTCATTTTCAAAACATTTAAAACTACATCATGACAAAGACGACAACTTAAATTTTATATCTGAACCTAAGCAAAGTATTATTAATTGTGGCACATCCGGAATATCATTATCAAACGCTACAAACTGTATGGATAGAAATGATTTAGCCAACAATGAAAGTACCAAATTCTACTTTTCAAATGAAATTTTTAAATCTGCCTTGACTTTAACATCTGAATTATATGCAAAAGAAAATTTTTCACGGAAAGATGCTGTGGATATTCAGTCCAAAATTACAAACTTTTGTAAAACTATTGTTTCAAATATTAAGTTATGTGTCTCAAACCCCTTATACTCTTCCCAAACTGAAAACGTTTTTGAAATCGCCTCCAATCCGCAGTATTTGACAGAAATTTATTTATTTAAGCAGTTCAACATACATTCTGTAAATAACGAAATAGGAGAAAAAATATATCTGAGCTATACAACTTTTAAAGATACGAAATAAGAAGCATATATGTTTAGTTTAAGATTTCCTTTAAGGAAAATTTTTGAAGTTGACACACTTCTTACAGATACACTAAAAAACACAGAATTTTTGGAGAAAAGTTCAAATTATTCAAATTTTGTCAATAGTTCTCTGTAGAAATTTAAGAAATCGATAACAGGTCTTGATAAAATAATATTACCATATTTTTTGTATGCAGATCATTTTGAAGTAAACAATCCATTAGGGAGCCATTCGTCTAAAGATTCTATGTGTGGAATATACAGGGTGGCTGATGAATTTTGCTACATTAAGAAACTCAAATAATTTTTTTTTCAGTGTATGGAATTCATTTTTCTTCTATTCATGTTAAAGCTCATTAAATTTTATTAAATATAGCTTAATTAGTTTTAAAAATAATGGAATTTAAATGCCCCCCCTGCTCGTCGATGCATGTGCGGCATCTTACCAAAAAGTTGTTCATTACTGCTTGGAGAGTTGAGACAGGAATAGCCGCAATTGTTTCTCGAATGGAATGCCTTAGTTCATTCAAATTTGTTGGTTTTGCTTTGAAGACTTCCTATTTGCAATAACCCCACAAGAAAAAGTCAGGTGCAGTAAGGTCAGGCGACCTGGGTGGCCAACGGAATGTGGAGTTTCTGGATATCAGCTTATTGGGAAATTTTCGTCGCAATTCTGTCATAACAGGTTGGGCTATATGAGGAGCTGCACCATCTTGCTGAAACCACACAGAGTTGAAAGAAATTCTCATTCGGCGTAATTCTGGATAGAAAAACTCTCTCAACATGCTCAAGTAACGGTCTCCAGTAACCGTAACGGTGTGACCGTTTTCTTCGAAGAAGTAGGGCCCGACAATGCAGCGTGATGAAACTGCACACCACACTGTGACACGAAGTGGATGCAATTCCGTCTCATGGAGTATCTGTGGGTTGGAAGCACTCCATATTCGACAATTTTGTTTGTTTATGTTGCCGTTTAAATCGAAATGGGCCTCGTCAGACATGAAAAGACAGTTTAACATGTTTCCATCCTCTTCCACCATTTGAAGCATCTTCTGGCAAAATTCCAAGCGAATCGGCAAGTCTGCAGCGTTCAGTTTGTTGGCCATTTGAATTTTATATGGGGATAAGTCCAAATCTTTGTGCATAATTGACTGTAATGACTGTCTGCTTACACCCATTTGAGCAGATAAGCTTCTTGTCGAAACACGTGGATTGTTTTGTATGGCAGCAGCTACAGCAGCGATTGTTTCCTCCGTTCGAACTGAAAGGTTTCGATGGTAAGGTCTTCTGTTGACTGTCCCATGCTCGGAAAAATTGTTTACAAGTCTTATTATGGTCCATCTGCTCGGAGGATTGCCGCCAAACGTGCGCCTATACTCTCTTTGAACCGAAACTACGGACTCCAGTGCGTGATAGCGGCGGACAATCCAAATTCTTGTTTCAGTGTCCCAGTTATCCATTTTTGTTAAACGTAAAAGTCAATCTGCAAAATAAAGAACAAATTAACCAGATTCATTAAATAGAAAAAAAGTTATTTAATTTTTTTTTGGTAGCGGCTTTCATTAGCCACCCTGTACTTGTCATTTCCAACTATTCCCGATCATTTAGCCTCAAATTTGAATTATATATTTGTAGCAGGAATTATAAAATCAAGTTTTGTTAAAGCTTACGGAAGTAATAAAGCCTTATATGCACTTAAGGAAGAAGTAAAGTATCTGGAAGAAGAGGGAATTCAAATTACTTCTGGGGACAGCACTTACCGTGTACATTTTGTTTTAGGCTTGATATTAGGGGATAATTTGGGTGTCAAAAGTATTCTTGGTTTTAGTAAATCTTTAAGAAATGAAGATAATTATAACGCAGACCTCAACATGAATGATCCAAAAGAAACGGGAGTTCTTGAAAATTCAATATTTAATGATATCGACACTTTCCACGTATGTTCTAACTATTCTGCAGATATAATGCACGACATTTTTGAAGGAGTTTGCCGCTACGAACTGTCCAAAAGTATTTTATATTTCATAAAAAAGAAATTCTTCACCTTAGAATTTCTAAATATGCGAAAAAGAGTGTTTCCATATGGAGACCAAGAAATTGGTAGTATTACAGCCCCGTTCACAATGCATAATTTAAAAAAATGCAATATTAAAATGTCTGCATCCGAAGCAAAAACATTTTTACATTTTTTCCCCCTAATAATTGGTGATAAAATTCCTCGAAATGACAGAGTATGGAAGCTTATAATTTATCTCATAAAAATAACTGATTTGTGCCTTTTGTCTCATTTTACTGAAGATAATATAGAAAATTTAAAACAGAATATATTTAAACATCACAAATTCTATATTAAATGTTTTGGCAAACTAAAACCAAAACACCACTTTATGGTTCACTATTGCAATATTATAAAAAGGGCAGGACCATTAAAAAAAATGTGGTGCATGCGATATGAAGCCAAACATAAGGCTTTAAAAAAATATATGAATGTTATTACTTCAAGGCGAAATGGTGCATTTTCTCTTGCCAAAAAAGTGTCGTATCAATTTTCCAATTTTCTCCTAAAATATAATAGCGTCCCACCTGAGTTTACTTTCAATAATTCGTTTAGTTTTGATGAAATTTCGGAGCAAATAAGATCTTTTATACAAATGCATTTAAATGTCAAAGATGTTATATTTTTAAAAGAAATTCTATATAAAGGAACTTTGTAAAAAACTAATTTTTATTTATGCTTACATTTAAATAATACATTACATGTACACAAAATTGAATATATAGTTATCGACACTCACAAAAAAATCTATATTATATCATCAGAAATTGAAGTTCAACATTTTGATGAACATTATCAAGCGTTTCTTACTAAAAAAAATACAAAAGTCCTCTTTTTGAATGAAATTAATAATTTTATCACTTTTCCTTTAAATATTCATACATTGTTTAATGGTTTATCTGACGTAAAGATACTTTTAGTATATGCACCTTTAATATTATATTATATGTATGTATCTGTTCAAGAAATTATTCTTGTGACTATATGTTGCAAGAAAAAAATTAAAATTATAAGCACATATGTATATGTAAAAAAAAAACCTGTAATCCATAAATAAATCACAAATCTAAACAAACAGTTGCATTTTGTTATTTCAACAGATATTACTGCAGATTTGAAATCAACAGTATTTACAACTCAATTTAACAACTTACCCTGTTAATCTCAAATTAAATCTTTGTTATTTCAGCAAGCTGCACTGTTAATCCCAAGTCAAGGGAAATCTTTGTTGTTTCAACAGTCTACTCAGTTATTTCTAAAGTAATAGAAATACTTTGTTAATTTAACTGTCCACGACGTTAATCTTAAGTAAATGGGAATATATGTTAATTTCACTGCACAAGTGTTGATAGTAAACCAACAGACGTCCCCGTTGATTTAACTGCTAAAAAGGTTAGTGTGGTGAAAACAAATTTGGTTCGGTTGATTCAACCGTATTGTGCAATGAATAAAAAATAACCGTAAAATCGATGGAATTAACCCCTATTTTCATTGATTTTAAAGGGCTTTTTCTTTCTGTGCACCAATCCGGCAACTAAAGACACTGTCACAGTAATTGGTGACAATATTAATGGACAAAAGCAGCCGCCTAACCCAGTGAAGACGGCGGGGTTACCAACTGCTCCATTTCGGAAGCTGCTAGACTTCACTCATCAGAGAAATTTTGGCACGCACTGCTAACCATTAAGCTAACACTACGCTGGTTTTGATGTCATCTAAACTCCTAGTTCTTTTCTTCTTTTACCATATGCATGAACCACTTCCGCCATTTGACAGTTAGTAGTGTGATCATGAGGGATTTTTGACAGATCTGTTTTATCATCAGAACTGCCTTACCGTGTGCTCTCGGTTTTGGTATTGCTTTTTTATGCCAACAATTTTGTTGATTTACGGCCTGTACATTTTCAAGTATTCATGAAACGAGCTCAAGGTCAAGAATAATATTTTTCACTTTTTTGAATTTTTATGAAAACTATTATTGTTTTTATTTATTAATAATCTTTTTAATTAATTATTAAAGGTTTTTTTGATTGAACAGAGTAGGAAAAATGTTAAGAGACAACTGCCATAGCTTTTCTTATAGGTCCATTTCGGAAGCTGCTAGACTTCACTCATCAGAGAAATTTTGGCGCGCACTGCTAACCATTAATCCAACACTACGCTGGTTTTGATGTCATCTAAACTCCTAGTTCATTTCTTCTTTTACCATATGCATGAACCACTTCCGCCATTTGACAGTTAGTAGTGTGATCATGACGGATTTTTGACAGATCTGTTTTATCATCAGAACTGCCTTACCGTGTGCTCTCGGTTTTGTTATTGCTTTTTTATACCAACAATTTTTGTTGATTTACGGCCTGTTCATTTTCAAGTGTTCATGAAACGAGCTCAAGGCTAAGAATAATAATTTTTCACTTTTTTGAATTTTTATGAAAATTATTATTGTTTTTATGTATTGATAATCTTTTTAATTAATTATTAAAGGTGTTTTTGATTGAATAGAGTAGGAAAAATGTTTAGAGACAAGTGCCATAGCTTTTCTTATAGATCCATTTCGGAAGCTGCTAGACTTCACTCATCAGAGAAATTTTGGCACGCACTGCTAACCATTAAGCTAACACTACGCTGGTTTTGATGTCATCTAAACTCCTAGTTCTATTCTTCTTTTACCATATGCATGAGCCACTTCCGCCATTTGACAGTTACTAGTGTGATCATGATGGATTTTTGACAGATCTGTTTTATCATCAGAACTGCCTTACCGGCTCTCGGTTTTGTTATTGCTTTTTTATACCAACAGGAAAATCCTTCTTTGACGCTAATGCTACCTGTCTCGATACGGCCTCACGTCTCGAACATTCCAGACTCCTTTGTCCCTACCAGTTTCATCAACTAAACAGTAAGTCCAAGGGGACACTCTTTTCATTACAACGAAAGGACCTACATACTTCGGGGCTAATTTTGCCGCAAAATAATTCGGCGCGTCTGACAGAGCGAAGTTCTTTTTCCAGACAAGCTCTCCTGGCATGTACTGGACATCTCTTCTCCTGAGATTATATTGCTGCGCTACCTTAGCTCCTGCCTGTTCTAACTTCGAACGTATGTCTGCCCTCATTTCTGACATTTTCTTTGCCCTTTCCTCGCAGTTTAGCTGCTCCTGTTCTCCTAGGGACTCAATATAACTTTGACTACGCTCAAGCACCATGTCTCTACCGAAATTTGCAAAATAAGGCGTAACTCTTAACACCTCGTGCTGTGACGACCTAATACAACACGCTACCTTCGCCAATTGCTGATCCCACGATCTTTGATTTTCTGAGACATAAGCCCTAAGCGTAGTCTTGATAATCTGGTTTATTCGTTCTGCCGGATTAGCTTGTGTATGATAATTCGCGGTATACCGTAATTGGACGGCGTAGACACCGCAGAGACCCTGCAGCTCACGACTCCAGAACTGGGGTCCATTATCGCAAACAACAGATCGGGGTACACCAAATAAAAGAAAAACGTTATCCTCAAGGGTTTTGCAAACATTCTTTGCCGTCGCTGTACGCAAAGAAAACAATAACGGAAATTTCGAAAAATAGTCAACAACGGTGAGAATATACTGATAACTTTGGAACGACTTAACCAAAGGACCAACAAAATGGACGCAAATCATTTCCCACGGTTGAAATTCTTTAGATCTCTCTATCATTCCCACAGCTGGCTGTTTATTTTCAGGCTTTACCTGCTGACAAACTTTACATGTGCGTACATATTTCGCAATATGGGATTTCATACGAGGCCAATATAATTTTTGAGCAATCCTAGCAAAAGTCTTCCTTACGCCCATATGCCCCGCCAAGGGGCTATCGTGACAACTTTCAAATACACCTGTTCCATCAGATCCACCGACAACTTTCTTTCACTCGGTCCCCTCCCCGTAGATGGATGGATACGCAGGCTTCAGACTTCAGACTTATAGAGTACTCCATCTTCTACTCTCCAGTTAGGGTACGACAAGGGTTTATTCGAGACCGAATTAATAATTTTCTTCAACCAAGGGTCAGAAGTAAATATTTCGAAAACAACTTGGACGCTTCGAGATAACAAATCGGGGACAACGTGTTCCTTCCCTTTTCGATGGATGATGTCAAAATCGTATTGTTGGGGCTTCAAGGCCCAACGAGCAAATCTACCACAAGGATCTTTCAGATTATTTAACCAAACTAGAGAATGATGATCGGTAATCACCTTCAATCTCGCGCCTTCGACCTATGGTCGTAATTTCTCGACTGCCCACAGGACCGCTAACCATTCTTTTTCTGTGGTTGAATAATTTCTTTCACCCTTGTTAAGAGACCTACTAAGATATGCAGTCACCTTCTCACCATCTTCTAACTCTGGGGTAAGTACTGCACCTATACCAAAATCCGACGAATCTGTTTGAATAATAAAGGTCTTATTAAAATCGGGACAACTTAGAACAGGCGCCGTAACTAGCTGCTCCTTAGCTTCTCTAAGACTTCTTTCGCAATCGTCGCTCCAAACAAATTTTTTATTTTTCTTTGTCAATTCCGTGAGAGGTCAAACTAACTCTGAAAAATCTCTGATGAATCTGCGGTACCAGGACACTCTATCTATAAACGATCGCACTTGCTTAACATTTTTCGGTTTCTCAGGCAATGGTTAGGCCTCAACTTTCTCGGGATCGACGTGTAGGCTATTCCTATCTACAATATAGCCTAAATATTTTACCTCTGGCCTACAGAAATTACATTTATCTCGATTGAGCCTAAGACCTGCTTTAGCTAACCTATCCAAAACCCCTTCAAGAATTTCTAAATGTTTTTCAAAATTATTTGTGACGATGAGTATGTCATCGCATGACAGAATCTATAAACCTTTGCCAAGTGGCCGGTGCATTGTGCAACCCAAAAGGCATCCTCATAAATTGAAACAGATCCCTGCCTGACACCGTGAGTGCTGTAGACTTTTCCTCAACTGGTATTTGCCAATAAACGGATTTTATATCTAAACTTGATAAAAACTTGGCGTTCCTCAGCTTATCCAATGGCGCCGAAACAAATGTTAGGGGATAACTATCCTTTTCGGTACATTTGTTTAACACCCGATGGTCTACGCAAAACCTATAGCTACCATCTTTCTTCCTTATCATGACCACAGGGGAGGCCCACGGACTATGAGACTTCTGAATGACACCCTTGTTGAGCATATCCTTCAACTCTTCGTCCATACGCCCACGTTGGGCGCCAACTTGTCACCAACTTAATAAACACTTAGTGATTAATAATCCCGAAACCCCAATCCCGCAACTAAACACAGTCACAACACTAATTGGTGAAAATATTAATGCACAAAAGCAGCCGACTAACCCAGGGACGGCGGGGTTACCAAAGGAAGGGGTTCGGGGATGGGTCACCTTCTACACGATAACCAATGAATAGAATCAAAAATTATAGTTCAACACAAATCCAACGAATCCACAACAACAACAAACATAAGTTTTGTGGTGCACCCAAGGTGAGGTCCAACCGAAAGGTTACGAACCCACTCGCACAGTCCCTGAGCTGCCAGGGACCACTTTAACCCGCCAAGTGACGCTAAAAGGATGGGATAACACGGGGAGAGAAACAAAAAAGCAGCGACACAAATTACTACAACGAAAGAGATACACACGATACATAACCAGCCTGAATGTGTTCCGGCTCAGAGCTCCTGCGGTGTCCACCACGACACCACCACCGAAAATTGATCTCACCGTTTTCCTACTAGGACAAAAACTAAATAATTTGTTTCCTACACACTCCCGCACTATAACCACTAACTCGGAACAAATTTCTTTTAAATATTTGCTTCACTTTACGGATATTAATAATTTTTCAAAACGCGCACGACTTTGCCTTTATTCACACAAGAGCAATGTTCTCGCCTTCTTTTTCTTCTCATACTTACAAACATTTCATGCTCAATACAGTCATGAAAATAAAAAAGGTATATAACTTCCATATTGCAGTGGGGTATTAACAACTTGCCCGGATATTTTACTTGTGCGTTATCCGATTTGCTCAAGAAGAAGAAGCGGATGGCCAATTTTGATTGAAATATCTTGTTGAAGTTACAAGCAATCGCCTTTGAAAATACCAGAACTTTTATCCTGAAAAGTGTTTTGCAGTCGTATTTTGCTAAAAAAGCTTATTATGTGTGCAAGATCTTAAATATATGACTTGCATGGTTAGAAAAATATCGCGTTTTACATTTTACAAACAAATTTTTCAGAACTATGTTAAAAAACTGGGAGCGGAAGATGACCTATTTCGCCCATTTTTACAACAAACATTTACCTTTATATGTGCAACATTTTTGTAAAATATCGTTTCGATAAATCAATTTTTTGCCGGAGTTATGGCACAAAAAGTGTTGTGGAATAATCCACTATAAAAGGAGCGGGGTCACACCCATTTTCAAAAATTTATATTTTTCGACTTTCTTCGTTTACGGACACTTGGAAAGTGAAATAGAAATGATATCAAGCTTTTGTATGCAAAGTTATTACCTATTAAATATATTTGTGATCCTTTTCAAAATCTTTCGTAGAAAAGTGGACGTGTACCTTAACCGCTTTCGCCCATTTTCTTCCGAAACATTCCTTTTATTAATGTAAATATATGTGCTAAATTTCTTTTCGATATCTTGAACAGTTTTTGATTTATGGATAATACAGGGTGGGCCAAAAGAAACCAAGGGGTGTAAAAGTTTAATAACTTTTTCGGTTATTAATTTTTTTTTATTTTTTCTTTCAGATTATATAATATACAAAAGGGAAATTTTTTTACACTAGGTATGAAAAATGATGTCTCTTAAATAACCGCCGTTTTCAGCTTCGCACTGATGGGCTCTTTTTAGAGCATTTTTTTGTCAGCACACAGTAATGCCCTGCATGTGTATTATGTACTGAATAATCACTTTTTTTGTATTTTCGAAAATATTCTATATATAAAAAGTGGGAGTGGCTATCATCCGATTTCGCCCATTTTAAATAGCGCTCGAAGATGAGTGCCAAGGAACCCGCATACCAAATTTCATTAAGATATCTCAAAATTTACTCAAGTTATCGTGTTAACAGGCGGACATGGCTTAATCAATTTCTTTTTTCCTCCTGAAAATTTTTATATATATTAGTCAATCTCTATCTCGATCCGTTTATGCCGTTACATACCACCGTAACGTGACTAAAGTTAATATACCTTGTGTGCGTAGCACTACTAGGTATCAAAATGGCTTATAATAATAGATGTTCTCAGTACCAGTATCTTAGCATGGTTCTTATCATTATAGCTTTCATGAACATGAAATGGTATTATAACTTTGGTCCGATATTTGTAATTATGAGAAGAAGAAGAGATATACACACCAATAAGTATACCGAAATGATCAGGGCGATGAGCTGAGTCGATTTAGCTATGTCCGTCTGTCTGTTTGTACGCAAACTAGTCTCTCAGTTTTTGAGATATCTTGATAAAATTTGGTATGGAGCCGCCATTTTGCATGAGATTAATCATTCGTCGGAATCAGCAAGATCGGAGCAATACAACGCATAGCTCCCATATAATCCATAGTTTCGATAAATAGGTTTTAGGCTATAAATTTTGCAATTAAAAAGCTAGGAACGTAAACCTTTGCACCTTTGTTACTTATTATAAATGTAATGTGGGTAGTGAAAATCACCCAGATCGGACCAACATAACATATAGCTCGCATACAATCGATAGTTTCGATTAATGGGTTTTGGGCTATAAATTTTGCAATTAAAAAGCTAGGAACGTAAAGTCTTTGCAGGTTTTGTACTTATTATGTATGTAATGTGTGTAGTGAAAATCAGCGAGATCGGGCCTACATAACATATATCTCCCATATATTCGATTGTTCCGATAAATGGGGTTTGAGTTATGTATCTTTAAATTATCACTTTTGCAGAGTTTTTACTAATTGTGAGTAAGGATCGGACACTTAAAACCGTGATGCGTATTCATGAAAGGTATAAAGTCTTCGGCACAGTCGAATACAGCCCTTTCCTTACATGTTTTTCATTTAAAATGGCTTATAATTACTTAAAATTAGGTTTTTTTATGTTTTCCTTTTTTTCTTGCAAGATTTTGTGGACATCTTTTGCTTTAGTTTTTATACCTTTCATGAACATGAAATTGTATATTAACTTTGGTCCGATGTTTGTAACGTTGAGAAATATAAGAGATAGACCCACCATTAAATATACCAAATTGATCAGGACGATGAACTGAGTTCATACAGCCATGCCCGTCTGTCCGTCTGTCCGTCCGTCCGTCTGTTTTAACGCAAACTAGTCCCTCAATTTTTGAGATATCTCAATGAAATTTGGCACACGGATGTATTTTTGTATTATATTAGACATTTGTCGGATCCGGTATAATCGGGTCACTATAGCATATATCTCCCATACAACCGATCGGTCAAATAAGAGGATTATGACCATTTCTCCCTCATTTTTAAAGATTAAAACTTGAAACTTGGTGAAATATTTTTTTATGGATAGCAAAAGATTTCGTAAAAAAATCACTAAGATCGGAGCTATATATAGTATATATCCCATACAACCGATCGTTCAGATAAGAGGATTATGGCCATTTATCCCTCATTTTCGAAGATTAAAACTTGAAACTTGGTGAGATATTTTCTTATGGATAGTAAAAGATTTCGTAAAAAAGTCAGCAAGATCGGAGCTATATATAGTATATATCTCATACAACCGATCGTTCAGATAAGAGGATTATGGCCATTTCTCCCTCATTTTGAAATATTAAAACTTGAAATTTGGTGAGATATTTTCTTATAGATGGTAAAAGATTTGGTAAAAAAACACCAACATTGGAGCTATATACTCGTATAGTATATATCCCACACAACCGATCGTTCAGATAAGAGGATTATGGCCATTTCGCCCTCATTTTAAGAGATTAAAACTTGAAATTTGGTAAGATATTTTCTTATGGATAGTAAAAGATTTCGTAAAAAAGTCAGCAAGATCGGAACTATATATAGTATATATCCCATACAACCGATCGTTCAGATAAGAGGATTATGGCCATTTCTCCCTCATTTTGAAATATTAAAACTTGAAATTTGGTGAGATATTTGCTTATAGATGGCAAAAGATTTGGTAAAAAAATCACCAAGATCGGAGCTATATATAGTACATATCAAATACAACCGATCGTTCAGATAAGAGGATTATGGCCATTTCGCCCTCATTTTAAAAGATTAAAACTTGAAACTTGGTGAGATATTTTCTTATGGATAGTAAAAGATTTCGTAAAAAAGTCAGCAAGATCGGAGCTATATATAGTATATATCCCATACAACCGATCGTTCAGATAAGAGGATTATGGCCATTTATCCCTCATTTTCGAAGATTAAAACTTGAAACTTGGTGAGATATTTTCTTATGGATAGTAAAATATTTCGTAAAAAAGTCAGCAAGATCGGAGCTATATATAGTATATATCTCATACAACCGATCGTTCAGATAAGAGGATTATGGCCATTTCTCCCTCATTTTGAAATATTAAAACTTGAAATTTGGTGAGATATTTTCTTATAGATGGTAAAAGATTTGGTAAAAAAACACCAACATTGGAGCTATATACTCGTATAGTATATATCCCATACAACCGATCGTTCAGATAAGAGGGTTATGGCCATTTCGCCCTCATTTTAAAAGATTAAAACTTGAAACTTGGTGAGATATTTTCTTATGGATAGTACAAGATTTCGTAAAAAAGTCAGCAAGATCGGAACTATATATAGTATATATCCCATACAACCGATCGTTCAGATAAGAGGATTATGGTAATTTCTCCCTCATTTTACGATATTAAAACTTGAAATTTGGTGAGATATTTGCCTATATATGGTAAAAGATTTGGTAAAAAAATCACCAAGATCGGAGCTATATATAGTACATATCAAATACAACCGATCGTTCAGATAAGAGGATTATGGCCATTTCGCCCTCATTGTAAAAGATTAAAACTTGAAACTTGGTGAGATATTTTCTTATGGATAGTAAAAGATTTCGTAAAAAAGTCAGCAAGATCGGAGCTATATATAGTATATATCATATACAACCGATCGTTCAGATAAGAGGATTATGGCCATTTATCACCTCATTTTCGTAGATTAAAACTTGAAACTTGGTGAAATATTTTCTTATGGATAGTAAAAGATTTCGTAAAAAAGTCAGCAAGATCGGAGCTATATATAGTATATATCTCATACAACCGATCGTTCAGATAAGAGGATTATGGCCATTTCTCCCTCATTTTGAAATATTAAAACTTGAAATTTGGTGAGATATTTTCTTATAGATGGTAAAAGATTTGGTAAAAAAACACCAACATTGGAGCTATATACTCGTATAGTATATATCCCATACAACCGATCGTTCAGATAAGAGGATTATGGCCATTTCGCCCTCATTTTAAAAGATTAAAACTTGAAACTTGGTGAGATATTTTCTTATGGATAGTAAAAGATTTCGTAAAAAAGTCAGCAAGATCGGAACTATATATAGTATATATCCCATACAACCGATCGTTCAGATAAGAGGATTATGGTCATTTCTCCCTCATTTTAAGATATTAAAACTTGAAATTTGGTGAGATATTTGCCTATATATGGTAAAAGATTTGGTAAAAAAATCACCAAGATCGGAGCTATATATAGTACATATCAAATACAACCGATCGTTCAGATAAGAGGATTATGGCCATTTCGCCCTCATTTTAAAAGATTAAAACTTGAAACTTGGTGAGATATTTTCTTATGGATAGTAAAAGATTTTGTAAAAAAGTCAGCAAGATCGGAGCTATATATAGTATATATCCCATACAACCGATCGTTCAGATAAGAGGATTATGGCCATTTATCCCTCATTTTGGAAGATTAAAGAAAATTAAATGTATTGCTAACAAAGTTTTAGAGAACTTTAAACAATGCGTATTTAAGTTTGCACGTATTCATGAAAGGTATAACGCCGTCGGCACAGCCGAAGACAGCGCCGTCCTTACTGGTTTTTTTTAATTTTCTTCTCAGCTCTGGCTTTTTTTCTATACAGTGCTTCTTGTTTTCTGGACTGTTGAGCTTCGTATTCATTACAACTCTACTGACGATTCTTTTTCTCGCTCTATTGCTTTTTCTTTATGTTCCTTTTGGTCGAACGTCGCCAGGTCTTTTCTTTAAGGTTCTGAAGCAATTATAATAAAAATAAGAAAGAATTAGATGACACACAGTTGAGAATATTAAAAGCTGTTTTCAAAGTTTCTGAATGCATAATACATAATAAATTCATACTTCAACTGGAAACTGATTTGGTTTCGTTATTTTGGGCATTCAATTGTCTATCTTCCGGGTTTGGTCGATCCGTCACATAGGAAATCAAGAAGCCATCATCAGAAAGCCATCATTCGAAACCAGGGGCCAAATTCCAGTGCATTTGAAACCTTTCGGGATTAAATTCTCTCAGAAACTCTGTAGCAGTCAAGTGCGGAGTTTTGTAAACGTCTATTGTTTCAGCTGGATGACATAGCTGCATTGTAGAATGTTTTGAAAGGGCCGAAAATTGTTCGTAATTTGTGACTTGTATGTGGAGGCAATGAGACTAATGTAATCCCATTATCTTTACACAATTTCAACCCCTTTGGTGAAATGTGTGATTCGTGATTGTCAAGGATCACAAGCATTGGATCAAGAGTAGAGCACTTCGAGAACTTGATGAAATGCAACGAGTAGTCTTCAAAATTTGTAGCCGTCATCCATCCGCTCTTGTGCACACCAAGTCCTGAACCAGGTGGAGCCCGTAAAGTCATGCGTTCGTTTTTCCTTTCGGGAGGAAATACATAATACGGTGGAATTGATCCACCAAAGCAGAGCATTTACAATCACACACATTTCATCATACGCTTACTACTATTTTAAGATTCTATTTTTTTTACTAATGCAATGACAAATATTACCTAAACAACTGTTATAGCTTATTTATATCTTTGTTCCGCGGCTTATAAGTCCAGCATACACGCAAACAACAAAGAATAACGATTTACATTAAAAAAACACATGGCGTCCGCTTGACGCCACTTGCCAACTCTCCCAAGAAAAACTTGCCCAAGTCTCCCCAATAGTACTTTTGCGTTCAATATTATGACAATTTTGGACATAACTTTTCCAAAAATCCGACCAATATCAAAATAATGCAAAAATTATTGACGAACAAAATGATATATGAAAACTGTAAAAATATCAATTACAAAAGTAGATATATCCCTACAAAAGTGGGTGAAAAGTAACATCATGAATCGTTAATTCATTAATTACGAGTACATAATATTTCCTGTGAGGTTAAGATTAGAAGTTTCAAACTTTCAAACTTACATAATGGGATCAAACTGAATAGAACTCTATTTTTTTTAATTATCAACTACCATTTAAATAGAAGTTTTGGCAATTATCGCATCTTCAACTTAATCATGTCTCCCCAGTCTCGCCTACGCCACTGAAATTAAGCGAAGTCAGTTGACGGCCACCCCCACCTTTGTACTAAAGCTTTATAGAAGCGAGGTAGGAAACCGGAACATGCCATATTTCCTTTAATAATGCAGGTAGAGTACTAGTTACAATAACCTAAAGATCTTATTAATGATTTTTTAATTTTGGAAAATGGGCACCGCCCACATATGAATTAACAAAATATGAAATTTCAGCTATTATTACTAACATCAGAACTGTCTTAGATAGAATTACAAAACTTGATACGAGGTATGCTATCTACGTGTAGAGTTCGCCAACGAAATATAAGCAAAATCGGACACGCCCACTTTTGTACTAAGGTTTCTAAGAGGGAGGTAGGAAAACAAAACATGCCCTATCTCCTTCACTGATGCGGAAAGTGCGCTAGAATTTGAAGTTACAATGACCTCATTATCTTATTAGTAATTTTTTTTTCACTTGGTGTTGTTGCTTTCTACACTTTTTTTTTGTAACAAGCTCGCAAAATATTTAAATCGAATCCTAGTTTATTCATTTTAATATTAAAAAAGTGAAATTCTCACTAATAATTTTTCACTTCATCTCTCGCTTCGATATACCGCTAACTTTTTTGTTCCTTTTTGCGAAAAACACTGGCATATATACATATATATATATATATAATCCTTATAAAAGTGTGGGTTAGGGTGGGTGTATACCCTGTCCGACCCAAAAATGTCCGTTAAATACGTTGGCGATAACAGTTTTTGGAAAAAAAAAAAATATTTTTTGGGTCTTGGGGTGTGTTTTGGTCAAAAAATTTACCCATTCGCCATTTTTTTTTGAGGTTTTTTTCAGCATACATGCAAAAATGTTTTCGATGAAAACGAATTTGTCTCATATTTCCTGTCCCACTTAAAATTATTCGCTAAAAACGTTAGCGATAACGGTTTTTGGAAAACATTTGTATTTTCGGGTTTTGGGACTTGTTTTGGTCGAAAAATCCACTTTTCCAAAACCGGAAAATGAAAATTTTTTTCAAAAAACTGTTATCGCCAACGTTTTTAGCGCATAATGTTAAGTGGGACAGGAAAATTTTTTGACCAAAACAAGTGGGACAGGAAATATGAGACAAATTCGTTTTTATCGAAAACATTTTTGGATGTATGCTGACCAAAACCCTTAAAAAAAAATTCTGAAAGGGTAAATTTTTTGACCAAAACACTCCCCAAAACCCAAAAAAGATTTTTTTTTTTCAAAAAACTGTTATCGCCAACGTATTTAGCGGACATTTTTGGGTCGGACAAGGTATACATGAAAATTTCAAAATCAAACGAAAATTTTTTTAGTAGGTCATGAAAAAAACCTTAAAAAACAAAGTCGAAAAAAGTCAAAAAAATGAAATTTTGCAGGATCGAAAATTATTTTTTTGGGTATGCGTAGTGGAACTTTTTTTTCCTGATCCCAAAACATATCGAAAAATCGAAGGCGTGATATCGGTTAATAAATCGACCCAGTCTAGTGTGGGTGGCGAGTAAGTCGCAAGTATTGTTTTTTTTGGTGTAATAAAATAAAGAAACAGACAATTCGGCCAAGACTGCATAAATAAATCAAGCGGAAAAGTTTGAAAAATATTAATTCGAGTTGCGCGAATTTTATTGCCTTGGTATTTAATTCTTTGGTTAAATCCTTCTTCACCTTCCTTATTGCGCATTTCCTTTTGTACTATTGAGCATTTTATGGTGCCTTCAAATTTTAACGAATTGGCTACCGAACATCGCCTCAGCAACCCATAAGTCTTTATGAGTTGAAAACTGTCACTTTTGCGCGCCATATCTTGCAATTAGGACCCTTTTGCAACTAGAAGACGAGTCGAAAGATTTTACCAAGGGAATGCATGTACGTAGATGATGTATTAACGGGGGGACACGCACTCGCATCATCCATTAGTGCGGGAGATGAAATTCCCCAGTGTGGAAATGGACATCGAACTCCGCGGAAATTGTCAAAGACATCGGACCTGCTCAGCGAGGACTTTCTGGCATTCGAAGATACCAGCACCGTTAAGGCATTGTGCATAAGATGGAATGCCCACTCCGACCTATTCTACTTTAAAGCAGGGTCACTGGAAGAAGGTGAGAAGCTGACAAAACGAGCAATTATATCCGCCATCGCCAGGCTCTTCGGCCCTTTAGGATGGCTCGCAGCAATAGTCATCGTGACCAAAATACTGATGCAGAACATCTGGTTAGAGGGTATTGATTGGGATGAGCCAGTCTCGTCCAGTACATTAGAACGATGGATGAACTATAGACAGCATAATTACAAAATCGACAAGATTATGATTCCACGATGGGTACATTTTTCACCGGAAGATGAAGTCGAAATTCATGGATTCTCGGATTCAACGGGGGTCGACTTGGAACATCTTACGACCTCGCTTACAAGGAGCGCCACCCAATCCTACTCCCCTATAATTGTAGGTTAACGACTTTGACTCTACTAATGGTACATAAGATCCCCTTCATGGGGCAAACCAACTCATGCTCCGCCATATCCGCACCCAATACTGGATTCCAAATGTTAAGAACATGATTAGGGCCACCATCCACAAATGTAAAGTGTGCACAAACACAACTTATGGGCACCCTTTCCAGCGAACGCACTACTTTGACACGCGCGTTTACGAATGCCGGGGTGGACTTCGCCGGTCCCTTCGATATGAAAAGTTACTGCAGTAGAGGATGTCGACTCTCGAGAGGCTACGTTTGCCCTTTGGTTTGTTTCACTACGAAAGCGATCTATTTGGAAGCGTCCAGTGATCTGAGTACCCCATCCTTTTTAGCAGCCTTTTCGCTATTTATAGCTAGAAGACGATGTCCGTAAAACATTTCTCCGACAGTGGTACTAACTTAGTCGGAGCTTCATGATCTTTATGATCTGAATTCAAGACATTTATCTCGGAAGCCCGAGATAAAACCGTTTCGAAATACAGCCATAAATTGATGACATGGCGTTCAATTAGGTGCTTCACATAAGGGGGGAGGGGGCTCTGGGAGGCGGGAGTGAAGAACTTCAAAAGCCACTTCAAGAAGATAGCCTCCCCTCACAAATTCACGGATGAAGAATTTCATACGCTATTATGCCGGATTGAGGCATCCGTCAATTCGCTTATATTGAGTCCAGCCTCAAACGAGCCTGCTGACTTGGAGCCACTGACCCCTGGGCACTTCCTAACTGGAAGTCATCTTATGCCTCCACCAGAACCGGATGTGAATGAGATCCCTGCCTCTCTTATAAATATGTGGCAGAATTCCAAAGTTCTCCATCAAACCTTCTGCAGGCGATGGAAAGTTGAATACTTATCCGAACTTCAAAAACATTCGCAGCAAATTATTAAGGTGGGGGACCTCGTTGGCATCAAGGAAGACAACTTGTCTCCAAACGATTGAAGGCTCGGTCAAGTCACCAACGTACACCCCGGCGAAGATAACCGGGTTCGTGGCGTTGACCTTATGGCCGAGAAGGGTCAAATTAAAAGACTTTGCTCAAACTGATTCTGCTCCCCACAGAGGGAATGATTTGCGAGAGGTCAGCTGCCTCTCAAGCAAATGCACTCGATACCGAGGCAAAGAAAACCTATCGCAGAAAGGCGAACCAATCTGGAAAAATCGATCCATCTGCCACGACAAGTTGATAGCAGATAGTTCCCCCTCATATACATACCCCCCTGCAAGCATACAAATATTACAGCTAACACAATAAAGGTGTACACCCTACAAGCAAAGTAAATGTAAAAATTAATTTAAGCCTAAAAAACTCTTTTCGCTGTTGTTCGTTATAACATTTGTTCATGTGACTTTAAAAGTTATACGATTTATAAAATTCGCTTTTGCAATTTATAAAAGTTCGACTTTAAACAATCAAACGAATTGATACTGAAAAGTTTACATATCACTTATTTTAGCCAGTTTACGTCAACTTTGTTGTTAAAAATATCTACCAAATGATTATTCTATAAATGCACAACAAATAATCATGAACCAAATTACCTAGCTGTGCTGGTTTTTTTATTTACTTTGCTCTTTGCTTATTTAGCAATATCGCATTTGTTTATCAACTTAAATCCATTTTGACTGGAATACACATCAGCCTTCATTATGAAAGCATTGTCTGAAGCGCATAACTATCAATATTTGGTAATGGGAATACAGGAATCAAAAAAAGGGTGGAATTACCCTGCAGAAAGTTGGACTAGCTCAAAACCATCAATGAGCTTAACCGGTTGACGACACCACCAGCTCTAGCTTAATACCCAAGCAATGTTTTCAACTATCCACTTTTAAATGGCGATGTCATTGGCGGTGGAAATTGTCACCAGTGCTTTACTTTGCAACTCGTCCTTGACCGGTTTCCATTTCGACAGTTCGGAGAAAGTTTGGCTTTGCTAGTTCTCACGCTGTGCCATTTCGAAATGTTTGGGGGTAGTTTTGGTTGTGGATGAGTGATTATCGATATCCGATATTTGAATCTGTGCTTAAGCTGTATTTTTTTTAACCGGCCCAGGACGATTCTCAAAGCAAGTAGATCAAGACTGTATTCTCGTCGATGATTATTTCTTATCTCCTCATTTTTTTCTTTTGATATTTTAGATCCGAACTTGGTGTTTCTAACATAATTTTTTGTATGAGCTCCATCGAGGTTGTACCTTACGGCTTGCCTTTTATATTGTGCGCCTAATAATGAAAATACAGTCAAATATTAAGGGAAATAGGTTTATTGTTTTTCAAAATATTCTCCATCGAAGTCAATGCACTACTTAATTCGCTTCATTTTCAAAGCACTTTTTCCACTCAGAAGAGGATACCTCTAAAACGAGCTGTTTGAAGGCTTCTACAGCTCCTTCAGGCGTTGAAAAACGTCGACCTCGCATTTTTTTTTTTGGTTGATGTCCGGATATAAAAAAAATCATTAGGTGCCACATCAGGGCTGTGAGGCGTGTCATCGACCTTCTGAGTCCTCAAAAACTCTCTTGTGTGAATCGATACGTTAGAGCTCGAATTGTCTTGGTGAAGAATGATTTGTCTTCGGCGGTTGGTTTTCTTTAATTCTTCAAAAACTGTTGATAAACAAATGGTTGTATACCACTCAGAATTGACCGTTTTAAGTTTTTCTAGTGGAACAGTGGCGACATGACCAGATTTTCCGAAGAAACAGGCGACCATTTGCTTTGAGGTGCTTCTTGCGCAAACAACTTTTGTTGGATTAAGCTCGTCTTGGAACACCTATACAGTCGATTAGTGCTTTGTTTCCGGCTCATATGCATAAATCCAAGATTCGTTACCTGTTACGACGTCATGGACGTGCCTTGATCCACCGCGGCTAAATTTCTTCAACATTTCTTTACCCCATTCGACACGAGTCCTTTTTTGGGCAATTGTCAAATTATGCGGTATCCAACGAGAACAAATCTTCTCTGCTACCAAAAGTTCATGCAATATTGAATGTATGCCGCTCCCACTAATAGCCAAAGATGCCTCCATCTCGCTATATGTCACATGACGCTCTCGTATTATCAATTGACGCAAAGCATTGACTGTTTCTGGCACAACCACCGTTTTGGACGACCTTCACGAAATTCGTCCTGCAAAGATTGGCGGCCACGTAGGAACTCGTTGTACCATCGTTCCATAGTGGCTAAGTGTGGTGATTCAACACCAAAAGTAGAAGTAAGTTGATTAATGCACTCCTGTCTCGATAATCCACGTCGAAAATCGTAGTAAATCATCGCACGAAAATGTTCAAGGGTTAATTCCATGTTTAGGCAATATGAATTTTTAAACTCACTATAAATAAACACAAATAAAACTCGTGAGTGAAAACGTTATATGCAAGTTTATGCCAAAAAATACCAACTTTACGATAAAAATATCTAATTACAGTTAATCACATGTAGGGTTGCGAAGGCGCAAAATATAAAAAGCAACCCGTAATTAAATTAAATGCTACGTACAATAGTTATAATTAGGCATTCGAATTACATGTCAAGAGTCTTCAGTGAACCGACTATATAATACGCACATTCCCGCACTTCCTGATTATATTTCTCGGTTGGGGTATTATCAACCAAAGCATATGATTGCTGCAAGTTTTCACCATCATGTGGTATTAATATATTATAACGTGTTAATGTTTTAGGTCTCTTATGGTTTCGTTGTAATGGGACGGTGTAGAAGATAGTGCAATTAACTCAATTACAGTAGTACGTAGTCGCTCCGCACAGGGTACTAAGTCATCATTGTTTGTTTTTAGAACATGCGTAATAGAAACCAGTTTCTTAAAACGACGCATTACTGAATCTGTTCGAAGTTTAAGCTCCTCCAAAAATGGTTTATCAGAAGCAATCTGATACTGCCCTGCTATCAAAATTCGGTTTTAATAAGGAAGGAGCTACACGACGCTCGTACATGCTAGCAGGGCGCTTGATAGTCGAATTATTATAACTTTTGGCCGAGGAAGAACTAGACGAAATTGTTTATATTAATAGAACCGTTACCAACATCCTCTGGGAGTGAAAGCGATCCGAGTCTATTTGAATGACAAGATCAATACTCAACGGAAGAATTCGAAAACTTTGATTTCAACTCAGAAATTTCAGGAGAAAGCTTTTGGACAGTAGATTTAGTTGATTAATCACATATTTGTAATCGTTTATTTGCCTCAGCGTTTTAAATTCATTCTGTGGCTCATAGGGCGTTTGAACCACAATAACCTGTTGAGCGATTTATAGGTGCCTAATCATCGTCACTTGCAAAAGGGTCGTAAATAGGTTCGTCGTCATACAATCCTAATTAATTTTCGCTTAGCAATGAAGAAGAGATATAACTGATTTTGAATTTGGCGCTTCGATCATACCACTTCCCATTATTTGTCTTCGTTGTGCATCGCACAAAACATCCGTTAGTAATCCTACAAATTCATTTTGTGAAAATCGTGCGAGTTTTTGTCTGTCTTGATTACGTGTCGGACCAGAAACACCTTAAACTCAAAAGAAACATTAGCGCCACTCCAGTACAGCGGTGTTTTGTAGTAGTTTAGTGTTTCTGGCGCTACTGGCGTCATGGCGTTACGGAATCACAAATAAAGGTATCAGGGCCAGCGACGCCAACACCGGTATCAGCGCAATTGAGCAGCGTTACACACCCTTAATTTCTAAGGGCTCTGGCTGAAGGGTAGAAGCGATGATAATTTAGTTGCGTCTATCTCGTTGTGCATTATATCATAAATGAAGATGATTTCTTGTACTTTGCTTCTATTCGACAAGCGATCTAAGTTTGAAATTCTACACCGAAGGTCATACGAGGGACAAAGTTGCGATGAGTACATTCGTCGAAGCGCATATCTTGTAAACTTTCTCTGAACTCTTTCTATTCGGTCCGAGTGTACGATGGATCCCGGGTCCCATATAAAGCTTGCATACTCAAGTACGGATCGAGCAAGACTTGAAAATAAGCTTTTGAAAGTCATCGGGTCAAGAAATTCCTTTGATTTTCGTTTTGTGAAACAAAGTTTAGAGTTGGCTGCAAATATTGTATATTTCCTATGAAATTCGAATGTTAACTTGGTGTCGAGATATACTCCCAAGTCTTTGATGGTGCTTAAACGCTAAAAACTAGCCTCACATCGTATGCATAATCGAATGTTATTGGACAAGTCGATCGCGAGAATGTTACGACGATGCACTTCTGAAAATTACACAATAGTTTGAGGGAACTGACATCATTTTGCAGACTTATGCAATCTTCAAGACATTTCACAGGGTAGTAGTGTAATATGTTGTGTTTATATTGAAGTACGCCGATGGTTAGCGTAAAGTCAATAATCATTCTTTCTCTTTTATACAATTTCTTACTTCACCTACGTATACATAATTACACTAATACTTACAAACTAAAGGTATTTACATTGTGTGCAAAGTCAGCAATAAGTTGGTAGTTCACATTGACAAACCGATACTGTCGATCAGTAATGCTGATCGATACGTGCGTTGGTCAATGTGACGAATTGAGTTATTGGGTGACAAATGTAAGCAGATACGATATATGTTGTTGAACTCCCGTCGGGTTCAACATAATTTATTTGGGTCAATATTTGTATATGCAAAGAATTGCATTGAAAGTGAAACGTATTCTGAGTAATGCTACACCACTTCATAATTCTATTAATTTAAATTTTCTTTTTATATATTAAACTTCATATATGTATTATGGGTTAATTAAAATTTTTTTAAGAGGTTTGTAAGGCAGATAATTTGTTATGTATGTCCAATACTCTTATTTTATTTTATTAGTTATTCGATGATTCCTGGGCGGCCAACAAAAAACAGGATCATCGTATATTTTTAAATTGTTTTATTTTCCGTCACATGCATAACCTGCAGAGTTATTGCGATATAAATTTTTTTTGTTTGAGAACTTGGGTACCTATTTTTCATTTTATAAATGTGCCTACTCGAGTATAATTATTTTGTAAGCAATTTGTCCCTAAGGACAACTGTATTATTCCTTTTACCCGAATTGCCGGCTTATTTCAGCCTGGTAAAGTATTGTCCTAAGTCAATCTTATCCTCAACAATCGGTTTTTCATGCTGCAAATTTTCTTTTGAAAACGAGTTTTTTTTTTATTTCACATTTATATAGCGCTTCACATTTTTATTTTATGGTTCTGTTTGTGACTTTTTATATTATTAATATTTTGTTTGTTTGTTTGTTTAGTATTAGTACTGGACTTTTCGTTATTTTCATGCTTTTAGAGGCATTTATCTCGATGAATATCGGGTAACCTCGTGACTGTCTTTGATTTGGTCGGATATATTAAAGGCATCCAGAAAACAGGATAAGTTTCTGGGTTTACCATCGAACTCTGGTGATATTGATGGTGCCTTTTTGTTTTTCATTTTTGGAAAAAACGTAAAAAAGTCTCTGTTTTTTACTTTCTTTCTATTTTTCAACAAAAAATTTGTTCAAATTAATATGAGAATACCTCTCAACAGCAGTTGCCATTTCTTCTTCTATATTGCATTTGAAATTTCATTCAATTTTTCTACCAAAGTTAAAAATGTTCTTAAATAAGGCGAAAATTGGCTTCTGGTTATGTTCTTGTCCTTTTCCAAGTAATTAGTGCTTTCTGATATTGAGTTGAATGGAAAAGGAGATGAGAAATATTAATGTGTACTATGTTTCTTGTTTCATTTTAATTTATTTACATTCTGCCTAGGCGTTCGCACGCTCGAATCATGGCGACAGTTTCCGACTCTATGGTTTCCTGATTATAGTAATCCTCAATTGTAGCCACTCTGTCTATTCCGATGAATCTAAAGATTAGGTTCATACAGCAAATTTTATTTTTAATTGCTCTTCTACTCTCGCGAGGGCGTGACTTACGAGTCTCGGTGCGTGCCTCAAGTGTGTTTTCACACTCTAAGTTATCAACAGAGCGTTTGATTGCCTCGTAGTCAAGGTCGTCGGGCATTGCGCTATCCATTTTGGGGGGTCGTCTTTCTTTCTTAACTGTCTTTAAAGAGGATTAACTAGTTTCTTTATTTTATTATAATTTAAAGTTGCCCTGTTTTTTTTTTTGTTTTTCATTTAAGGGGATATTTCAGCAAAATTAAGAAAAAATATTTCGGCATTCCAATTTACTCAATTTGTTTATTAACAAGATTTCTTATTTTCTATTTCTTAACATGTAAATTTTTTCTTTTAATCTTAAATCTGTATTTAACCGAAATATTTTATTTGTGTCACAAAATTTTATTGGCGCATAATCAAAATGCGTTAACTACGCTATAATCTCTTAATTTTTGTATTCTTAAATTATTCCTAAGCAAAATAAAATTTTGCTATTGGTTTAGCGGCCGTGAGGCGTGCTCAAATTATTCTAAATATACTTAACTCCCGTCTTGCTGCCAGTCATGCTGCCAGTTCCCTTGACTTCGGCACTAACTTGCAAAATTCCATTAACATCAATTTCAAATGACACTTCAAATCTTTTCCTTGTAAGGATCACCATGTAATGTTCTCTACGAATGCTGCCCCTATTGACATGCCATCGGTGAAGTTGTGCAATCCATCGCCCATTATAATCGTCCAAACAACCGCGCTCAGTGATTCATGCGGTGAGTTAACATGCCCATGCTTATTACTATGTCCTTGATGTGATGATTCGTGCTCACGTAATATTACAGTCGGTACTGAATCAGTGGTTATAGCACGTTCTTTGGCGTTGCCAGTCGTGGTTACAATGGAAGTATAGGCTAGGCTGGAAGGATCGCCATGTAATATGTTGGTTTTATATTGAAGTACGCCGATGGTTAGCGTAAAGTCAATAATCATTCTTTATTAAAAAGCTTTCCCTTTTATACAATTTCTTACTTCACCTACGTATACATAATTACACTAATACTTACAAACTAAAAGTATTTACATTGTGTGCAAAGTCAGCTATAAGTTGGTAGTTCACATTGACAAACCGATACTGTCGATCAGTCTTGCTGATCGTATACGTGCGTTGGTCAATGTGACGAATTGAGTAATTGGGTGACAAATGTAAGCAGATACGATATATGTTGTTGAACTCCCGTTGGGTTCAACATAATTTATTTGGGTCAATATTTGTATATGCAAAGAATTGCATTGAAAGTGAAACGTATTCTGAGTAATGCTACAGTAGAGCTTGAGGTCATCTGCATAGGGCAAGCAGTTGCTGTAATTCAACATGTTTACAACATCATTGTTAAATATCGTGAAAAGTAGGGGTCCTAAATGACTACCTTGGGGTACCCCTGAGGTAGCTGATATTACCAGGGAGAGGCTGCTTCCAATTTTAACGATTAATTTGCTGCCCTTGAGAGAAGATTCGAGCCAATTTAGGGCTTTAGTGTGGACTCCCATGGATCCCAGCTTTCTCAAGAGTAGGCTGCGATCTAAGCTGTCAAAATCCTTCTTAAAATTTGTGTATAGAACATCGACCTGCGTGCCATTAATAAAAATCGCTAGGTTGGTATTAGTAGACGTTTCGGGATAAAACCCATGCTACTGCGTATGAAGATGGGATTTAAAGACTCATAAGAAATAGTTGTTAACGAGTTTGTCCGACAGCTTCGGTACTAAAGAGGGCTTCGCTATTGGCCTATAGTTTTCCACTCGATTCCCTAATCCCGATTTAAAAATGGAAGTTTTCCATTCGTCTAAAAAAATGCCTGAGTCTAGACTCTTATTAAAAGTTAGGGTCAGAGGCACGATTAAAGTATTCGCGCCTTTTTTGAATAGAGAAGGAGATAGAACATCGTAACCTGCCCCATTGGAAACATCCAATTCTATTACCACCTCAAAAACTTCTGTTTCCGTGACTGAAATTCTTCCTAAGTTTACTACTTGTTCTATGTTCGGATTCATAAGTTAAAGGTGAGTCGCATCTGGAGATCTCAAACGCTACATCAGTACCTGCGAAAACTAAGTATATTATTCTATTCAAATCATTTTTAACATTGTTTATTTGAGATAAGTTGAGCGAATACAAAGAATCACATCATAGAGATTCTATGTCCTTCCGTATGTTGAAAGGAATTAAAATACTGTCTTCTCTATCAAAACCCCTTTCAATAGAACCTAAGTTGAAGTCACCCAGAATAAATGGTGAATGGAAAGGTTGCAGAGAATCTACCAGCGAGCAACTATTGTTTATATGGGAATGATACATTACAAAATCGCTAATTAGTGGAATATAACTGATAACAAAGAATAGCTCATTAATTCGGCCATCACGGAGATCTCCAATGTGAAAACGTCGAATTTTTGATCTGCTGCAGCTCATTCGTTTTGGTACGTAGGCCGCCGCAGTTATGAAAATATACGTTAAGAGCATGTTTATTATTATTGCCACATAATGGCTGTCGCATTAAGCTGTTCGAGTGGGTTACGAGGCCTGTTGAGGGCTTCCCGGTTTCGGAATAAAATTAAAGCGGCGGACAGTGACGTTGGAGGGTCAAAGCTGTACTTTTAGTAGCTTATCGTAGAGAAAGTCCAGGACACCAAGCTTGAAGTATACCCTCTTCAGGGTTTCCACCGATACACCATTTCTAATTAGCAGTGAGCAAGACAATGACTGTTTGGTGATGCCTGTGTGCCTGTGTGTCAATTATATCATTAGGTGTCACATTTGGTAGAATGGATTTTGTTGTTACACACACAAACACTCGCATTCTACTCAGCTGTCAGTTTTTCCAGTGTATCTGCTTAGCGCATAACTCGTATCGGCGAATTTGCAGCGTGCGACATGAAACTCGCGTGCAGCGAATAAAAATTATTGCACGGAGCAGTGATGCCAAAATGCCACGATATTTGGCGAATGACATTTCGTCCCGTTTCTGCGTTAACCACGTATCTACGTTTTTTTGAGAAATTCGTTTTTTAATACAGCAGCACTGAGAAGCTATCGCCGAATATGGCTAGACCATTCGTATGGCAAAATAATGTAACGGTAGTTTTTTTGTTAATTCTATTTTCTCGTAACTACATTCATAGGCATTGAGTTAAAGAAATACCTCGTATCTGGACAACAAGTAAATAAAACTAAAATTATCAGCTCGTTTGATTAGAAATTAATTTCTTAATAAGTAATTGGACAAAATAGTTAAATTATAAACAATTACTTTTTTCTGTGAGTGAGTGTATTCAAATGGTTATATGTAGGGTAACTGCACTAGTTTCCCCACAGCGCTAGTGTCCGGACACTATGCCAATGTTTTGGGATTAATGGACAAATAGCTAACAAATAGTCTCAAATAACAACACAAATTGAAATGTAGATCTTTTCTGAGTGTACGTGGAAAGTTTAAGTTGAATCAAAAGCATAGTTTAAAAGTTACACGTAGTTTTAGTGTTAGAAGTCTGAGCATGAGTCAAAATTGCAGGTTTTGTGAAAAAAAATGGTGGGAGCATTTTAGAAAAGTAAGGGCCTAAACAAGTATCTATTAACATATTACAATAAAAGTTAATAATATTTGTTTAAAATATGATAAACTTTAATTTCATAAAAAAAAAAGAAATTTATTTAAATTTTCAGCCTAAATCTTTACTGTCCGGATACCAGAACCAAAATTTGAGATGATTTTCAATTTCCTGAGAGCCGTCCGGATACTGAAAAGAAGGCGAAAATTACGAATTACCATTTTAATGCTCCTAAAAGATAGTTTATTATATTATATATGCATTACAAAAAGAAAAACATATTTTTCTGCTTTGTTTTCAGTCTTCTAATATTGCAGTCTTGCCGTTTTGCGGACAAGAGCTAGGTTGTTAACCCATACGACTTGCCCATGTTACTTCTAAGCCGGTTTTGCTTGGTAGATCGTTTAAAGCTCTTGACTGCTTTTCAATACTCTCAATCTGGTGGGGAGTTATATAGTATACTTTTCAAGAGACTTCCCCATCTAGGTGAAGATATCATCCGTTTCGCTTCCCTCTATGCCCATATGACCCATGACATACTCTCTCCAGTTTGTTAAAAAAATTTCTTTTTTTGTGTGGCTGGTAACCAAACGAGAACTCCATAATGACTATTAGAAAGAGGGGGGAAGACTCACGTGCAACTCGCCATAACTATGTAAACGCGCATTTTGCGATTAACCCACCATCCGATGCCCAGACAAGGACCTCCTGAAGTTCCCGGAACTTCATATAGCTAATTGTTGGAAAAACTCTACCAATTATGACAAATAAAATATCAACTGCGTACGCCGTAAGTTTGACTGATCCCTCGAACCACCGATAGAAAAGTTGGTTTATGAACAGTGTCCAAATCAGTGAGATGTCCATCCAGAGAGATGTGAATATGGTTAAGACGTATTTATTGTATTCAAAGTCCTCCTTTATTTTTCAGAAATACTTTACAAAAATATAGATTATATACAAATTTCATACAATTTCGAGTGTCCGGAAACTAAAACCAAAGTGTCCGGAAAATAAATTCTACTTTCCGGAAACTACATCAAATCGAACTTTTTCGAGTTTTTACTTTAATAATATTAACATTATATTTTTAAATTATTACTGAGCAATATTTATGCAATTATAAACAGTATATCTTTTCATGCTAGCGTTTATAGTGAGAAAATGATTCGAAGTCAAAGTTGAGGAAAATGATAAGTGTCCGGAAACTGGTGCGTTTACCCTATGCCATTTTATCATAATTAAAAGCATGTGAATTTGTCTAAGCTAAATTTATTTTATTTTAGTAAATGCGTATATATGAACATATGTACATACTTACGGACTGAAAATGCCAAGAAAATAAAATTTCAATGAAAGTTTAGATCCTTTATTTGTAATGAGAGAACAGCCCGTAAGATCAACCATTTAATAAATTAAATTTCGCCAATAACGCTATATTTTCAATTACCATTAGACACAAAATTCGTTGGACGGTTAACAAGTTTTGATTCTGGATGAATGCACTGGCGAGTTCAATCTCATTGATAGTGATAGAATATCACTAGACCACTCATGCCTTATTCTAGGTGAGAAAACTGGACGATTTATTGACAAAGATTACTCCAACCTTTTGGACCATAATAAAAATTCCGACCAGGAGTCTATCTCCAACTTCAAGTCAATTACAACCATAATATATATGTACTAGTAGCGCAACTAACAGCTGATTTCTGAAAACGCATATAAACACACGCACAGTTCTCGACACATTATTTGAAGAAAACTTTAAGATTTTTTAAGCAAAATATTAAAAAGGTATAAACCTAGCATATTTTTGAATAAAGAGCCTTTATAACATCTTATTTGTTAATACAAGAAGAAATTTTTATATTTTAATAAAGTTTTTTGTAATTTTTTTAACTTTACATTAAAGTTTAAGTCCTTTTTTTTAAGCATTTTAGTGTATTTAAATACAACTCTGTGCATATACCTTTTGGCATTGCGTTTTGTTGATATTCGTATTTGCTATGTCATTGTTTCCTAATACGTAAACAAAGTTGTGGCACGCAGAGATTTTTTTAATTGCAAAATTTTAATTTGTTTATTTAGTGGAGTATTTATTACACAATTATGTTGTGTGTAAATATATGCAAAAGTAACTCGAGTCAGCACAAAATATAACAAATTCATCCTCAAGTTTTTAATTGCAGATATTGTACCATTTGCCATCAAGGAAAATGAAGTAAGAGATTGCTTCGGTGAGTAGGAAATTCGGTAATTGTTTCCTTTAGGAGGCAACTGGTAAAACACGTCCAAAAATGTCGGGAGGGGAAACAAAAAAACGAATTTCCGCTTTCGGTTTATTGATACCGAGGTGTTTTACCAGTTGTCTTCTAAAGTAAATAATTAATTGCGGGAATAGCGTAACGTATAGACATTTGTTATCAAAAAATTGTTAGTATGATACTCCACGTTAAGCAGTGACAACGTGTAAATAAATGTGTGTATGAAAACCATTTGTTATTAGTTATGTTACTTATTTATTACATTAACGTTTTTGTTGTTATTAGTTTGTCCTGAAGACGATTGCCGACGGTAATTGAAATATATTGGCAAAACGAAAAACTTGTGTTTTTATTAGTTTTTGCGAGAAAAACATAGACCTCGAGCCAGCAAAAAGTGAAAGTTAAGAAGGAAAGGTTGACAAAACAGAATTTGTAAATAATTACAGAAAATTCTTGTGTTTTGCCAAGGTAAACTTAACAAATATTTTTATATGTGCAGAACGTCGAGAAAAGGCACAAAGCGCGTTGGAGAAAGCTAAAGAAGTTGGCAATCCGGAGGAGGTGGGAATGCTTAACTTAATATGTGTGCCATATGCAGAGGCATATGTGCGGCGATAGTAAAATTTACTACAGTCCACCCTTGTTTATATATATTTTTTTAAATTTTATATTGCATTTTATATGAACTACATACAGTTTTTACAATTAAATTATGTTACAACTTTTGCGTAAATATACATATTTAATAGAAACCTGTTTAGGACTTTATTACTAACTAAAATACTAAATATGATTGCTATTTTCTCCAGATCTGATTTCAATATCTAAGTGCGGCTCAACGCTGGCGTATTCTTCCAGACCGTTGGTTGAAGGCCTGTCTCCCTGTTTTGGAAAAATAAATAAGGTTTATTGTTAATATTGCTTTTCCACACAAGGAAACAAATACCCAAATGCAAATACCACACAGCGTGGCACCGCCCACATATACGAGGTGTGTTCAAAACGTATCGCGAATTTTGAATTTTCGCTGGTTACGTATATTCGAATTTCGAATTTTTTGTGGCGTTATGTTGGTACTCATGTCTCTCACTTATGCCGACAAGCTCGGCCATTTTGAATGTTCAGTTAATTGTTGACAGCTGCTTTGCTTGCACGTGTTTTGGAACGCCTTCGATTTTTACCTATTCAAAAAAATGGATCAAAGAACCAGTATCGAATTTTGTGTGAAAAACGAAATTAAGTGCGCGGATGCATTCCGAATGTTGACTGTGGCATACGGAGCTACCTTGGACCGAAGCAACGTTTATCGGTGGTACAAAATGTTCTCAGAAGGCCGAGAAGATGTGCAAAGAAGAACAAAAATTGGCTTTTGCACCACGATAACGCCCCTGCTCACGCATCGTTGCTTGTGCGCGACTTTTTGGCCAAAAACAACACACTAATGATGCCGCAGCCACCGTATTCCCCAGATCTGGCCCCCTGTGACTTTTTCTTGTTCCCTAAACTGAAGAGGCCCATGAAAGGACGACGTTACGCTTCTCTTGACGAGATAAAGACGGCATCGAAGGAGGAGCTGAACAAGATACAAAAAAATGATTTTTTGAAGTGCTTCGAAGATTGGAAAAACCGTTTGCACAAGTGTATAATATCTCATGGGGATTACTTTGAAGGGGACAAAATAGATATTCATGAATAAATAAATAATTTTTGAAAAAACACAAAATTCTCGATATTTTTTCAACACACCTCGTAAATGAACAAAATGTCAAATTTCAGCTATTATTAGCTTCAGAACCGCGTTAAATAAAATTGCGTAACATGATACGAGGTATACTATCTACGATTTTCAAAATTTTACATAACCTATGCTGGAACCAGTAAATCCAGGAATCTACTGTGAAAATTTCCTTAAGATCGGTTGAGTACCTTGGACGCCTATACAAGATTAAATAGCATGGGGCGTGGCACCGCCCTTTTTTTCAAAACTATAACCAGTCACCAGTGAACCCAAAAATCTATTTTAAAAATTTCATATATCGGGTTTAGTACTTTCGACGTCAGACACACATTCATTTCTATTTATGAGATTGCGCACATGGTTGTAGAAAAAGTTTGAAACAAAATAGGTCATAACTCCACAACAATTTAGCAATTTATCATGACCACTTTTACACAGCTGGGTATTTAATGTTCGGTTCCACCCGAACTTAGGCTTCCTTACTTGTTGATAATTGTTTACGACCGTCACCGAGTGCTAAAACACGTCAAAGAATGGGTAATACTTTACATCCAACGTCAACTGTAAAAACTGAAATAAAAATGTCGATATTGGTATCCAGAGACGCGTTTCGGTCCCAGGAACCCTAAGGCGGTGGGGGAAACCCATTATTTTTAGTAATTTAAAAGTTATTAGAAAAAAAACAAAAAATTACCTAGGTTAGCTCCCAAAGGGGGGCCTGTTCCATAGTATTTATGGGCAGAACACACTTTTGCACATTTTGTAACACCCATTATGTGTGATTACAACCACCAAATGAAAATGACAGAAAATTGTCAACTTTGATTGCAAATATCTCTTGACAGAAATATAAAATTGAATTTCCGTTTTCGGATTGTTGATACCGATGTCCAAGCATGTTTTGTGATACCTCTCCCTTTGGATGTGTTTTAGCAGTTGACGTTAAATAGAAAGAATTACCAAATTACATTTTTTATTTTATTCATGTATTTTCGTATGAACTTATACCACAACAATTAATTATACTATAATTTTTACTTAACCTAAGCAAAGTAAGTAATAAATGGAACATTAGCTGGCAGATTTTACATATATAAAAATGGTATGCTCAACTAAAATTGGAGCAGCATATAGGTACTATTTGCAAATTTCGTACAAAGTTTAACTCCTTTTTGAATTTAGGGTTTTGTGCGAATTTTGTCGAAAGTCCCCGACACTGATCTTTCATTCCACGCAGCCGAGTACCATTATCCACTGCCTCCCACTCAAATTGGCAGAATGGCTGTAAAATTAGATGCCACACATGTATAGGTAAACAATGATTACAACTACATACTTTAGCGAAACGAAGTAGATGAAAGTTCGGGTGTAATTACTACATAGAAAAAATAACAAGAAAGGGAAAGGAAATCCAAATAAAAGGGACAAAAATTTATTCAAAAACGCCAGAGAGAAAGGAAAAGCATATTACAGCGCAAAAAAATAAAAGGTGAGATAAAGAGAGAGCAAAAAAGAAAAAAACGTGCTCTCAAGCCCGGCTGTAAGTCAGAAAAGTGAAAGAGAAGTAAATATTTCAAATGCAATGAAGTTTCAGAGTTGAGCAGGAAATAATTGTTTACTTCATTTTGGAAAAATTTGACATGGAGGCAGCGAAAAGTGTGATTGCCAACCTAGTAGAAGAGCATCCCGTATCCCGACGTACGAGTACACCCGAAGCTAGTAACCCTTAAAGGCGGAATAGGTCAATAAAATATATGCTAAAAATAGGAAGTGAAAAGGTACCAGTTTGCAAAACACTGTTCTTAAATACCTTTAGCTTAGGAGAATATACTGTAAGTAACTGGATTGGAAAATGTAATGATTACGGCGTATTGTTTTTGGTTGCGAAATGTGACTGACTAGAATCTCCAAAATGGTTCTTTATGGCGGCCATTTTATTAAAGTCTGCAATTAATGAAAGTTTAAGTTCGGGAAAAAATTCAACTAGTTGACACTTCATAAACGCTAAATATCTGTGTCTTTAACTTTACAAACATACGAGGTGTTTTCAAAAAGTATCGCGAATTTTGAATTTTCGCTGGTTACGTATATTCGAATTTCGAATTTTTTGTGGCGTTATGTTGGTACTCATGTCTCTCACTTATGCCGACAAGCTCGGCCATTTTGAATTTTCAGTTAATTGTTGACAGCTGCTTTGCTTGCACGTGTTTTGGATCGTCTTCGATTTTTACCTATTTTTTTACCAAAATTGCTCAATTGTGACCAAAAACAGCATCGCATGAACATTGCTAATGAGATGTTAAACTCTGTCCGCGACGACCCAAATTTGCTCCAGAGGGTCATAACTGGTGACGAATCGTGGGTTTATGGTTACGACGTGGAAACCAAAGCTCAATCATCTCAATGGAAGCTGCCACACGAACCAAGACCGAAAAAAGCGCGCCAAGTTCGGTCGAATGTGAAAGTTTTGCTGACAGTTTTCTTCGATTGCAGGGGCGTGGTGCATCATGAGTTCTTGCCACAGGGAAGAGCGGTCAATAAGGAATATTACCTGCAAGTTATGCGCAATTTGCGCGAAGCAATCCGCCAGAAGAACAAAAATTGGCTTTTGCACCACGATAACGCCCCTGCTTACGCATCGTTGCTTGTGCGCGACTTTTTGGCCAAAAACAACACACTAATGATGCCGCAGCCACCGTATTCCCCAGATCTGGCCCCCTGTGACATTTTCCTGTTCCCTAAACTGAAGAGGCCCGTGAAAGGACGACGTTACGCTTCTCTTGACGAGAGAAAGACGGCATCGAAGGAGGACCTGAACAAGATACAAAAAAATTATTTTTTGAAGTGCTTCGAAGATTGGAAAAACCGTTGGCACAAGTGTATAATATCTCATGGGGATTACTTTGAAGGGGACAAAATAGATATTCATGAATAAATAAATAATTTTTGAAAAAACACAAAATTCGCGATACTTTTTGAACACACCTCGTACACCCGAAGCTAGTAACCCTTAAAGGCGGAATAGGTCAATAAAATATATGCTAAAAATAGGAAGTGAAAAGGTACCAGTTTGCAAAACACTGTTCTTAAATACCTTTAGCTTAGGAGAATATACTGTAAGTAACTGGATTGGAAAATGTAATGATTACGGCGTGCCATGTCAACAAGCAAGACAACCAAAAAACTTATCCGCAATGAATCCTAAAAAAGAAAAGCATATGAAAGATTTCATACAAAACCTTCCCAAAGTGGGGTCTCATTATTGTAGACAAAAAACAGACAAACAATATGTCGACCTCACTTACAGCACTTATAAGGATTTTTTTAAAGCTTACGAACAGTATATAAAAGATAAAAATATTCCACTAAACAAAAAATCCTCTTATTTATCTTTCCTTAAAATGGCACATTCTCTCAATATTGGTTTATTTAAGCCTAAAAAGGATCAGTGTGACCTTTGTTTTAGTTTTAAGAACGGCAATATCGATCAAAAGGTATATGAACTGCACATTGCAAATAAAAATAAGGCACGGATGGAGAAGGAGAAAGCCTTAAAAACGTACAAGCCGTTCAATTAATGTCATTAATTGCTGCATCATCAACGTATTTTAAGCTAAAGCTTGCTATACATCAATTTACATTTAATTTGAAAACGTCGGAAGCTTTTTGCTACATTTGGCACGAGAGAAGGAGGAACTGATTCAAATGTTTTCGCTTCATGTGTTTCAAATGTTTTAGAGCACCGTTGTGATCTGAGCATTCCAACAGTTTTATTTAGTGATAGTTGTAGTGCTCAAAATCGAAATGTTACATTGGTCAATGCTTTGCAATTAATTGCGATAAAATATAATGCGACAATGCGATGTATCAGAAATATTTAACTGTTGGTCATACTTAGATGGAATGTGACTCAGTACACTTACTGATAGAAAGGAAAAAGAGGTCAAAAGAAATGTATGTTCCCGCTGATTTCGTTCGGATTTTGACAGACGCTAGAATCTCAAAGCCGTATAAAGTATTCTATATAGATTACAATTTTACAAATCGATTAGACCAGGTATTAAAGCAGGCGATCCCCAAGTAACAGATTTAAAATGTTTAAAATATAATTCTTCCGGTATGTACTTTAAATTGGATTATGCTAACGATTGGACTATGCCCCTCAAAGAAAAGCAAACATTGATATTTCTAAAAATATTTCGCCTATTTATTCTAACTCATTATCAATACCAATTAGGAAATATAAAGATCTGCAAAGTATAAAAAGTTAATTCCGCAGAATTATCACAGCTTCTATGACAATTTAAAGTATATATAATTACCCAGTATTTCATATTTTGCATTTAAAAAGTAAATCTTTCCAAATGTAGATAAGTGAGTTAAGCTTTTGGTTTTGAAATGCTTATAGTTTAAATTAAATGTGGATTAAGCTATATTGTTTTAGTGATTAAAACTCTATTTTTAAATAAAATAAACATTCTTTTTATTTTCTAAATAAGCAGTAACCCGGTATCTGCTGTTTGCATGCACCATGATATTCTAACTAACAAAATGAGCTTTTACGCTTAACTAGTCATTAGGAACGAACAAGCCACAATGCCTAGTTATAAATACCAGTAAACCGAAAGCGAAAAAGCATTTAAGTTGTTAACTTTATTTTACTGAAGAAAAACAAACGTTTTATTTACTTTCTGAAAAATTGTTCTATTGTAGATAGTAGGAATGCAGAAACGGGATGATTTGCTGTTGAAGATTCTGAAAACGATATTGTTCTAACTATTCACAAGCGATTTGTCTTAGGCATAATAAAAAAAATTCATATCGTTTCATCGAATTGAACACAATTCTGCGATTGTGTACTTCCATGGTAACTCACTAGTTAAAGTCATATTTGGCTTTTGATTCCACATTTGCAAATAATATAGTAATATCGTTGCATGTAACTTTGTTAAAAGCCAAATTTCCATAAATGTTATGAACATTGGCCGTTCAGCTACAGAAGACGATTATGTTCGATGTTATTTCACAATAAACTTTGCACACAACGTAAAACTAAAATTTATTACTGGGCTAATGTAGCGACCAAATTGCCTACCGGGTTGACAAGTTATTTCTTCATACAAATTACCGTGCACTTTCCAACGTAGAAAATCATACACTAACAAATGCAACCGACTGCAAATCTCAATGCATAGCAGTGCAATCTGCTGAATTGCCTCTTTGCTTATGCGTAGCGGGATAATCACTTGATTTTGGTACAGTACTATCTCGATAATCCGGACACGCGGTAGTCCGGTCACATCTATAATCCGGACAACGCTATAATTCGGACAGTTTAACATTTTTTACTCTATAATCCGGACATTTTTCAAATTTGCTTCGCAATACATATGTACATACATATGTGTTTTAATTTTTAGTTTGCTTTGTGAGTTTTTCGTAAAATAGCGGTACTTTAACAACAATATATGTACATATGTATACGGAATGCAACAGCATAAATCACGCGTTGTGTTTATTCTTTAGTGACAAACTGAATTGAGTGGACATTATTATTATGAGCAGTGGAAAATTTAATAAAAGGGCTCATAAAACCCTTACTCTTCAGAAAAAATGTGAAATTTTAGATCTCCTTGATAAAGGAAAATCATTAAGATGGTTTGAAAAAGAATATGGTGTCAACAAATCTACTGTTTTTGACATAAAAAAGAAACGTGATGCCATTAGAAAATTCGCGACTAAATGTGAACAGAAACCTGGTTAGTGAACATTTAATTAAATTTAGTTTACAATTAATTAACTTAGTGACACTTTTCAGAAAAAAGGCAGACTATGAAGCTTGGAGAACATGCTGATATGGAGGAGGCCTTAATGACTTGGTTTATCCAACAGAGGCACTAGCATATTCCTATATCAACCGAAATGATTCAAACCAAAGCAAAATATTTCTACAATCAAATAACTGGCAAAAACGATTTTACAGCAAGTCTAGGTTGGATCGAAAAGCACGACATGGCATAAGAAAATTAAAAATTTGTGGTGAAAAAGTTAGCAGTGATGTCTCTGCAGTAGAACCGTTTAGGCAGAAACTTAAAAATATTATTGAAGAAATGGAGGTAGACAATGAGCAGACTTATAATGCAGATGAATCTGCAGCTTTTTGGAAAGTTATTCCTACAACAACAATGGTGCACTCGCACGAAAAATCCGCATCCGGTAGAAAAAATTCGAAAGATCGTATAACTTTTATGCCTTGTTGTAACGCTTCTGGCACACATAAGTTACCATTGTTGGTAATAGGCAAATCAGTTAATCCACGATCATTTAAAAATATTGATCTGCCTGTAATTTATAATGCAAGTAAAAAAGGTTGGATGTCGACATATTTATTTACAGAATGGTTCAGAAAACATTTTATACCAAACGTAAAAAAGTTTTTAAAAGATAATAATAGACCGTTAAAGGCTATTTTACTAGTTGACAATGCGCCATGCCACGTAGGTTCGGAAGATCTTGGAACGGATCCGAATTTCCGAATTGTGTTTCTTCCACCTAATTGCACAGCAGTCATACAGCCGTTAGATCAAGATTTAATTCAAAATATAAAAGTCACTTACCGAAAAGAGCTTTTAAAGCATCTCATTACGGACAATACAGATCTTGGAATTGCATTAAAAAACTTTACGCTGCGAAATGCTGTTACATTTTTAAACAATGCGTGGTTAGGTATATCACAACAAAATATTGTACACAGTTGGAAGGAGTTGTTGAGGAGTCACAGCGAAGAATGGACCGAGGAAGATTCGATACCTCTGGCTCAACTTACAGTCAATAAGCCAGATTTGAATGAAATTCAAACTATCATCGCATCAATTAATCCAGACTCACAGAATGACATTGAATTCATAAATAATTGGGCGAAAGGAATAGATGAATTCGACTACGATTTTTCTGATCAGGAAATTGTACAGTCTGTGGTGGAAAATAATAATATAGAAGAAGCTGATTCTGATTGCAACATAGTTGAAGCGGTAAATACTATAAGTAGCGGTGAAGCAAAAAATATTTTTTCCAAGGCTATACAATGGGCAGAACAAATTGACGCTTCGGCTATGGATATTTTAGTTTTAAGACGATTTAAAGAAACTGCAGATAAAATGTTGCTGGCGAACTCGCAGCAGACCACAATTAATAATTTTTTTGAAATAGTACATACATAAATAAAAAAAATGTTTGTTTATGTACAGATGTACATATTATTACATATGTAAGTATGATTGTACTGTGTTTAATAAAACTATTTATGTACATACATATATCTGAATTGCGTTATGTTCATTTCAAAAAAACAACGAATTTTAGTTGAAAAAAAAAATCATCTATAATCCGGGCACCCCCATAATCCGGACGACCCCTAACATTAAGGGTGTCCGGATTATCGAGATAGTAAGGTACTTGATTTTATGCGCTAACATTTTCTATTTAAAGAGTAAGCAAATTAATAGCAGCAGAACAGTCAACTAAAGGAGTCGCTCGAACTGATGGCAAGGGCACCAATTTTTCAACATCTATCACAAGTCATCATAAATGTATTAAATGTTATGTAAATTCGTTTGCTAAATTTTAAATTAAATGTAATGCAAACTCAAATAGTGTTCTTAGCGTTTTTTATCTTAATTTCTTGTGGTCGCCGACATTCGATCTTGCGGAAGAAATAGTGAGTATGCTAATATTTCAAAAAGAGAAGACGAATCCTAAAAAAGAAAAGGAAAACCATTAATGGTTGCAGTGACTTGTATATATATATGCACATTCATACAAAAAAATGTGTCTCAAAGCATACGCCGGCCGCCACAGCGTGTGAGGCACATTTTTGCTAAAGTGCATGGCCTGCTACCGAAATGATACAGAATTTCGGGCAGCGATAATGCATACTTACCAAATCCCGTCCATGTCCATGTGCAGGCAACGACGGTGGTTCATGTTTGCAGCTCTATCAATATTGTTCACCAGTTGAAAAGAAAACATGTAAGAAAGTCTAAGTTCGGGTGGAATCGAACATTAAATACCCAGCTGTGTAAAAGCGGTCGTGGTGAATTGGTATATTGTTGTGGACGTAAGACTTTAAGACTTATAGAGGTTTTAAAATTTTTCTATTACCATGCGGGCAATCTTATAAATAAAAATTTTAGTGGGTCTGTGCGTCTGGCATCCAAAGTACTAAGCCGATCTCTGGAAATGATTTTTGGGTTCACTGGTTACAGTAAAAGCTATATCTACTTGTGGAAATTAGGGGGTACGCTGCCATGCTATATAAAATGTAAACTTTTTATAGGCGTCCAAAGCACTCAACCGATCTTTATCAAATTTCCACAGTAGATTGTCTAGTTCACTGTTTACAGCACAGGCTATATATAATTTTGGAAAAGTAGGCGGTGCCACGCCCACCTGCTATTTAAAATTAAATTCCTCTTAACTCTAAACCGATTTGGTCTAAATTAGTGGTATTTGGATATATGTGTCCTTTAACCAAAATTTACACAATTTTAGAAAAGTGGGCGGTGGATGTTTTTGATACTTTCGCAGTGGGTTCGGGGGGCCTCTGGGTGCGACGCTATATAAAGTTCGAATTCAGCATAATTACGAATTTATTTGATTCTATATATCAAAAAAAAAACTTAGGAAAAAGTGAGCGGTATAAATGACCATTAATTTATATCCCAAAGTAAAAAAAAAATTACTAATAAGATAATCAGGTCATTGTAACTACCAAATTCTAACACTCTATCTGCGTCAGGGAAGGAGCTCTGGCATATTGTGGTTTCTTACCTTTCCTCTAAAAAGCTTTAGTTCAAAAATGTGAGTGGTCGTCCACCGAATTTGCTTATTTTCCGGGGGGTGTATTTTACATGTCTATAATGAACCTTGTATCAAGTTTTGTAATTCAATCTTACGGCTATGAAGTTATTAACAGTTGAGTTTGAAAATTTCTTGACTCATAAGTGGGTGGTCCAAAATTTGGAAAAAATCGTATAAATCATATAAAAGTTAGTGTGTAACTCAAAATTATATCATTCTATCTGTATCAGTCAATGAGATACAGGCAGTTCAGTACTTCTACGCCCTTCTCAAATAACTTTTATGAAAAAGTAGGCATGGTCGAAAAACGATTTCGCTTTTTTTCTCTTGGTGTATGTACCACAACCATAGTACACCTGCCACCAAATTTCATTATTCTAGTTATTAACAGCCGAATTTGAAAATTGGTTCACTCATAGGTGGACGTTGCTACGCTCCTTTTCCAAAAGAATCTACGAAATTTCATGACTGTAGCTGCTATTTTTATTTTTTATTATTATTATGGAATTATCTCAGTTTAAACGTTTTTCGATATTTTCGATATCAAAAAAGGGGCGTGGTTATGATTTGATTTCGTCCATTTTAGATACCTACCTTGACCAGAAAGCAACCAGTGTGCCAAATTTCATTCAAATATTTAATTTTTTTACTAAAGTTATCGTGTTCACTGACGGACGGACATGTCTTAATCGATTCCTCTGTTCATTCTAAGGACTTTGATATATGGAACTCTATACCTATCTCCATTATTTTGTACCGTTACAAGCCACGGCTATATGGACAACTTTATAATGCCCAGAGCACTATTACACGGTGGGTATAAAATTACATAGGTTAAGTACATATTTTACGCAAAAAATTACAATTTTACTTACCAGTAAAGTTCTGACACACTCGTGCCGGATACCGAAAAATAAAGAATTGTTCTATTTTTTCCATTACGCGAGTCCAGAAAAATGAACATTGAATTTTTTTCGTTCCTTTCTCATGATCAGTGTGACCAGGTTAGGCTTTTCGAGGCTAGATTAACCCTTGGTTTTTGTCCTTATCCTCATAATTTGGATTTTAGCTTCGTGGCTTTTTTTTAGTCTTATTTTACTCCAAACCTTTTCTGGTCCCAACACCATATTTTTCATATAAGTTAAAATTTTCATTAACGTTAAATGAAGATAGTGTTCCCTACAAACCACCGCTAACTACATTTTCCAAAAATACCAATACATACGCATTTTTAGTTTCGGAAATTTCCAAAATATTGGAATGATTTTATTAACCTCAAAAAAAAATTGTTCTAAGTTACATTAAAATATGTGCCCATAAGTAACAAATGTCTATTCTAGGGTTAATGTGCACAAGATTTGTGAAAAAGAGAAAACCTTGCTGATTTTGTAATATTCATTATTTTATGAGTGCGAATGAAAAAACATGAGATATTGTAAAATATCCCAAAACCCAAATTTCAGCGCCATTTGTAAAAAAATTTTCAATTGATTGGAAAACCAAAAATAAAATTCAGAGAAAACTTCTAAAAGCAAAATTTTTTTTAAAATAACAAAAAAATTGTTGGAATAATCCAGCAATTTGCAGAAAACGACAAGCGGCAGCAAACAAGGTATGTAATTAAGTTTTTACCACGCATTTAATATTAAGCCAACTATATTGGCGGAAGATCAAAGGACTATTCGGTAATTCTCTACGAGAGGAAGCAACCGCTAAACAATGTCCAAAAATCTAATTTCCGCTTTTGGATCATTGATGCGGAGGTCAAAACGTGTCTTTTGACAACTCTCCAGACATTTTTGGACATTGTTTAGCAGTTTCGTCCTCTCGTAGAGAATTGCCGAATGGTCTTTGTTGATATATTAATGAATTTCAGCTTTATTTGCTTAAAAACAGAACGTTTAGGGCCGTTTTCTCACTCAGTTTTTAAATGATTTAAATTTTAGTCGTGCTGCTGTTATGATGATACTGGGGTTATGACTTTTTCAATCGTGTTGAACGTGAGGATGTTTGCGCCATTTGTTGGGCGAAAGATAATCCATTGCTACTTGCATTAATGAAAAAGACACGAATGTATGTGTCTCGTGGCAATGATCCTGAAAAGCCGAGATCTTGTTCGGGTTATACTTGTACTCTTGACGATTTAGAAATTACAAGCGTATTACTTGATGAAATAATTTGTGGTGAGACACAAAATTCGTTTAATCATATGATAGAGTTAGGTGTTAAATCTTTACGTGATGCCGATGATTTGTTATAGCATGTAGGCTTAAATGATGTCAAACAATTCATAGAAGATAATCCACATCCGCGTTAATGGTGTTTACTGGCTGAATCAGCATTAAAGAAATTCGAATTAGATGTATAAGAAATATACAACGCCAATTCTGCAAAAAGCTGAGGTAGCCGCCTTCTACGGGAAGTTTGAGGAAGCTGAGAAATTGTACATGGACGTACAATCGTACAATAATAAAGATCGTAGGTGAGTGAATTGAATTGAGAAATAGTACCTACTCTGATAAAATGTGCAGAATTTGAAAAATCCGAGTAAAACTTTTTGTTTTAATTTGGCAGTTTACGGCACTAGGACTCGAACCTCTGACCTCGCCGAAGTAAATCGCGTACTTATGCAAGACATTTAAATCGTTTTCGCTTACCACGATTGAATCAAAATTTATTGTTATATTTTTAACTATCTTCTCAATTGTTTACTCATTCCGATTAGCACTTGTTTGTCAGAGTTAAACTCCTTAGAACTTTCAGGCTAACTTTATTTTCACAAAAACCGCCAATGAATACTGATAATGATTATTTGTTTTTATATTTATTTTCTTAGAGATCTTGCGACTAAGTTGCGGATTACGCTGTGTGATTGGTTTGGTGCTGTGCAACGCTAGTTTGCGCTCGTGGTGAGCAAGCGATAAATACAGTACTCTCATTTACGATATAGTTGTATTCCCTCATTTTCAGGGAAAGCGCTTAAGAATACTATGAAAAATCTTATCATATTGAGGCCTCATGGACGCACTTTATCATTTAGAAATATTTATTGAGTTAGAGCAATGTATTGATAAGATGTCCGAAAAAAGTCCACTATTGGCTAAAATTGCAATTTTGGCTTCGGTTAGTAAGCTAAATTTTCTTTTGATGTCTCCAGCTAGCAAGGCCAAGCTCCTCCTCCAATTCGCAATGTGTAACTTTTAACTTTTTCAAATAAGTGTTACGTTAGAGTTATAAGCGCATAACTCAAACACTAGTACGTGAAATTAGATACAGCTTTCACCCATGTACTTTTAGGAGCCCCACTAAAAACAGGATCAATTTGATTGAATGATTCCTGTTGTATGTACCGTATTATAAAACCAAAAACCAAATGCTTCAAAGGTTCCTTAAAAAGTTTATTCTCAAAAGTTGATTTGCTTTGGCAAACACTGTTTGATATTCTCATAAGAATTGTATGGAGAAACTTGGCATAATACACTCCTATTTATTGAACCTTTAATTGCAGGAATGTGTTTAGAAGCAGCAGAGGCTTATTCAAAAATGGGTGATACCAAGCTGTTGATGCATGCGTCAATTTGCGGCAATAGGGTGAAGCGTTGAAGCTAGCAAGAAAATTCAACATGCCACAGATTATCAATGTATTAAGTAAATACACCGCTCAGCTTATTAAAGCGAATTGGTTGCCTGATGCGATTGAACTACAAAAAAAACTGGTCAGTATTTGGATGCTGCACGTTTGCTTGGTAAATTAGCTCAACGTGAAATAGAGAATGATTCCAGTTTGCTACGAACTAAAAAATTATATGTACATATTAGCTGCTGTACTTGCGGAGGAGCTTTTAAAGACGTTAAGTGCAGTTGAACTCACACGTCGTTGAAGACATGTGGCATGCGCCGAAGCATATTATTTTATGTTAAAGTAATTAGTAGTATCCGCGTAGTATATATAATATTGGTTTTTACTTCCTTTTCGCTAATAACTATTAAAATTTCGAAAGTATTGAAAAATTTAATTTTAATATGATTTATTCCAATGTATTGAAAAATAATTTCAATAAAATATATAAATATATAATAAAAATGATTCATTTTTGTGCAATTTATTTGAAAAAAATGTGTAGGTATCTCCATTTGAGAATAACCACTATTACTGGTATTTTATTAACCAATTCAGCTAATAAAATTAACCATATGTTAGCCACTTTGGTAACCGATTCAGCCAATAATTTTCACCACATGTTAGCCAAAACAATAACCAACTGAACGAATATTTTTCACCACAATTTAGCCAAACAAAAACCAATTGAGGAAATATTTTTAACTACATCCCTACAAACCAGATACCGGTTACCAATGTAGCTAAATAGTTGGTTTCATTAATTTCTCATATGGTCTACGAAGTGGCTATTTTTGTTCAGGCGGCGTGAAGATTTTAACCATATGTGTGGCTTCGCATCTCCCTTGCACACATAGAATTTTCCCATTGACAAAAACTATAGCTGTACTTTTCAATACTTCAAGTCTTAAAAAATTTCCCTTTTCAAAACCCGTTAATGTTTTGGCTAACATGTAGTTAAAAATATTTCCTCAATTGGTTTTTGTTTTGGCTAAATTGTGGTGAAAAATATTCTTTCAGTTGGTTATTGTTTTGGCTAACATGTGGTGAAAATTATTGGCTGAATCGGTTACCAAAGTGGCTAACGTATGGTTAATTTTATTAGCTGAATTGGTTAATGAAATACCAGTAATAGTGGTTATTGTCAAATGGAGATACCTACACATTTTTCCAAATAAATTGCACAAAAATGCATAATTTTTATTAAATATTTATATATTTTATTGAAATTATTTTTTAATACATTGAAATAAATCATATTAAAACTAAATTTTTCAATATTTTACAAATTTGAATAATTTTTGGGGAAAAAGTAAGTAAAAACAAATAGTTAATTCTCATAATTGCTATAAATAATAAATAGTCTTTTATTTTACCACTATTAATATTAAAACTTTATTATAATTTTGTATTTAAATAGTGTTATTCGATTATTAATAAAACTAGGACTTATTTACATTGTTGGAGTTTATAAAAATTAGTTTAGAGTACCATGAGGATATCATAACTAGTAATTATTTACATTTGTAAAGTATACAAACATTAATTTAGAGTAGAAAAGGATAGAACCCTAAGTATTTAGTAATATATTTTTTGTTTATTTTTGATTAAAAACATTGCTTAAATTGTATTATGCTTTTTAAATATAATAGAAGATAATATTTACAATATTTTAAATCTATTATCATTACTAGGTTTATTTACAAAAGCGGTACTATTTACATTATTCAGATTTTATTGTTGTTCATTGTACTAAAAAAAGAAAAGATGTATTATTAACAATGCAATAAAACTTAAAGATATATTATTTACAATGCATCTTTTTTAACAGTTAATTATTTCAAGGATTATTTACAAAAGTGGTACTATTTACAATATACATATTTTATTGTCAATTCAGGATAATATAATAAGTATTTATAAAGAATCGATTAAAACTTGTTAAAGATAATCATATAGGAAACTATATACATTATTTGGTCAAACACTATAAACTGGGTGACTAAATACTACTTTGTCGATGTTGTATATCCTTTAGCGGACATTTGCAATCTCAGTTGTTAATATACATGTCCCAAAACAGTTTCTAAAAAAATTTTTAACGAATTATAAAACAAATAAGTCACTAAAAATTCTATCCGAAAAACAAAATTTGGAGCATAGATGTCAACATCCAATATTTCAAGTATTCGCTAAAAGATATACAAGATTGACAAAGTAGTATTTTGGGGCCCACTCGAAAGAGTTTGACTTACTATAAAAATGAAAAGAATGCAGTCTTAAAATGCATCCGTAATAAGCACTTTATGACTGCATTCTTTTTTTTTTTTAAAACAACCTGCTTATGCCGGTTATGGCTAAGGGCGACAAACTTCCGAATGTCGTCGATTAGTACGTTTTTAGGCGTACTAGCAAAAGCATCTGTAAGGAAAATATAACATTATAATTTGCATAAAAGCTGTACTTATAAATACTTACCGAAGACTAAGTCCATAATCCTCAACCCCAATAATGCTGCCTTCTTCCCTCTCTCTTCATAGTTGTAGTGGAAGGTCAAAGGGTCCGCTAATATGCCTTTAAGAACATCCTTCACGGAACCCTTTGCTCCATTCATTTTAAGGAGTATGTTGAGCTGGAATGGATAACAAAATAAATAGATGTAGAGAAATTCGCCACCTGGAATTAATTTTAATTCAACTTTTTGTGAAAGCTTGTGCCTTAGAGCAAAAGCCTTTACCTTCACAAACTTGTCAACCTTAATCTCAACCCCTTCACCTTCATCATTTTCTACTTCGAAATCATCGAATAGAAAACGATCATCCTCCCCGTCACTCGAATCGCATTGCTCTGCACAGGAATATTCTGATGCTGCTCTACTTGTAGACGGAACATCATCATCGTCTAACCTATGTACATCAGAATGCCCCAATGCCGCTCTGCTTGTAGACAGAATAACGTCGTTTTCTAATCTACTTGCCAGGGAAACATCTTCAGACAAATTTAATTTGCGAAATTTCGCTATATTTTCCTTGTATTTCATGTTTTATTTGCTCAGTAGATTGGACAACGTTCGTTTACTCATACTTAAAGGAACGAATACTTAATTTCAGTGGAAGGTGTCGTCCAAATGCAATGGTATTCTGTGGATCGTGTTCTGTAATAGAATGAAGTTATGTTTATGCTTTAATGAAATGTTTATTCGCATATATGTTTGAGGTGTTTTAGCAGTTGACATATGATGGATGTTATGGTATGTATACATTGACGTGTTTTGAAACTAATTTTCATTTTCGAGGCAAAGCATGCTGGATGCTAAGGTCAAAGCCCGTCTTTTTACATAGCTGCATACATTTTCGGACGTGTTTTAGCAGTTGCCATTGAATGTAAAGTATTACCTAACTCACGTATAGCTGTCCTTTAATTAATTAAGTTAAATAGTCCCATAGGGTTGCTAGATCGCCGTCATGTGAAAACAAGAATCGCAGATATGAACGCACTTGTATTATGTGAAGGGTTTTATACGAAAACGGGCATTTTATGCTGTAGTGTGTACCTAGTCTTACATAACTAGTGCATAAATCCGACTAATTAGCAGACGTTATCGATACCTTTTCAACAGATCGATAAACACATTCCATCACATAACAAACAGCTGCTTGATTTGATGACTTTGTTTTGATTTGCTGCAAGCGTTGGAAAAGTTTTTAAGAGACACTGAACATTCGGCTCAAGAAAGATTTTTGTTCAATAATTGTATTAAGGTAATTCTATACGACAACACCTAACTGCTTAAACATGTCCGAAGAGATAGTGTATATAAATACCGTGGTTAACGCCTCCCATTAGTGTTGATTTATAAAGAGGTAAACAAGTCTTTTGAAGCATTTTTGATATTTTTGGACGTGTTGAATCAGTTATGTGCTGTCGTACAGAATTACCAAATGCTTTATTATGCGAGTTTGCCTGTTGTATTGTTGTTAATTGTTTTAAACCAAATTGGTAATACTTTACATCCAACGTCAACTGTAACAACTGCACTAAAAATGTCGATATTGGTACCCAAAAATGCGTTACGTTCCCGGATGAATGATTCGGATGAAACCCAATATTTTTAGTCTCTGAATTGAATTGAATATCGACATTTTTAGTGCAGTTTTTACAGTTGACGTTGGATGTAAAGTTTTACTACCAAATTGTACCTTTTCCTAATAAAAAGTGGGATAAATTATTAGAAGAAAAAAATATTAAATTGTAAAAGCTTTTTTCATGTTATTTTTTTTAATCTTAGCCCAAAGCAATTTATAAAGTAAGGAGTTCAACGCCGAAAATTTATAAGTACCGAAGATAATACATTTTCGAATACGCTAGGCGGTAAGTGTTTCCTTTAGGAGACAAGTGCTAAAACACGTCCAAAAATATCGGGAGAAGTAGCCAACAACGCGCTTTGACTTCGGTATCAACAATCCGAAAGCGGATTTCCAATTTTTTGTTTCAGTGAAAAGTTATTCGCAAAAAACCTAAAAAATTACACAGGTCCGATTCCAAATAGGGGGTTTGATCCAAGGTATTTATGTACAGAACACCTTTCTGCGTAGGCGGCCTTTGGCCGCGCTTCAAAAAAATAACCCTTAGCCGGTCCAACATCGGCTACGCGGTCCACAGTATTTCTGCGCAGAACACACTTTTTGCACTTTCGGTACACTCTAATTGTGATTACAATAAGCACATGAAAATTACAGAAAATTTTCAACTTTGCTTGCAAATTTCTCTTCACTGAAAAAAAAACTCGAAAATCCGCTTCCACATTATAGTTACCGAGGTCAAAACGCGTCTTATGATACCTTTCCCGATAATTTCGGACGTTTTTTGGCAGTTGTCTCCTAAAGGAAACAATTACCCGCTAGGCTGTTTATTTGAAAAATTGGGTAAAATAAGTCCCACTTACCTTTGGATGAAACGGCGAGGAAATATCTAGGTGGACTTCATCATAGTGCTTACGAAAATGTGTCCTTATTCTCCTGCGATGCGGATTTTCGTTGAGTAGACGCCTGTTCGGGTGATGCGGTTTGCAGCAGTTGAACAGGAATTGCCTGGTCAACATCTTGCGATGCTCTTTAACACAGAGAATTTTTACCGAAAGTACAAAAAGTGTGTTCTGCCCAGAAAAACTGTGGATGATAGCCGGAGTGGAATCGGCTAAGGGTTATTATTTGGAAGCTGGGCCGAAGGCTGTTTATGCAGAAAGATGTCCTGCAAAGGAATACTTTTATTGTAAATATATCTTAACATAAATATAAAATTCACTGTCCCATTTTGGATTATTGATGCCGAGTTCAAAACGCGCTCCCGACATTTTGGACTTGGTTGAAGTTGTAGCAGAAACTTACCGAATGGTAATTTGATCTGCATCCAAAATTTGTGGCGAAATATAAAATAAATGTTAAAAACTTATTTACTTACCCTTTTTGCTGCCGCTTATTGTTTTGGGTTTGATTACAGATCTTTCCGCAATTTTATTTAATTTTTTTTGGGTTTTCCGCAATTTTATTTCAATATTTGAAAATTATTGAAATTTTTTTTACAAATGGCGTTAAAATTTGGACTTTGGGATATTTTAACAAAAGTCATGCTGTTCCGGTCGCACTCATAAAATAATGAATGTTACAAAATCAGCAAGGTTTTTTCTTTTTCACAAACCTTATGCATATTAACCCTAGAATAGACATTTGGAACTTATGGGCACATATTTCAATATAACTCAGAACAATTTTTTTTGATCGCTTAAGGGTAACGAAATCATTCTAATATTTTGGAAATTTGGGGAACTAAAACTTCATATGTATTGGTATTTTTGGAAAATATGGTTAGCAGTGGTTTGTACCCTACAAACCAGATACCGGTTACCAATGTAGCTAAATGCTTGGTTTCATTAATTTCTCATATGGTCTACAAAGTGGCTATTTTTGTTCAGGCGGCGTGAAGATTTTAACCATATGTGTGACTCCCATTGACAAAAACTATACCTGTACTTTTCAATACTTCCAGTCTTGAAAAATTTCCCTTTCCAAAACCAGTTAATGTTTTGGCTAACATGTAGTTAAAAATATTTCCTCAATTGGTTTTTGTTTTGGCTAAATTGTGGTGAAAAATATTCCTTCAGTTGGTTATTGTTTTGGCTAACATGTGGTGAAAATTATTGGCTGAATCGGTTACCAAAGTGGCTAACGTATGGTTAATTTTATTAGCTGAATTGGTTAATGAAATACCAGTTATAGTGGTTATTGTCAAATAGATATACCTACACAATTTTTCCAAATAAATTGCACGAAAATGCATAATTTTAATATATATTTATATGTTTTATTGAAATAATTGTTTAATACATTGGAATAATTAATATTACAGCTAAATTCGTCAATACTTTCCATTGGTGCCAACAGCTGGATGGTCATAGCTATTCAGAAGTGTTGAATTCAAATGACCATTCGGTAATTCTATACGATAGGACGCAGCTGCTAAACAATGTTCAAAAATGTCGAGAGAGGTGTCAAAAGACGCGTTTTGACCTTGGCATCAATAATCCAAAAGCGGAGATTGGATTTCATATTTATGTTAAGATATATTTGCAATGATAGTATTTCTGGGCAGAACACCATTTCCCTTAGTTTCGGAACACCAAATTTGTGTGGTTGCAAGAACCTCATAAAATGGCAGACATTTTTTAACATTGATTGCAAATATTTCTTTTCAGAAACATAAAATCTAATCTCCGCTTCAGGATGCCAAGGTCAAAACGCGTCGTTTTACACCTCTCCCGACATTTTTGGACATTGTTTAGCAACTGCGTCCTGTCGTATAGAATTACCGAAAAGTCATTTGAATTCAACACTTCTGAATATCAATAACGATCTATCTGTTGTCATAAATGCACTGCCGCCATCCATGAAATGGTAACCAAATATCACTTTAGGTTCTCCTTTACCTACTACATAGCCCCACCATTGATACAACTGACCAACTTCAACAATATTTAACATCAGTATTTCCCCATCGGGTAATATGCAAAGATTTCAGTCATTGCCACTATGGGCTCAATTTCATAATAAGCACATATCTGGAACACCAAGTCAAAGAGTAGAAAATGGCATGCATGTTTTGCCATCCAATCAACTGCAACAACAACCACAATTTTCACATCAACTTTAGCATCCCCATCACTATTGGGCCAATACCAAATCCAACATCGCAGGCACCATCACATAATTCATATATGTCATCGCCTCCTCCAACTGCTGCAGGTATGGTGCCAGGAATGTTGCTATCAAATCACCTAAAGGCAGGCGATCCATATAGTCAATTACAACATCAAATGGCTGCTATATCGTTAGCAGTTAGCATAGACCAGCCCGTAACTTGCACTTGTAAACATGATAAAAACAATTCGGATTTGATCTTTGGAACCGTGGCACCACATCTCATCTTGATCTAAAATTAATGCCTAGATGTTACATTCATGTCGAAAACATGTTCAAAACTTAATTAATTACCTTGTTTGCTGCCGCTTTTAGTTTGCGAAAGAATTAAAACAATTGATTTAAAATGTTGCTTTCAACATCTTTTTTTGTATTTTTTAATTTTTCGCTTTCAAAACGATTGAAACATTTTTTCACAAATGTCGCTGAAATTTGGTTTTTGGGATATTTTACAATATATCATGCCGTTTCATTCGCACTCATAAGAAATGAATAATACAAACTCTGCAAGGTTTTCCCTTTCTCACAAATCTTATGCATATTAACCGTAGGCTGGACATTTCGTACTTATGTTTTAATATAACTTAGAACAATTTTTTTTTGTCGCTTTAGGTTAAAAAAATCATTCCAATATTTTGGAAATTTGTGAAACTAAAAATGCGTATGTATTGGTAATTTTGGAAAATGTGGTTAGCAGTGGTTTGTAGGGTAGGGATGTTAGCCGAAACATTAATTGGTTTTGGAAAGGGAAATTTTTTAAGACTGGAAGTATTGAAAAGTACAGCTATAGTTTTTGTCAATGGGAGAATTCTATGTGTGCAAGGGAGATGCGAAGTCACACATATGGTTAAAATGTTCACGCCGCCTGAACAAAAATAGCCACTTTGTAGACCATATGAGAAATTAATGAAACCAAGCATTTAGCTACATTGGTAACCGGTATCTGGTTTGTAGGGATAATATGAACCCTTTACAAAAGATACTTTTTTTTTTTCAGTTGATAATTCTTTATAAGTTACAAAGCCGGATGTATTTTCTCACTTTCAGGAAGAAAAGTCTAGGTATTCTCCATGTCAACTAGCATTGATTGAGCTGCAGTGGCTAAAGCTAATAACCGTACAGTGGACAAGTGTGACCTCTACTATAGAATTTTGGGCGGAAGTCCGAGAACATAAAAATTCATTAAACGAATCCCGTTTTTAGTACTGGTCGAATTCGTATTTAGCTTTTTAGTATTACCTTTCAGTAATGGGGAGGTTTAAAGAATTTTTATTGCCATGAACATTTTAAAAACTAAGTTAAGAGAGATATTAAAAATTAAAATGCTCAACTGAATGCACTGATTTGGAAATTACCGATGATCGCATCTCTATGATAAATAGACAAACTTTGTAGGCATATTCAAGCTCTTCTGTTTCATCAGACGAAGAAAATATTATATAATTAATTAGTTTGTAGTGCTTTTTCTATAGTATGTATTTCTTTGAAAAATTTCTTTGTAAAAAACGCTGTGCTTGATACTTTTTTTAAGTTGTGTCTACAGCTTTATATACAACTAGTTTAAACCAAAGTAAAAAATTTGATATGGATTGCGTAAAAAAATTTCAGACTTTTTTTTAGCTTCTTTTTATCTTAATTTTAGCATTTTCCAACCTTTTTTTTTGCCGATTTAGCTTCTTTTTTTTTTATCGCCTGGTCACACTGCTCATGAGTCATTCACTCGCAAAATCGTGAATATGCATACTAGACTGGGTCGATTTATTAACCGATATCGCGCCATCGATTTTTCGATAGGTTTTTGGCTCAGCAAAAAAAAGTTCCACTACGCATACCCAAAAAAATAATTTTCGAGCCTGCAAAATTTTATTTTTTTGACTTTTTTCGGCTTTGATTTTTAAGGTTTTTTTCATGACCTACTAAAAAAAATTTCGTTTGATTTTAAAACTTTCATGTATACCCTGTCCAACCCAAAAATGTCCGCTGAAAACGTTGGCGATAACAGTTTTTTGAAAAAAAAAAATATATATTTTTTGGGTTTTGGGGAGTGTTTTGGTCAAAAAATTTACCCTTTCGCCATTTTTTTAAGGGTTTTTTCAGCATACATGCAAAAATGTTTTCGATGAAAACGAATTTGTCTCATATTTCCTGTCCCACTTAAAATTATGCGCTAAAAACTTTGACGATAACAGTTTTTTGAAAAAAAATTGTACTTTCGGGTTTTGGAAAAGTGGATTTTTCGACCAAAACAAAGTCGATTTTTCGACCAAAACAAGTCGCAAAACCCGAAAATAAATTTTTTTTTTCAAAAACAGTTATCGCCAACGTTTTTAGCGCATAATTTTAAGTGGAACAGAAAATATGAGACAAATTCTTTTTCCTTGAAAACATTTTTAGATGTATGCTGAAAAAACCCTTAAAAAAAATGGCGAAAGGGTAAATTTTTTGACCAAAACACTCCCCAAAACCCAAAAAATATTTTTTTTTTCGAAAAACTGTTATGGCCAACGTATTTAGCGGACCTTTTTGGGTCGGACAGGGTATACATGAAAATTTTAAAATCAAACGAAAATTTTTGTAGCAGGTCAAGAAAAAAACCTTAAAAATCAAAGTCGAAAAAAGTCAAAAAAATGTAATTTCGCAGGCTCGATAAAATAATTTTTTTGGTTATGCGTAGTGGAACTTTTTTTTCCTGAGCCCAAAACATATCGAAAAATCGATGACGCGATATCGGTTAACTTTCGTCCATACAAATCGACCCACCCTATCGCATACATATGTATATTTGCACAAATCAACCACCACTACAATAGTCATGCGTTGTTTGTCATGAACGGGTACCGAAAACCCGATGTACCAAAATTGGTACCGTGTAACTGCCGGCTAAATAGGGTTACGAAATTTGCGTTTATACCCGTTCGGCGAGAATGCTCATTATATTACTATACCAAAATAAATAGTGAGAATACAAATTTGTTTGCCGGAGAGGCAGCACTGTTTTGCCACAAAACTACAAATAAAGCCCAAAATACCCAGTACTCGGTACCCAAAGCCGAGTACTGCAAAAGCAAAAATATGTCTTTTGTTCACAGCACTAACGCCGTTCTTGACGGCGATCAGGCCAGTGAGCAAGAGAGAAAAGTGACGCATTATAAAGTGATTTGAAAATAGAAAAGCGAAGTGCTCCAAGTTTCGGCGTCGTGCCTCTTACGAAATCCGAAATGCTTGCTATAATTGAAGACTGGATTGACGATGAAACACGACGATGAAATACCTACACGTCTAAAAGTTTGAGCCTAAATATAAAATTTTTTGGGCTACATATATGTCCAAAGCAAATTTGGTTTAGCATTAAATTGTACCAGTACCTGTGTATCAGTTGGCAGGATTCGAACAGACGCACTCCGCATCACAGTCGTCTGCTCTACCCACTCAGCTACGGCGCACAAAAAATTGCAATGAGAAAAACTCATTGACTTGAAAAAACCTTCAGAAATAAATGAAAAGAAACTTAAATAATTTTAGAGGGGTTTTTAAGGTCACTTTTAAATCTAAGTCGCAAGAAAATAAAAATTGGTGTAGGTAATTGAAAGGTTTGGAATTTATTACAAAAAAGTTTAAAAAATTGCTTAAACCGACGAATGGTTTAAAATTTAAGCTAAAATTTATAGCCGTGTATATATGAGGTGAGTATATAGCAAACTAAAATCATTGGGTGTGTTGACCATTTTTTTATATCTCTGGGGACATTTGAATAGCCTGAGAATATGGTGGAGTGCGCAGGAACGTTTAAGTTAGATGCGATTGAAAAAGCTAATAATGTCTATGATCTATATAGATCATGGTGACTGTGATGAAGTAGACATACTTGCCGGTGCTAAACTTTCTTCAGCTTCGACATCATCTGCAGTGAAAAACTCGTCTAAAAGACAGAGAATCAAGACAGCATAACAGACAAAATTTTACGAGACTTTTCAGCTTTCGATAAGCCGAAATGGGTTCAGAGAAGGAACCCTAAAGGGCAGTGCGAATATCCTATTGCACCGCTAACTGAGCAACTGGATGGTATTCAGCTTAACCCAAAACCTTAAGTTATTTTCACTCTTTTTTGATTATGCTGTTTTGGATCTCATTATCAGAGAAACAAATAGATATGCTCAGCAAAAGAATTCAGATTTCAGCGATTTATTGATATTTTAATTCTGTCTGGATATCATACTCTACCAACAATTCGGGACTATTGGTCCACCAAATCAAATCACAAATTTATATTTCGCTTGTGTTTTACATAAAATGTGAACTAAAAATTTATACATACATACATATGATTTATTCGATTCGGCAGCAAAGAATCATAAAAATAGATACAGACAGACCCAGCGTTTGATTAATCAAACACATGATATCTAAAAATCGCAAAAAATTGTTGATCGGAAATTTGAATTCAAAGACCCAATTTTACCTAGATGTGCAAATTTCTCCAAGATACATTTATAAAAAAAAGTTCAATCTCAGCATCACGTTCAATGCTCACTGGAACACTCCCGATCATTAGTAGACATCAGAAGCAAATGTCAGCGCGATTGCTTCTCATTTCATTTAGAGCCAGGGCCACTTCGCTTTTAGACGTCGTCGCGTAGAGTCGGCAAAAATATCACTGCATCTCAACCAAATTAAAAAAAAGGCTATAATTTTGGTTGAAATGAAATTTTCGGACTTGAGGGGATGTTTTTGCTTTCTCCAAAAAGTATTTGCGTTATACCTAATCGCGTATCAAGTTAAATAACTCACTTAAAATAGGAAATGAATCCTATATAATTTAATAAAATTTCGACTTAAATAAAAATCCCAATAACATAAAACTGCGTTTATCTGAGATAACGGATATTTAAAGATATGGGGTGATCGTCTCCATAACCAGGTGGAAGATACAAGGTGGCGCAAAAGTAAGCTTCCGATGTTTTTTGGCTGTAATAAAAAAAAAATGAGAAACTTTGATTTCTTGTGGATTATTTTTACTTGGTCTTTTAATTTTTTTTACATCAAGTCGAGAATTTGATGTCATGTCAATGGCCGCCGCCACAGTTGATTGTCATTTGAGCACTTTTTATGGCATTTTCCATCACTTTGGCCAAAACTTCCGGCGATACGTCCTCACATTCTTGACGGATATTGCCTTTAAGAGCTGCAAGAGTCTGAGGCTTGTTAACATAAGCCCGCGACTTCAAAAAGCCCCACAAAAAGAAGTCTAGAGCGGTCAAATCAGACGATCTTGCTGGCCAGTGCAAATCGCCAAAAAGGGAGAAATAGGCGCCCGGGAAATGCATCCTCCAGCATATCGGTTGTGGCACGTGCAGTGTGTGCTGTTGCACCGTCTTGTTAGAACCACATGTTTTCCAATCCCAATTCATCAAATTGCGGCAAAAAGAACTCGTTGATCATTGCTCTGTAGCGCTCACCATTCACAGTAATCGTTTGGCCCCGACCGATTATTGGTCAAATAAATAGTCAGCAATATTCCGCGTTCTGGAGCAGTGTAGCGTAACATTGTTTATTAACGTGTATTTCGCATGTGTTTACTACACAAATGTCAAAACAGAACTGACTTTAGGGGCCAATCGCAAAATTTATAGCATTTTCTGATAGGAGGATTACTTTTGCGCAGTAACCGTTTTTCACCGACCGATTATTGGTCAAATAAATAGTCAGCAATATTCCGCGTTCTGGAGCAGTGTAGCGCAACATTGTTTATTAACGTGTATTTCGCATGTGTTTACTACACAAATGTCAAAACAGAACCAATCGCAAAATTTATAGCATTTTCTGATAGGAGGATTACTTTTGCGCCACCTTGTATATAACCAATTATTTTTGGTGAGGTTTTACATAAAAGATCGTTTTAATTTAAATAATGAATTATTTAAAATACTCTGAAAGTAACATATGTGTACAGTGTAATATTTGTATTAAAAAACAATACAATTGGACAATAACCTGGCATGTAATATGTCTCTGATACGTCTGCCATTGAATCAACTCTAAAAAAGTTGTAATATTTGCATTAAAAACAATATAATTGGACAATAACCTGGCTTATGATACATCTAAGATACGTCTGCCATTAAACCAAACTCTTAAACAAGAGTATAAAATACAAATAACACATTTAAAGACGAAAACGCAACCATTTGCAAATTTACCTAATAGCAAGCTGCTACACATGGTTCTGGCCATTGCGGTATTACTCATGTGTACTGGTGAAGCTAACTACAAAAATCATAGCTCTTTGGAAATTTAAGCCATAATTCAAAACAATACGTTTGACAATAACTTGACCTGGGATTAACGTCGCTGCCATTGAACTAGAGCCCAAAAAAAAAAATATAATAGAGCCAGGGCATCCACTATATTAAAAAAATAACCCAAATATTTTATTTTAGTACTACAGATCATGATATTCGTTTTAAGGATACGATGGTAATTTGATAATTTAAATTATGTGTATATATGTATATTCAAGTAAATAATAAACAAATAAATGAAGTCAATATTATATCTCATGTTCTTTTGAACGTAGCATTAATGCGTTTAGCACGAAACCCCAAAAAGAAACTACATTATGAACCTCCGTGATGAAACATGCTAACCATAGCGCACTAGCGGCATTCTCTCTATCTCTATGGCGCGATATACAACAGGTATATCATCATAAACCTCCTAAGAGATTTTTGCGCCAAGCTTCTCTTCCAATTTGTGGTGTGCCGATTTGAATTTTCCCTACAAATTGGTGGGACCTACAGTTTTTTGCCGACTCCGAACGGCATCTACAAAGGAGACGAATTTTTGCTGAGAAGCCTGTCATGGCAGAAATACACTCGGAGAGTTTGCCAAACCACTGCCGAAGGGCGACCCCGTTTTGAAAAACTTTTTTCAAATCACTTTTGATGTTACCTGTACCAGGGCTCGAACCATGGACCTTCGGTGTGGTAGGCCGGCAACACTACCTTCACACCACGGCGGCCGCCACTAGCGGCATTAGTTATCGAAAAACTAGATTTATCAAAACGTAGTGTGTCCATACTAAAGATAAGAAACAAGCAAAATTATCTTGCTCACAAATTGCACCAGACATCTATACAGATCTATCTGGCTCAAATCGTTATTGTTGCACTTACAGGTAACATTTTTTATCTCGCTCAGAATCACGACTACCGGATAGCACCTCTTATATAATAGATTTTTTGCTGCTAAACGTTACACTAAAGAGATGTGGTGGGGGAAATAACTCGATCGCCCCATAGTTATCAAAATTGTAGGAATACAAAGAACGTAAAGCAATAAGAAATTCAAACAGCGAATGTAAGTGGCTGCCACAGTGATACAGTAGTAAAACTCTGGTGAAATCCCGTCCTGGAGGTGAAATTTTCAGCGCTGAAATTTATTGTACTGCGTAATTTCTTGCACGCATGGTTGCACTTCACCATAAAAACTTAAGTAACAATTTAACAAAAAAATCGAGCTTATAGTTTCTGCATTAATATAAAGTAATAGAAAATTTCGTCTGAATTCGGATTTTTAAAAACGTGAGAAATAAGGAAGTAGAGTTTTAGCTCAGCAATTCCAGACTTCGAAAATTACCGTATTATTTCGGTGTGTTATTTTATTACTACCAGAACCAATGTGTACGCATACCTCGAAATTGGTTTTATCGTCTTGAAGGACTAGCGAATTTCGCAAGTCTGTATATAGGCTTTATATTCAAACGCATAACCTACTAACCGACAATTTTATATAAAATGAGAAAATTATAAATCGGAAGCATAAAATGGTATTATGTAAGTAAAAAAATAGTGGTTCATTGACGAAGGGGGGGAAGGATCTATCCCCCAATCCCCCCCTGAAATAGCTGTATCCAACGTTCTTAAAGATATGAGCAATTTTGATAGTCGATTGCAGCGAATTAATAAAAATATTAAAACCAGAAGCAAGTTACGGTTGTATTTGAAGGCATTCACATTTGATAAGAAACGTAGTGCTGATCCTATTGAGAGTACTGTATCTGTCGGTAAAAAACCAAATATGTCTGCGTTGGTGTGTAATTTTTGCAAAAAACCCAGACATAAGATTGCAGACTGCAGATCCAAGATGCGACAAAGTGTTGAAGTGAAACAACAAAAAGTAAAGTCGAATGTTTCTTATTTTCGATTTGGCCAAACTGGGCATTTTGCAAATAAATGTTCAAACACGGCAGCTAAAATAGGACCTGTTCAACAACAAATGGAAATCAGTGCTGTGTAGCAGAGCCAAAATTGGGTTATGTTCAGTGTTCGTTACTGCTTGACTATTTTCAATGACTTCGAAACTGCTTAGCTGTGACTACGAAAATGTTCGCAATCAAATGAAAGAGAACAAGCAACCAACAGAAATGAACACAACCGCTCTGCTGGCGACTGCTAACGGCGCGGAAGCTAAAGTCAGTAGCCGAAGCTGTTTTCTCATACTTAACTGTTAACTTGAGTTGTGGTTTTATTTTGAGGCGTAGTCAATGCATAGCGAAAACTGTTTTTGCAAGCAGGAACGACTGGAAATGACTACTCACTAGCTGCAATTGACTACGCAGTCAACGCAGTCTTAGAACTTTTTTGCTGAAATATGTATACATATGTACATTAGGGTGATGCAAAAAAAAGCTCTAGGTCTTGCCCCCTCAAAAGTTAGTCATTGATGAAAAATTAAAAAAAAAAAATTTAAGCAGCTATTAAAAACAACTCCAAATTCTTTATTTTAAAAACCCTTAAATCTCTAATAGGGTAGAAGGGGGAGGCTTCGACATGTGGGAGGCTTCGTCTTTCTCAAATTTGGCATGCTTTACAACTGCTATTGGTTTAGTTCCAAGAACAAACAGTGGCGACGTTGACTGCGATGCTTTCATATGAATTATTCAGTCATTTCTTGAACACGGTGGTTTACGGAGTGTTTTTCTATTTTTCAAGTGTGTATATGTAAAAAGTGTTCGTAAGTATTAGTGTGTAAAAAATACATTTTAAGACCTATTACTTTCGTTTTTTCTCCAAACATATTATAATAAAAGTGTGATTTGCTGTTATATATTATATATATATTTTCAATAAATAATAGTGTGTAGTTTTCAAAGCGAAAAAATGTAAGTAATCGCACAAGGGAGGATTCGACAGCACCTTTTGGGGAGGTTTCGACACGTTGTCGAAGCCTCCCTGGTATTTTTTACTTAGTTAAGAATATTTTACAGCTATTGAGATGCCAAATATATATAAAAAGAAGTTTCCAAACAAAACAATTGATGAGGAAAATATGAAAAAAGCATTGGAGGATATAAAAAGAAAAAAGGAAACACCAGCAAGCGCTGCCCGCAAATATGGATTAAAGCGCACAACACTTATATCGCGACTATTAAAGGAGCAAACGAATGTGGGAGTTGTGAAGGATTATCAGTCTAAATACTCGTCGAACCAAGTTCTTACAGCTGCGCAAGAAAGAGATTTAACGGTATATTTCAAAAAAACTTCTAGTCTTCATCACGGGCTAACGTATGACTTGGCTAAACGTTTCGTTTTCGAATATGTTTCTAAATATAAAATAAAACATCCCCCAAGCTGGGACAAAGAGAAGAAAGCTGGAATTGAGTGGTTGAAATGCTTCATGCATTGAAATAATGATTTAAGTCTACGAAAACCTGAAAACACCAGCATATCACGCCTTTTTGCATTTTCTCAGGAAGCGGTTTCTTTATTTTTTTCAAACTTAAAAAAGTATACGATTTAAACAACTTTACTTCTGACCGAATTTACAACATAGATGAGACTGGAATAAGTACTGTTTTGGATTCTCCTGAAGTACCTAAGAATTACTCCATTTTTATATTTCAAATAACCTTCAAGTTCTACAAACATTTTTAGGTTATAGCTGAAAAAGGAAAGCGAAGCGTATCGCAAGCCGCATCTGGAGAGCGGGGAAGTTTAGTAACTATGGTAGGGATTGTTAACGGATCTGGTAACCATATTCCACCGATTTACGTTTTCCCTCGTAAGCGCATGAATCCTAATTTTCTAAAGGGATCAGTGCCAGGCTCCAAAGCACTTTTATCAAACAATGGATGGATGAACTCGGAGCTTTTTATAGATGTTCTTATCCACATTAAAGGTCATGCGCGTTGCACTATAGACGATCCTGTTCTACTTCTGATGGACAACCATGCTTCCCATTGTAGTCTAAACAGCGTCATTTACAGTCGAGAAAACGGAATATGTTTACTATCTTTCCCACCCCATACCTCACACAAACTTCAGCCGCTTGATGTATCGGTATTCGGGCCTTTCAAGCATTTTTGTAAGCAATCATTTAATGATTTTATGATCAACAATCCGGGAAATAAAATCGAAATTTCTGATATAGCAAATCTAACAAGGACTCCATTTTTGCGAGCTTTTTCTCCCGACAATATTATCAAAGGATTTTCAGCACTGGAATATTTCCATATAATTCATTAATTTTTTCTGAGTCTGACTTTTCCCATTCTGAAATCGAAATAAGCTCTGATGTTACCATCGAAACTAATCAAGCCGAACGTATTGAGAATTGCTTACCAACTGATGATATCCGGAGGCCACCATCTGAACCGAATTGTTTTTCTCCAGAGGTTATCCGCCCGCTTCCCGTACTGAAGAAGAAGAAAATCTTAAGTAAAAACCAAGGCAAGTCAAGAATATAAACAGATTCTCCAGAAAAATCACGATTAGAGGAATTGAGACAACAAAGCGTTAATAGATCCAAGTTGCCAAGGCTAAAGCTTTGTAAAAAAAACAAAAACATTGCGCACTCCAAAAGCTAAAAAGCAGCGAAAGATAAGTTCATCATCCAGTGAAGACGGTTCCTACAGCTTGGCTGATTCTGACAAATCCTTTGATTTTGGTGACGATCTCAACAACGAGGAAACAGCTTTGGAGGTCACTGATGGAATTCCCGTTGAGAGCGAAAATCCCATGAATGAACATAAATCTTTAGAGGATGAAATGTATATTAAAGAGAATACATTTGTGCTGGTTAAATTCACGAACAAAACCGATTTATATTTCATTGGTGTAGTCGTAGAAGTGAATAGTTCTACGTGCATCGTAAAATTTCTAAGACGTCAGCTCAAAACGGAAATATTTTATGAACCGAATATCGAAGACAAAAGCTTGGTTTCTAAGCAGGACATAGTGCGTACGTTGCCTACGCCTGAACATCCACCAGGAACTTCCCGAACACAAAGCAAATTTCTTTTTAACGTTGATTTTTCAAATTTAGATGTGCGTTAAAGCTAATGTAATATTTCATTTTTATTAAGTTAAGTTATAAGTTTTTTTCTGTTCTTTTTATTGAAGTAAAAATATAAATGAATTAAAGATACCTATGCGGTATAATTTTCCAAAAACATGTTTTTTGTTAAAAATTTAACTGATATGGTCGATAAATGGCGGAACCACCCTTCAGTGTCGAAGGCTCCCAAACAGTTGTCGAAGCCTCCCCTACTGTGGGAGGTTCCGTCATATATGGGTTCTCATAGTAACTTGGTTATAAGTTGGAAAACAAATGGAAGAGAAGACTAAATATGAAAGGAAAGGGTAATATACATTCATATCAACAATAATTATGAGAGAAAGTATCTGCTCTTACTTTGGTTTCTCTAAAAAAAACGGATTTTCCCTTAACGTGTCGAAACCTTCCCCTTCTACCCTACATAGTTAAAAATTTTAGTTTTCCATATCTTCAAAAAGCAGTAATTCATTAATTGCTTTGTCTAGGTATACTGAATTTAACTTCACAATTAAGATGTTCTCCAATGTATCATGGCTCAGTCGGTAGCGGTTATCAGCTAGTATCAATTTTAGAGACGAAAATGCTCTCAACAACTGGTATTCATAGAATTTAAAAAATATTTCTAAGAATATATATTTGTTTTCTTATATTCTAATGGGTTCATAGATTTTAAGAAAAAATATTTATATTCTAAGAAATATTCTTTAAATTCTATGAAAAACGGTTTTTGGAGAGATTTTAATGAAATCTTTCTTTTTTTTTAGTGTAAGAACGTGATGATAATTATCAGCTGCTCAATATTTAAATCACAATTTACCATCACATTCTTAAAGGAAATATATGTATAAAATCTGCTGTCATGTCTATCAGGAAATTTACAAGTTTTTAATCATGACAGTGTAATTACCTGCGTTGGAGGTATCGCAAAGCAAATTGTACTCAGCAAATATAGTTCCGGATCAGCGAACTCCCTTTCCCTCCAGAATTCCAGTACGTTTGTGTTGACTTTTTGAAAAGGTAACTTTAAATTTTCAATTTTGCTGTACACATCTATGGAATCTTTATTTGTGTACTCCAAGTTTTGGCTAAGGTAGTCATTAACATATTGATCTCCATCATCAAAATCTTCTACGTCGAGTGTGGTGGAAGTATAATGGAAGGAGTTTACTCTATCGCACTTAATGGATCCGGTTTCTTTAAATAGGTTATTGCATCTGATCTTTTATTTGCTGTAAGTGTGTGACTAAATCGTGGATCCAAAAATAAGCAAGCGTTAAAACTTTCATTTGCTAGCAGCTTGGACGTTCTTCTTTCAATGCTGCGTAGAAGACTACTCCCGATTTTCTGAGACCAGGGATCATTTGATGTTTGCAAATTTTTCTCAGTCAAAAATTTGCATTTCAGCCATTGGGCATAGAAACTCCCATAATTGAGTTCTTCCTCTTGAAATTTGATAATAGTTTGCTGAAGTGGTTCAAAAATTGTAATAATAACTTTTTATGAACGCCCAAAAATCATCGTTTAATTCGAAATTTTCATCTTCCGATTTATTTTTGATTGACTCAATGTTATCTAGTTCTTCTTTAGCATTACAGATATTTTTAATCATATTATAGGCTGAACCCCATCTCGTTGGGCAATCCAGTTGAGGTAGTTTTAATTTTTTTAGTTCAAAAATTTCACGATAACCATTTCAATTCTTTTAATATATTTTGTTAAATTTCGGAAGTTTATTATATAAGTGTTTACGGTGGAATCCTTAGAAACATCCAATGCACAGAGTTGAGCTGTATGTGCCGCACAACGACAGATTTCAATGTCTCCCAGTTGAATAATTTTTGTGTCATTGAAAAGTTCAATATTTTGTAAATAACTATATGTCATTTGATTCTTCAAAATCGTCGTTATCTTCTTTAAATATGGTACAATGTGATAGTAGTTTGGAAGATTTAATCATATTGTTTCCATTATCCGATGTAATGGACACTATTTGGTTTAAACTGACACCATATCTGTTTAAAATGTTAATTATTGCAGTCGCAATATTGCGAGAAGAACTTGATCCAGCCCCCTTAAGCTCCACCATACCGAGAATTTTTGACTGAATTTTATAGTTATAAATATACTGTGCACTAAGAGCGAATATATTTCGTGATAGGCGAGTGGCACTATCTATTTTTAGTGATACTAAACGATGCTTCAGCTCCATGTTTATTTCTTCTTTTATATTGTTTGCAACTAATTTCAGGTTTTTTTTACAGTTTCGACTGTTCAAGCCAAAATTTTTATTATATTTTTGACTTAAGGCACGGCAAATTGGATCAATAATATTTTTCATGTTTTCCGAATCTAGCACATTAAATGGAACACTGTCTTCGGTAACCAATCCAATATAGCTTCTGAATAATCGTTTTTTACTTATTTCAATTTTTAAGGATTGCTTCCGAAATTCAGTCTTAATTACTCCACTATCAGCAATGCATGTAGTGCCACTATTACTGATGTTAATTTTATGCACTTTACTCAAATGAGCTTTTAAATTAAATAGTCTATTTTTTTTAATCCATGGTTGCAAACTTTGCATACAGCCAAATCATCTTCCTCTTTTACAATAAAATGTGTAAAAATGGATTTTTTATTTAACCGCGGATCCATGACGAACACTACTAATAACAACGCGAAATCAACTGACGAATTTGCAAACTTGTCATTTACTAATGCATTGACTACGCATAAAATAAAACAGCAACTCAAGTTAACAGTTAACAGTTAACTATGAGCAAACAGCTTCGGCTACCGACTTTTGCTTGCGCGCCGTTCGCAGTCGCCAGCAGAGCAGTTGTATTCATTTCTGTTGGTTGCTTGTTCACTTTCATTTGACTGCGGTCATTTTTTTAGTCATAGCCACAGTCGTGGTCGTTACTAAAACAAATGACTGTGAAACTGCAATGCAATAGTCATATTATATTGCTTTTGCTAATTTTCAGTCAGCAATTCAAACACTCGTTATGTTACAGCGAGGTGAAATCTTTCCAATTGGCTTTGATTCGGGAGCAGAGTGCTTATTGATTAGAGGGAGTGTGGGCCATAAACTATCTGGCAAGCGTATTAGTAATACAGTACAATACACTATTCTAAAAGAATTAAAAAAATATATCTGAATTGTTCCAAAATAAAAAAAAAAATGTTTTATTTCGACGATTAAAAACTGGTACACATATGCGTACAATAAACCAAACCAAAAATTAAGTAACTATTTTAGAAATAAGTATTTTAAAGAATGTTCGTCGAATCGATGAATTGGTAATTTTATATGGAGAGAGCGAAGGTTAGCTTTCTAGGGTTAATGAAAATAATTTGGAAATATCATTCCATGTAGGCAGGATTAACAATTGAAAAGTTACATTGCTATTGCCCGTGAAATCCTTAATCAAGTTTTTATACCTTTCATGAACATGAAATGATATATTAACTTTGGTCCGATGTTTGCAACGTTTAGAAATATAAGAGATAGACCCACCATTAAGTATACCAAATTGATCAGGACGATGAACTGAGTTCATACAGCCATGTCCGTCTGTCCGTCCGTCCGTCTGTCCGTCCGTCCGTCTGTTTGAACGCAAACTAGTCCCTCAATTTTTGAGATATCTCAATGAAATTTGGCTCACGGATGTATTTTTGTATTATATTAGACATTTGTCGGATCCGGTATAATCGGGTCACTATAGCATATATCCCCCATACAACCGATCGTTCAAATAAGAGGATTATGACCATTTCTCCCTCATTTTTAAAGATTAAAACTTGAAACTTGGTGAGATATTTTCTTATAGATGGAAAAAGATTTGGTAAAAAAATCACCAAGAGCGGAGCTATATATAGTATATATCCCACACACCCGATCGTTCAGATAAGAGGATTATGGCCATTTCTCCCTCATTTTGAAATATTAAAACTTGAAATTTGGTGAGATATTTGCTTATAGATGGCAAAAGATTTGGTAAAAAAATCACCAAGATCGGAGCTATATATAGTATATATCCCATACAACCGATCGTTCAGATAAGAGGATTATGGCTATTTCGCCCTCATTTTACTTATTTTTCGTCCTGTTTGTCCTATGTAGCTGTGCTATCATTCGCAGGTAAGCTTGTATACCCCATATTTGCTAAACGGCTGCTCTGAGTTAGTGTTGGTTCTCAGTTTTTGTCCTACATTGTTCGATGTTCTGAACGTTCTGTTGATGTTGTGTTTCTTGAAAAAGTTTGCCAACTTGTACGTCGTGTTTCCAGTGTATGTAGAGTTTTGCTTAAAACGCTTATTATGTGTTGAATATCTTATTGATATAGCTTGCACGGTTATAGCAATATCGAGTTTTACATTTTAGAAATTTTCCAGAATTATGGAAAACAAGTAAGGAAGTCTAAGTTCGGGTGGAACCGAACATTATATACCTAGTAGTGATCTATTATGTCATCCCAATTTACGCAGGTCTATTTTAATACTTTCAGTTCGTATTTGCGTTCAAATAGACAGACGCGCAGACAGATAGACGTATCGAGAGACGGACATGGCTACATCGACTCAGCTCATCCTCCTGGTCATTTCAGTATACGTACAAACATTTCATGTTCGTGAAAGATATGAATATCAAAAAGGATATACAACTTCGCTTTTGCAGTGGGGTATTAACTACTTGCCCGGATATTTTACTTTTCATCCTGAACGTTTTCATATACATTAATAAATATACATATATCTCGATTCGTTTATGCCGAATGAAGTATGCGTAACAAGAATAGATATAAAAAATAAATCTTTTATAGGCGCCAAAGAACTCAAACGATTTTTATGAAATCACAATATATACTTGGATTCACTGGGTACAGCATAGACGGTATATAGTTTTGGAAAAGTGGGCGGAGCCACTCCCCCAGGCTATATAAAGTTTCAATTCGTCATGACTCCGAACTTTTTTGGTCCAAATTGATGAAATTTGGATATATGTGTCACTTAGTCAATATCTACATAATTTTTCAATAGCGGGCGGTGCCACGCCCACATATGTTTTGTCTTGTTTTGCTCCTGAACTCTCACGATAGGTTCAGGAGTTCGCTGGGCACGACACAGTCTGTATATAGCATTTGGAAAATCCCCCAGGTTATGTAAAGCTGCAGTCTGGTATAGCTAGGAGTTTTTCTTAAAAAGCTTATTATGTGTGCAAAATCTGATTGATATAACTTGCTTAGTTGTAGAAATATCGCTTTTTAATTTTTACAAAAAATTTTTCGGAACTACGTTGAAAAACTCGGCGTGCACATTAACCGATTTCGCCCATTTTTACAACAAACAGTTACCTTTATATATTGAATATTATCACCAAATTTCGTTTCGACAAATCAAATTTTGGCAGAGTTATGGCATAAAAAGTTTTGTGGAATAATTCACTATAAAATGGGCGGGGCAACGCTTATTTTCATAAATTTATATTTTTTGTGTTTCCTAGCTTACGGAAATTTTAGAAGTGAAATATAAATGATGTAAAGCTATTTTACGCAAAGTAATTGCCTGTTTAATATATCTACGATCCTCTTCAAAATCTTTCATATAGAAGTGGGCGTGGACCTTAACCGATTACGCCCATTTTTTGCTCGACAATTCCTTGCACACCTGGAAACCTGCGTGCTGAATTTCGTTTCGATATCTTGAACGGTGTTTGATTTATGATTAATAACATTTCTAAATTTGACTTAATCAAAAATGGGCGGTGCCACGCCCATTTTCAAAAATTTCTTGAAAAATTTATTTTATGCTTCAATTTCAATGTATTCACCAAATTTTATCCTTATAGGTGTATTATCTACTTAGTAATCACTTTTTTTGTGTTTTCGAAAATATTCTATATATAAACAGTGTTCGTGGCTATCATTCGATTTCCCCCATTTTAAATAGCGCTCGGAGATTAGCGCCAAGGAACCCGCATGCCAAACTTCATTAAGATATCTCAAAATTTACTCAAGTTATCGTGTTAACAAACGGAACATTTTGATTTATGTACATAAGTCATTATCTATCTCGATCCGTTCCACCGTTAGGTGACTAAAGTTAATATACCTTGTGTTGGTAGCACTACTAGGTATAAAAATATTGGGAAAATACAATGTTCGAGGACTTAATCACTTTAAAAATTTATTGATTTTTACCATAAATATAAACATTCCTTTGTAACGATCTGCTGTTATCCAAATTGTTCAATACCTGATGATATCTTATATAAACCAATGCATTGAACACGAAGAAAATATGTTTAGTACATCATAAATGAATTATAAAACACGCCTGTTAAAATAAAGAGTGTGAGTGTTGCCTTGAGTGAGATGTCTGTGTAACGTTTTGCAACATCTACGACGATATGTAAAGCAAAGCGTGGCATTTACAAGGCAGTCTAAAGTGTGATATCGTTGCAGACAGTACACACCTGGAATTTGCAGCTAGGACCAAATTCCATAAAACATGAAAAAATGTCTCCTGATAAAATCTTAATTACGCTTGCGATTAGTAGGATAATCCTATGCTATCACCGATGATTTACCAATAGCGCCCCGTGACCCGTTGTAAAACTTTTGAAAATTAAGATTGATCTCCATCCATAAACTGGCTGTATGAACCTTAAATTTGTAGAATCGCTGTTGGACTAAACATTGACCACAAAGTGGTTTTAGTATTTTGTATTCAATTTCATGATGGTTGCACAAGTAAAGACAGATTAGCCAGCGACGCTCCATCAAAGCACCACCACCTATTCTGGATACAATATTCTCGACTCGCAGTACTAATGCTTGCCAGCAAGCTTTGGCGACTCTCGTTCTCATTTGGTATCATTGGTGCAACCTTTTGACGCGGCTGCCCATAGCTACTTTCTGCGTAGCACGCCCCTTTACGGATGTAAGCAATGACAAGCGAAAGACTTCCCCTATACCAGTATAAATTTCTCCTTCTTCTTCTATCAGCAGCTTGAGTCTAAGCTAAGGCCACAAGCTCCTATCCCCTTTCACTACGGACACTGTTGGCCTATGCCCCTACCGATATGCTCTGTGCTTGGAAACAGAAACTTGTGAACTGATACGTACGTTGCACCTTGTTGTCGAACTTCGCTGCCTACAACGTCGTCGGGTTCGGCTTCTCCTTCATGCACCCGATTCGGATCCTCGAATCAAGGCTTGTGAATCAGCATAAGATCGGCAAGTGAGAGGAATACCTAAGGTACTGCAACCTCTCTTCTAGTCTTGGAACACAGTCCAATCCTTGTCCAATCTGACTAAGCTTCCTTTTGACAAGGAAATGCGCCCATCGCCATACGACTACAAAGGTTGAGGAGGCCAAGGAAGTCTACAGACTCCAAATCCATAGTCCCAAAAGGTATATCTATACAGATGATAAAACATCTCACCGATGAGGGACTAAAAGATTTAACTGCTGTCGTTAACTTTTGTCATTCCCGAAAAATGGAATCAATCAAAAATAGGCCCAACAAAGGGGAGTCGTATCATTCTCTTGCCAGCAATGAAGACCCTGGATATATTATTCTACATTATTGCATCGCGAACTTGCGGATTGCAGACCATCAGCATGGGTTCCGTAAAATGCACAGCAGCACCACCGCTCTGAATGCTATGAACAGTCGAATATGTGGTGGTCTTAGCCTAAAGGGTCCAAACGATCAAAGGCCCAGCATCTGGTGTGTCTCCCGTGACACCAACTTCACTCTGGTCCAACCCTATTGAAACCGCTGGAGATGCTGATGGCAATGATAGTTAAGGAAAGTGGCAACTATTCAGGCCGAAACATCGATATAACAACAACTACAACTAAAAAACCAGCATAAAACTTTTTTGTTTACTTTGTAAGCAGATCCCTTGGAACAGGTTTACTGATTCTTGCAGGACACCAGCACCAACAACAATATATGGAGATTATACATAAAATTTAAGTTCAGTTCTTTCCATATTAACCTAAATACCGAAAACAACTTTTTAATTCCAATAAAATAAGCTGTGACTTTAAATAAATTGCTTTGTACTCGTATTCTCACTGAAGTTCATCAGTATGTGTTTTAACTAGAGAAAAAATTAGCAACGCAAAAATAGTATGTACTTTGGGACCTGTGTAATACAAAAATTTAGTAAATTTTCCTTATTAATTACTATAATTATTATTATAATTGTCATAATAATTATTATTATGAATTTTAGGGGCATTTACGCCCCTGGGCAGTCGTTTAGAAATGACGCGTTTTTAATTGCTCTGTAGGTCGATTCTGTAACTATTTTAACGCCAGGTGTTAGCGTTAACTTCGCTTAACATTTGTAACGCTTTTCGCTATTCACTAACTTTTAACCACACGAAAAGTGTTAGCTAACACTTTTTGTGTGGTTAGCTGTCGCGAATTATTTTCGAGGTGTTAACAATAGCGTTAATATATTTGCAAGTGTTTTAGCGTTTGGAAAAAGTGAAAACATTAGTTTTAAGTTTTTTGCATGTAATTTAGTGCAAAATACGGCGAAAAGAGAAGTACTTCCATATTTTATCACCATCAAGAGTCAGCTCTTTAGCGGCGTTAAAGGAGAGTTATAGAATCGCACTTTCGTTTAGAACAAACGCCGAAATTTGGCGATAAGCTTAACGCTCGGCGAGTGGTTAAAAGTTACAGAATCGGGCTACAGGGCTCAATTTTTTTTTTTCTTCCAAATTGTATATGGACCCGTTAAATGAGTAATAACAAATAATTTGCGATTTCGGTCTACAGACAAATGTATGTGTGTGAGATTGTAACTCTGCATAAGTTACAAATGATAATATGCACACAAGTGACTACTTAAAATGCGTCAACACAAAGTTGAGCGGTTTCATCCTAAAGTGCAGTGCGCAAAGTTCAATGTACTCTTTCATTTTAAATGCGTAAAAGTTAGCCCGAGGCTTTGTTGTTGAACTTCATTGGAACGTTGTTTTATGTGGTGGGTCCCAAACCCAACGCACAACCCGTTTCACGGGAGGTTGAATTTTATTACACGTTTGTATAGCAAGCCGCTTGATCCAAGACAGACGCCCGCTTGCAGCCGCAGCACATGGTGATCAAAAAAAAGCGTGCAACTGTTGGCATATGCTGACGATATTGATATAATTGGCCTTAATAACCGCGCCGTTACTTCTGCTTACTCAAATTATAAAAAGAAGCGGAGAAAATGGGATTGGTGGTGAACGAGGGCAAAACGAAGTACCTTCTGTCATCATGCAAAGAGTGAGCGCATTCGCGCCTTGGCAACCAAGCCACTGTTGGCAGCAATAATTTCGAAATAGTAAAGGACTTCATTTACCTGGGAACCAGCATTAACAATAATGTTAGCCTAGAAATCCGACGAAGAATTACTCTTGCAAACAAATGCTACTTCGGAGTGAGTAGGCAATGAAAAGTAAAGTCCTCTCTCGACGGACGAAAATAACACTCTACAAGTCACTCATTGCACCCGTCCTGCTATATGGTGCAGAAGCGTGGACACTAACAACATCTGATGAGGCGGCTCTGGGAGTATTCGAGAGAAAGGTTCTTCGAAAGATTTGTGGACCTCTACGCGTTGGCGACGGCGAGTACCGAAGAAGATTTAATGATGAGCGGTATGAACTTTATGCAGACGCCGACATAGTTCAGCGAATTAAAACACAGCGGCTTCGCTGGCTAGGCCACGTAGTGCGAATGAGCGAAGATGCTCCAGCTCAGAAGGTATTCTTATCGGCACCCGCCGGTGGAAGCAGAGGAAGAGGGAGACCACCACTCCGATGGAAGGACCAAGTGGAGACCGATTTGCGATCCCGCGGTGTTTCCAACTGGCACCAGTTGGCGCAACGAAGAAACGACTGGCGAGCTATGTTGGACGGTCAAAATCGCCCAGGCGGTTAGATGACCATTTAAAGAAGAAGAAAAGTTAGCCCGGTTGATCTTGAATATTTGTTCAAAATGGGAAAAAAGTTTATATGTAGTGCATGTGTTGATGCGCGTCGAAATTTCCTTCGTTCGCCTCCACCCGCATTAAACTGGGATGGTTTCACTCTTAATAGCTGTGCCTTTGCAGCAGCTCAAGAAAACACCAATAACATTCCCTCTCAATTACCTATCATCGATGCGGACTTAGATGGGAAAAATTCTCATTTTCTCACTTTTGTGAAACGACATTCTTCTCAACAAGCTAATTTTCTACAGGTTGCCTTAAATGATATTCTAGCTCTCAGAGAAGGAAACAAGCATTTTACTGTTGTTGTCAACTCTCTTTTAAGGGTGTGTAACGCTGCGCGGCTTCACGAAATTGCGCTGATACCGGTGTTGGCGTTACTGGCGCTGATACCTTTATTTGTGATACCATAACGCCATGAAGGCAGCAGCGCCAAAAACACTTAACTACTACGAAACACCGTTGTACTGGAGTGGCGCTACTGGCGCTATTGAGTTGAAGGTGTTTCTGGGGCTGCTGGTGCTATGGTATCACAAATAATTGTATCAGCGCCAGTGACGCCAACATCCGCGCTACAGCTACCAAGGCGCTACCAAAAATGTTGAGAGGTATACCCAAAGACGCGTTTCGGTTTCAGGAATCACAATCCGAGTGCGGAAAATTAAGATTTGAAACAATTTAAAAGTTATTAACACAAAAAGGTTGAATAATTTGTCTTTGGTTCATTACTTTTAAACGGGTAAAAAAAGTTACACCACTAAAAGAACTACATTTCAGAGCTCTTGCTCAAACACAATAAAATATATATTTGTTTAAATTTTCACAAATAGTTTTATTTAATAGTTCAAATTCACAATACTAAAACAATTAAAATCTTAAAGGCTTTTAGCCAAAATAATTTTAATTCACCAAAACTACGTCAGCACGAATTGAATATTGAATCATCAATCCATTATTTATTTTTTCAACCAGCTTTTCAGATATACATTTGACGATTTTGTCAAATGCAAACTGTTATTATTTAATACAATATCAAGTGTATAAAATGAAAGTGGCTTTGCATTATATCACCCTTCTTTGAAAAAGAAGGATGTGACAAAATGATCAGTTTTGTCACGTCCTTCTTGCTTATTCAACTGCAAACTAACTTATTCACTAATTATTATTATTACATACTAAACTAATACTATACTAGGTCAATACTATATTAAGTTATTTACTAATAATTACTGACTTATTAAACATTAGCTAATTCAAATATTAAATTCAATTTATTTTAATAATTTTTTTTTAGTTTTTTTTTTATTTACATTGATTCAACAACTATACCTAACTAAAGTTAATCTAAAATTATATTCTAATCTGAGCTAATATTTATTTTATTTTATGTATTATATTTGTATGAACTAACTTTTCCATTTTCGTTTTATTTTCAAAAGCCGTTACATTTACACCATCGATTTGTGTTATAGTGTAAGGTCCCTTATACAAGGTGGCGCAAAAGTAATCCTCCTATCAGAAAATGCTATAAATTTTGCGATTGGCCCCTAAAGTCAGTTCTGTTTTGACATTTGTGTAGTAAACACATGCGAAATACACGTTAATAAACAACGTTACGCTACACTGCTCCAGAACGCGGAATATTGCTGACTATTTATTTGACCAATAATCGGTCGGTGAAAAACGGTTACTGCGCAAAAGTAATCCTCCTATCAGAAAATGCTATAAATTTTGCGATTGGCCCCTAAAGTCAGTTCTGTTTTGACATTTGTGTAGCAAACACATGCGAAATACACGTTAATAAACAATGTTACTCTACACTGCTCCAGAACGCGGAATATTGCTGACTATTTATTTGACCAATAATCGGTCGGGGCCAAACGGTTACTGTGAATGGTGAGCGCTACAGAGCAATGATCAACGAGTTCTTTTTGCCGCAACTTGATGAATTGGGATTGGAAAACATGTGGTTCCAACACGACGGTGCAACAGCACACACTGCACGTGCCACAACCGATATGCTGAACATGGGAAGCTTACTTTTGCGCCACCTTGTATATGTTTGAGTGTTTAACTCTTGCTTCTTTTTGTATTACAACTCTATCATTTATATTAATAGTTAAGGGTTTTGCTGTTTTATCGTTAGCATCTTTATTTCTTATTTTATGTTTATTGATTAGTTCTTTTGCGAGTGCATGCGACTTTTGCATACGTTATTTTACCTCTTTTGCATAATTTTCAACGTTATAAATTGGATCTATATTTTCCTTTTTTAATTCATTTGACAAAGTAACTTTTCTACCAAATACTAATTCAAAAGGAGAATATTGATTATCAAAAACAGTACTTGTTGTTGTATTATGCAAAAATGTGAAATACTTTAAATAAACGTCCCACTCGGAAAAAGAATCGTCGAGATAAGCTCTTAAATATTCATTAAATACACGATGATTCCTTTCAATAGTATCAACAGTTTTATGATGATAAGGTGTTGAGAAATTTTGCTCAATTTCCAAAAGTTTAGTCAATTCTGCAAAAATTTCATTTTTAAATTCTGTGCCTAAATCTGATTTAATAGATTTCATTATTCCATAAGTTAGAATAAAACTTTCAAAAATTGCAGATGCAACTGTTTTTGCACTCTTATCGGGAATAGCTATTGTAACTAAATATTTGCTTAAATCACACATAATTGTAACAGCGAACTTGTTCCCATCATTCGATTGAGGCAAAGGTCCTTTCGTGTCTATAACTACAATATCAAAAGGCTTGCAAGGTGTTGGTGTAAGCACCAAATTTTCTTAGCAGGCATTTTTCGCAATTTTTAACAAATTTAGCAATATCACGTGTCACATTTTTCCAAAAATATTTTGCACGTATTTTCGCGTATAACTTTTTATTTCCGCAATGACCACCTGATATGGGATCATTATGATAAATTGTCATTAGTTTTAATTTCTTGTCTTCGTCAGTTACCGTTTCTACTGGGTCTGTCAATATAATTACTAAATGTTTTAAAATTCTATTCCCGATTTCTTTAAAACTTGCAATAGTAAAATATAAAAAAATTTTATAATTTTTTGCCATTAAATTTCCTTAATATTGTGATTGCCGGCATTATATTCCAGCCTCAAAAGTAACTCATCTAAATTCGCTATTTTGTTAACAATCTCAAAATTAAGTAGGTCGAAACTTTTATGTTTTAAGTGAGCACATATTTTTATACTACTAATATCACCATTCTTATCATAATTTATGTTTGATTTTACTTTCGGGATTTCATTTGAAAAATTATAAGCAAATTTGTCGTAAACTTGCAATGTTTCTGTCTGTATTTGTCGGTTATCATCTTGTATTTGTATTTCCTCTTTTTGTTTTGTCATAGATCTTGTTTGTACTGCCAAAATATGCTTCGTCGAATCTTTTAACTCATCTATAGTTATACGAGAAAGAGCATCTGCGCCTACATTTGTTTTACCCTTTATATACTCTATAGTAAAATTATACTCTGATAACTCTAAACGTATTCTAAAGAGTTTTGACGTGGGATCTTTCATATTAAATAAATAAACTAACGGCCGATGATCTGATCTAACTGTAAAGTGCGCACCATAAACGTATGGTCGAAACTGCTTAACTGCAAAATATATTGCCAAAAGTTCTAACTCAATAATTGCTTTATTCTGTTCAGCCTTGCTAAATGTTTTTGAAGCAAAACAAACTGGTAAATCGTTACCATTATGATCTTGACTTAATAAAGCACCACACCCAATCTTCGAAGCATCAACTGTTATAAAAAACTCTTTAGTGAAATCTGGATATTGCAAAAGTTTTGGAGACATTAAACTTCCTCTTAATTTCTCAAATGCTGGCTCACACGAGGTATCCCAGTTGAATTTAACATTTTTCCGACTCAAACGATTCAAAGGTGCTGCCAAAGAAGCAAAATTTGGTATAAATCTCCTATAATAATTGGCAAATGCAACAAATCTTCTAACTGCATCTTTAATTCACCAAAACTACGTCAGCACGAATTGAATATTGAATCATCAATCCATTATTTATTTTTTCAACCAGCTTTTCAGATATACATTTGACGATTTTGTCAAATGCAAACTGTTATTATTTAATACAATATCAAGTGTATAAAATGAAAGTGGCTTTGCATTATATCACCCTTCTTTGAAAAAGAAGGATGTGACAAAATGATCAGTTTTGTCACGTCCTTCTTGCTTATTCAACTGCAAACTAACTTATTCACTAATTATTATTATTACATACTAAACTAATACTATACTAGGTCAATACTATATTAAGTTATTTACTAATAATTACTGACTTATTAAACATTAGCTAATTCAAATATTAAATTCAATTTATTTTAATAATTTTTTTTTAGTTTTTTTTTTATTTACATTGATTCAACAACTATACCTAACTAAAGTTAATCTAAAATTATATTCTAATCTGAGCTAATATTTATTTTATTTTATGTATTATATTTGTATGAACTAACTTTTCCATTTTCGTTTTATTTTCAAAAGCCGTTACATTTACACCATCGATTTGTGTTATAGTGTAAGGTCCCTTATACAAGGTGGCGCAAAAGTAATCCTCCTATCAGAAAATGCTATAAATTTTGCGATTGGCCCCTAAAGTCAGTTCTGTTTTGACATTTGTGTAGTAAGCACATGCGAAATACACGTTAATAAACAATGTTACGCTACACTGCTCCAGAACGCGGAATATTGCTGACTATTTATTTGACCAATAATCGTTCGGTGAAAAACGGTTACTGCGCAAAAGTAATCCTCCTATCAGAAAATGCTATAAATTTTGCGATTGGCCCCTAAAGTCAGTTCTGTTTTGACATTTGTGTAGCAAACACATGCGAAATACACGTTAATAAACAATGTTACTCTACACTGCTCCAGAACGCGGAATATTGCTGACTATTTATTTGACCAATAATCGGTCGGGGCCAAACGGTTACTGTGAATGGTGAGCGCTACAGAGCAATGATCAACGAGTTCTTTTTGCCGCAACTTGATGAATTGGGATTGGAAAACATGTGGTTCCAACAAGACGGTGCAACAGCACACACTGCACGTGCCACAACCGATATGCTGAACATGGGAAGCTTACTTTTGCGCCACCTTGTATATGTTTGAGTGTTTAACTCTTGCTTCTTTTTGTATTACAACTCTATCATTTATATTAATAGTTAAGGGTTTTGCTGTTTTATCGTAAGCATCTTTATTTCTTATTTTATGTTTATTGATTAGTTCTTTTGCGAGTGCATGCGACTTTTGCATACGTTATTTTACCTCTTTTGCATAATTTTCAACGTTATAAATTGGATCTATATTTTCCTTTTTTAATTCATTTGACAAAGTAACTTTTCTACCAAATACTAATTCAAAAGGAGAATATTGATTATCAAAAACAGTACTTGTTGTTGTATTATGCAAAAATGTGAAATACTTTAAATAAACGTCCCACTCGGAAAAAGAATCGTCGAGATAAGCTCTTAAATATTCATTAAATACACGATGATTCCTTTCAATAGTATCAACAGTTTTATGATGATAAGGTGTTGAGAAATTTTGCTCAATTTCCAAAAGTTTAGTCAATTCTGCAAAAATTTCATTTTTAAATTCTGTGCCTAAATCTGATTTAATAGATTTCATTATTCCATAAGTTAGAATAAAACTTTCAAAAATTGCAGATGCAACTGTTTTTGCACTCTTATCGGGAATAGCTATTGTAACTAAATATTTGCTTAAATCACACATAATTGTAACAGCGAACTTGTTCCCATCATTCGATTGAGGCAAAGGTCCTTTCGTGTCTATAACTACAATATCAAAAGGCTTGCAAGGTGTTGGTGTAAGCACCAAATTTTCTTAGCAGGCATTTTTCGCAATTTTTAACAAATTTAGCAATATCACGTGTCACATTTTTCCAAAAATATTTTGCATCGTATTTTCGCGTATAACTTTTTATTTCCGCAATGACCACCTGATATGGGATCATTATGATAAATTGTCATTAGTTTTAATTTCTTGTCTTCGTCAGTTACCGTTTCTACTGGGTCTGTCAATATAATTACTAAATGTTTTAAAATTCTATTCCCGATTTCTTTAAAACTTGCAATAGTAAAATATAAAAAAATTTTATAATTTTTTGCCATTAAATTTCCTTAATATTGTGATTGCCGGCATTATATTCCAGCCTCAAAAGTAACTCATCTAAATTCGCTATTTTGTTAACAATCTCAAAATTAAGTAGGTCGAAACTTTTATGTTTTAAGTGAGCACATATTTTTATACTACTAATATCACCATTCTTATCATAATTTATGTTTGATTTTACTTTCGGGATTTCATTTGAAAAATTATAAGCAAATTTGTCGTAAACTTGCAATGTTTCTGTCTGTATTTGTCGGTTATCATCTTGTATTTGTATTTCCTCTTTTTGTTTTGTCATAGATCTTGTTTGTACTGCCAAAATATGCTTCGTCGAATCTTTTAACTCATCTATAGTTATACGAGAAAGAGCATCTGCGCCTACATTTGTTTTACCCTTTATATACTCTATAGTAAAATTATACTCTGATAACTCTAAACGTATTCTAAAGAGTTTTGACGTGGGATCTTTCATATTAAATAAATAAACTAACGGCCGATGATCTGATCTAACTGTAAAGTGCGCACCATAAACGTATGGTCGAAACTGCTTAACTGCAAAATATATTGCCAAAAGTTCTAACTCAATAATTGCTTTATTCTGTTCAGCCTTGCTAAATGTTTTTGAAGCAAAACAAACTGGTAAATCGTTACCATTATGATCTTGACTTAATAAAGCACCACACCCAATCTTCGAAGCATCAACTGTTATAAAAAACTCTTTAGTGAAATCTGGATATTGCAAAAGTTTTGGAGACATTAAACTTCCTCTTAATTTCTCAAATGCTGGCTCACACGAGGTATCCCAGTTGAATTTAACATTTTTCCGACTCAAACGATTCAAAGGTGCTGCCAAAGAAGCAAAATTTGGTATAAATCTCCTATAATAATTGGCAAATGCAACAAATCTTCTAACTGCATCTTTAATTCACCAAAACTACGTCAGCACGAATTGAATATTGAATCATCAATCCATTATTTATTTTTTCAACCAGCTTTTCAGATATACATTTGACGATTTTGTCAAATGCAAACTGTTATTATTTAATACAATATCAAGTGTATAAAATGAAAGTGGCTTTGCATTATATCACCCTTCTTTGAAAAAGAAGGATGTGACAAAATGATCAGTTTTGTCACGTCCTTCTTTCTTATTCAACTGCAAACTAACTTATTCACTAATTATTATTATTACATACTAAACTAATACTATACTAGGTCAATACTATATTAAGTTATTTACTAATAATTACTGACTTATTAAACATTAGCTAATTCAAATATTAAATTCAATTTATTTTAATAATTTTTTTTTAGTTTTTTTTTTATTTACATTGATTCAACAACTATACCTAACTAAAGTTAATCTAAAATTATATTCTAATCTGAGCTAATATTTATTTTATTTTATGTATTATATTTGTATGAACTAACTTTTCCATTTTCGTTTTATTTTCAAAAGCCGTTACATTTACACCATCGATTTGTGTTATAGTGTAAGGTCCCTTATACAAGGTGGCGCAAAAGTAATCCTCCTATCAGAAAATGCTATAAATTTTGCGATTGGCCCCTAAAGTCAGTTCTGTTTTGACATTTGTGTAGTAAGCACATGCGAAATACACGTTAATAAACAATGTTACGCTACACTGCTCCAGAACGCGGAATATTGCTGACTATTTATTTGACCAATAATCGTTCGGTGAAAAACGGTTACTGCGCAAAAGTAATCCTCCTATCAGAAAATGCTATAAATTTTGCGATTGGCCCCTAAAGTCAGTTCTGTTTTGACATTTGTGTAGCAAACACATGCGAAATACACGTTAATAAACAATGTTACTCTACACTGCTCCAGAACGCGGAATATTGCTGACTATTTATTTGACCAATAATCGGTCGGGGCCAAACGGTTACTGTGAATGGTGAGCGCTACAGAGCAATGATCAACGAGTTCTTTTTGCCGCAACTTGATGAATTGGGATTGGAAAACATGTGGTTCCAACAAGACGGTGCAACAGCACACACTGCACGTGCCACAACCGATATGCTGAACATGGGAAGCTTACTTTTGCGCCACCTTGTATATGTTTGAGTGTTTAACTCTTGCTTCTTTTTGTATTACAACTCTATCATTTATATTAATAGTTAAGGGTTTTGCTGTTTTATCGTAAGCATCTTTATTTCTTATTTTATGTTTATTGATTAGTTCTTTTGCGAGTGCATGCGACTTTTGCATACGTTATTTTACCTCTTTTGCATAATTTTCAACGTTATAAATTGGATCTATATTTTCCTTTTTTAATTCATTTGACAAAGTAACTTTTCTACCAAATACTAATTCAAAAGGAGAATATTGATTATCAAAAACAGTACTTGTTGTTGTATTATGCAAAAATGTGAAATACTTTAAATAAACGTCCCACTCGGAAAAAGAATCGTCGAGATAAGCTCTTAAATATTCATTAAATACACGATGATTCCTTTCAATAGTATCAACAGTTTTATGATGATAAGGTGTTGAGAAATTTTGCTCAATTTCCAAAAGTTTAGTCAATTCTGCAAAAATTTCATTTTTAAATTCTGTGCCTAAATCTGATTTAATAGATTTCATTATTCCATAAGTTAGAATAAAACTTTCAAAAATTGCAGATGCAACTGTTTTTGCACTCTTATCGGGAATAGCTATTGTAACTAAATATTTGCTTAAATCACACATAATTGTAACAGCGAACTTGTTCCCATCATTCGATTGAGGCAAAGGTCCTTTCGTGTCTATAACTACAATATCAAAAGGCTTGCAAGGTGTTGGTGTAAGCACCAAATTTTCTTAGCAGGCATTTTTCGCAATTTTTAACAAATTTAGCAATATCACGTGTCACATTTTTCCAAAAATATTTTGCACGTATTTTCGCGTATAACTTTTTATTTCCGCAATGACCACCTGATATGGGATCATTATGATAAATTGTCATTAGTTTTAATTTCTTGTCTTCGTCAGTTACCGTTTCTACTGGGTCTGTCAATATAATTACTAAATGTTTTAAAATTCTATTCCCGATTTCTTTAAAACTTGCAATAGTAAAATATAAAAAAATTTTATAATTTTTTGCCATTAAATTTCCTTAATATTGTGATTGCCGGCATTATATTCCAGCCTCAAAAGTAACTCATCTAAATTCGCTATTTTGTTAACAATCTCAAAATTAAGTAGGTCGAAACTTTTATGTTTTAAGTGAGCACATATTTTTATACTACTAATATCACCATTCTTATCATAATTTATGTTTGATTTTACTTTCGGGATTTCATTTGAAAAATTATAAGCAAATTTGTCGTAAACTTGCAATGTTTCTGTCTGTATTTGTCGGTTATCATCTTGTATTTGTATTTCCTCTTTTTGTTTTGTCATAGATCTTGTTTGTACTGCCAAAATATGCTTCGTCGAATCTTTTAACTCATCTATAGTTATACGAGAAAGAGCATCTGCGCCTACATTTGTTTTACCCTTTATATACTCTATAGTAAAATTATACTCTGATAACTCTAAACGTATTCTAAAGAGTTTTGACGTGGGATCTTTCATATTAAAGAAATAAACTAACGGCCGATGATCTGATCTAACTGTAAAGTGCGCACCATAAACGTATGGTCGAAACTGCTTAACTGCAAAATATATTGCCAAAAGTTCTAACTCAATAATTGCTTTATTCTGTTCAGCCTTGCTAAATGTTTTTGAAGCAAAACAAACTGGTAAATCGTTACCATTATGATCTTGACTTAATAAAGCACCACACCCAATCTTCGAAGCATCAACTGTTATAAAAAACTCTTTAGTGAAATCTGGATATTGCAAAAGTTTTGGAGACATTAAACTTCCTCTTAATTTCTCAAATGCTGGCTCACACGAGGTATCCCAGTTGAATTTAACATTTTTCCGACTCAAACGATTCAAAGGTGCTGCCAAAGAAGCAAAATTTGGTATAAATCTCCTATAATAATTGGCAAATGCAACAAATCTTCTAACTGCATCTTTAATTCACCAAAACTACGTCAGCACGAATTGAATATTGAATCATCAATCCATTATTTATTTTTTCAACCAGCTTTTCAGATATACATTTGACGATTTTGTCAAATGCAAACTGTTATTATTTAATACAATATCAAGTGTATAAAATGAAAGTGGCTTTGCATTATATCACCCTTCTTTGAAAAAGAAGGATGTGACAAAATGATCAGTTTTGTCACGTCCTTCTTGCTTATTCAACTGCAAACTAACTTATTTACTAATTATTATTATTACATACTAAACTAATACTATACTAGGTCAATACTATATTAAGTTATTTACTAATAATTACTGATTTATTAAACATTAGCTAATTCAAATATTAAATTCAATTTATTTTAATAATTTTTTTTTAGTTTTTTTTTTATTTACATTGATTCAACAACTATACCTAACTAAAGTTAATCTAAAATTATATTCTAATCTGAGCTAATATTTATTTTATTTTATGTATTATATTTGTATGAACTAACTTTTCCATTTTCGTTTTATTTTCAAAAGCCGTTACATTTACACCATCGATTTGTGTTATAGTGTAAGGTCCCTTATACAAGGTGGCGCAAAAGTAATCCTCCTATCAGAAAATGCTATAAATTTTGCGATTGGCCCCTAAAGTCAGTTCTGTTTTGACATTTGTGTAGTAAGCACATGCGAAATACACGTTAATAAACAATGTTACGCTACACTGCTCCAGAACGCGGAATATTGCTGACTATTTATTTGACCAATAATCGTTCGGTGAAAAACGGTTACTGCGCAAAAGTAATCCTCCTATCAGAAAATGCTATAAATTTTGCGATTGGCCCCTAAAGTCAGTTCTGTTTTGACATTTGTGTAGCAAACACATGCGAAATACACGTTAATAAACAATGTTACTCTACACTGCTCCAGAACGCGGAATATTGCTGACTATTTATTTGACCAATAATCGGTCGGGGCCAAACGGTTACTGTGAATGGTGAGCGCTACAGAGCAATGATCAACGAGTTCTTTTTGCCGCAACTTGATGAATTGGGATTGGAAAACATGTGGTTCCAACAAGACGGTGCAACAGCACACACTGCACGTGCCACAACCGATATGCTGAACATGGGAAGCTTACTTTTGCGCCACCTTGTATATGTTTGAGTGTTTAACTCTTGCTTCTTTTTGTATTACAACTCTATCATTTATATTAATAGTTAAGGGTTTTGCTGTTTTATCGTAAGCATCTTTATTTCTTATTTTATGTTTATTGATTAGTTCTTTTGCGAGTGCATGCGACTTTTGCATACGTTATTTTACCTCTTTTGCATAATTTTCAACGTTATAAATTGGATCTATATTTTCCTTTTTTAATTCATTTGACAAAGTAACTTTTCTACCAAATACTAATTCAAAAGGAGAATATTGATTATCAAAAACAGTACTTGTTGTTGTATTATGCAAAAATGTGAAATACTTTAAATAAACGTCCCACTCGGAAAAAGAATCGTCGAGATAAGCTCTTAAATATTCATTAAATACACGATGATTCCTTTCAATAGTATCAACAGTTTTATGATGATAAGGTGTTGAGAAATTTTGCTCAATTTCCAAAAGTTTAGTCAATTCTGCAAAAATTTCATTTTTAAATTCTGTGCCTAAATCTGATTTAATAGATTTCATTATTCCATAAGTTAGAATAAAACTTTCAAAAATTGCAGATGCAACTGTTTTTGCACTCTTATCGGGAATAGCTATTGTAACTAAATATTTGCTTAAATCACACATAATTGTAACAGCGAACTTGTTCCCATCATTCGATTGAGGCAAAGGTCCTTTCGTGTCTATAACTACAATATCAAAAGGCTTGCAAGGTGTTGGTGTAAGCACCAAATTTTCTTAGCAGGCATTTTTCGCAATTTTTAACAAATTTAGCAATATCACGTGTCACATTTTTCCAAAAATATTTTGCACGTATTTTCGCGTATAACTTTTTATTTCCGCAATGACCACCTGATATGGGATCATTATGATAAATTGTCATTAGTTTTAATTTCTTGTCTTCGTCAGTTACCGTTTCTACTGGGTCTGTCAATATAATTACTAAATGTTTTAAAATTCTATTCCCGATTTCTTTAAAACTTGCAATAGTAAAATATAAAAAAATTTTATAATTTTTTGCCATTAAATTTCCTTAATATTGTGATTGCCGGCATTATATTCCAGCCTCAAAAGTAACTCATCTAAATTCGCTATTTTGTTAACAATCTCAAAATTAAGTAGGTCGAAACTTTTATGTTTTAAGTGAGCACATATTTTTATACTACTAATATCACCATTCTTATCATAATTTATGTTTGATTTTACTTTCGGGATTTCATTTGAAAAATTATAAGCAAATTTGTCGTAAACTTGCAATGTTTCTGTCTGTATTTGTCGGTTATCATCTTGTATTTGTATTTCCTCTTTTTGTTTTGTCATAGATCTTGTTTGTACTGCCAAAATATGCTTCGTCGAATCTTTTAACTCATCTATAGTTATACGAGAAAGAGCATCTGCGCCTACATTTGTTTTACCCTTTATATACTCTATAGTAAAATTATACTCTGATAACTCTAAACGTATTCTAAAGAGTTTTGACGTGGGATCTTTCATATTAAATAAATAAACTAACGGCCGATGATCTGATCTAACTGTAAAGTGCGCACCATAAACGTATGGTCGAAACTGCTTAACTGCAAAATATATTGCCAAAAGTTCTAACTCAATAATTGCTTTATTCTGTTCAGCCTTGCTAAATGTTTTTGAAGCAAAACAAACTGGTAAATCGTTACCATTATGATCTTGACTTAATAAAGCACCACACCCAATCTTCGAAGCATCAACTGTTATAAAAAACTCTTTAGTGAAATCTGGATATTGCAAAAGTTTTGGAGACATTAAACTTCCTCTTAATTTCTCAAATGCTGGCTCACACGAGGTATCCCAGTTGAATTTAACATTTTTCCGACTCAAACGATTCAAAGGTGCTGCCAAAGAAGCAAAATTTGGTATAAATCTCCTATAATAATTGGCAAATGCAACAAATCTTCTAACTGCATCTTTAATTCACCAAAACTACGTCAGCACGAATTGAATATTGAATCATCAATCCATTATTTATTTTTTCAACCAGCTTTTCAGATATACATTTGACGATTTTGTCAAATGCAAACTGTTATTATTTAATACAATATCAAGTGTATAAAATGAAAGTGGCTTTGCATTATATCACCCTTCTTTGAAAAAGAAGGATGTGACAAAATGATCAGTTTTGTCACGTCCTTCTTGCTTATTCAACTGCAAACTAACTTATTCACTAATTATTATTATTACATACTAAACTAATACTATACTAGGTCAATACTATATTAAGTTATTTACTAATAATTACTGACTTATTAAACATTAGCTAATTCAAATATTAAATTCAATTTATTTTAATAATTTTTTTTAGTTTTTTTTTTATTTACATTGATTCAACAACTATACCTAACTAAAGTTAATCTAAAATTATATTCTAATCTGAGCTAATATTTATTTTATTTTATGTATTATATTTGTATGAACTAACTTTTCCATTTTCGTTTTATTTTCAAAAGCCGTTACATTTACACCATCGATTTGTGTTATAGTGTAAGGTCCCTTATACAAGGTGGCGCAAAAGTAATCCTCCTATCAGAAAATGCTATAAATTTTGCGATTGGCCCCTAAAGTCAGTTCTGTTTTGACATTTGTGTAGTAAGCACATGCGAAATACACGTTAATAAACAATGTTACGCTACACTGCTCCAGAACGCGGAATATTGCTGACTATTTATTTGACCAATAATCGTTCGGTGAAAAACGGTTACTGCGCAAAAGTAATCCTCCTATCAGAAAATGCTATAAATTTTGCGATTGGCCCCTAAAGTCAGTTCTGTTTTGACATTTGTGTAGCAAACACATGCGAAATACACGTTAATAAACAATGTTACTCTACACTGCTCCAGAACGCGGAATATTGCTGACTATTTATTTGACCAATAATCGGTCGGGGCCAAACGGTTACTGTGAATGGTGAGCGCTACAGAGCAATGATCAACGAGTTCTTTTTGCCGCAACTTGATGAATTGGGATTGGAAAACATGTGGTTCCAACAAGACGGTGCAACAGCACACACTGCACGTGCCACAACCGATATGCTGAACATGGGAAGCTTACTTTTGCGCCACCTTGTATATGTTTGAGTGTTTAACTCTTGCTTCTTTTTGTATTACAACTCTATCATTTATATTAATAGTTAAGGGTTTTGCTGTTTTATCGTAAGCATCTTTATTTCTTATTTTATGTTTATTGATTAGTTCTTTTGCGAGTGCATGCGACTTTTGCATACGTTATTTTACCTCTTTTGCATAATTTTCAACGTTATAAATTGGATCTATATTTTCCTTTTTTAATTCATTTGACAAAGTAACTTTTCTACCAAATACTAATTCAAAAGGAGAATATTGATTATCAAAAACAGTACTTGTTGTTGTATTATGCAAAAATGTGAAATACTTTAAATAAACGTCCCACTCGGAAAAAGAATCGTCGAGATAAGCTCTTAAATATTCATTAAATACACGATGATTCCTTTCAATAGTATCAACAGTTTTATGATGATAAGGTGTTGAGAAATTTTGCTCAATTTCCAAAAGTTTAGTCAATTCTGCAAAAATTTCATTTTTAAATTCTGTGCCTAAATCTGATTTAATAGATTTCATTATTCCATAAGTTAGAATAAAACTTTCAAAAATTGCAGATGCAACTGTTTTTGCACTCTTATCGGGAATAGCTATTGTAACTAAATATTTGCTTAAATCACACATAATTGTAACAGCGAACTTGTTCCCATCATTCGATTGAGGCAAAGGTCCTTTCGTGTCTATAACTACAATATCAAAAGGCTTGCAAGGTGTTGGTGTAAGCACCAAATTTTCTTAGCAGGCATTTTTCGCAATTTTTAACAAATTTAGCAATATCACGTGTCACATTTTTCCAAAAATATTTTGCACGTATTTTCGCGTATAACTTTTTATTTCCGCAATGACCACCTGATATGGGATCATTATGATAAATTGTCATTAGTTTTAATTTCTTGTCTTCGTCAGTTACCGTTTCTACTGGGTCTGTCAATATAATTACTAAATGTTTTAAAATTCTATTCCCGATTTCTTTAAAACTTGCAATAGTAAAATATAAAAAAATTTTATAATTTTTTGCCATTAAATTTCCTTAATATTGTGATTGCCGGCATTATATTCCAGCCTCAAAAGTAACTCATCTAAATTCGCTATTTTGTTAACAATCTCAAAATTAAGTAGGTCGAAACTTTTATGTTTTAAGTGAGCACATATTTTTATACTACTAATATCACCATTCTTATCATAATTTATGTTTGATTTTACTTTCGGGATTTCATTTGAAAAATTATAAGCAAATTTGTCGTAAACTTGCAATGTTTCTGTCTGTATTTGTCGGTTATCATCTTGTATTTGTATTTCCTCTTTTTGTTTTGTCATAGATCTTGTTTGTACTGCCAAAATATGCTTCGTCGAATCTTTTAACTCATCTATAGTTATACGAGAAAGAGCATCTGCGCCTACATTTGTTTTACCCTTTATATACTCTATAGTAAAATTATACTCTGATAACTCTAAACGTATTCTAAAGAGTTTTGACGTGGGATCTTTCATATTAAATAAATAAACTAACGGCCGATGATCTGATCTAACTGTAAAGTGCGCACCATAAACGTATGGTCGAAACTGCTTAACTGCAAAATATATTGCCAAAAGTTCTAACTCAATAATTGCTCTATTCTGTTCAGCCTTGCTAAATGTTTTTGAAGCAAAACAAACTGGTAAATCGTTACCATTATGATCTTGACTTAATAAAGCACCACACCCAATCTTCGAAGCATCAACTGTTATAAAAAACTCTTTAGTGAAATCTGGATATTGCAAAAGTTTTGGAGACATTAAACTTCCTCTTAATTTCTCAAATGCTGGCTCACACGAGGTATCCCAGTTGAATTTAACATTTTTCCGACTCAAACGATTCAAAGGTGCTGCCAAAGAAGCAAAATTTGGTATAAATCTCCTATAATAATTGGCAAATGCAACAAATCTTCTAACTGCATCTTTATCACGTGGTTTAGGATACTTTTTAATTGTTTCTATTTTAAAATCGTCAGGCAACAAACAATTTTTTGAACATTTATGCCCCAAAAATGTTACCTCAGATCTAAGAAAATTACATTTAGTAGGGTTAAGCCGCAAATTAAACTTCCTACATGTCTCAAAAACTTTCTCTACAGCCAATAACTATAATATCGTCTATATACATAAATGCTTGGTTAGGTGCAATACCAGAAAATGCTATTGACATCATTCTTGAAAAAGAGTTAGGAGAAAAATTTAGTCCAAATCTTAAAACTTTCCAACGGAAAGATCCACGATCTGTACTAAATGATGTTATATCTCTCGAATCTTTATTTAATGGAATTTGGTGAAAACCCGAGAAAAGATCTAAAGTTGAAAAATATTTAGCCCGACCAAGAAATTTATCTGCAATTAATTTTTTATTGACTGCTCGAAAGTCTACACACATCCTATATGCTTTTTGTCCAGATGGGTATTTTTTTGGTACTAAAATCAATGGGCTGTTATAATTTGAGGAACTCCCCTCAATCAAATCATTTTTAAGCAAATTATCGACCTGTTTATTTATTTCAGCACGCTGTGAATATGGCAATCTATAATTTTTTATGTACACTGGTGTCTTGTCTGTTAGTCTTAATTTTTGTTCATAAAAGCTATTAAGTCTGTGTTTAGGGCAAAAATATCTGAATATTTCAAACATAAATCAAGTAATCTATTTTTTGCATATAAAGGTATTTGTTTCACTAAAACTGACTTAAGCTCTTCTATACGTTTCAAATCAACAGATGTATCATTTATACGATAGATATCGTAATTTTCTATGTCCTCAGTTTGAATATTAAAGTTTTTGACGTACTTTACTTCATCAGTAGTGTTTATTATTTTCAAAATGCAGTGAGTAATTGACTGTCAAACAGTTCACACGTGCTTACTGTCGCTCGGAAATTTTTTGGGCTTTTCCTTGAAACTAGTGTTGTGCGTTTTTTGTTTTTCAATTTATTCTTCTCTCGTAATTTCCAAACAAACAAATATCAAACGGTGACATTTCTTTGTGGAGTTATTTCGCCAGTGCATATAGCATCATGAATATCGATTCTGGTGTCCGGGATCAAAATTACTTTGCCTTTTTAGGCGAAGAACCCCCTCCTAAACGAAGAAATCAAATTTTAAAAAGCCATCGTGAGTTCCCTCCCCTAAAAAAGCTAGTCAGTTCAAAATCCCCTTCTCCTTCCTCTTCTCCTAAATTCTTAGTAATTAAAAGCAAGGACAGCAAACCGCTTCAAACATTTAACATTTTTCTCCTTCAAAAAGCGCTGGAATCAATTACCACAGACCAACCCATTTCCATATCTTTCACTAGAGACGGGTATATTCTTCTGCTTGCAAGAAATTAGCAGCACGCTGCAAAATACTTAAAGGCCACTAAACTGTCAAACCTCTGTGACATATCAGTTGAATTTCACACAACATTAAATACAAGTAAAGGGGTCGTATACTCCACCTCCCTCATCAACCTTAGTGAAACAGAAATAGTAGACGGAATTAGGCAGCAAGGTGCAACAGAATGTAAAAAAATAACAAAAATCAAAGAAGGTAAGGTTACAAACACACCACTCCACATCATCTCTTTCTACTCGTACGAACTTCCAAAAGAAATAAATCTAGGATGGTTGAAAGTAAAGGTGGAGCCTTACATTCCTTCTCCCATGCAGTGCAAAAATTGCTTTATGATCGGTCATACGGCCAAACATTGCAAAAGTGAACCCAAATGCAATGTATGCTCTACGGCTTTCCATGACCCCTCCCCCTGCACAAAAGTAGAATGCATTAACTCTAGACAAGAATATAGATCCGATAACAAACAATGCCCAACTTTTCAAAAACGTAAAGAAATTTTAACTTATAAAACCATACACAAAGCTTCCTACCGAGAAGCAACAGAAGCAATCAACAATACACAATACCATTCTCCAAAAGAAGAATTAAAAGAAGCTGTCCAAAAGATTAGAAGAAAAACTTATGTGCAAAAAGAAAACACAGAAACAAACAACAAAAACCATGAAATCACCCACAGTCAATCCTCTGAAGTACAGTCTAACGATCTAAAAGCAGATCACCCAAAAGCAATTCAACTCGATTCTCTTGCGGAAAAAAATTACTCACCAAACCCAGCAACCGAAACAACAAAATATCTACTCACAAACCAAAGCACAGTAAACACTCACAAAAATCCCTCTCTTCACGATTCACAAACTTTAATCAACCATTTTTTGTACAACACAAACGCACAACACTCTCCACTTAGTTTTCTCTCCAACTTGCAACAAGTCTCCACTCTTCTTCCTAACCCCCAAAGCTCCGACAAAACTATCGATGTCGAGCTTTAAAAACTCTTACATACAGAAAACAATAGTTTTCTGTAGTAGAGTTTTTTCTCCTTCCTCCATTCATTGTTTTAATATGGGCCTTAGTATTCTTCAATGGAATATTAACGGTTACCTCAATAATTTCCATGAGCTCTGTATTCTACTAAAAGAAAATTCATACCACGTTATCGCTCTTCAAGAAACTCATCTCATAAAAAACCCCCCTCGAAACAACATACCTAAAAACTACTCTCTTTACATGCAAAACAATATAGAACCAAACTCAAACGCTAAGAGAGGTGTGGCGCTCTTAATTCACAACTCTTTACAGCATTCTCTCATAGCACGCAATACAAATATTCTATCAATAACTATAAATATAAAATCGCACATTCCGCTCAACATAGTTAGCATGTACATATATAACACCTACAAGTAAAATTACACAGTATGACCTCTAACAACTAACCACAGTCTCCAATACCCCAAACCTGATTTTGGGTGATTTCAATGCCTGGAGTCCCCTGTGGGGATCTCCAGGCTTCAACACAAAAGGTAGAATTATAACGGATTTCATCCAAAACAACAACTTTATAGTGTTAAATGATGGATCCCCAACCAATCTTTCTACTCGCGGTTCTCAAACCCATATTGATGTAAGCATATGTAACCCCCACTTAACATAGTAACTACTTGGAAAATTGCCGAATACCCTCACGGCAGTGACCACTACCCTATCTCTCTAAAACTCTTCTGTAACGAAAACATACAAGCAGCGAAATGCAAAACCAGGTACAATCTAAAGTTAGCTGACTGGTCATCCTACCAAAAGGCTATTATTAACAACTTTCAAAACTTAGCGTTCAATTCTTCTAACGTTAACAAATCCGCTGCTGTTATACAAAAGAAAATCAAACAAAGCGCCAATAACACCATTCCCCAACAACGGCCTTTTCCACAAAAACGAATAACATATTGGTGGAATGAAAAATTATCTATCCTAAGGCAAAGTAAGGTCAATCTTTCGAAATTTGTCAAAAGAAATCCTTCCCAAGAAAACAATCTCAAATATAAAAAGCCAAATGCCCTATTCAAGAGAGAGACCAAAATTGCTAAAAGAGCAGCTTTCATAGAGTTTTCACTCGAAATAAATAAAAATACTCCATCCAAGGTCCTCTGGGATAAAGTACATAAACTCTACGGGCACGTTTCACCCAATAAAATCCACGCATTGCAAACCTCCCAAAATTGCGTTGTTACAAAAGCCGAAGATATAGCCAACACACTAGCCGAGACATGGTCCAACTACTGCAAGGGCAATAAGTTCCCGTCAGCTTTCGCAAATAAAAAAGCCATCTTTACAAACCCAATTAGCGTCAACTACCATGTAGACGAAAAAGCGAAACAAATAGAACTTGAAATCACGGCACTAGAGGTGAATTCATGCCTCTCAACACTTAAAGGAAAGACTCCTGGTTTTGACAATATTCCTTACCAATTCCTAACAAATATGCCTACAATAGGTAAACATAAACTATGCGAATTATACAAATAGTATTTAATTCTGGCATAATACCCCAGCAGTGGAAAACTAGCATAGTGATTCCAGTTCCTAAACAAAACAAACCCAAAGATATCCCCGAAGGGTATCGCCCTATATCCCTAATTTGCTGTCCGTCAAAAGTAATGGAAAAGATGATAGCCCGTAGACTAATGTGGTTTGCCCAAACTAAGCGTTTGATTTCAAACTGTCAAACTGCTTATAAGCCAGGATGTGGCACCATCGACGCTCTGCTTACTCTTGATGAGCATATCGTAAATACTCTCTCCTCCAAGGGACATATTTCCCTTCTCTCCCTAGACATGGAAAAAGCTTTTGACAGAATGGGCTTACACACTATAGTAGAACAGCTAATGCACTGGAAAGTTGGCCCCAAAATACTTAATTATGTACGACATTTTCTTACTAACCGAAAATTTCGAGTAAAAGTAAATGGCGTATTATCAAGGCCATGGGCACTCGACAACGGCATCCCGCAAGGCTCCCCGCTTTCTGTAGTACTGTTTATCATAGGCTATGATCATCTCAGCCGTATTATTCAAGACCACAAATATTTTAAACACATCCTTTATGCCGATGATCTCTACATTTTCGCCAAAGTGAAAAATAAAGATACCTTCAAATACCAAGTAAATTCCTTGATCACCGACATCTCCAGTTGGTGTCATGAAAGTGGAGCCTTAATCTCAGTAGAAAAATCTAATCACATACACTTTTGTAATAAAATCAACTGTAGTGCTATAGAAATCCAAACAAATAACAATAGTATACCAAATGTAAATAGTCTCAATATCCTAGGATTAGTTTTTAATAGCAAGTATACCTGGAATGATCACATCAAACACTTATGTATGTCACTTCAAAACAGGCTAAATTTAATTAAATGTCTAAGTAATCCGAAACTGGAAAGTAACACAAATACTCTTATAAAAATCCTCAAAGCTACAATTTTATCTAAGATAGACTACGGGCTGCCAATCTACGAGCTAACCTCCCAGAGAAACTTGGCAAAAATAGCATCTATTTACCACTCCGCTGCACGAGTTTCACTTGGAGCTTTTCGAACCACCCCTATCACAAATATCCTCGTAGAAGCCGGACTCCCACAGCTAAAAGACAGAATCAAGTATATGACTGGATGTATGATTACAAAACTTATTCACTCGGAAACGTCTCCAGTAAGAGATATTCTGAAAAATAGGCTAAGAAGGAAAAGCGCTAAGAGGAAAATCTCTGCCCTACAAAACATCATATCTTTAACAGTGGAATTGGGCATATCCATAAGTCCCACTTCGAGTACTCATACACGTGCAACACCATGGTCTCTACAAAACAGCGCAATAAATCTTACTCTATCAAAATACAGAAAAGAGGAAACTTCGTCTAGCATATACCTTCAAATATTTTCAAGTATACGCGATACGCATACCGGCTGGAAAACACTTTATACAGATGCTTCAAAAGGCACAGGCACCACTGCACTTAGTGTTGTGGACGAAAAGTCAACAATCGTCGCTGCACTCCTTCCTTCATACTCTTCAGTTTTCACAGCTGAAGCAATGGCTATATCGTATATCAAGCTTGCCGAATAGCAACAAAAAACAGGAAAAAATACCTCATATGCAGTGACTCTCTATCTGCCATGTTAGCCGTGAAGAATACTAATAATTCAGATCCAATTATAAGTTCCATTAGGGACATTTTAATATCAAATTCCAGGAAAATAAAACTTGTTTGGGTACCTGGTCATATAGGTATACACGGCAATACACTCGCGGATTCTGCAGCAAAACTAGCAACCAAATCTCCATTAGTACTTTTTAACACAGCAAACAAGAAGGATATAAAAAATCTAACCTTAGAACTGTACCATAAAAATGCAAGTCTACAATGGTCAGAATCTTATATATAAATAGACAAGATGAATGCAATGTCGAACCGTTTTCTGCTAAACTATAATTCTAAGGTATACAAATTATATATGTATAGATAGGAAATTTTGAGGTGTACTTTTATCTGTAAATAAAAAAAATTTTAAAAATCATTTTAATATAAAAAATTTAACATAAAAGTTACACCACTACACATTTACTTATTCACACTATAGACACGCTGTGTGTGTTTGTACTTGCTTTTTGTGTACTATGCTGAATCGTGAGCATGGCCGAGGAGTTGCTTTGTAGGAAAAAATTAAGAGCCGTAGTAGTGTGAGTAGACTTGCCATGCATGTTTTTGTGTTATTCGTGTGGTCGGCTCTCACTGTGAGTGCGAAGAGTTGGTAGTGGACCAATGAAAAATAAGTATTCGCACTATAGATACTCTGTTGTGTCATGCATTTTTGATTTAGTTGTTGTTATTGTATTGATTACTGGCTACGATGCCCAGTGTCAGCTGCTCTCCTGAGATCACGAAAAGTTGCTTTGTTGGATATGGAATATGAGCAAATATGTAAAATTCATTGCTGATACCTACAAACAGGGTTTACAAAAATAAAATAAATAATTACTCATAAAGAGTATTAAACACCGAAGAAAATTAAAGGAAAATAGAGGAAAGGAAAAGAATTGAAAGGAAGGAAAATTAAAGGAAAGAAAAGGAAAAGGAAAGGAAAGGAAGGGAATGGAATGGATAGGAAAGGAAGGAAAATTAAAGGAAGGAAAGGAATGGTAAAGAAATGAAATGAAGGAAAACGGAATTAAAGGAATGGTAAGAAAACGAAGAAAGAAAATAAAAGGAAGGGAAGGGAAAGGAAAAGAAGTTTGAGGAAAGGAAAATATAAAATAAGAGAGTAAAAGAAGAAATCAAGGAAAATAAAAATATGTTAGAGGAAAGGAACGACATAGAAAGGAAGAAAAAAAGGCGGATAAAAATACAGCAAAAAAATTAAATAAAATAAAGTTTACTGGTTGAATTTCAACCACTGGGCGAACTCTAGTATAATCAATTTTACAAAAGTGTAAATCCAAGCGGCCGGGCACTTAACTTCCCACTGGACCTGCCTAGAAAAGCAGGCACTACCCAAAAAAGACAAGCCCACCTACATGTCCATTCTGCAGCAATGACGACCTGACTGTTTCGCACATGATAGAAGAATGCCTAGCCCTAGAGCAAACCCGAAAATGCAACAGTAACCGTAGTCTATCAGAAGCGCTAAGAACAATAACATATGATAATATAAAAAAAAGTTGTCAAATACATATCCAAACTAGACATATATTTTGAAGTGTAATAATTTAATTTTTTAATATTATGTATAAGCAAATATATTAGAGAAAGCTAGTATAGTTTCACATATAAAGTATATAGAAGCTGATGGCCTAAGTCGCTCTAGCTTACCTATATATTGTTAAGACATAATTGTATTATTCTTACCAATAAATAATAATAATAATAATAAATTTTCAAAATGGGATTTTTCGTATCAATGACACATTTTGCAGGAAAAACACCACTACAAAGTTCATGAGAATCGACAAAAACTGGACTTTCCGATTCATTCAGACTAAAAACAAGGAAAACTTCACATCTTGGTGGAATTACAAGAGTATCTGTTGAAGTACTATGCCAAATTGAGATACTAACCCTTTCTGTCCCTAGTCCTATCGTTATTGTGTCATTCGCATAATTGATTATGCATTTGTTTACTTTTAAAAAATCTTTCCCTATTATACCGTCCGAAGGAATATTAAAGTTGTCATTAACAACATGAAAAGTCAAAGGAAAAAATTTATTTGAAACTACTATGTCCGTACTAATTGTCCCTAAAGTTGTTACTGTATCTGTTGTTACGCCTGTTATATTTATTACATTACTGTCATCTACTATTATATCACTTGCTAAACTAGAAATTTTATAAGCGAAATATCTGCCTGGGAATCTACAAGAAAAGAACATATTTTAAAAGAATCGCTACTTCAATAAAGTCAGAATAATTCAAATTTAGACAATAAATTGATTTGAAAGTATTTAATCGAATAGCACCTGCTCCCTCAGTGTTCGCTCCTGAGGGGCTTCGGCATTTAAAGAACGAACATTAGCTGAATTTCTATTGTTTGAACGCTGATTATTAAAATTACTGTTATTTGCAGGCCGATTGTTATTCCTATTGTAATTGTTGTAACTATTATACCTATTGTTGCCCTTATTAAAATTGGTATTTCCAAAAGTTTGAATTATTGTTATTACCGTTGAATCTAAAATTGTTGTTATTGTTATATCCGAAATTATTGTTTCCTCTAAAATTCCCTCGAAAACCATTAAACCTTATAGGGCGTGACCGATACGCTAAAACCTGTCGCTCTTTTACCTCCTGTTCACGATCTATAATCATTTTAGCAACAACATCCTTCGAATCCTTGAAGGTTTTTGATGCAAGGATAGACTTCACCATGTCTGAACGGCTGTTCAACCTGCAAATAATTACAGTTTGCTCAACCGCCATCTCATGGGCTTTTGCCTGTGTCATACCTTCAATAATTAAGGAGCGCTCTAGCGAATCAGAAAGATATTCTACTTGTTTGGAAAAATCAGCAAAATTATTGTTATTTACCCTTAAAGCCGCAATTTTACCGGCAACAACTTTCGAGTTGTCTGGTCTAATTTTACTACGCAACGCCTCTTTAATCTGGCTTATCGAATCTATTTGCGTTGGTAAGGCTTCACGAGCTTTGCCTTCAAGTTTCGACTTTAAAAATACTATAAATGTTTGTATTAAAGATGCATCACATAATTCCTCTATTAAATCAATTTTATCAATGAACGAAGCAAGTGATAACGGATCACCTCTGTAATTTTCTCTCAAAATTGAGGCACAAGTACTAAGGAATGATTTCTTTTGCTCATGAGTTGCCATATTTAAAACGTTAAGATTTGAAATTGTAATAGAAGTTAAATAAGAATTAGAATTTGAGGTTACGTTAAAATTCAAAATCGAACTAGAGAACGAAGTAGGATGATTTGAATTATCCAAACCTAAAAAGTCTTCAATCAAAGAATCTCTAGCAGCACGAAATTCTATTGCGGCATGTAAAGATGTTTGTGGACTATTAAAATTGCACATGTAAACAAAAACACAACGGCAAACTGTGATATCAAAATTGAATATTGCAATATGAAACTAGAACTGTAATAATGAAAAAGAAAAAAATTACCATGTAATTTATTGTAAGAAAATTAAATTTCCGCTGAGCTAACAAAGTTTACGAATATATTTCTGAAAACTTTCAGATTTACAACTATGTTTCACAAACGCACCGCTTTAAAGAAAACTTCTAAATTAATAATTGTATTACGGACGCACCGCTTTTAATCAAATTCCTCAAATTATTTTGCAGACGCACTGATTTAATTTAAAAATATCATATTTATTTGACGCATGCACTGCTTAGTATAAAAAGCTTTTATTATGTATGTAAATAGGGACAATGGGGCATAATTTAAATTCAAGCATTCATTTCAATTATTTTATTTTAATAAATAAAAATATTTTAAGTTTTTGCACAACTTCAGCCCACTGTCACTATACTATGTATAGAATATAAGGTACTCGTCAATTGTTCAACTTTGTTCCAGAAACAGGTAATGCTACCATTGATGTAATTGTCGGTATAAGCACTAATAATGAAATTGAAGTAGTTGCATCGAAGAAGTGGATCCATCTTTCATCGTTTAAGTCCTCTGTAACCGCTGAAAGTATTATTTAATACATTGCCAAAATTGACACAAAACTTTAAGCAAAATTAACTTAAAACTTGGTGTTTAGCTTTCCCTCTTGAATGGTGTCCTACACCCAGCTCTTTGGCCAACTGATGTTAAGGTCAAAGCCTTCCAAACTCGTCGAAGGTCAGCTCCTGTGGCCAAGAATGACTAGCAATTAGCTAACCATCGGAAATACAAAGATTTGAAGCCGTCCGTACATTCACTTTGAACTAAGATTTTGACGTTTTTGTCTTAGTGGAAACATTTTTAAATCCGAACTTCTACGACAACGACAGCGGTGTATTGATTGCCGTTCATAACCTGAATCAACTGTGTCTCTGCATTAATGGTTCGGCGATGTTTATTCCACCAAACATATCGGCTGATATCTATAAAGCAGACGTCGACAACATCACGGATATTGCGCTTAACCAATTGGCTGGAAATCACATTTGGGTTCTTGGAGACTTCAATTTTCCAAATATAGTGTGATGTGGAGATAACAATCTCATCTAATATCAACCAATATTTCTGCGTTACATGAAGCATTTTGTATTGATAATATCCTAAGTCTCGATCTTGTTCAATTCAATAGTTTTACTAACCAACTTAATATAATTCTAGATCTAATTTTTGTGACTACAAATATTAACGCCACTATTTTTGAGTGTCTTTACACAATTTCATCTGCAGATCACATCATGTCCCATCGTGTTTGATGATTGAGTACAATGTGGTTATGTCTGATCGGTTAGATGGGAAAATATCTTTCAAGTTGCATGTGTTTTCTAAATACCCGTTGGGACTCTGTTTTTCGGGTCTGGACATTAATGAGTGCTGCTCTGCACTTAAGGCGCATGTCTTCGAAATATGTTCCAAGGATATTCCACGTAAGGTTAATAAGGCCTATAAACTACTTGGGTTGAAAAAACTTAAGAACCAGCGAAATAAGTGTCATAAAAAGGTTCTGAAATCAAGAAATCAATCCCAGCTGGATCTGTACAAACAGCTATCCAAGAAATTTAACTGTCTTAACAAATTTCTTTATGGAAACTGCATACTAGGGGTTGAGGAAAACTTTCTGGTATTTCATTAAATCTAAAAAGTCAGGAGTTGGTGTGCAAGCGGCTGTTTGTCTGGAAAAGACGTAGCCGATTTCTTTGATGACTACTTGAAATCTAACTTCACTCTCGATGAAGGATGTACTACAATTTTTGATTATTATCATGATAATCAAACACCTGTGAAGCCTAGCGGCAGTATATAACGGCATAAACGGATCGAGATAGATATTGACTTATGTATATCAAAATGTTCAGGACGAAAAGAGGAATTGATTAAGCCATGTTCGTCCGTCCGTCTGTGAACACGATAACTTGAGTAAATTTTGAGATATCTTAATGAAATTTGGTATTCGGGTTCCTTGGCACTCATCTCCGGGCGCTATTTAAAATGGGCGAAATCGGATGATAGCCACTCCCACTTTTTATATATAGAATATTTTCGAAACCCAAAAAAAGTGATTACTAAGTACATAATACACCTATAAGGATAAAATTTGGTGAATACATTGAGATGGAGGCATAAAATAAAATTTTCAAGAAATTTTTTTATATGGGCGTGGCACCGCCCACTTTTGATTAAGTCAAATTTAGAAATGCTATTAATCATAAATCTAACACCGTTCAAGATATCGAAACGAAATTCAGCTCGCAGGTTTCCAGGTGCGCAAGGAATGTTCGGGGAAAAAATAGGCGAAATCGGTTAAGGTCCACGCCCACTTTTATATGAAAGATTTTGAAGAGGATCGTAGATATATTAAATAGGCAATAACTTTGCATAAAATAGCTTTCCATCATGTATATTTCACTTTTAATGTTTCCGTAAACTAAGAAATGAAAAAAATAAAAATTTTCGAAAATGGGAGTGGCCCCGCCCCTTTTATAATGGATTATTCCACAAAACTTTTTATGCCATCTCTATCTCTATGGCGCGATATACAACAGGTATATCATCATAAACCTCCTAAGAGATTTTTGCGCCTAGCTTCTCTTCCAATTTGTGGTGTGCCGATTTGAATTTTCCCTACAAATTGGTGGGACCTACAGTTTTTTGCCGACTCCGAACGGCATCTACAAAGGAGACGAATTTTTGCTGAGAAGCCTGTCATGGCAGAAATACACTCGGAGAGTTTGCCAAGCCACTGCCGAGGGGCGACCCCGTTTTGAAAAACTTTTTTCAAATCACTTTTGATGTTACCTGTACCAGGGCTCGAACCATGGACCTTCGGTGTGGTAGGCCGGCAACACTACCTTCACACCACGGCGTTATGCCATAACTCCGCCAAAAATTGATTTGTCGAAACGCAATTTAATTCAACATACAAAGGTAACTGTTTGTTTTAAAAAATGGGCGAAATCGGTTCATGTCCACGACAACTTTTGAACATAGTTCTGAACAATTTTTTTGTCAAATTTTAAAATCGATATTTCTACAACTAAGCAAGTTATATCAATCAGATTTTGCACACATAATAAGCTTTTTAAGGAAAACTCGACTGCAAACAAATTTTGTGCATTTTGAAGAAGTAGGCGCGGCGCCGCCCACTTTTCAGCATAAAATGTCTGCTATTTTCAAAGGCAATCGCTTATAAATCAATCTTGATATGTCCATGAAAATTGGTCAGCTGCTTTCCAGTAGTATGTATTATACTCCTGTTAAAAATTAGCCAAATCGGAAAACACAAAAGCAAAACATTAGGGCACGTAGTTAATAGCCCACTGCAATAGCGAAGTTATATATCTTTTTTGATTGTCATACCTTTTAGAAACATTAAATGTATGTAAGTATGAGCACAAGAAGAGAAAAGTTCACCAAAGTGATCAGCACCGTCTGTCTATTTGAACGCAAAGTAGTCTCTCAGTTTTACAAAAGAATGCTGAAATTCGTTGTTTGCTTTCGCCATTTTATAATATACTATTATATTAGACGGTATACGTTGTTTTGACGTTTCGATATATAGAACACATCTAAATATAAAATTTCATCAACTTGAACCAGATAAACTTCTAACTATACCGAACTGCAGCTTTTACAAAAGCTATATACAGACTGTGTCGTGCCCAGCGAACTCCTGAACCTATCGGGAAAGTTCAAGAGCAAAACAAAAAACAAAATATGCGGGCGTGGCACCACCCACTTTGGAGAAAATTATGTAGATATTGTTTAAATTAAATAATAATATTCGATTTTTCCTAGTGCTGACTGTCTCGGCGGTTAATTTCATACTGACCTTTATTATTTTCTTCAACGTGACAATATGTGTTTCTAATATAAAGAGAAAGGAACATATGCCCTTATGCAAAATACAGTGTTGCTAACTAGTATAAATAAAGCATTTAATTTTCTACATCCTCGGGCCCGACCAAAGATGATTCAATCTCCAGGGGATATAATAATTGTATTGGACGCTTTAGTATCTGTCTATTCTGAAGTCGAATATCGCAGGATCTAGCACGACCGGCTCTTCCTTGGTAGACTTGATTAACTATTGCAAGTCGCCGCATCAAACGAGGCTTGTTGTCTTCGTGAAGAAGTACCACATCACCAACCTTAACACTTCGATCTGGTTGCATTTGTTGTGGTGAAATGACCGTAGCTGTTGTAGGTACTCGACACGCCACCTTTTTAAATACCTTTTAATGAAGTTTTGGCGCAACTGCCATGCCTTTGCTAGTGACGAACCATCGCTTTTAAAATCTGTTTGGAGTAGACAAATTTTACTATTAGTTAAAAAGTGAGAGGGAGTTAGTGGCTCAAAATCATTGTGATCGCTAAAGATATATGTTAATGGTCTCGCATTGACAACACCTTCAATTTCAGTTAGGAGTGTAGTGAGATCATTTATTGAAATACACGCTTTTCCTAACAAGCCGCTCCCAAAATCCACCCCATCAAGCTGCCCGTTCTGGTATAAACTTCCACGTGATATTCTGATGAGCAGCTACTTGCTGAACCTCGCTTTTTGCTAGAAGATCACTTAATTTATGCAGTTCAAGGTTTGTTCGCTTAAATGTTTTTGCATTGTCGGACATTACAAGTGCCGGTACACCTCGTCTTGCGATGAATCGTCGAAGGGCATCAATGCAGCTTGTAGCTGATAAATCCGTCACTAGCTCGAGAAGAATAGCTCGTATCGCTGCGCATGTTAGCAAGATAACATATACCTTGCGCTCTTCGCCATTTATGTGGGGTTTTGCACATAATGGGCGGGCGAAATCAACCCCTGTTGTTTCAAATGGTCGTGTAGTTGTTACTCTCTCAGTTGGTAAAGTAGTCCAGGGCTCGTTAGCGTTCTTACCGTGCAGTCAACGCAATGTCGAAGAGCGGTTTTGATTAACTGTCGCGCTCTTACTATCCAAAACTTCTTACGTACTCGTATATGGCATAGCACTGAGTTGATACCACCGTGAAGCATGGCTTGATGGGCATCATATACTACGAGTTCGCTGAAATGAGAATGCTTAGGTAAAATCATTGGATTAGAATTACCATAATACGTGGATGGTAGTCTGCTTTTGATCATTAGGATGCCATTAAATAGAACAGCGGTTAATGACAAAATTTTTGAATATGATGGTATCGGCCGCTGTTTCTCTAAGGCAATGATTTCTTCCCTGTAATCGAGCTGCTGGCTGTATTTTATCCAAGATGATGCCGCATCAATGAGCTCACTCGCAGATAACTCGCTGACTTCGCTATTTATCAGGTGCATTTGTTGATTTTTATTGGTGACAATAGTTTTTAAATTACGTATGAATCGCATTATATACGCTGTTACTCTTAAGAGCCGTTTAAGTTTGCTATAGTTTTCCAGAACTAACAGTGGCTCTTGTTCAATAATACCCACATTTTCGTGAAAGTTTACTAACAGCCTAGTTGATTTTTCTACGGCGAATTCTTCGGGCCAGTTCGACTCACTTTCTGCCAACCAAGCAAGACCACACAACTGAACTAATGAGCACCTTTGCCTTCACCCCTCTTGTAAGAAGATCGGCCGGATTGGTTTTTCCCTGGCAAGGCCTCCAATCATACAAATTTGTATGCCTAAAAATTTTGTTTAGGCGCGCCTTTACACGGCTTTAGCTGGTTGCCTTGCCCATTGATCCAATTTAAAGTGTTCTCTGCCCAATCCACAAGAAGGCTGATCCTGCAAACTGCGCCAACTATCGCGGAATCAGCCTTTTGAATATCGCATATAAGGTCCTATCAAGCGTATTGTGAGAAAGACTGAAGCCTGATGTGAACAGACTGATTGGACCTTATCAGTGTGGCTTCAGACCTGGTAAATCTACCATCGACCAGATTTTTTACAGTACGCCAAATCTTGGAAAAAACCCGTGAGAAAAGAATCGACACACATCATCTCTTTGTTGATTTTAAAGCCGATTTCGATAGCACGAAAAGGAGCTGCCTACATGCCGCTTTGTCTGAATTTGGTTTCCCCGCAAAACTTATACGGCTATGCAAAATGACCTTGAGCAACACCGCCAGCTCGGTCAGAATTGGGAAGCACCTCTCCGAGCCGGTCGAAACTAAGCGAGGTTTCAGACAGGGTGACGCCCTATCGTGCGATTTCTTTAATTTAATTCTGGAGAAAATACAAGCAGCAGAATTTAACCCCGCTGGAACCATATTTTATAAAAGCGTGCAACTCTTGGCATATGCTGACGATATTGATATCATTGGCCTTAACAACCGCGCCGTAACTTCTGCTTACTCAAAATTAGAAAAAGAAGCGGAGAAAATGGGATTGGTGGTGAACGAGGGCAAAACGAAGTACCTTCTGTCATCATGCAAAGAGTCAGCGCATTCGCGCCTTGGCAACCAAGCCACTGTTGGCAGCAATAATTTCGAAATAGTAAAGGACTTCGTTTACCTGGGAACCAGCATTAACACCAACAATAATGTTAGCCTAGAAATCCGACGAAGAACTACTCTTGCAAACAAATGTTACTTCCGGCTGAGTAGGAAATTGAAAAGTAAAGTCCTCTCTCGACGAACGAAAATAACACTCTACAAGTCACTCATCGCACCCGTCCTGCTATATGGTGCAGAAGCGTGGACACTAACAACATCTGATGAGGCGGCTCTGGGAGTAAGGAGAGAAAGGTTCTCCGAAAGATTTGTGGACCTCTACGCGTTGGCGACGGCGAGTACCGAAGAAGATTTAATGATGAGCTGTATGGGCTTTACGCAGACGCCGACATAGTTCAGCGAATTAAAACACAACGGCTTCGCTGGCTAGACCACGTAGTACGAATGAGCGAAAATGCTCCAGCCCAGAAAGTATTCTTATCGGCGCCCGCCGGTGGAAGCAGAGGAAGAGGGAGACCACCACTCCGATGGAAGGACCAAGTGGAGACCGATTTGCGATCCTGCGGGGTTTTTAATTGGCTCCAGTTGGCGCAACGAAGAAACGACTGGCGGTTAGATGACCATTTAAAGAAGAAAAATGTTGTTGCAGAGGACGTTAAGTTTTCTTCGGGACATACTATCACAGTTGGCATATATTTCACATCCATACAATAACGTAAGTAACAAAACTGTTTTTGCCAAAAGCAGGGGCGTTTTTAATGGGGTGAAGTACTGATGGTCCAAAATGATCGCAGCATTCCATATACTTTTCCTATAGCGCCTAGGATATGTGTTTTCCATGACAGTGTTCTATTAAAAATTATTCCTAAGTTCCTTGCACTATCCACAAGTTTTATAACAGTATTATTTATTCTAACTTCATTGTAGTCGTCAAGTTTAAAAGCTTTTTTATAGATCACTAAACAAAGAGATTTGTTTGGGTTTAATAGTAGCCCATTATCGCAAGCCCACTTGTTGACTCGATCTAAGTCTTCGTTGAGTTGGTTTATACATTGATTGATGAACATGAAAGGACTGCATAATATGCAGTGAATGTATATAATTGCACATCATCAGCATAAACATGTATTTAACAGTGTTTCAAAACATTTTGAATATCATTTATATATAACACAAATAAAAGTGGGCCGAGAATCGAGCCTTGAGGGACACCTCCTTTCATTGGTAAGTGGCTAGATATGTTGTTGCTTGAATATACAGCTTGAGTATGATCGCTGAGGTACAACTTCATTAAGTCCAGGCCTGGGGCTGAGAAATGGAATAAGTTTTTGAGTTTTAAGTCCAGAAGTGCGTGATCAACAGTGTCGAAGGCTTTAGAGTGATCGAGAAGGGTTAGTCTAAGTTTAGTCTAATATCGTCGGCGACTTTTATCAGGGACGTAACGCAGCTCCTGTTTGATCTAAAACCAGATTGGTAAGTACTTACCAATCGGTTACGCCTTAGGAAAGAATTTATCTGAGAGTGCATAATGCGTTCAAGCACTTTTGAAAGAAAAGGTAGTATTGCGATTGGCCGATAATCTCCATTTGATTTTTTGACTGGAATGATTTTGGCCATTTTCCAAGTGTTGGGGAATACTTATGTGGTCAGAATGGTATTAAAGGTGCAAGTCACATGCGATAGAATCTTGGGCAATATATATTTAAAAAACTTGGGGTGGGTTCCATCTAAACCCATGGCATTCGATTTGACACTAAGTACTTGCTTAACAACTTCATAATCGTGAATTTTTTTAAACTGAAAAGCAGTTAAAGAGCAATGCAAACAGTCGTTATACCTTTCAATACATGTGTCTTTATGATAGCCTGACAAGTTCGCAAACATCTCACTTAATTCATTAACATCCAGATCTTTTATAATAGCTTTGAAAAAAGTGTCTGTAAAATTCGAAAAGTCTTACATAAATAAATTAAATATTTATTGATAGTGGACGTGGCACCGCCTTCTTTTGGGTAGACAGTTTCTGTTGTCTCCCGATAGCGATTGCTCCAAAGTTTTAAGAGAAATTGTATTTAAGAATGGTGAGCGTACTATTGTGACATTGGAGTATAATCGTGACAAAATATTAAGCAAATCGATTGAAAACCACACTCACTTTCACATATCTATTCCAAAGAAAGTAATATTGCTTATGTTTTTGACTTAGTATGATATGTGTAAAATTGAAAAGAGGTGTCCCCCAAGGCTCGATTCTCGGCCCACTTTTATTTGTGTTATATACTCGTATAAATGATATTCAAAATGTTTTGAAACACTGTTAAATACAATTTTATGCTGATGATGTGCAATTATATATATTCACTGCATATTATGCAGTCCTTTTTAGTAAAATTGGCACGTAATCAGCAGGTACATAGGATTTTTAGAAATTATAAACCACATATGTGTATTGGACCATACATGCATCGGTATAACCATTATTTCAGAATCATTTGAAGTAAAATTAAAAACCATGGTGTATTCCCTGCTCGGTCAAAATCGCCCAGGCGGTTAGATGACCATTTAAAGAAGAAGTATTCCCTGCTCATACCTTTCATTTGATGACCATATTTCACAAATACATAAATTTGCTACCTAGTTCCACATTTAAGTCAATATCTCCGAAACAAAATGATTTCTTTATGTCCTCGCCAATGCAATAGGTGTCAAACGCCTATATAGTATAAACACATTCTAGGATCCAAATTTAGGTCAATATCCCCAAACCTAAGTGGGTTCTTGAAATAATAACCATATTGATACCGTTTGATTGATGCTAACTTTATCACTGCGATGTTTATTAAATCTTATAATAAAAGTCAACTTTTGATATTTTGTAATCAGTAGTACATAGTTTTTTCCCCAGTATACATCAATTTAAGCTTAAATTTTGTTTAATATGTTTATATGCATTCTTAAAACTAAGGCTTCTATTATTTGCATAAATTAGTAATGTTGATAATATAATACTTCTTAAGACTCAGATATTAATTAGTTACAGTTTATCAAATAGTATATTAATATCTTAATCCACCTTAGTTAGTTTCACTGTTTTCATAAAAAGAGGCGCAAATGCTATCGTGGTAGCTATATACTGTTTCATGGGTTATAGCCTTAACATGGGTTGTGTCAATATTTGAAAATGCCCAGTTAATTTGGGTACCAGCAGGTGTGGTGAAATATTGGGGGTCTAGCAGTGAATTGAAATTATAATCTCTAAGCAGATGTTCGATCCTATTATTCCTAGACTTAACGCATAGATTAAAGTCACCCAAAATTAAGAAATTTTTTTCACGCAGATCTGTAGTGAGAATTGCTCGCAGCTCTGATTCAAAATGCCTGATGGGGAAAGTGGTGTTCCTGTAAAGCACCAATATGTAATAATCTTGCAATACAACGACCAGAACAAATTTTTTTCAACTTACATAATTCGATTGCGGAAGCAAAGTTAGGTCTCGCATACACTAAAACGCCTCGCCTATTTCTGTTTTCCGTTTCGGTGCTGTCTATCCATAAAGCATTTAGTGAAATAAACCCAGGAATTTCAAAATGTTCATATGGATAACTCCATGTCTCGACAAAACATATCTGAGGATAGCATCGGGATGCCATTATTTATATCATTTATGTGGGCATGACGACTCTGAACATTATGAAATATAATGTGAAGTATCGATGTTCGAGAAAGCATAAAGTTAAATGTTGGAGCGAAAGCTTTTGTTGTGGTCAAATCATTCAACTGCCTAAATACAAGATCAGATTCACAAAAAGGATTAGGTGGAATGAAATTACCCAATATAAATAGACCATCAGCACTAGTAGCTCGACTGCAGGCTACATATAAAGATGATCTTGGCATTCTCGGTCGGGTGTGAACAACCACTTTGTTGTACGTAGCACCCTGACTTTTGTGAATGGTTATTGCCTCAGCAGGAACAATTGGAAACAGGTTTCTTTCAATTGTTATCTGCTCATTTCTCTTATATTGAAAGGCCCTAACAGTCTAACGAAGGTTCGTTAGGATGGGTTTTTTTCGATCTAGCCATCAAACCAACAGAAGGTTCTAAGAATTTCATCCACAGTTATTGGAACCGATGAATCTAAATCTGTCTGCATAAGCTGGCCAGTTGCACCATTTACCAAACCGTCGCCTGTGTTGGTATTCACACTCATCATATATTTGGCAGTGGTTTTTAGCATTAAGCTATACGTAAGACCCTGAGTTTCCGAAGTTTGAATAGTCTGACCCGTTCTAAGATATAAGAATTTTGGCCACTAATGGCAATTCCTTTAACCACATCTTTCGCAATTGAGATAACTGCTGTAGAAGGAATTTTACCCAGTTTAAAGGCATTATAGTACATAGTATAGTATAGTAGTATAAAGGCGTTGGTTGGCAGTACCTGGTCAGAGTTAACGACTCTATTTGCAATCAAAGATATGTCTTCACTGGTCATAGCCCCGGAGGCCATATTATTCAAAACAATAGCGAACGGTTGATCCCCACGCTGTCTCATTATTTCATTCAATTCATAATGTTTAAAGAGCTCCCATAATGGCGAGCCGACTAAAACGCTGTAAGCATCGCTTGGATTCGGTAAAAAAAATCCATATATCACCTACAGGAGACAATTGTATCAAGTCGCCAAAAACAATAACAGGTATACCACCAATTGGAATATTATTCTTGAAAATCTGCTTTAGTCTGGCGTCAATATAACTAAACATTCAAGCGCCAACCATTAAAATTTCATCCATAATTATCAACTTCAAATCACATAATCTAGTATAGATTGAGTTGACAATATCGTTGCTAATCGGCCGTAATTCCTTATTGGACTGATTAACAAGTACTGAAAATATAGAATGCAGTGTCAAAACGCCTATCCCAAATGCTGCTTTTCCCGTAGGAGCACAAAGAAGTACCTTCAGAGAGGTTGGATTTGATGATTTGGATTTGGAATGAGTTAAGTATATTCTCTGCCTCATGTTTAGCGTCTGAATGGATGCAAGCAGTTCCTCAACTTGAACTAAGAGAGGAATTTTAATGAGCCTAAGGGTGCCATTAGAGTCATTCTCATTGATTTCGGGATCACCATCATTAAGGTTTAATAAACTTATGTCAGGGTTTATTTCGGGAAGCGCCAGTATTCTGAACTCATTGCCAACAATATCTGGTGTATCTATTTCAACTGGTATGAAAATTTCTCCTCTCTTAATCTGTTCAGAACATTTTCAAGCTCCCTCTGTTCAAACACGTCATATTTTTTTCGATTTTCCTCTATAGCAATTCGATTTTCTACGCAGGTTTGCTCATTATTATTATCTATAATATCCCGTTGTTCATCCCGCCACGGTTGGTAGAGCATTACCATTTCTCTGGACTAAACCTTCTTGACCGAAATACACAGGGCTTGGTACGTTTCTTTACATAACCACTACCATCTCTCAATGGAATTGCTACTCCCCGGACTAAAGAATTTTCGTCTTCTATATCTTCTTCATTATCGGAGTTACCTTGTGCCGTTCTAGCTGATTTTACAAAAGTAAACAAAGCTGCAAAATCAGCTAGACAAACATTATCAAAAAGGGTAGGCCTTTTAGTATAATGCTCTAACAAACCCGCCACAAAAATATTGGTAGAACCTTCAGCAAGATTCTGAGTTATGCTCTAGGTTTTACCATCCGCACTCGTTCTTCAGGACGAGAGGTATTAATATATATTTCTGCATGGCTAGCTTCCGAAAGATGAAGACCAATGCAGCAATAAACTGCCTCTTGGGCGGAAATTTCTGTTCCGGAAATAAATTTATGGCCTATATGCTGAAGTTTCTGCTTGACTGTGTAGTTTCCAGTATTAAATTCTACCATTGTCTCATTTAAAAGCCTAGAGATTCCCCTATTTGAATTATTAATATAATTTATTATGTAGGATCAGCAAGCATATACATCCAATATGTATTGAATATCCATGTTGGCTCTATGTAGTTCTAAGATAACCGGTTTCATTAGACTTGATCTGAGAGCAAGTAAACAGGCATATTTGACAAATTTATTCTCGTATCAGAGAGAAAAGCTTCAAAATCATTTAAACAGGAAATATCAGAAAAAGTTAAATTAGAATTTAAAAGATTTTGAATCTTTGAGTAGTTTTCCCTAAGTGTTTCTAAATTTTCTATGTCATCTGGAAGTGGTAAAAAGATTTGGGTGGAAGGCATGGGTGGCTATGGTATACCAAATCGGCAAACTTGCTGTCCTCTGATTTCTCTGGTACAGGATCGGCTATGGTTATGTGTTTGGTGCTCAAGAAATTTTCTAAATGACTTGTGGATCCATCTGTAAAGACATATTTGTCAATGAAATTAATAGCATTCGGAAAAGATTCTTCACCAAATACATGCCATGCACGTGAGGTGAGCCACTTTGTTGGAATTCAATCCGCCAGTAAAAATACTCAACAAAATGCTCGTCGAGAATACCTCCATTTTCTTTAAAAAGCTTATAGTCAAAATATCTAACACATGTGACTGCATCTGAGCGAATTAGACGATATCGTTCTTGTGTAGATAAATTATTGGCCTCTTCTTCAGAAATAGTTCTTGAGTCCACAGTTTTAGCCAAAATAACCAGTAATTCGATCGAAAGTTTGGAAGGCCGAATTGGCCGATCATGGCAATTGCCTTTTTTTTCTCTGCCTCCCAGTGAGCTGGGGAAGATCTAACACCTTTAAGAACTCTATATCCATCGTCACAGTGGATCAAATTCTAAACAAAATTTTAATTTAAAACATTTTGGGCAGTAACTCGATTGCTTCCAGAAAACTTTCGTAGGCAAATCGATGTACTATTCTTAATCTCAAGCAGTTCTAACTTCTTGTTATTATAGAAAAGGTTAGGAATAGTACAAGCCCTTCTATCGTAGCAGCGAATCTCAGATCGAACAATCTTGCTGTATGTCTCTGTATAAGTTCCCTTCTGCCCAGCATAAATACTTGCAAATAAAAGTTCTTCAGAGTTGTTGTCTAGCATGATATCCAGGGGTCTCTGACCTTCACCTGGTGCAGTTATCAAACGATTTATGTCCATGTTTTCTACTGGAAAATTATCGAGAAGAGTCTCAAGCCCAGATGGGTTTATTTCTTCAACCGCAGGTTCTAAGGGGGAATTATTCTCTGCTGGGCAATGTCGCAAACTTTGAAGCACGGGTACATCTTCAATAGATGCAATAAATGGAGTTTCTTCATTATCATATCACAAAAACCTGCAACCCACTCAACCGTTAGTATGTATATTGTGCTCTTGATATAATGGAGTATTCACTAAATATCGCAATGCTTCCATAATTTTCGCAGGACTTATGGTATCAGCCATATAGTCATGATTATACTCCATACGTCTTCTTAAATGGATTTGAATCACATGCGCTTGATCGAATGATCTTGGGAGGGAAGTAACAATTTCGTTAACTGAAATAGGAATGTTAAACAACTGCCCCCCTTAATGCGCTCTGACCTTGGTATCCCAAAGGACAAATAGTTATAAAAGGTGATCTTGGCATTATTAGGCGTTCCTCTAAATGCGTAAGAACGCTAAGGCATTCTGGGAGCTGAAGAAAATCTAAACCATTAGCCATGATATCTTTGGAAGGGTGTTCCTTTTAATTGCGTTTCGGCAAGTAGCACAGAATTTATAGCTACCATCTTCAACGGGAAATTCATCGGATAAAAAAAAGGCAGATGCAACATCTGGATGACTTTCAGAAATTATATTAAAATTTAACGGCTGTACTTGGTATGGAAACCTTAGCCCACCGTAGCAAATGCAAACCTCTGTTGGTCCCTTCTTAATATTCTTAAAATATGTTTGTGGAAAATCTGCCAATCCTAAATCATTTAGTATATCTTCGTTCTTCCGACCCTCATTTTGTCTCATTGAGCGATTTCTATCTGCCTGTTTTTCATTTTCATTTCGTCTTTTTTGTAAACTTACTCTATGACGATGTACTCGGAATTGACTCTGACGGCTTCGTCTAGAGCTTTCTACCCGAACTCTTCTCCGGACAATTCTACGAGCAAGAGTATTTCTTTGTTGTTCTCGGTGCCTATTCCCTGGATTTCTGCCGCGGGATCGGTGCTCACAAGTATTTCTACTTTGCTCTATAGAGCGAATTTCAGAGTTTTCGCAACGGTCTCTATGTTGCTGTGAATTGATTATTCGCTTAGGTGAGCGAATCTCTGCATTTCCACGGCGAGATCTACGTTCTGCAGTATTTCTAAAATGCTCTATAGAGCGAGTTTCTAAATTTTCGCGACGGGCTCTAAGAGGTCTGGTACCATATGTCGAAAATTTAAATGTCGAATCTAAATATGCCGAAAAAAAAATATCGAAAAAAATGTCGAAACCGAAAATGTCGAATAATAAAATGTCGAAGCAAAAAATATCGAATTAATGTAATTAATGATGTGTAAAATTTGCGCGCGCGAATATTAATTCGATATTTTTTCTAACTTTAATCATGTAAAAATTGGAAAAAATTTCTAATATAGCATTAAAAAATAGCTAAAATAGTATCGCCCAACTTATGGACGCCCGAATTTTACACATCAATAATTACACCCCTCCTACATGTTATACATTGATGTTGGAAATTAAATCTCACTGCTCTTCTCAATAAAAAAAAAACCCTCCGTACATAATATGCGGTTATAGATGTGAGAAAAGTACCGATTTTAGATAACTTTTTTAGGTATACAAATGGTCGATGTATTGCTATATCGGTGTGTTTATGAAGGTTTTTTCAAAAAAAATTTCAAAAGTTATGAGCAAAATCACTTTGAAAAAAACATTTATTTCTTTCTCATTTTTTGTGAGGGGTACTTTTTTATCAATTTTTAAGGGGGTAAGATTGCTTTCACGTTGAGTCATAAACTCGTGTTTATGGGGCATTTCTCGAGTTAATTCATATTGTTGTTGTCAATAAACTCGAGTTAATGGTTCAACGTGAACGTACTCTAAGACCCAGAAACAAAGAGAATTTTTTTTTTGCATCACCCTAATGTAAATGTATTTATATACTTATATGTTTGTTGTTGATATGTGACTTAAAATCCTGGAAAATAAATATTTAATTTGTTCTTTTTTATGATTATGAATAAATAATTGTATTTGTTATTGTGAAATGAAATGGGATTTACATGAAAAAATCTTGGCAAAAACAAAAAAAAATTATTATAAAATACGTCTATAGACTTACCCCCTTATTCATAAAAAATGTTAAAGGTTATAAAGAATTTTAAAATTACATTTCCATACAAATTTCCAATTATAAGAGCGTAATAAACCTATTTTATTTTTTATGAATAAGGGGGTTACATTTTCGTATTTTTATCGTAAGTATACAAATTTCGGCCTTTTTCGGTCATTTTCCTTTTTTCCACATTTTTTAATTCAATCAAAAATGTATTCGGTATAATAAGGCTTTTTTCAATTCGGTCTTTTAAGATTCGACCTTTTGTTTTCGACTAATCGTACTGATCCTACTCTAAGCTGAAATGTGTCCCTATTGCGCTCAGTAGATCGTACTTGGGAATTTTCGCTGCGAGTTCTGCGGTCTCATGTGTTTTGGGTTTGTGCAAGTGCCCTATATTCTTCCTCTCCACGAAGTACGTGCATTCCACTGCTAGCTGCGACGCGTCTAAGATTACCAGATTTTCTACTTAGCCTAGGCTAAAGGTAACTTAATATGAAATGTATGTATATAAAATATTTATCAATTTTGTTTTACTTTATTCAAACTTTTAGGGATTTTCTGCACTGTAAGTTTTTTTGATGAATTTCGCTTCTTTTAAACTGCTTCCACACAATTTTTATAATAACGCGAACACAATTAACTCCTTTAGTAAATGTTTTTCTTTGAATTTTTTTGTAACGTTTTGAAAAAAATGCGTTTGAATTTTGAGCACAAAAAAATAACCCTAATCACTCTCTTTAAATAATCAGTCTTTAATTTATGTTATATAAGTAATTAATATTCCGCTTTAGCACTCTTTTAATTTACATATATATTTATTAAAACTTTTTTTGGTTTTTTTAACGTTTTGAAAAAAACGCTACAAAACAATGCTAAACTAAAATTTTACTTTTTACTCAAAATATTGGGTCGCTCGTCAAACCTTTCCACATTGATATTTAACAGGACAATGGTTACCAAAAATTTTAGTTCCTCAGTTAACAAAAGCCTAAATTATTTACTACCTGCTACTATGTAACACACAGTACTATTGCAGCGATGCGTTTTTTGTTATTGCATAGACAGGTAAAAACCAACCCTTAGTGTGGAATAATCTTTTTAGTACAATAGCACTTGCGTGTTTATGTTTATTGTTCTGTTATATCTTTAGTTTAAAATAAACAGTTTGTAGGGAAATCCTCATATCCGAAGGAAAACGACGTTATCACCCCCTCAAGGTCATTAGTGTTAGCCTCTGTATCCTTTTTGCTTCTTTTAAACGAAAATGAGTCCAGAATAGAACCATATACATATGAATTATTGCGCAGCCTTTTAACACCACTAACCATACAAAATAAACAATAACAGCGTTTCAAGTGCACAGCTGGGTATGTAATGTTCGGTTGCACCCGAACTTAGACTTCCTTACTTGTTTATATATATTTTTGTTACGCACACAAGGTATATTACTTTATTCGGCATAAACGAATCGAGATATATATTTATTAATGTATATCAAAACGTTCAGGATGAAAAGTAAAATATCCGGGCAAGTAGTTAATACCCCACTGCAAAAGTGAAGTTGTATATCTTTTTTGATATTCAATTTTCATGAACATGAAATGTCTGTACGTATAGTGAAATGATCAGGCGGATGAGCTGAGTCGATGTAGCCATGTCCGTCTCTGGATACGTCTGTCTGTCTGTGCGTCTGTCTATTTGAACGGAAATACGAACTGAAAGTATTAAAATAGACCTATGTAAATTGGGATGCCATAATAGATCACTACTAGGTATATAATGTTCGGTTCCACCCGAACTTAGATTTCTTTACTTGTTTATATCTATTTTTGCTACGCACACAAGGTATATTACTTCATTCGGCATAAACGAATCGAGATATATATTTATTGATGTGTATCAAAACGTTCAGGATGAAAAGCAAAATATCCGGGCAAGTAGTTAATACCCCACTGCAAAAGCGAAGTTGTATATCTTTTTTGATTTTCATACCTTTCATGATCAGGAGGATGAGCCGAGTCGATGTAGCCATGTCCGTCTCTCGATACGTCTATCTGTCTCTCCGTCTGTCTATTTGAGCGCAAATTTCTATAGGTCATAACTCCACAACAGTTTACCAATTTACCACAACCACTTTTACACAGCTGGGTATTTCATGTTCAGTTCCACCCTAATGTAGACTTCCTTACTTATTGTTTATAAGATACTAGCAGACCCGGCAGACGTTGTTCTGCCTAAAATTTTAGTTGCCTACAACAAATTGACAAATTGTAATCTTTTCCCCTTCCCACTTCTTCTTCTAAATTTATCGTTATCTCCTCCTTTTTCTTTCAACTTTCTTTTCTTCTAAATTTATCGTTATCTCCTCCTTTTTCTTTCAACTTTCTCTTTTTCCCCCATCCCCATATACCGTTACTCTTCTTTACTCTCTTAATTTTCGTCTAACACCTCCTCTATATCTCAAATTTCTATTCATACTCCCCTTCTTCTCCCATTTCCTTTTCGGGTACTGATATGTACATACTTTAGAAGCTATATCGAATTAACTTTTATTTGATCCTGGTACCGCTTTCTGTTTCCAAGGTTGTTTTGATGTATAGAAGACATATCTGTATATAAAGTCATTAACTTGAACCAAATAAATTCCTAGCTGTGCCGAATTGCTACTTTAAATAGCCTTGGGGCTTTTCCAAAAGCTATATATGGCCTGTGTCGTCCCCAGCCAACCCTGAACACACTGTGAAAGTTCCATTGAGATCAACAATAAACTTTGTACATGAATGAAGGACAAACAAAACACAAAAAATGTGGGCGTCGCAACGCCCACTTCTCCAAAATTATGTAAATCTTGACTAAAGGACACATATATCCAAATATCATTCATTTAAGCCAAATACGTTCAGAGTTAATACCAAGTGAAATTTTATATAGATTGAGGGCGTGACACTGCCCACTTTTTCGAAAACTATATATAGCCGATGCTGTACCCAGCGAGCTTCTGAACTTATCGTGAAAGTTTCGCAAGGATCGACTCTAAACTTTGGACATAAATGGAGCACAAACAACTTTTGAACCTGGCGTGAAAGTTTCATAGCCTATGCTTTAACCAGTGATCCCAAGAATATACTGTGATAATTTCAAAAAAATCGGGTGAGTAATTTGGGCGCCTATAAAGGACATACAGCCACACAGACACACATTAAGTTTTATTTATAAAACGGCCTTGTCCGCACCTAGAAAGTGAAACATCACATTATAAATAACTAAAAAGTAAAATTTTTGCTGGGAAATTTATCGTTAATTATTTTCGATAAGGTAAACAAAACCGCTATTCCAAGTATACAGACCTGACCCACTTTCCAAAATTGCTTGGATATCGATCTATGGAACCCATAAATCAAATCTTATTGATCTATACCAAATGGGCCCAGAGTAGTGACAATTTAAAACATATTTTTCCCAAAGAGAAAATCTGAAGTTCAAACTTGGACATTTATATAATATTACAACGGGTAAAGGTAGATGGACCAAATTAAAAACTATTGGAAGAGGTATTTTAAGATTTTATCGCTAGTGGTGTAAGTTGGAACGAAACAATAATAAGCCTTTCCTTTGAATTATTAAGCTATGTAATAGTGTTCTTATATTGGTAAGGTTTCTAAATTAATTATTTAAAAACGTGTTCGAAAAATATTTTGTTGCGTTCTTTCTTCGGGTTGCTTTAAAATTTCAATTAAATTAAAAGGTTTGTTTTATTATTTGATTTTGCTAATATTTTATAAAAACCGATTGAAAGTGAGACTTTTGGGTTTAAATATTGCTTTCGTTTTAAGTATTGAACAAATTATTTTCTTACCAAATAATACTAATATGGCAGTTTCGCTCATAAAAGTTCCACCGAGGCATGTCCTTTGCTCATAATATTTTTTAGCATATTTATAAGTTCAAAGCTTAATATCGATAACTGGTTTGATTTGTTAGAAAAATAAGCATTTAGTTTTTTCATAACCAAAAAACAACAGCAAAAGGAATATGAAGTTTTTCAAAAGCGTCTTTCAATACTTAGTTCTGAAAATTTTACCAATAACCGATATCAAGTATTTAGGGGAACCACATTTTATGGGAACCATATGTTGAGCGATATCTTATTTATCGATAAATATATCGAAATATGGAACAGTTCAAATGAAAGCTGTGGCCTTGCACTTTCGTTTGACAACCATGTTGTATACAAATTTCAAGGTTTAAGGGGAACCACATTTTGACCGATAACTCAGTTATCGATAAATATATCGAAATATAGCAAAATCCAAATAAAATTTATGGCCTTGTCTATGTACGCAAAATTTCTATACCTATATACCAAATACCATTAGTGTAGGTCAAGTATACTCAGAGTTATTTAGAAAAAAAATAAAATAAAAAAGTTACGGTTCCTAGAGGACCCGGAACCTTCAATTTTTCAAAAGACATAGCTATCCGCCTACCTAATTTCATTTAAATCCGTCAAGCCGTTCTCTTGTGATTGATGGACAAAAGCATTCCTCTGGACATCTTCACATTCTCACATCCAATCATTCACATTTATAATATTAATATGATATGTCTACGAACTATGCAAGGAATGCATAGAAATGCGTTCGTTGCGTGAGCTGAACGAGAGATCTCTAATTCAGTTATGTTGAATTTTTCACTTCAAAAATCTTTTTTTTCATAGTTTACTTAACTCAATTTTTTATTTAGTTTAAGAATCGTTTTAGTCATTAAGAACTCTGTTGTTTTTGACATTTCGGAAAAATAAAATAAAAATATTTTTGTAAGTATAACGAGCTCAAGACCAGTTGATAATAATTCTTAGTTAATTATTATTATTTTTGATTAGAAGAAAAATTTAAAGCAACTAACATATACAGGCTATAGTTATAGTATATATTGGAACGATTTTTCGTCATCCCTTGTCAAATTTGGTTCTGAGACAAACCGGGTTCGGCGTTGTGCCATCATCAGTGTCGATTTTCGTTCTGATCTGTTGTGGTAGTTTGTCTTGTATTTATAGTAGGTAGCAGGTAACGTCAGCATGGGTGTCTGTTTGTGTACGTGTGTGCATGTGTTGTGTGTGTACCTTCAGAAACGGGGGTGGTTTGCATCGATCGGTTTTTTTGTGGTTGACTGAGGCAGGTAAAAGTTGGTGATTTTTGTTGTTTGACCTTTTTTGCTTGTTTTTTGTTTTTGATCTTTTGCTGTTTTGTGCTTATTTGTCGGTGCGTGTGTGTTTGTTGTACCTGAGTGGTTGCTTTGTTTTTTGTAAACCAATTTTAAAGGTTCGAATATTGTGTCTGAAACAGTGTTTGTCTGTTCGTTTATTATTCTACCGTCGAATGTTTTTTGTTTGTAGATTTCCATGTTTTCGAGTACGTTCAGACGTCTGCCTTTTGCTTGTACATGTAGGACCTTGACTGTTTTTTTGATGTTTCCGGGGGGGCATTTATTCTCCGCCATGTGATTCGCAAAGTTGGACTCTGGTATGATGGTTGGATTCCGTATCTTTTTGTTGTAATCTCTAATGTGTTCTCTGAACCTCGTTCTTACTTGTCGTCCGGTTTGTCCTATGTAACTGTACTGGCATTCACAAGTGAGCTTGTATACACCATGGCTGCTAAATGGATCTTCTGAGTTAGTTTGGGTTCTTAGCTTCCGTCCTAAATTGTTCGATGTTTTGAACGCTGTGTTGATATTGTATTTTCTAAGGAAATTTGCTAATTTATATGTTGCCCTTCCAGTATATGTCATTGTTGTCCAGGTTTGTGTACTTTCTTCTCCATTATTTCTTTTTTGTTCTCTAAGGTCTCTCCTGAGTTTATCTACTAGTGCTTTTTTATATCCGTTGTTTGTAGCGATGTTATATATTATTCCAAGCTCTCTTCTATATGCTTCTTGTGTAAGAGGTGTTCTTTCCAATCTTTGTACTAAGTGCCTCAGCGCTGCATTTTTATGTTGTTGTGGGTGGTTCGAGGTATTATGTATTATTGTGTCGGTGGCCGTTGGTTTCCTATATATGTCGTAGTTGAATTTATTGCTAGCTTTATCAATACTTATTGTGAGGTCCAGATAATTGATTCCTCCGTCTTTTTCGGTTTCCATTGTGAATTTTATGTTCAAGTGCTGCTTGTTGAGGTACTCCAGTACTTGCTCTTCGTTGTTGGAAGTTAAAACGCATATGATATCATCCACGTACCTTGCGTAAAATAACACTCCTAATTTGGAATTTAATTCCTGTATATACTCTTTTTCCAGGTTTTGCATAAACGCTTCCATAAGAATAGCCGATGTTGGGTTTCCCATCGCAAGTCCGTTTGTTTGTCTGTATATTTTATTGTTGAATTGAAAATAGTTTTGACGTAGTGTGGTACTTTTTACTTTATCTTTTGTTTTACGTAGTATTATAGAGTTTACTATGTTCAATGTCTCTGCTAGTGGTATTGATGTGTATAGATCTTTTATGTCGAAAGATACCAATTTGCTGTCCTTTGTCACTTCACGGTCCTAAGTTTGTTTATTAGTTCAGATGTATTAGTTATGGTGTGTTCGTTGCTAAGTTCCAGTGTGTCCTTCAATACAGTTTTTAAATATTTAGATAGCTTATAGCATGGTGCCGATTTAAAATTAATGATTGGTCTCATTGGATTGCCAGGCTTGTGGATTTTTGGTAGCGCAATCAGTGGTGGAGTTGACGGGTTCATTTGGACTAATGTATATGCCGAGTTTGTATCTATTATATTTGTTGCAGTTTTTATATCCACTTTGATTTCTTTCTGGTATTCATCCGTGGGGTTCACTCTTATTCTACGACATTCCATATCCTCGATGAGTTTTTCGGTTTTTGCTATATACTCATCTTTTTCAATTAGCACAGTTGTGTTGCCTTTGTCCGCCTTCGTTGCGACAATGTTGTTTATCCTGAGTTTATGTTGCAGGTTCTTGACTGTTTTTGCTCCGTGTTTCTCTTCTCTCCTCCCTTTGCTTTCACTTCCTTGTTTATTATTTCTCGGCACATGTGTCTTGCGTGCTCTTGTTCCTCAACTGGTATTAACGATATTGCGACCTCTGCGTCTACGATCGCCTGTTCCGTTTTTCTTTTTTCGCTTTGGTCTATAATATTGTGTTTCAGTCCCTTTTTAAGAAGTTGTTCTTCCGCCGCGGTGATGGCCACTGTCGTTAGGTTTACGAGCCTGGCATGGAAATGGTGGGGTTGTTGGTTGTTGTCCCGTTCGCGACGTCCTGTCAGCTGATCTAATTTCCGGTTCAGCGTCCTGTATTTCTGTTGTAGTTCATGTTCGACCTCAGTTCTTATGCGCTCGAAGCATTCCATTAACGTATCGGTAGGTAATTGCTCCGCCAACCTTAAATGGATGGATAAAATTTCGGCATTTATTCCATCTTTCTTGGCGTACTGGTTTTTCAACTCATATCTTAGGAAGTCTCTTTCCGCCTTCCTAATTGTCCTCTTGCTTGTATTGGTGTTTGTTTTCATCGTTATTTTTGCAAATTTTGGTGTCACATTCAATTCTATGCATTGTTTGTTAAACCAAATGTTTGCCTTCGTTGTATGCAATTTTAGTAAACGTCGTTTGTAAACTATTAGTAGACCGTTTTCGTTTAAGTTAAAAGCATTAACTGTTTTATTTTGTTTTGTTGTTTTTCCGACAGGGTGAATGATTGATGTATATTGGAACGATTTTTCGTCATCCCTTGTCAAATTTGGTTTTGAGACAAACCGGTTTCGGCGTTGTGCCATCATCAGTGTCGATTTTCGTTCTGATCTGTTGTGGTAGTTTGTCTTGTATTTATAGTAGGTAGCAGGTAACGTCAGCATGGGTGTCTGTTTGTGTACGTGTGTGCATGTGTTGTGTGTGTACCTTCAGAAACGGGGGTGGTTTGCATCGATCGGTTTTTTTATGGTTGACTGAGGCAGGTAAAAGTTGGTGATTTTTGTTGTTTGACCTTTTTTGCTTGTTTGTTGTTTTTGATCTTTTGCTGTTTTGTGCTTATTTGTCGGTGCGTGTGTGTTTGTTGTACCTGAGTGGTTGCTTTGTTTTTTGTAAACCAATTTTAAAGGTTCGAATATTGTGTCGGAAACAGTGTTTGTCTGTTCGTTTATTATTCTACCGTCGAATGTTTTTTGTTTGTAGATTTCCATGTTTTCGAGTACGTTCAGACGTCTGCCTTTTGCTTGTACATGTAGTACCTTGACTGTTTTTTTGATGTTTCCGGCTACCTACTATAAATACAAGACAAACTACCACAACAGATCAGAACGAAAATCGACACTGATGATGGCACAACGCCGAAACCGGTTTGTCTCAAAACCAAATTTGACAAGGGATGACGAAAAATCGTTCCAATATACATCAATCATTCACCCTGTCGGAAAAACAACAAAACAAAATAAAACAGTTAATGCTTGTCAGGCTTTTAACTTAAACGAAAACGGTCTACTAATAGTTTACAAACGACGTTTACTGAAATTGCATACAACGAAGGCAAACATTTGGTTTAACAAACAATGCATAGAATTGAATGTGACACCAAAATTTTGCAAAAATAACAATGAAAACAAACACCAATACAAGCAAGAGGACAATTAGGAAGGCGGAAAGAGACTTCCTAAGATATGAGTTGAAAAACCAGTACGCCAAGAAAGATGGAATAAATGCCGAAATTTTATCCATCCATTTAAGGTTGGCGGAGCAATTACCTACCGATACGTTAATGGAATGCTTCGAGCGCATAAGAACTGAGGTCGAACATGAACTACAACAGAAATACAGGACGCTGAACCGGAAACTAGATAAGCTGACAGGACGTCGCGAACGGGACAACAACCAACAACCCCACCATTTCCATGCCAGGCTCGTAAACCTAACCACAGTGGCCATCACCGCGGCGGAAGAACAACTTCTTAAAAAGGGACTGAAACACAATATTATAGACCAAAGCGAAAAAAGAAAGACGGAACAGGCGATCGTAGACGCAGAGGTCGCAATATCGTTAATACCAGTTGAGGAACAAGAGCACGCAAGACACATGTGCAGAGAAATAATAAACAAGGAAGTGAAAGCAAAGGGAGGAGAGAAGAGAAACACGGAGCAAAAAACAGTCAAGAACCTACAACATAAACTCAGGATAAACAACATTGTCGCAACGAAGGCGGACAAAGGCAACACAACTGTGCTAATTGAAAAAGATGAGTATATAGCAAAAACCGAAAAACTTATCGAGGATATGGAATGTCGTAGAATAAGAGTGAACCCCACGGATGAATACCAGAAAGAAATCAAAGTGGCTATAAAAACTGCAACAAGAATAATAGATACAAACTCGGCATATACATTAGTCCAAATGAACCCGTCAACTCCACCACTGATTGCGCTACCAAAAATCCACAAGCCTGGCAATCCAATGAGACCAATCATTAATTTTAAATCGGCGCCATGCTATAAGCTATATAAATATTTAAAAACTGTATTGAAGGACACACTGGAACATAGCAACGAACACACCATAACTAATACTCTCTCTCTTTATGGCGCGATATACAACAGGTATATCATCATAAACCTCCTAAGAGATTTTTGCGCCAAGCTTCTCTTCCAATTTGTGGTTTGCCGATTTGAATTTTCCCTACAAATTGGTGGGACCTACAGTTTTTTGCCGACTCCGAACGGCATCTGCAAAGAAGACGAATTTTTGCTGAGAAGCCTGTCATGGCAGAAATACACTCGGAGAGTTTGCCAAACCACTGCCGAGGGGCGACCCCGTTTTGAAAAACTTTTTTTCAAATCACTTTTGATGTTACCTGTACCAGGGCTCGAACCATGGACCTTCGGTGTGGTAGGCCGGCAACACTACCTCCACACCACGGCGGCGGCCATAACTAATACATCTGAACTAATAAACAAACTTAGGACCGTTGAAGTGACAAAGGACAGCAAATTGGTATCTTTCGACATAAAAGATCTATACACATCAATACCACTAGCAGAGACATTGAACATAGTAAACTCTATAATACTACGTAAAACAAAAGATAAAGTAAAAAGTACCACACTACGTCAAAACTATTTTCAATTCAACAATAAAATATACAGACAAACAAACGGACTTGCGATGGGAAACCCAACATCGGCTATTCTTATGGAAGCGTTTATGCAAAACCTGGAAAAAGAGTATATACAGGAATTAAATTCCAAATTAGGAGTGTTATTTTACGCAAGGTACGTGGATGATATCATATGCGTTTTAACTTCCAACAACGAAGAGCAAGTACTGGAGTACCTCAACAAGCAGCACGGGAACATAAAATTCACAATGGAAACCGAAAAAGACGGAGGAATCAATTATCTGGACCTCACAATAAGTATTGATAAAGCTAGCAATAAATTCAACTACGACATATATAGGAAACCAACGGCCACCGACACAATAATACATAATACCTCGAACCACCCACAACAACATAAAAATGCAGCGCTGAGGCACTTAGTACAAAGATTGGAAAGAACACCTCTTACACAAGAAGCATATAGAAGAGAGCTTGGAATAATATATAACATCGCTACAAACAACGGATATAAAAAAGCACTAGTAGATAAACTCAGGAGAGACCTTAGAGAACAAAAAAGAAACAATGGAGAAGAAAGTACACAAACCTGGACAACAATGACATATACTGGAAGGGCAACATATAAATTAGCAAATTTCCTTAGAAAATACAATATCAACACAGCGTTCAAAACATCGAACAATTTAGGACGGAAGCTAAGAACCAAAACTAACTCAGAAGATCCATTTAGCAGCCATGGTGTATACAAGCTCACTTGTGAATGCCAGCACAGTTACATAGGACAAACCGGACGGCAAGTAAGAACGAGGTTCAGAGAACACATTAGAGATTACAACAAAAAGATACGGAATCCAACCATCATACCAGAGTCCAACTTTGCGAATCACATGGCGGAGAATAAATGCCCCCCCGGAAACATCAAAAAAACAGTCAAGGTCCTACATGTACAAGCAAAAGGCAGACGTCTGAACGTACTCGAAAACATGGAAATCTACAAACAAAAAACATTCGACGGTAGAATAATAAACGAACAGACAAACACTGTTTCCGACACAATATTCGAACCTATAAAATTGGTTTACAAAAAACAAAGCAACCACTCAGGTACAACAAACACACACGCACCGACAAATAAGCACAAAACAGCAAAAGATCAAAAACAACAAACAAGCAAAAAAGGTCAAACAACAAAAATCACCAACTTTTACCTGCCTCAGTCAACCACAAAAAAACCGATCGATGCAAACCGCCCCCGTTGCTGAAGGTACACACACAACACATGCACACACGTACACAAACAGACACCCATGCTGACGTTACCTGCTACCTACTATAAATACAAGACAAACTACCACAACAGATCAGAACGAAAATCGACACTGATGATGGCACAACGCCGAAACCGGTTTGTCTCAAAACCAAATTTGACAAGGGATGACGACAAATCGTTCCAATATACATCAATCATTCACCCTGTCGGAAAAACAACAAAACAAAATAAAATAGTTATAGTACTATTTCGAAAACAGCCACGATTTCTCGTCAGACTAATTCGAATAGTTTTGCTATTTCAGAGGATATTGTGGAGAATCGAACCCACTCACTCTGATTGCCAGCGCAGCTGCCTAACTAATAAAAAAATAATGCCATGCAAGCGTGTAAATGAGTTTTCTTCGTTTTGTTGAAAGTTCGGAAGTTAACTCTTAATTGGCTGGACCATTATAGTTAATTATATTAACTATTTTAAATCAAATCAAAAATTAATTGAAACCCAGAAAATTTTCATTTTAATTTGTAACTCATAAAAATATATATAACAATAGAATAAACTTCAGAAAATAACCAAGTACAATTAACAAAGTATATAAACCCCACATTTACTTCCTAACCATCATAAACAAATGATTGGCATAAATAATAAAACTGTTACTTACGGTCGCTGGTGAGTTCAATTTGACAACGCATGGCAAAACTGCTAAGCCTCCTTTCTGGGCTATAACACGGGTATTGTTTTTGGTTGCGAAATGTGACTGACTAGAATCTCCAAAATGGTTCTTTATGGCGGCCATTTTATTAAAGTCTGCAATTAATGAAAGTTTAAGTTCGGGAAAAAATTCAACTAGCTGACACTTCATAAACGCTAAATATCTGTGTCTTTAACTTTACAAACATACGATATGTTTGTGTGTAATAGGGTTACTTTTCAAATCAATGGGTTTGGACTAGAATATAGCTTAGTATATTTCTTTTTAACCCTTTCTGCCATCAATCACCATAACAAACTAAAATTTAAAATTAAATATAGAAACATATTAGTTCTTACTTAATTATTACTCTTATTTTAATGGAAAAATTGTAAGAAGAAGAAACACAGGTTATATATAGTTATACTATGGTTTTGAAAACAGCCTAATTATGTTTGTTACAGAAAGTCTCACTGATCTTAAGCAAAGACTTCTGATTTCCGGTCGTCCCAAGTCTACAATAAACTACTGGCGAAAAGAGATACATACTCGTATTACATTTTATTTATAAGATGCTTGCAGGCCATTTCAAAAAATGTGCCTCCTCATCTCTTGCTTCCTCTTCCTCTGCCGAATAATTCCATCTCTGCTCATATTTTTTTTCTTTCTCTTTCCTATGGCAAATCAATTTTGTTCTATTGGGGGTGGATTATTTGCACATAGGAATTTTTAGTCAAATTAAAGTTTTGTTTTGTGCTAACAACTCCCCACTGAAATTTAACCGTCCGGGCTTGAAGTAGTGACTTTTTCAAATATTTGGTGATTTCTTTCTATTACAGATTCGTGTTACGAGTGTAGGTTTATCTCCTTACCTGCACAAGTATGGGATGACCGTTTAAATAAATATAACGAACTTTATATTTATAAGGTTTAGTTACAATAACTTGCTTTAATTATAGGTTTAATGGTTATTAAATGGATGTTGAAATTTATAAAGTAATAACAAAGTATTTTAAGATGAATTCGGTTTATATCAAGAAAGTCTTCCGATCACGTTGCTAGCTTCGTACTCACTCACTGACTGACTTTACATTGCATGTATACGTGTCTCGTAGCATCAACAGGGTTGAATTTATTGGTAGCATGTTTAAGGTTGCATTTCGTAAGTGATGTGACATTCGGTTAATTCGATAATTGGTTTATGATCGATATTTTTCATCGACAGTATTTTAAGCCTTCCCGTTCCTTAGATTATGGGTCATACGATTGGCAAATCCACCAATTCCTTTATTTTTGTAGCTACCGCGACTACTACTCTAAATGGACCTGTCCGATAATCCGGAAAAGTAAAAGTAAATAAAGAATAAAACCGCCTTACTTGTATTTCGTTTATGTAAAGTTTATTGAGGCTAGCTGTGCAAAGCAATATTGGACGAACTAACGAAGTAAAAACGAAGTGAATTGAAATTACAATGCTTGCACAGGTATTTATAGCCCATCATGACTATGCTGGTCGTCAGTGATGCATATTTGCGTACTCTTGTGCACAGCACAAAGATATATATTTTGACATGACATTGCGATAGGCCTACACATAACATTGACCATAACATTTATATACGATAGTCGAATAAAGTAGACATGTTTGATAAACATAAACGGTGGCAGTTACAGTCTTCCCCTGAAATCAACCCGATGATGTTTACGATCATGTGGTCTTTCACGGACGTCCTTGGCGGCATATAATATTAACTGGATCTTCAGGAACGTTGTCAGAGCTACGATATGAAGTTAGTGACGATGCATGGTATGTGGGCAATGGACACTGAAGATTGTCCTGTTGTTGTTGTTGTGGTAACGACAAAAACACTCCCCGAAGGTTTTGGGGAGTGTTGTCGAATTAACAGTCCTTGGCCGGATTTGAACCCGGTATGCTCCGGTACTCCCTTGCGGTACTTCCCGACTGTTGTCGTAGCGATTTATGACCAGTGAAACCTTCTAGGTCATGTCACCCCTCCTTCAGTAAAGAAGGATAATATGGGTAGTGAGAGGTGAGAGGCATCATATCAGTAGATTAACCATCGAGTTGCACGTCAGGAGGCAGCATCTTGTTTTTCAATAATTACGTAAGGTCCGTCTCGTAGTGGTAAAAATTTCGATGTTAGTTTCTTGGCAGCATTACTCAAAACGTGAGTCTTCACAATCACCTTAGCTCCAATCCTTACTCCTTCTTGATCGCGTCTTCTCAGATTAGATACAGCTTCATTAGCGGTTGGGGGTGCGCGCACTCTTGGGTGGCAATTTACTTTAGAGAAGGTCCGGTCGATTACATAATGACCAGCAGTGTCTTTGTTGTGATAGTTATCTAAAATAGCTGGAAGCTCGGATGTTGGACCAACTAGCTGTGCCTCCTCACTGTATTCATCGTTATAACAGTAGAGAATGCCTTCGTTCATAGTGAATCTTCTCTTGGTCCAATATACAGCGTCATCCGTCTCCCCCTCGAAAAAAGCAATACTGGATTTTACCGTGGGACTTCCTTCGATCCATGTCGTGGATGGAGGATTATATGGTTAAGGTATGCGAATATCGTTACGTTGTTTAAGGATGAGCCGTCCAATCAATCGCTGGAACGTTGCTGGAGCATTACGCAAACTAAAATGCATTCGTTTAATGTATGTGCCAAATGATATAACGAATGCCGTGTTGTCCAGATCTTTTTCCTTCACACTGATTTGCCAATATCCAGCCTGTAGGACCAATGTCGATATAAAATTGTTAGCTTTAGCTGCATGTAGCAAGTCGTAAACTAGTGGATTTCTTCGGTACGATATTCGCATCCTACAATAACACCAACCCGGAGTATTTCATGTATTTCTTTATGGACATAAACGGTGGCCGGTAAAAGACGCATTTACCGCCTTAACTCAAATTGCCAACGTTCCTTTGTTTTCTGGCAGAAGTGTGTCATATATGGCCCAAACGACGGTAACAAAAGTTATTGATGAATGTGTATCCTTTTTCGAAAACAAATTCTGTCGAAGGTGGGTAAATTTTCATAGAGTGAAAAAGAGGAGAGTAAGTAAGCGAACACTTTTATACCAAATTCGGCACCCTCGGTGCTGTTGACTACTTGGATGGCGCTCACGTGAGGATATGCTACCACATTATAGTTACGAGTATAACGTTCCTTGATTTAAGCGAAGCAGACCGGCATCTGCGGACATTATACTAAAATGGGAAACCCAACTTTTGGCTACTGGGTTATTATATTTGACTTTTTAATTTATTTTTTGCTTCAGTAAAATAAAACAATCTGACAGGTATCTCCGGGTATCCTCTACAGCCATTGGGACCCATTCCAATGCCGTTCAGACGCGATACATGGAGTTACATTGCAAAGCCTGAAACCAATGAACAATAAGGAAACGTCGATTGCAGATTTAAATATAAGACTACAATTAGCAGAAATCCTAATGTAATTACGTTCCCAACACTTTGAATAACTATGACAAGCTAAAAACGCAGGCAAAAATAAACGTACAAATCGCTTATCGCGAAAGTCATATTTTGCGAAGGTTAGTTTTTTCTAAATAATAAATGACATTATTATTTTTTACTCTTGGTAAAAATAATTGTTTCATTAAAAGGATATATGAAAGCATATGCGTTAAGCATTGAAGAAATAATTGTTTTACTGCATATTTGATTTCCATATTTTAGTATTAATGACGTCGAATTTTTATTGAAATTAGTGCATCATTGTTTGAAAGGTGAACTTAACGTTGGAAATTTTTAAGTGGCGAATAATCCACCTGCGCAGACTTAAGTCGCTCAGTGATGATGAAATACAAACACATTTAGCAAATAGTCACTTCAATATACTTTTCCAACATGGTTATGTTGAAACTAAGCTTTACAAAGGAAATAATTGATTGAATTTTTGCAAGGTAAGTAAGATATTTATCACCACTTAACTTTTATTTATTTTTTCCAGGAAAATTGTGTTCCAACAAAGATGAAATTGGTGATGCTACACCTTTAACGTACAAAAAATTGGAACTTTCATTCAAAAATACGGCTATCATTTCACCTGAGCAACATTTTCACCTGATCATTTTAGTCAAATATTGGAGATTATTTCAAGCGGCTCTTTTACAAAATGCACTTCGCGCTTTAGAGGGCAACGGGATCCAGCGGCGGTAGTGGAATTTGTTGGTATTATAAAAGTGAACAAAGATATTGAAAAAATTTCAGATGCAGATGCCTTACGGGGCACGCCACTTTTGCTGGAAGATTATGCAGCGACTTGGTGGATGGTTGCAAAATAAAACGAACAAAGTCATAAAAAATTTTATTTGCACTTTTTATATCAATTATAATATTTAATGTCCGGTCCCTTAATGGGGAAGGTGCCGCTGCCCGGCTGGTTGAGGTCCTGAGCAAAGCAAAAGCTGACATCACCGCTATACAAGAGATGGACGGGGCGAGGAAACACGACCAAAACACCTTGCAACATCTACTGGAGTGGGCATGAAGACAAGCGCAGATTCGGCGTGGGATTTGTGGTTGGAGAGAGACTCCGTCACCGAGTACTGTCGTTCACACCCGTGAACGAGCGTCTCGCTGCCATCCGCATAAAAGTTCGATTTTTCACCATATCGTTTATCTGCGCTCATGCACCGACGGAAGAGAAGGACGACGTGGAAAAGGATGCATTCTACGAGCGCATGGAAGAAGCATACGAGTGCAGCCCCCGTCATGATATCAAAGTCGAGCTTGGCGACTTTAACGCCAGGGTGGGTAGGGAGGGTGTATTTGGCCCCCCTGTCGGGAAGTTCAGTCTTCACGATCAGACTTCGCCAAATGGATTCAGGCTGATCGACTTCGCCGGTGCCCGAAACATGGTCATATCCAGCGCTACATGGCTGTCCCCCGATCGAAAAACACGCAACCAGATCGATCACGTTGTGATAGACGGACGGCATGTTTCCAGCGTTTTAGATGTTCGCACAGTACGAGGACCTAACATCGACTCTGATCACTACCTAGTAGCAGCTAAGATGCGTACCCGCCTCTGTACGAAAAAACAGGTGCAACAAAAAACGCAGGGAAAGCTGGACGTCGAAAAGCTGCAATCGCAACAGACCGCCAATTATTTCGCAGGTCGCCTCTCACACCTGCTCTCCGAGAGCACAATTCAACCTAGTGGAATGCATGAGCAGTGGGATCATATCTCAGGAGCACTCCGTACCGCAGCCGAAGAAGTAATTGGATTCCGGCGAACGCGAAGAAACAACTGGTATGAGGATGAAGAGTGCCGCGCTGCAACGAAAAGAAAGGACGAAGCCTACAAGGCAACGCTGAGATCGAATGCAACGAGGAGTGTGTGTGAACACTACCGCGAGTTGAAGAGGGAAGCGAGGCGGCTTTTCCGGGCGAAAAAAGAGAGGCAGGAAAGCGTGAAACAACGAAGGTTTTAAACCCGGGGCAAACTCCTGTGAGAATGAGAACGGCGAGCTGGTGGCCGATGTTCAGAGAGCACTCAGAATATGGAGGGATCACTTCTCTGCCCTTTTAAATGGAGAAACTGAGCAAGAAACCAGAGAAGATGCCGAAGCCGAGCCCACAATCGAAGATGATGGAATTGACGTTCCACAACCCGACTATAATGAGGTGCGAATAGCAATATCCCGATTGAAAAACAATAAAGCAGCTGGCGCTGATGGTTTGCCTGCTGAGCTATTCAAGCACGGAGTCGAGGAGCTGGTAAGGCGCATGCATCAGCTTCTATGCAGAATATGGTTGGATGAATGCATGCCTGAAGATTGGAATCTAAGTGTTCTCTGCCAAATCCACAAGAAGGGTGATCCTGCAAACTGCACCAACTATCGCGGAATCAGCCTTTTGAATATCGCATATAAGGTCCTATCAAGCGTATTGTGCGAAAGACCGAAGCCTGATGTGAACAGACTGATTGGACCTTATCAGTGTGGCTTCAGACCTGGTAAATCTACCATCGACCAGATTTTTACAATACGCCAAATCTTGGAAAAACCTGTGAAAAAAGAATCGACACACTCATCTCTCTGTTGATTTTAAAGCCGCTTTCGATAGCACGAAAAGGAGCTGCCTATATGCCGCTATGTCTGAATTTGGTTTCCCCGCAAAAACTTATACGGCTATGCAAAATGACCTTGAGCAACACCGCCAGCTCGGTCAGAATTGGGAAGTACCTCTCAGAGTCGTTCGAAACTAAACGAGGTTTCAGACAGGGTGACCCTCTATCGTGCGGTTTCTTTAATTTAATGCTGGAGAAAATAATACAAACTGCAGAACTTAACCGCGCTGGAACAATATTTCATAAAAGCGTGCAACTCCTGGCATATGCTGACGATATTGATATCATTGGCCTTAACAACCGCGCCGTAACTTCTGCTTACTCCAAATTAGAAAAAGAAGCGGAGAAAATGGGATTGGTGGTGAACGAGGGCAAAACGAAGTACCTTCTGTCATCATGCAAAGAGTCACCGCATTCGCGCCTTGGCAACCAAGCCACTGTTGGCAGCAATAGTTTCGAAATAGTAAAGGACTTCGTTTACCTGGGAACCAGCATTAACACCAACAATAATGTTAGCCTAGAAATCCGACGAAGAATGACTCTTGCAAACAAATGCTACTTCGGACTGAGTAGGCAATTGAAAAGTAAAGTCCTCTCTCGACGAACGAAAATAACACTCTACAAGTCACTCATTGCACCCGTCCTGCTATATGGTGCAGAAGTGTGGACACTAACAACATCTGATGAGGCGGCTCTGGGAGTATTCGAGAGAAAGGTTCTTCGAAAGATTTGTAGACCTTTACGCGTTGGCGACGGCGAGTACCGCAGAAGATTTAATGATGAGCTGTATGAACTCTACGCAGACGCCGACATATTTCAGCGAATTAAAACACAGCGGCTTCGCTGGCTAGGCCACGTAGTGCGAATGAGCGAAGATGCTCCAGCCCAGAAGCTATTCTTATCGGCACCCTTCGGTGGAAGCAGGGGAAGAGGGAGACCACCACTCCGATGGAAGGACCAAGTGGAGACCGATTTGAGATCCCGCGGTGTTTCCAATTGGCGCCAGTTGGCGCAACGAAGAAACGGCTGGCAAGCTATGTTGGACGGTCAAAATCGCCCAGGCGGTTAGATGACCATTTAAAGAAGAAGACTATTGCCATTTGACTGGTGAATATAGAGGTCCAGCACATAATAAATGTAATTTGGAATATCAGATAGCAAATTTTATTCCAATATTTTTCCATATTTTATCGAAATATGATTGTCATTTATTTGTAAAAGAGTTATCATCTGTTAAGGGGGATATAAGTTTTATTCCCTTAAACAAAGAATTGTAAATTTGGATATCAAAGAGAATATATGTTAACGATAGAGATACCATTGAACTTCGGTTTTAGACTCATTTCGATTCATGCCTTCTAGTTTAAACAGTTTAGCTAAGAATTTAAATAATAATGATGTAGAAATAACAAAGTATTTTTCCCCTAACGATCATCACTTTGATTCAATGAAACGTATGACTACATAGATTCAGAAGAACGTCTTAACGAAACACAATTACCTATTCGTTCACATTTTTTTTAGTAAATTATCAAATGAATCATTTAGTATCGATGATAATCAGCATGATCAAGAGGTTTGGGCAACACTTAATTGCTCCAATTTATTAGATTATTTATTATTATATCTAAAGGTAGATGTGCTACTACTTAGTGAAATTTTTGAAAATTTTAGAAAATTATGTAAAGGAATTTCTGGACTAGACCCATGTCAATATTATACATCTTCAGGGTTATCTTGGGACGCAATGCTCAAACTAGAATAACTAGTATAGAATTAGAATTGATAACATGCATACTTTTATTTTGTCGGGGACTATTGTTCAATGTTGTAAACGGCGTTCAGTTGCTACCAATAAATATTTAAGTGATTACGATGCGACTAAGCCTTCAAATTATATAATTTATTTAGATGTTAACAATAATTTTGAATGGGTGGAAAACATAGAGGACTTTAATGTTTTTAGTATACCAGAAGATTCCTTAGTTGGTTACATATTAGAAGTAGATTTAGATTATCCCATAAACACTCACAATATTAATAATGACTTACCATTTTGTTTTGAAAATAAAAAAGTTGACTCAATGAAAAACTCAAAGTTGATCGGTGATTTGGGGAACAAAATAAAATATATTGTTCATTATAAAAATTTGTAACAATGTATTAAACATGGTCTTGTATTAAGGAAAATCCATAGAATTCTACAATTTAATCAATCGGATTGGTTAAAAAAATATATATTGATTTAAATAATTATCATAGAACATTAGCGGTAAATAACCCTGTGGAACAAATTCAGGTTAGCAAAAGTTAGGTCGATTCTGAGAGTGAGGGGTGAAAATAGAGGCTAAATTAAAAGACCCGTATAGCGGCGTTTGTTTATGTTAGTTCGAATTTTTTTTTTAACCGACCTTCGAACTTTGCAGTCAAACGCCGATTTTCAGCCTATTGTTTGTTTGGTTTTTTGGCTATAACTCGTCGACTAATTGATATTTTTTCAATCTGTTATAGCTAAATTATTGCTAGAGACCCGTGCAACAATTAAAATTAAAAAAAAATTGATTTATAAAATTTTTGTAGTACTTATGAAGCAAAATGTTGGAATTTTTTTTTTCATGCTTTTTGAACATATTTTCCACAAAACTAAGTCTTTTTTCTTTCTGTTCGATCTATAATATGCTTCTCATTTTTTCAGTGTTGATTTTGAAGAAACATTGAAAAAAAAATTATAAAAATACGGAAAAAATATAATTTTGAAATGTTAGTTATGAAAAGTTTTAAGTAAAAAAAATTAAATTAATGATTCGGCCAGTTGCCGTTTAGCAGGCGGCTGTGGATCAACATCACTGCTCTCTCTAATATCTTGGTCGTCGTCATCATCATCAAAAAGGTCGATAAATTCGTTCAACTTATATTCTGGAATTTCATCTTTGTCTTCCCCTTCTTCCTCTTTTTCTTTGTCTTCCTCTTCTGCAAAGGTGTTTTTATACCACCAACAAATTTCAGCGAGTATTGCATCTGGAGATCTCTTTCCTCTGTACCTGAAACGAAAATAGTTTTCAATCGTTAACATGTTTAAATTGTGCACTCTGACAAAGATATTAGAAAAATCTAGTTACCTTATTTCAAATGGAAGCGCAGTTTGGTGATAACGTTCGCCTTGCATATCAGATTCAGTTGGCAACTGTTAGCGAGTTGATCAAGATGCACCGGAATGACCCGGGTTTTTTCACCCGGCCAAGGGCTGTTATTTCAGTGTAACCCTGTCCAATCTGGGGCAGGGCGAAGCACTGTTAACAACAACAACAACAACAACAACATGAATTTTGTACGACATATTAACCCCAATTTCATCGAAAGCTGCCAACATGTTTGCAACAGATTCCTTGAAGTTGTCTTTGCATTCTTTACCCAAAAGTCCTTTAATGACTGCTTTCAATGCGAGCCATGCATTTAATTCTCAGTCTGTCAGAACTTCGTCAAAATCTTGACGACTCATTAGTTTCCGTATGTCGGGACCATTAGCAACCTCTTCCTCAATTTTGGCGTTACTTAGTCTTGGGAAAATGTCTTTTAAGCGGTTGAATACTGCTGGTCTTTTTGCGATACGTTTCAAAAATTTTTTAGCAATGCCAAGTTTAATGTGGAGCAACGGCAACAAAATTTTCATTTCAGGAACAAGACTTTCGTGTAGCCTATTGTCTTTAGGCCATTACCGTCCAATGCGACTATTCCAGTTATGCTGTTCGTACTGGTTTCTTTCCCTAATACCTTCTCCGTATCGTGAATCCCAATCGCACAAAAAACACGGATATTTTGGAAGGCCAGATGCTGTTAAGCCTGTAATCAATGAAACTATTTTGAGGTCGCATCAAATGCGCCACTGGTGTTCATTATATTTGACTACTTCCAGAACGTGTTTCAAATTATCGAAATTTTCAGTAGTGTCAGTGCTATACGCAATTGGAACAGAAGGCATTCTATTCGTTTTGTGCAAAAGCAGAACTTTTAAGCTGATTAGTGAACTATCGATGAATAAACTCCAATCATCTTTTTTTTGGTTAACCCTATCGTCTCCATTAACTTTTCGATATCGTTGCAATAAGCGAAATTTTTTGTATCATTCACATTAAAGAACTTTTTTAACTCTTTTTGGCGTTTTTGATATGCTGTTACTTTGGTACCTTTCGCCAGCAAATTATTTCCTTTCAAAAATGAAGCCAGTTCTTCTGATTTCCTCTGAGTTAAACCCAAAATTGCAACAATTGCATCGAATTGCTTTTGTGTGACTAGGATTGGGTCCTTTGATGTTTCATAGGATGTACCTTCACCAGGGTCGTATTCTGAGAAGAAATGCATGGATATAGCAGCGGCGGTTGTAGTACTGATATCTGTTTGAAGATCAATACTTCGGTATGTTGGTACTGGAACGAATTCTGAGTGCGGTAATGGTAATTGGACACTTGGCACTGCTACATAAGTTTTATTCTTTGCCTTTCCTTCTATTCAAAGTTTTATGGTAGTTGATACATCCATAGCAATTTTCTTGTTGATGCGGGCTGTTGTTTAACCCCATCATTGATATACCAAAAGGCATAACTAGCCTTCTTCTTTTCACTTTTCCATTGCATAACTCTTGAATAGCAATTAAAGCAAACTTTTTCAGGGGCAAGTGATAAACTCTTGCGAGAAATACCGTTTATAGGCTTCCAAAAAACAATCACTCGCATTGCCACATTTTTCATCGCTTGCTATGAAACGTCCACAAACATTACAAAAATGGTCCATTTTACATTTTGGTTCCGACCTTTTTAATACAGTATATATTATACAATGTTGTTTTTGTTATTTTTATGAAACCGATGCACCTAACCTAAATCCCTCACAAAATGAAATAAGTTCCAAAAAAATTAATAGCGAATTTTATCACGACCGAGCGAAAATTAAAAGACATCAGCTTCGGCTGAGTTTCGAGTCTTAACTGAATCTTTATTTTTGATATTAGTTCGCTTGTACGAAATAAATAAAAATCGCTACCTGTGAGGTGGTTGGAGACAAAAAAGAGGAAGACGAGGAAAAAGAGGAAGAAGGGAAAGACATTTATTGCATTTGACTGCAAAGTTCGATTAAAATAAAATCCGAACTAACACAAACAAATGCCGCGATACGGGTCTTCTAATTTAGCCTCTATTTTCACCCCTCACTCTGAGAATCTAACCTGAATTTGTAAGTTTGAAGAAAATTTCTTTAAATTATTAAATAATGCGGTGTTGGGAAAACTATGGAAAATGTAGATTAAAGGGTAAATGTTAAATTAGTACAAGATTGGGAAATTACTAATATTAGGGGAAGAGTCAGGAAAAAATTAGGTGCTAGAGCCTTAATAGCAAAACGAAATTTCCACAGCCTAAGAAAATTTCTGATAATTTAATAGCGATTCAATTGAAACAAGTGTCAACTCTGCACAATAAGCCGCTATATATTGGTTTTACCGCTTTAGAACTTTCTAAAGTTAAAATGTATAGTTTCCATTATGATTATATCAAAGAGAAATATAAAAGTACTATTGCTTTGAATTATATGGATACTGATTCATTCATATATGATATTCAAACTGACAACTTTTATGATGATATTCGTGTTGACATTTAAAATTTTTTTGATACTTCTTCATATCCAATAGAAAATATTTTAAATTTTCCTCGGGTGAATAAGAAGGTTCTCGGTATGATGGAGGATGAATGTAATGAGAAGTTAATAAAAGAATTTATTGGTTTAAGAGCGAAAATGTGTTCATTTAGAATTGATAATGATATAAGTGAAATTAAAAAAAATTAAGGGAATAAAAAAGTGTGTAACTTCTACATTGGGTTTAGGTGATTTTAGAAAATGTCTATTGGAAAATAAATTGTATAGTGCATCAATGTGTACATTTAGATCTAAATTACATACGGTTTATATTCAAAATATTTATAAAGTAGCGCCAAGCAATATAGATGATAAGGAAATTGTAGGGGAAAATCATATTGATATTTATGCTTATTGGCATTTCGAAACGTAATAATAGTACTTAACTGTAATACAAAAAGAAAAAATAAATAAACAATTTACATTTTATACTATTTGTTTTTATTAAATAAAAATTTTAAACATAATTGACCACATATTACTGTGTTGTATTTTTGTTTCTGCTCATAATTGCAATGTATTAGTGGCTTCAGGTAATCAATAACTTCTAATGGTGGCTGTAAATTTCCAAAACTATCAAAATATTCTTTATAATTTTTGTTTTTATAGTATCCATCAGCATCACCTAAATCAAGAATTCCACATTCTTGGGATTTCGGTTTATTCGGTAAGGAATTTCGCATAAAAATTTCTCTGAAATATTTAAGATGTTTGCAATATTTCATTAAATCTACGTCTGTTAACGGCCTTTTTAATAAGGTTTTTTATTAGTTTTTTGGATAGGGTCGTAAAAATAAACCATACCCCTTTTATATGGTTTGAGAAATAACCCCTTCCCCTAAACGATTGATTCCATATATCTATCATGACTGCTTGCCTCGGTCAATTGCTCCTTTCCATTCCTGATATCATTCAAAACTTTTGCTATAGTTGATCCACCAGATGCTATACCACCAAGTGCACCTACCGCTGTTAAAATAGGAAGTAGTGGTAAAATTCCACCAATTTTTGTGACTGGAATTATTCTCGGTATTTTAACTTTTTTATTTTTAAAGCTAGACTTTATAGCATCCTGAGAAATGTTATAAGCCTCATTAAATGATTGGGGCTTCTTTTTGTTCAGCATGTTGATACCTTTTTCACAGCCTTCAAAAACATTTTGTTAGATGACACTTTACGGTGTTTCATCTTTTAACGTTTTTTACTTTTAGATGTATTTATTTTCTTATTTTTAATACCCATTCCCAATTTGAGTTTTGCTTTCATTGCATTTGTAACGAACCAAGCGTTTGCTCGTTCTTTGAAATCACTATTCTTAGATGTAACACGTTGCCAGGCTTTCTCCGATAAAACTGTCGGCTTGATGTCTGTTATTTATATCTTTAGATTGGGAATATGAAATATCATGTTCTCTACAGGCTGCTTCTAAGGGATTTATACCCTTATCTCCTCATTCTAACCCTTGTTCCAGGGCCACAATATTGATATCCGGGTAAATGAAGTAAAATAGGTACAGAATTGATTAAGCTATTTACAAAACCTTGTTCAATCTTTTTATGTATTAGTACCATAAGGTGATTTTTTTTTCTTAATAATAATGTGGGTGAGTGTGGGTGAGCTATAATTAAATGATACCTTTATTATAAAAGCGATGGTATATACTGCTTGAAATCTAGTAAACAAAATGAAAGTTGTTAAACAACGTCTCCAACTTAATGTTAATAATGCTGAAAATTATATAAATGTTAAACATGTCACTAGACATAGTCCCCTTTTACCAAATTCCATACGAGCTCTGATTGGAGGACCATCAAACTGTGGAAAAACTAACGTTACGCTCAGTTTAATTGAAAGCCCAAACGGGCTTAATTTCCGAAATATATACATTTATTTAAAAACAATATATCAACCGAAATATATCTATTTAAAAAGGCTTATTGACCCGATAAAAGGAATAAATATTTATACTTTTAGTGAAAACGTTGATATTATCAAGCCCACTGAAGCCAAATCGGACTCAATTTTTATATTCGATGATGTAATATGCGGAAAACAAAGTACAATACGAGATTATTTTGTATGGGTCGTCATAAAAACATCGATTCTTTTTATGTCAAACTTATACCAAAATGCCTAAACACTTAATTTGTGATAATGCAAACATACTTATACATATGGCGGCCGCCGTGGTGTGAAGGTAGTGTTGCCGGCCTACCACACCGAAGGTCCATGGTTCGAGCCCTGGTACAGGTAACATCACAAGTGATTTGAAAAAAGTTTTTCAAAACGGGGTCGCCCCTCGGCAGTGGTTTGGCAAACTCTCCGAGTGTATTTCTGCCATGACAGGCTTCTCAGCAAAAAATTCGTCTCCTTTGTAGATGCCGTTCGGAGTCGGCAAAAAACTGTAGGTCCCACCAATTTGTAGGGAAAAATTCAAATCGGCACACCACAAATTGGAAGAGAAGCTTGGCGCAAAAATCTCTTAGGAGGTTTATGATGATATACCTGTTGTATATCGCGCCATAGATAGATAGATAGAAACATACTTAAACATATCTATAATGATCATATTGTTGGAGATATGTTATTCAAAAGATTTTAAAAAATTTGTGATGAGTCTTGGGGAAATAAATACGGCTTTGTGGTTATAAGTAAAGATGATCCTCTAAATAAAGGTCGATATCGAAAGGGTTTTGATAATTTTATACAATTATAAAACATCTATAAAATACATATACCAGACCAGATTCTTATCAGATATAGAGTTGATAGGTAGCAGATTTTTTAAACACTCGTTAAAAATCATGACAAATAATCATTTGACTGTATTAGCAAATCTTGCTAAATCCAGGAAAGTGTTAAAAGAAACCATTAAAAGAATGAAATTAGGAGAATTGGATAGAATCAACTTGTTGGAGGATACATTTAAACTCATTTTAAAACCATTAAATGAATTAGTTGATAATTTGAAAACCCCTAATAAAAATAATGTTACTAATTACTATGGTGATGATGAAATTTGGCAGGCGGACAGTGTAAAGGAAAGTAAAGACATGGAAGTTGATGTATTGCCAGCCGTGAATCCTAATGATATTGATAATAAAATAAACATTTATTCGAATGACTCAGATTTAGAATATCCTACAGATTGTTCTCGGAAACAAAATGTTAAGAAGCAAGCGATGAAGAAATCTAAAAAAAAGCAGCGAAAGCCTATTGATATCATTAATGAGCAATGTTTTGATAAAAAACCAAAATCAGATAATTTTGTTAGCGTTAGGCTAAAAAAAGGCCAGCACCGTATATTTCAAGTAAACCTCATGATGACGAATTACTAAAAAGAGCTACGTAAAGGAATATAATGAAAACTAAATCAAATATTGATAATAAACCTGAAAAGCGAAAATCTATTGATATCATTAATGAACAATGTTTTGATAAAAACCAAAAATTAGATAATGTTATTAACGTTAGACAAAAATAAACTATATGAATAATTGTGAACGAACAAAACCACATATTCCCAGTAAGCCAAATGATGAAGACTTACTAAACAAGGCTGTAGAAAGCCAAAATCAAGCCGAAACGGATAATGATAATACTCCTCTAACTGAAAATGATATTTTAAAAACAATCGAAGAAGATCCTGATCAGTGGGAAAGACATAAACATGTGAAACGTCAGTGTAAAAATCAACTTAATGAAGACTATAAACGAGTCAAGCTTCCTCACCCCCATTCCGTATTACAAAATATAAAGTTGCTTAAAGATCTTAAAATGCATGATACATGGTATGGTCCGAATAGAGATTCAAATGTTGGATGGCGATTTGTACACCAACCATTAAAAATTAAACCCAAAGATGTTATACAGATTGGGAGGGATAAATGGGAAATGACACCAGGTCTGTTTGAGTTAGTATTTCATAAGAAACCAAAACATTATAAGAAGTGTGATTTGAAGACCTATCGACAGATTTTATTAGATACAAGCGCTCACAAACGTAATTATAACCCAGATAGTCAAGTTAAGGAAACAAAATCATTTAAATATCTATATATTATCAGGAAATTGTTCAATTATATTCCACACTCGTTCATAAGAGGTATTGGTTTATTGAAACCAATCGATTGCAGCAAAAATATTTATCAATATTGGGTTAACCCTAATGAGTTGGTGGATAGATTGAGGTTGCTTATATCTTCAACAAGTGCCGGCCATAACAACCATCAAAACGAGATTATATCAATTATTGAAGAGTTGCGAGAAGCAAATATTATTAAATAATATGAGTATAAATAAATTTGGGCATTTCTCATTTAATCATAGTAGGTCAAAAGAGAAAAAAATTCTAGACCGAAACAAAAATCTTAATTTAAACAAGAAAAGAATAATTAATCTAGCTACTCCTATAGAAGACGATGATGCCATTTCGAAATTATACCTTTTAGAAATGTTAAGTAAAATGAAAACCAAATTAGAACATCAAATTACATAAACAAGCTAGAAAGAGTTTTAAACGAAGGCGTGTTATTATTAAAGGAATCGATGATTTGTGGCAAGCTGACTTGGTCGTAATGACTAAGTACTCAAAAAGTAATAACCAGTGTCAATATCTTTTAACTGTAATCGATGTATTTTCCAAAAAAAAATGGGTCGAAGCAGTTAAAGATAAAACTAAAGAAAATATAACCAATGCAATGGCTAAGATTTTAAACTCAAGTAACCGAATACCGCAAAACCTGCAAGCAGATGATGGAACGGAATTTTATAATACTAATTTTAAGAGATTATTACAAACAAAACATATCAATCATTCTTCAACATTTCTCCATTAAAAGCATCTATAATAGAGCGATTCAATAGAACATTAAAAGGAATGATGTGGAAAGAGTTTAGTTTTCGGGAAACCTATAAATGGATTGATATATATACAAATTTAGTCAATGATTACAATAATACCATTCACAGGACCATCACAATGAGTCCAAATGAGGTAAATTCCTCGAATGAACAACATTTTTTGGACACCGTATACAACAATTTAAAAGTTTTTCATAGACCAAAATTTAAAATAAATGATGAGGTTAGAATAAGTAAATATAAACATGTTATTGAAAAGGGGTGTACACCAAATTGGACAACAGAAGTTTTTAAAATAAAATCAATTCAATCAAATTATCAAGGTAATGCTATTAAGGGGGGATGCTACTAATATGAACTAATGAAAACTTAACTCCCTCATGTATATTTAGTTGAAAAAGTTTGGAGACGTCGAAACAATAGAGTTTATGTTAAATGGTTAGGATTCTCTTCTGAACACAATTCCTGGGTGAATGTTAATGACTTAAATAAAAAAATAAATATATGTGTATTATAAATAAAAAAGTGTTTTAAAAATTATTTCAGTTAAGTATGTAATGATAACCTATCAACATGTCGATAACATTAACAATAAATGGTTATTCATCTATACTAGTTGCAAATTATTTCCCTCCTATAGAATTCAAGCAAGATTATGTTTGCGGGCTAATTCGTTTTGACTCGTATCATACAATTCCAAATGTGGACAAACCAAACAATTTGTTTCACATTGGATCGGATGTTTTTGAGATACATGTTGCAACATATGAACTGGATGATATAGTTGAGAAAATTACTAACATATATGAACCTTTGAATCTAAGGTTTATTGATATAAAAGCTAATCCTAATACATTTCGAACTGTAATTATGAGCTTTAAGGAAGAAGTGAATTTTGATAAAGAATTCTCAATTGATCCATTACTAGGTTTCAGTAAAAGAGTAATAGAACCAGGGATTATTCATTACTCTGACAATCCAGTGGACATAACAAAAATAAATACAATATCTATTGAATGTAATATCATTAACGGCTCATATATAAACGAAATATCTATGCATACAATACATTAGTTTTCTCTTAGAGTCAGCCCAAGATATAAATCTCAGAAATACCTGTTAATGTTATATATTTACCGGTAAATACACGTGAAATAAGCACTCTAGTTCTTAAAGTTGTTGATCAAACTGGAAGTCTGATTAATTTTCGTGTAGAGAACATATCAATAAGACTACATTTTAAACCTATCTTAAAAAAAAAAACAAGTAAGGAAGTTTAAGTTCGGGTGGAACCGAACATTATTTACTTAGTGGTGATCCATTATGGCATCCCAATTTACGGCTATTTCTAACTACTTCAATACTTTCAGTGCGTATTTGCGTTCAAATAGAAAGACGGACAGACAGATAGACGTATCGAGAGACGGACAGGGCTAAATCGACTCAGCTCATCCTCCTGATCATGTCAGTATACTTTTTGATGGGACTATCTCTTTTTCTTCTCACACGTACAAACATTTCATGTTCATGAAAGGTATGTTACCTGGGTACTGCGTGTGAAGTCCCTGCGAAGAAACCCCGTAGCCTGATGATCCGCTGGGTACGCTTGCGTTGCGCGACTGAGCTCGCCGGATTGGGGTGGGTGTCGAATGATCAGTGCCGCTGCGTCATAACTTCGAACTTATTTGCTCTAAATTAATGAAATTTGGATATATGTGTCACTCAGTCAATATCTACATAATTTTTTTAAAAGTGGGCGGTGCCACGCCCACATATTTTTTGTTTTGTTTTGCTCTTGAACTTTCACGATAGGTTCAGGAGTTCGCTGGGCACGACACAGTCTGTATACAGCTTTTGGAAAAGCCCCCAGGTTATATAAAGCTGCAGTTCGGCATAGGAGTTTATTTAGTTCAAGTGAATGACATTTTATATATAGATGTGGTCTATGCATCAAAACGTCAAAACAACGTCTACCGTCTAATAAACTAGCATATTATAAAATGGCGAAAGCAAACAACGAATTTCAGAATTCTTTTGTAAAACTGAGAGACTAGTCTGCGTTCAAATAGACAGACGGACGGAGAGTCGGGCATGGCTAAATAGACTCCGCTCATCGTGCTGATCATTTTAGTGAACTTTTCTCTTCTTGTTCTCATACTTACATACATTTAATACAGGGCATCATGGCTTAGTTGTTAGAGTACTCTAACAGCGGCTTTGGTGCAGACACTTGCGTTCGTATCTCAGTGTCCGAGAAGGGCTTTGATGAGAAGTTGGGCACTTCGAAACATGTCCTCCCATACCATTGTTGTGCATATCGTTGTAATTTTTCCTCTAATATCAATTAACAAACAAAGATAAAAATTCGAGCACTGCTCCAACAACAATTACCATAGCTATAATTGATCCAGGTACAATGCGGGTGCATAACAAATAACACGGAAGTGTTGGTATGCAAAAAAGCCCTTCTGTATCTAAAACTGTTCTATGAACACGCCTAAAAATATTCCACTTTCCTTGAGTTGACATATAAAATATATGTACCAAAGAATGTATAAAAGGAATAAAGCAAATGGCACATTAGAGGAAAAATGAATCGTGACGCTACAGGGCATCATAGCTTAGTTGTTAGAGTACTCTAACAGCGGCTTGGTGCAGACACTTGGGTTCGTATCCCAGTGTCCGAGAAGGGGTCTGACGAGAAGTTGGGCACTTCGAAACATGTCATCCCATACCATCGCTGTGCATATCGTTGTTATTTTTCCTCTAATATCAATTAACAAGCAAACATAAAAATTCGAGCACTGCTCCAACAACAATTACCATAACTATAATTGACATTTTTTGATAAGTGTTAGCTAACACTTTTTGTGTGGTTAGCTGTCGCGAGTTATTTTCGAGGTGTTAACAATGGCGTTAATACAGGGTGGCTGATGAAAGCCGCTACCAAAAAAAAATTAAATAACTTTTTTTCTATTTAATGAATCTGGTTAATTTTATTTTTATTTTGCAGATTGACTTTTACATTTAACAAAAATGGATAACTGGGACACTGAAACAAGAATTTGGATTGTCCGCCGCTATCACGCACTGGAGTCCGTAGTTTCGGTTCAAAGAGAGTATAGGCGCACGTTTGGCGGCAATCCTCCGAGCAGATGGACCATAATAAGACTTGTAAACAATTTTGCCGAGCATGGGACAGTCAACAGAAGACCTTACCATCGAAACCCTTCAGTTCGAACGGAGGAAACAATCGCTGCTGTAGCTGCTGCCATACAAAACAATCCACGTGTTTCGACAAGAAGCTTATCTGCTCAAATGGGTGTAAACAGACAGTCATTACAGTCAATTATGCACAAAGATTTGGACTTATTCCCATATAAAATTCAAATGGCCAACAAACTGAACGCTGCAGACTTGCCGATTCGCTTGGAATTTTGCCAGAAGATGCTTCAAATGGTGGAAGAGGATGGAAACATGTTGAACTGTCTTTTCATGTCTGACGAGGCCCATTTCGATTTAAACGGCAACATAAACAAACAAAATTGTCGAATATGGAGTGCTTCCAACCCACAGATACTCCATGAGACGGAATTGCATCCACTTCGTGTCACAGTGTGGTGTGCAGTTTCATCACGCTGCATTGTTGGGCCCTACTTCTTCGAAGAAAACGGTCACACCGTTACGGTTACTGGAGACCGTTACTTGAGCATGTTGAGAGAGTTTTTCTATCCAGAATTACGCCGAATGAGAATTTCTTTCAACTCTGTGTGGTTTCAGCAAGATGGTGCAGCTCCTCATATAGCCCAACCTGTTATGACAGAATTGCGACGAAAATTTCCCAATAAGCTGATATCCAGAAACTCCACATTCCGTTGGCCACCCAGGTCGCCTGACCTTACTGCACCTGACTTTTTCTTGTGGGGTTATTGCAAACAGGAAGTCTTCAAAGCAAAACCAACAAATTTGAATGAACTAAGGCAATCCATTCGAGAAACAATTGCGGCTATTCCTGTCTCAACTCTCCAAGCAGTAATGAACAACTTTTTGGTAAGATGCCGCACATGCATCGACGAGCAGGGGGGGCATTTAAATTCCATTATTTTTAAAACTTATTAAGCTATATTTAATAAAATTTAATGAGCTTTAACACGAATAAAAGAAAAATTAATTCCATACACTGAAAAAAAAATTATTTGAGTTTCTTAATGTAGCAAAATTCATCAGCCACCCTGTATATTCCACACATAGAATCTTTAGACGAATGGCTCCCTAATGGATTGTTTACTTCAAAATGATCTGCATACAAAAAATATGGTAATATTATTTTATCAAGACCTGTTATCAACCAGCTGGTGTTTATGTAGGTCGACTAAAATCTTATAATGCGCCAAAAAATCGGCTGTCGCGAATTATTTTCGAGGTGTTAACAATAGCGTTAATATATTTACAAGTATTTTAGCGTTTGGAGAAAGTAAAAAAATTAGTTTTGAGTTTTTGCATGTAATTTTGTGCAAAATACGGCGAAAAGAGAAGTATTGCCATATTTTATCACCATCAAGAGTCAGCTATTTAGCGGCGTTAAAGGAGAGTTACAGAATCGCACTTTCGTCAAGAACAAACGCCGAAATTTGGCGATAAGCTTGACACTCGGCGAGTTGTTAAAAGTTACAGAATCGGCCTACTGGACTCCAGCGTGCTGAATTTCGTTTCGATATCTTGAACGGTTTTTGATTTATGATTAATATTATTTCTAAATTTGACTTAATCAAAAGTGGACGGTGCCACTCCTATTTTCAAAAATTTCTTGAAAAAAGTATTTTATGCCTCAATCTCAATGTATTCACCAAATTGTATCCTTATAGGTGTATTTTGTACTGAGTAATCACTTTTTTGTGTTTTCCAAAATATTCTATATATAAAAAGTGGGCGTGGCTATAATCATATTTCGCCCATTTTAAATAGCGGTCGGAGATGGGTGCCAAGGAACCCACATAATAAGTTTCATTAAGATATCTCAAAATTTACTCAAGTTATCGTGTTCACAGACGGACGGACGGACGGAAATGGCTTAATCAATTTCTCTTTTCGTCCTGAACATTTCGATATACATAAGTCAATATCTATATCGATCCGTTTATGGCGTTACGTACTGCGGTTAGGCGACTAAAGTTAATATACCTTGTGTGCGTAGCACTACTAGGTATAAAAAGGGTGTCTTTTATAGGCGCCAAAGTACTCAACCGCTCTTCATGAAATTTTCACAATATATACTTGGGTTCACTGGGTACAGCATAGAAAATATATAATTTTGGAAAAGTAGGCGGAGCCACGCCCCCAGGCTATATAAAATTTAAATTCGTCATTACTCCGAACTTTTTTGGTCTAAATTAATGAAATTTGTGTCATTTAGTCGATATTTACATAGTTTTTCAAAAGTGGGCGGTGCCACGCCCACATATTTTGTGTTTTGTTTTGCTCTTGAGCTTTTGGAAAGCCCCCAGGTTATATAAAGCTGCAGTTCAGTATATCTAGGAGTTTATTTGGTTCAAGTTAATGGCATTTTATATACTCGTATAGATGTGTTCTATGTATCGAAACGTCAAAACAACGTCTACCGGGTTTGCTAGTATATTATAAAATGGCGAAAGCAAACAACGAATTTCAGCACTCTTTTGTATAACTGAGAGACTAGTTTGCGTTCAAATAGACAGACGGACAGATAGACAGACGGGCATGGCTAAATCGAATCCGCTCGTCGTGCTGATCATTTGAGTGAACTTTTCTCTTGTTCTCATACTTACATACATTTAATGTTTATGAAAGGTATGAAAATCAGAAAAGATATATAACTTCGCTATTGCAGTGGGCTATTAACTACGTACCCTCATATTTTGCTTTTGTGTTTCCCGATTTGGCTAATTTTTGGCAGGAGTATAATACATACTACTGAGAAGCAGCTGACCAATTTTCTTTGAAATATCAAGATTGAATTATAAGCGATTGCCTTTGAAAATAGCAGAAGTTTTATGCTGAAAAGAGGGCGGCCCCACGCCTCCTTCTTCAAAATTCACAACATTTTTTTGCGGCCGAGTTTTTCTTAAAAAGCGATGAAAAAGTAATCGGTTCAAAGTACCAATACGAATAGATCGTAACTTTCAATGCAACCTTGAATCTATTTTCATTTGATACATTTCCATTTCTCATACATTATATTATTTCAGTCTTTGAATAAACGCCATTATATGAAAACGTGTTTCATTAATTATGGTTCTAGATTCCGATCCCAACATAGGTTATGGGCTCAGGACACGGTTTGAGCGAAAGTAGTCAAAGTCTAATGTGCAAAGACTCCGCGAACGTTTATTTCGACGTGTATAAGTAAATTAAAAAAAAGCGTGTGTGTTTAAAGACAGATATCAATATGAATTCGCTTTATCAAATCGAAAAACTTAATGAAAAGAATTTTGACTCGTTGTGTGTGCAAATGAGAAGTGTTCTCATACATGCTGGACTATGGCATATTGTGTGTGAAAAAAGTATAAAGCCTGAAGCAAATGCATCCGAGTGGGAAACGCTTGATGAAAAGGCTTTGTCCACAATTACGCTAAGTGTTAAAGCGTCACAGCTTAACCACATAAAGCAATGCAAAACATCTAATGAAGCGTGGAAGGCGCTAGAAAATTTACATCAGCTAAGTGGACCTGTACACAAAGTGTCGTTATACAAGAAGCTATTAAATATGAAGCTGAGTGACAGTGAGAACATGCCAAAATATTTAAATGACTTTACAGGAATCGTCGAAAAGTTAACCGAAGTCGGCATAGAAATAAAAGACGAATTAGTGGCTATTATTTTACTTTCAAGTCTACCAAAGCAGTGCGAACACTTTGTTGTTGCGATGGAGACTGCCGACATTGACAAATTTGAAGGTTTAACTTCTAGAAGAGTCGGAGAGAAAGAAGCAGGCAAAACGCCTCAGGCTTTTGCTTTGTGGTCAAAGAGTTCCGAAAAAGGGGAAAACTCAACGAATAGGAGAAATAAAAATATGCAAAACTTCAAATGCTTCAAATGTGGGCAGCGCGGTCATTACGCTGCAAACTGCAACATGAAATGCAATAAGGATCAGAAAGCAGCGGACGCTGAGGTGTTTGACGATTTACCTGGCTTCTTGACAGCGGGGCGACAGCGCATATGTGCTGTAACAGAAATTTGTTTATTTCACTCCAGCAGCATAAAGAGAAATTTTGTTTGGCTGGGAACAACTTCATTTTCGCAGAAGGTGTGGGAGAAGTGCGTGTGAGTTCTCAAGAGAGTGATATTATTCTCCATGAAGTCCTGTTTGTGCCAGACATCCGCAGTAATTTTACGTCCGTCGCTAGAGCTGTAGAAAATGGCGTTCAAGTAATATTTGCTGAAAATTGTGCAAAAATGATTAACGAAAATGAAATAGTTTTGAAAGCCAAGAAGGTGTGGATACTATTCCAAATGAAACAACCTTTTTAAGGTTAAAACTAATGATTAAATTTTATTTTAAAGGTATTCAAAATTGTCGTCGGCGTGCACGAAAAAAGAATAATCACTACAGCAAAAATATGTATGTGTTATAACTGCAAGTCGGTGAGCAGGGGTTTGTGTCATTCCGAACTGCAATAAATACAGTGTCGTATTCTCCTTGCGCTGTATGGGGTGTTCACTGAGGCATGTGTTACGCCACATTACTCCTTCCTATTTGGAAAACGGAAGCGTACGACCCGATCTTGTGTGATATTCCTCCGGCTTGGTATCAGCTGCAATATTACGTTGGTCTTCGTGTACTACAAAAGTGGCTTTTAGACGATCGATGCTTATGTTGTTGACCTTTTCCCCCCGAATGTCGCCTGAAGCGGGCGACGTACACTGTCTGTTCTCACCAATACATATGGTGTTGTTTGCATTTGAGTCTCTATAAAAATCTTGGGCTTTGAATGATTAGCAGTTTTAGTAGGTGTTAAGATGCGCATTATTTCCCGCAGATTATTTATAAAATCCGTAGTTGCAGAAGCGTCGTGAGTGTTCGGCCTGTGTAGGAGAAATTCGCCAGGCAGTCAAAGTGTCTCGCCGTAGACTAATTCTGCTGGCGTCGATTTGATGTCTTCCTTGTAAGAGGAGCGGTAGCCGAGGAGGATTAATGGCAGAACTTCGACCCATTTTTCTGTCTGATAGCACTTAATCGCTGTTTCAGCGTTCTGTGACTGCGCTCTGTAATACCGTGTTTGCGGCAGGGTGGTACGCGGTTGTCTTTAGGGGCTGAATGCCCAATAAGCGGTTAGGGTCACGAAAGAGCGACGACTCGAATTGGAGTCCTTGGTCGGTGGTGATTCTCACAGGTGTGCCGAATCTGCAAATCCAATTTGAGTAGAAGGCGTGTGCTACCGATTCCGCCGAAATATTTTCAAGAGGATACGCCTCAACCCATCTTGTGTAACGGTCGATGCAGGTGAGACAATATCGATAGCCTTAACATGGTGGCAATGGTCCTATTATGTCGATGTTGATATGCTAGAATCGTTTGCTTGGTAACTGATATTTCGATGTTTTGGTGATTTATTGTGTCTTTGAATTTGTGATTTTTGGCACGCCAGACATTTTATTGTCCGTTCACGACAATCTTTTCTCATATTCGGGCAGACGAATTTTTCTGATACTAACCGTATCGTTGTAGCCGCGCCGCAGTGACTAATGTTGTGAATTGATTCGAATCCGATTTTTCGAAAAGGCTCCGTAAGAAAGGGACGCGCATTACCAGTACTAACGTCGCAATATATTTTGGCCTCGGTTCCTGGAACCGTGAATAACTTCAAATCTAAGCTTGAGCCTTTTTTGTATGTTTAAGCTCGGAATCTGTGACGTGACTTTCAGCCAAATGCTCGTAATTAATTGTTTGTAGCACATGGATTGCTTCAACGCGGGAAAGAGCGTCAGCAATGATTTTGTTTTTGCCGGGTATGTAGCGGATGTCCGTAGTGAACTGACTCAAAAAATCTAATTGCCTTATTTGTCTCGGCGAAGCTTTTTCCGTTTTCTGTTCGAAAGCAAACTGGAGCGGCTTATGGTCCGTGTATATACAAAACTGATGTCCCTCAACCTTATGCTGGAAGTGCTTTACCGCTTTGTACGCAGCTAGAAGCTCGCGGTCATATGTGCTGTAGCGTTGTTGCGCGGCATTGAGCCTTTCTGACTAGAAGCCAATAGGATGCCATTGCTTGTCGACCAGCTGTTGTAGCACAGCTCCGAGAGCCGTTCCAGAAGCATCCACAGCGAGCGATAAGGGAGCGCCGGGCTTTGGAAAAACCAGCAGAGTAGCAGCTGCCAGCTCAGCTTTACAATGTTGAAATGCTTCAGTGGTTTCTGAATTCCACTGGACTTTAGAGGTATCATGTTTTTTATTGCCTTTTATGAGATTGAACACAACGCTTTGGCTCTCTGCTGCTTTGGGCAGAAATCGTCGAAAAAAATTCACCATACCCAGGTCGCACACTCGTTCCGGTTTCTTCCACTCGTTAATGACCTTCACCTTGTCTGGTGGTGGTTTGAGACCCTCTGGGGTGACAACGGACCCGAGGAATAATGCCTTTGGCTTTCCAAATACGCATTTCGACGGCTTTTTTTGCCCTTTTTTATGTTCTTTCATTTTAAAAACTTAGGTACTTAGGTACGCCTTTCTTTAAAAATTGGCACTTGGTTTGTTCATCTTTTCTCCCTTTTTTTGGGATACTTGATTTTTTTAATTAGGAAAACTTAACATTTCCTTTCGCACAAGGATTTGTTATGTTAAGTTCTCCTGGCACGATCGCCAATTAATAATTCTAATAAAACATTTAAGTTTTTAAAAAATTTATTTACCGCGAAAGCGGCCGAATTCACTGACTCGTGGTCACTTATGAACTAAGCTTAATTTGTAATCTACTTTTATTTATTAGATTCCAAAGTTGCTTACATTCTAATTGGCCTTGAAACAAGTATATCAATTTCTACTGCTTCTGAATAGATTCAATAACTTGAACCATCCATTCAAGATCATAACTGTAGCTGCAATAAAAAAGAAGCAAAAGATCGCTTTGTTTACATTTGTCGATATGCGGCCTAATGACGCACTTTACTGAGTACCATTTAGGTACTTGAATTCTTGAATATTTGTTTATATTTGCCGTTAGGCGGCCTATTGAAGCTGGGTGTTAACTTGCACACAATTGTGCATATATCCAAACATATGTACAAACATAAAGCGCATGCATGCTAATACGTTCAAGCGATGAATACACTGAATTTCGAACCCGAAATCTCTTGCTTTAAAATCTAGCACAATCCATATTATTATGTAAAAAAAAATTACTGAAATATTTCTATTAACGAACGCTTTGACTGGTGGTTCAATAAAATCTGATTCAACTTTATTCATATTCTCTATATATAACTTATTTACTTACCACTACATACAATTGTTTTGTGCTTAAGTTCTAAGTAAAGACGTGCTTATGATATTTGAGATATTATTTACTTTAACTGTTTCTGTTTAGGTTAGCAATGTGGAGCTTAGAATATTTTAGTTATTATTTACTTTAACTCTTCCTGTTTAGAAATGTGTGGTCACTAATTGCCGGAGTGGCAAAAGCATATTTGACTCATGTGCCTAAGTGGCTTAATAAAGCTACATTTGTTTACTTGGCGGGTAAGTGCTATGGGTGAATGGTGGCGTTAACTCCCCCCACCTCTAAGTCGAAGCTTCCCGTCTTCGAATACATTGCTGTAAGGCTATTTATTTGATTTGACATCCTTAATAAAATTTCCTCTTTTTCTTTTGAGTTTTTTAATTGAATTTGAAAATCAATGTATAAAATCAATTTGCAAATAAAATATGATATTATTGTTAGTAACATTAATGCCGTAATTGCCCACCAAATGGGATTTCTCTTTATTTCCTGTTTTATTGGAGTAAGTAAATTGAAAGTGTCCAACCCCAAATCAACACACTTTGTTTCAATGTATTCTTTTACAAAAAATGGTGTAAATCTTCCTTCTTTTAAATGATTTAATATTCTTCCTGTTGGATTTTCATACTTTTTATTATCAATTGTTACATTATCTTGAAAAGTTACCAAGTAAATGCCATCTATGGTGTGACCATTAACCTTATGTTTTCCAGATACTATTATTGCTCCATCTTTTACAATTTTTATTAGTTCGTTTTTTTATTTATTTTAGTACAATTGGCATGCTTATTGTTTAACATATCGGACAAACATGTATTATTTTCTTTTATCATACAAAATGCATTATTTAATTCCTTTTTAAAAAAGTTCACAGAAAAAAATTTATTTTCACACTTTATAACTTCGTTTTCAATTAACAATTTTCCATCGTTTTGTGCTGTGGCTATTGCCGAAAATAATTTACATGTGTTTTTTACTTTTGGATACTTAATATAAATAACTATCAAATTATTTTTTTGTGCAATTTTAAAATCTGATACATCCATAAGATTTGATATTGTTACGTTAATTCTTTCCTCCCTTATTATTTCTGATATTTCTTCCATGTCTAAAATTAATGGATTTAATATTCCTACTTTTGACATTGTAATCGTTTCTACTGTATTTTGAAGCTCAGTATTTATTATTAGTTTGTTCCTTCTCTTAAAACGGTTTTTACATTTGAGCTACCCTGTAATTGTTTCAAAATTTGAGTTAATTCCGCAATGGTCTTAAACGTTTGTGAATTTGTTGTAAAATGCTTATTATTGCTTTCTATTAAATCGTTAACTTTATTTGTTATTTTCATAAAATCATCGTCGTCAGGTGTGCCTGTAATGCACTTCCAAACCGTTCCAAGTTCATTGATCTATTATTATACCTAGTAGTGCTTATTATACCAAGTTCATTAATCTATTATTATACCTAGTAGTGCTTCGCACACAAGGTATATTAACTTTAGTCGCGTAACGGCAGTGCGTAACTGCATTAACGGATCTAGACAGATATTGACTTATATATATCAAAATGTTCAAGACGAAAAGAGAAATTGATTAAGTCATGTCCATCCGTCCGTTCGTCCGTCCGTCTGTGAACACGATAACTTGAGTAAATTTTGAGATATCTTAATGAAATTTGGTATGCGGGTTCCTTGACACTCATCTCCGAGCGCTATTTAAAATGGGCGAAATCGGATGATAGCCACGCCCACTTTTCATATATATAATATTTTCGAAAACAAAAAAAGTGATTACTCAGTAGATAATACACCTATAAGGATAAAATTTGGTGAATACATTGAGATTGAGGCATATAATAAAATTTTCACTTTTGATTAAGTAAAATTTAGAAATAATAATCATAAATCAGAAACCGTTAAAGATATCGAAACGAAATTCAGCACGCAGGTTTGCAGGTATACAAGGAATGTTCCAGGAAAAAATGGGCGGGATCGGTTAAGGTCTACGCCCACTTTTATATGAAAGATTTTGAAAAGGATCGTAGATATATTAAATAGGCAATAACTTTGCGTAAAGTAGCTTTACATCATTTATATTTCAGTTTTAAAGTTTCCGTAAACAAAGAAATCCAAAAACTTAAAATTTTCGAAAATAGGCGTGGCCCGCAGTTTTTATACTGGACTACTCCGCAAAACTTTTTATGCCATAACTCCGCTAAAAATTGATTTGCCGAAACGAAACTTGGTGATAATGTTTTATATATAAAGGTTACTGTTTGCTGTAAAAATGGGCGAAATCGGTTGATGTCAACGCCCAGTTTTTAACATAGTTCTGAAAAATTTTTTTGTAAAATTTAAAAAGCGATATTTCTACAACTAAGCAAGTTATATCAATCAGATTTTGCACACATTAATTTGCACATAATTAATGAAACACATTTTTATATTATGGCATTTATTCAAAGACTGAAATAATATAATGTATGAGAAATGGAAATGTATCAAATGAAAATAGATGCAAGGTTGCATTGAAAGTTACGATCTATTCGTGTTGTTACTTTGATCGGAATTACTTTCTCATCACTCTTCCTCAGCACGAGTGGTCGTTTACATAGACTTTCCATTAAAACCCAACAATTTAAAAAATTTTTCATGTTTGGTTTTGTTTAAATTCTTTGTGAGTACATCAACTATCATATCATTTGTGCAAATATATTTAATTTCGATTTGATTATTATTAATTGCTTCTCTGACAAAATGGTACCTAATATTTATATGCTTGCTCCGTGACTGATAAACCGGGTCCTTCGCTAATTGCTGCGCGCTTAGATTGTCACCGTAAACCACAATTGGATCAACAAATACTATGCCAATATTTCTCATTTAACCTCGTAAATATACTGCTTCTTTTGCACCTAATGCTAATGCGATGTACTCTGCCTCTGTGCTGCTGAGGGATACGCAGTTCTGCCGCTTACTTTCCCATGAGATCGCACTACCACCCAAGATAAATACATACCCTGTGTATGATTTGCGGTCAAGAGTATTGCTACCCCAATCGTCATCCACAAATCCCTCAATGGGTTTGCCAGTACAACAGTATACCAACTTGTAGTCTTCAGTCATTGCCAGGTGCCTTAAAATATGCTTTCTACCGGATTCATGTTCTTTGTGCGGATTTTGATTTCGTTGTGCCAGCTTCGCGATTAAATGCAATATGTCTGGCCTTGTGCAAATAGCGAGATACATTAGTGCACCGACTGCTGACTAGTACTGTGTAACATCAACTTTAATACACGATTCGCTAGTGCACAAATTTTGAAAACCTGTATCTAACGGAGTCTTTGCTGCCCGACAGGTGGTCATGTGGTATTTTTCTAAAATCTCTCTTATATACAATGATTGCCCAACTGAGATGCTTCCCGTCTCGCCGTCTCTGGTGATCTCCATTCCCAGAAGATATGAGATAGGACCTTTATCAACACATTCGAAACTGCTTGAAATTTGTGCTTTAAGCACCAAAAGACTTTCTTTGATTTGGCAGCTAATGATCAAGTCATCTACATAAACAGAAATGAGACATAAATTACCTTGGTTACCCATTCTGTACAAGCATCGTTCATTATTGCATGCCTCAAACCCAATTTTCTTTAGAACTTCATCCTATTTCTGGTTCCACTCTCTCCCGGATTGTTTCAGTCCATATATGGCATTATTGAGCTTCAGTACTCCCTCAGGGAACCGCTTGTCGATAAAGCTTTCAGGTTGTTGCATATATACCACGTCAGTGAGCTCGCAGTTAAGGTATGCGCTACAAACATCCATTTGATGAGTGTACATTTTTTTCAACTTTCATCGCCCTCATCCACTCTTTCCCATATTCGCTGCTTTCAGCCTCGGAAACAGTTTGGGGAATTTTAATTTCACAAGCATTTTGCATCAAATTTACAGAATTGAATACTTTGCGTGGACGCCCAGGCTATCCACTACGTACCAACGTAGGTCTTCTCCGCCCAACTTGCGCAGATGATTCTTCCTTAATCGGAGATTCGCAAAAACTATCTTGATAATCGCTGTCAGACTCGGTGGACGTCTTTGCCTCTTCAAACATATCGTCGTTGTCATCTGCTTCATCCTCACTCAATACTTCGGCAGACTTCGTTGTGGGAATATGTACATGATTTTCAGTAGATAATATGTCGGAAAAATCTACAAATTCGTTCTTTTTGAATGGCAAAAACTTAACATCACGTTTCTCCACTATAATGCGCTTCGCAGGATCGTATAAGCAATACGCTTTCGATGTACGTGAACAACCTACCATAAAATATTTTTTTCCTTTTGGCTTAAAGTTGTTATTGTTTATTTTATTTAGCGCGATTACTTCTGAGCCAAATACTTGTAAAAAATTCACAATTGGTTTTCTTCCAGACTAAGCCTCGTACGGTGTAATGTTGTTTAATGATTTTGTAGGCGATCTGTTTCGCAAAAATACCGCAGTAGCAACTGCCTCTGCCACAAAAATTGACCAAATCCACTCTGAAGCAACATACTACGTGCCATCTCGACTATCGTACGGTTCGCTCTCTCAGCAACCCCGTTTTGCTGTGGCGTGAAGGGCACAGTCAGCTGCCGTTTTATGCCACACTCACTTAAAAATTTATCAAACTCTTTGTTGACGAACTCACGCCCATTGTCACTTCGAATTATTTTAATTCTTTTCTTAGTTTGACGTTCTACCAAGTTTTTACACATTTTAAATTTTTATAAAACTTCTTCTTTAGATTTAATGAAATATCGTACACAAACATTCGCCTCGATTTATCGTCTATGAAATTTAAGAAATAACGCGTGCCTCCAATTGACTTTGTACGAAATGAGCCACACACATCTGTATGCACTAATTCTAAAACGTCTTTTGCTCGATTTTCCGTGCTCTTCGGAAAAGGTTTTACACTTATTTTGCATCTTGCACATACCTCGCAGGGAATGTCTTTGGTAAATGTCACTTGTCTTTATTGATTAAATCTTGCAGACTACCCTAGTTCAAATGGCCATAGCGCTCATGCCATGATACTGCCTTTTCATTTGAAGAATAAAACCATTTTTTGCTATTGCATCGGAGCACAAAAAGTTTGTTTACCTTTGTGGCGTAACACATGCCTTAGTGAACACCCCATACAGCGCAAGGAGAATACGACACTGTATTCATTGCAGTTCGGAATGACACAAAACCCTGCTCACCGACTTGCAGTTATAACACATACACATATTTTTGCTGTAGTGGTTATTCTTTTTTCGTGCACGTCGACGAAGTCGCTCGACAATTTTGAATACCTTTAAAATAAAATTTAATCATTAGTTTTAACCTTAAAAAGGTTTTTTCATTTGGAATAGTATCCACAATTTGGTGACCCCGACAAAAGGAAAACAACAATGCTATGCCTAACGAAGACGGGCAAAAAAATTCTATAACGCAGACCGCTACACAACAAGCTGCATCAGCCCCACGTGCAAACGAAGGTGTCTCCGAAATCGCCAAGGTGACTTTGAAAACCCACCATTTTGGCACGCAAAGCCGGAATTATGGATTACACGGGTGGAGTCGCAATTTATAGCTGCTGGCATTTCGAGCGACAAATCGAAATACCACACCGTTGTGGCTGCAATTGACAGCAGTGTACTCGCTCAAATTAGCGATATAATACGTAATCCTCCGGCTACTGACTTATATAAAACGCTAAAGACGCGTTTGTTAGAACAGTTTGCAGAGTCCGAACAAAAGCGAATAAAAAAACTTCTGCAGGACTTAGAACTTGGTGATATGCGCCCTTCTGACTTGTTGCGTGAAATGCGTCAGTTAGCTGGTCGCGAAATGAACGACAGTATGCTTAAATCTATTTGGCTAAGCAGATTGCCACAAAACATACGTTCTATTATATCAATTAGCACCGAGCCTTTAGATAAAATCGCATTACTAGCTGATCAAATTATTGAGGTTAACGACGGCCCGAACGTGCACTCTGTTTCTACAAATGGAGACCAGTAGCTCGATTCTGTAACTTTTAACCACTCGCCGAGCGTTAAGCTTATCGCCAAATTTCGGCGTTTGTTTTTAACGAAAGTGCAATTCTGTAACTCTCCTTTAACGCCGCTAAACAGCTGACTCTTGATGGTGATAAAATTTGGCAATACTTCTCTTGTCGCCGCATTTTGCACTAAATTACATGCAAAAAACTCAAAACTAATTTTTTCGCTTTTCCACACGCTAAAACACTTGCAAATATATTAACGCTATTGTTAACACCTCGAAAATAATTCGCGACAGCCGATTTTTTGGCGCATTATAAGATTTTAGTCGACCTACATAAACACCAGCTGGTTGATAGCCTAGCAAACGCTTCGCAATACTGCGCTATGAAAAAAGTCGGCGGTAACGTAGGTAAATTATCATTTACTAACCAAGATATCCCTTTTCAAGATTTATTATCGGAGTTTAAAATTTTAACACTGCCGAACAGTAGTCAAAATAAAGGTGCCCATGGTGTCACACACCACATTATTACGAAGGGACCACCCGTTTTTCCAAGCCAAGGCGTTTGGCGCCCGATAAGGTAAAAGCGGCAAAAGCTGAAATTCAGTCACTCCTCAAAGCCGGTATTTGTCGCCCCTCACGAAGTCCGTGGGCAACCCCTCTTTATATCGCAAAAAGAACGGCGAGTGGAGACTGTGTGGATATTTCAGGCGGTTAAACAGTGTAACTGAACCCGACCGCTATCCGATCCCACATATCCACGACTTTACGCACACACTACACGGATGTAAAACTTTTTCGACGATTGATTTGCGCCGCGCATATCACCAAATACCCGTGGAGCCGGCCGACGTACCGAAAACTGCCATAACGATACCGTTCGGCATGTTCGAGTTCGTCTAAATGTGCTTTGGCTTAAGTAACGCTGGTCAAACGTTCCAACGCTTTATGGACCACATTCTTCGCGAATTTGATTTTGCCTGGCCATACCTAGACGACATATTGGTTTCCTCGAAAAATGTCGACGAGCATCGACGCCACTTACGTGCTGTATTTGAAAAACTACGCGAATACGGCATAGTGACTAAGCCGTCGAAATGCGTATTTGGAAAGCCAAAGGCATTATTCCTCGGGTCCGTTGTCACCCCAGAGGGTCTCAAACCACCACCAGACAAGGTGAAGGTCATTAACGAGTGGAAGAAACCGGAACGAGTGTGCGACCTGGGTATGGTGAATTTTTTTCGACGATTTCTGCCCAAAGCAGCAGAGAGCCAAAGCGTTGTGTTCAATCTCATAAAAGGCAATAAAAAACATGATACCTCTAAAGTCCAGTGGAATTCAGAAACCACTGAAGCATTTCAACATTGTAAAGCTGAGCTGGCAGCTGCTACTCTGCTGGTTTTTCCAAAGCCCGGCGCTCCCTTATCGCTCGCTGTGGATGCTTCTGGAACGGCTCTCGGAGCTGTGCTACAACAGCTGGTCGACAAGCAATGGCCTCCTATTGGCTTCTAGTCAGAAAGGCTCAATGCCGCGCAACAACGCTACAGCACATATGACCGCGAGCTTCTAGCTGCGTACAAAGCGGTAAAGCACTTCCAGCATAAGGTTGAGGGACATCAGTTTTGAATATACACGGACCATAAGCCGCTCCAGTTTGCTTTCGAACAGAAAACGGAAAAAGCTTCGCCGAGACAAATAAGGCAATTAGATTTTTTGAGTCAGTTCACTACGGACATCCGCTACATACCCGGCAAAAACAAAATCATTTCTGACGCTCTTTCCCGCGTTGAAGCAATCCATGTGCCACAAACAATTAATTACGAGCATTTGGCTGAAAGTCACGTCACAGATTCCGAGCTTAAACATACAAAAAAAGGCTCAAGCTTAGATTTGAAGTTATTCACGGTTCCAGGAACCGAGGCCAAAATATATTGCGACGTTAGTACTGGTAATGCGCGTCCCTTTCTTACGGAGCCTTTTCGAAAAATCGGATTCGAATCAATTCACAACATTAGTCACTGCGGCGCGGCTACAACGATACGGTTAGTATCAGAAAAATTCGTCTGGCCGAATATGAGAAAAGATTGTCGTGAATGGACAATAAAATGTCTGGCGTGCCAAAAATCACAAATTCAAAGACAAAATAAATCACCAAAACATCGAAATATCAGTTACCAAGCAAACGATTCTAGCATATCAACATCGACATAATAGGACCATTGCCACCATGTTAAGGCTATCGATATTGTCTCACCTGCATCGACCGTTACACAAGATGGGTTGAGGCGTATCCTCTTGAAAATATTTCGGCGTAATCGGTAGCACACGCCTTCTACTCAAATTGGATTTGCAGATTCGGCACACCTGTGAGAATCACCACCGACCAAGGACTCCAATTCGAGTCGTCGCTCTTTCGTGACCTTAACCGCTTATTGGGCATTCAGCCCCTAAAGACAACCGCGTACCACCCTGCCGCAAACACGGTATTACAGAGCGCAGTCACAGAACGCTGAAACAGCGATTAAGTGCTATCAGACAGAAAAATGGGTCGAAGTTCTGCCATTAATCCTCCTCGGCTACCGCTCCTCTTACAAGGAAGACATCAAATCGACGCCAGCAGAATTAGTCTACGGCGAGACACTTTGACTGCCTGGCGAATTTCTCCTACACAGGCCGAACACTCACGACGCTTCTGCAACTACGGATTTTATAAATAATCTGCGGGAAATAATGCGCATCTTAACACCTACTAAAACTGCTAATCATTCAAAGCCCAAGATTTTTATAGAGACTCAAATGCAAACAACACCATATGTATTGGTGAGAACAGACAGTGTACGTCGCCCGCTTCAGGCGACATTCGGGGGGAAAAGGTCAACAACATAAGCATCGATCGTCTAAAAGCCACTTTTGTAGTACACGAAGACCAACGTAATATTGCAGCTGATACCAAGCCGGAGGAATATCACACAAGATCGGGTCGTACGCTTCCGTTTTCCAAATAGGAAGGAGTAATGTGGCGTAACACATGCCTCAGTGAACACCCCATACAGCGCAAGGAGAATACGACACTGTATTTATTGCAGTTCGGAATGACACAAACCCCTGCTCACCGACTTGCAGTTATAACACATACATATTTTTGCTGTAGTGATTATTCTTTTTTCGTGCACGCCGACGACAATTTTGAATACCTTTAAAATAAAATTTAATCATTAGTTTTAACCTTAAAAAGGTTGTTTCATTTGGAATAGTATCCACACCTTCTTGGCTTTCAAAACTATTTCATTTTCGTTAATCATTTTTGCACAATTTTCAGCAAATATTACTTGAATGCCATTTTCTACAGCTCTAGCGACGGACGTAAAATTACTGCGGATGTCTGGCACAAACAGGACTTCATGGAGAATAATATCACTCTCTTGAGAACTCACACGCACTTCTCCCACACCTTCTGCGAAAATGAAGTTGTTCCCAGCCAAACAAAATTTCTCTTTATGCTGCTGGAGTGAAATAAACAAATTTCTGTTACAGCACATATGCGCTGTCGCCCCGCTGTCAAGAAGCCAGGTAAATCGTCAAACACCTCAGCGTCCGCTGCTTTCTGATCCTTATTGCATTTCATGTTGCAGTTTGCAGCGTAATGACCGCGCTGCCCACATTTGAAGCATTTGAAGTTTTGCATATTTTTATTTCTCCTATTCGTTGAGTTTTCCCCTTTTTCGGAACTCTTTGACCACAAAGCAAAAGCCTGAGGCGTTTTGCCTGCTTCTTTCTCTCCGACTCTTCTAGAAGTTAAACCTTCAAATTTGTCAATGTCGGCAGTCTCCATCGCAACAACAAAGTGTTCGCACCTCTTTGGTAGACTTGAAAGTAAAATAATAGCCACTAATTCGTCTTTTATTTCTATGCCGACTTCGGTTAACTTTTCGACGATTCCTGTAAAGTCATTTAAATATTTTGGCATGTTCTCACTGTCACTCAGCTTCATATTTAATAGCTTCTTGTATATTGATGTATATTGGAACGATTTTTCGTCATCCCTTGTCAAATTTGGTTTTGAGACAAACCGGTTTCGGCGTTGTGCCATCATCAGTGTCGATTTTCGTTCTGATCTGTTGTGGTCGTTTGTCTTGTATTTATAGTAGGTAGCAGGTAACGTCAGCATGGGTGTCTGTTTGTGTACGTGTGTGCATGTGTTGTGTGTGTACATTCAGGAACGGGGGTGGTTTGCATCGATCGGTTTTTTTGTGGTTGACTGAGGCAGGTAAAAGTTGGTGATTTTTGTTGTTTGACCTTTTTTGCTTGTTTGTTGTTTTTGATCTTTTGCTGTTTTGTGCTTATTTGTCGGTGCGTGTGTGTTTGTTGTACCTGAGTGGTTGCTTTGTTTTTTGTAAACCAATTTTAAAGGTTCGAATATTGTGTCGGAAACAGTGTTTGTCTGTTCGTTTATTATTCTACCGTCGAATGTTTTTTGTTTGTAGATTTCCATGTTTTCGAGTACGTTCAGACGTCTGCCTTTTGCTTGTACATGTAGGACCTTGACTGTTTTTTTGATGTTTCCGGGGGGGCATTTATTCTCCGCCATGTGATTCGCAAAGTTGGACTCTGGTATGATGGTTGGATTCCGTATCTTTTTGTTGTAATCTCTAATGTGTTCTCTGAACCTCGTTCTTACTTGTCGTCCGGTTTGTCCTATGTAACTGTGCTGGCATTCACAAGTGAGCTTGTATACACCATGGCTGCTAAATGGATCTTCTGAGTTAGTTTTGGTTCTTAGCTTCCGTCCTAAATTGTTCGATGTTTTGAACGCTGTGTTGATGTTGTATTTTCTAAGGAAATTTGCTAATTTATATGTTGCCCTTCCAGTATATGTCATTGTCGTCCAGGTTTGTGTACTTTCTTCTCCATTGTTTCTTTTTTGTTCTCTAAGGTCTCTCCTGAGTTTATCTACTAGTGCTTTTTTATATCCGTTGTTTGTAGCGATGTTATATATTATTCCAAGCTCTCTTCTATATGCTTCTTGTGTAAGAGGTGTTCTTTCCAATCTTTGTACTAAGTGCCTTAGCGCTGCATTTTTATGTTGTTGTGGGTGGTTCGAGGTATTATGTATTATGGTGTCGGTGGCCGTTGGTTTCCTATATATGTCGTAGTTGAATTTATTGCTAGCTTTATCAATACTTATTGTGAGGTCCAGATAATTGATTCCTCCGTCTTTTTCGGTTTCCTTGTATAACGACACTTTGTGTACAGGTCCACTTAGCTGATGTAAATTTTCTAGCGCCTTCCACGCTTCATTAGATGTTTTGCATTGCTTTATGTGGTTAAGCTGTGACGCTTTAACACTTAGCGTAATTGTGGACGAAGCCTTTTCATCAAGCGTTTCCCACTCGGATGCATTTGCTTCAGGCTTTATACTTTTTTCACACACAATATGCCATAGTCCAGCATGTATGAGAACACTTCTCATTTGCACACACAACGAGTCAAAATTCTTTTCATCAAGTTTTTCGATTTGATAAAGCGAATTCATATTGATATCTGTCTTTAAACACACACGCTTTTTTTTAATTTACTTATACACGTCGAAATAAACGTTCGCGGAGTCTTTGCACATTAGACTTTGACTACTTTCGCTCAAACCGTGTCCTGAGCCCATAACCTATGTTGGGATCGGAATCTAGAACCATAATTAATGAAACACGTTTTCATATAATGGCGTTTATTCAAAGACTGAAATAATATAATGTATGAGAAATGGAAATGTATCAAATGAAAATAGATTCAAGGTTGCATTGAAAGTTACGATCTATTCGTATTGGTACTTTGAACCGATTACTTTTTCATCGCTTTTTAAGAAAAACTCGGCCGCAAAAAAATTTTGTGAATTTTGAAGAAGGAGGCGTGGGGCCGCCCTCTTTTCAGCATAAAACTTCTGCTATTTTCAAAGGCAATCGCTTATAATTCAATCTTGATATTTCAAAGAAAATTGGTCAGCTGCTTCTCAGTAGTATGTATTATACTCCTGCCAAAAATTAGCCACATCGGGAAACACAAAAGCAAAATATGAGGGTACGTAGTTAATAGCCCACTGCAATAGCGAAGTTATATATCTTTTTTGATTTTCATACCTTTCATAAACATTAAATGTATGTAAGTATGAGAACAAGAGAAAAGTTCACTCAAATGATCAGCACGACGAGCGGATTCGATTTAGCCATGCCCGTCTCTCCGTCCGTCTGTCTATCTGTCCGTCTGTCTATTTGAACGCAAACTAGTCTCTCAGTTATACAAAAGAGTGCTGAAATTCGTTGTTTGCTTTCGCCATTTTATAATATACTAGCAAACCCGGTAGACGTTGTTTTGACGTTTCGATACATAGAACACATCTATACGAGTATATAAAATGCCATTAACTTGAACCAAATAAACTCCTAGATATACTGAACTGCAGCTTTATATAACCTGGGGGCTTTTCCAAAAGCTATATACAGACTGTGTCGTGCCCAGCGAACTCCTGAACCTATCGTGAAAGCTCAAGAGCAAAACAAAACACAAAATATGTGGGCGTGGCACCGCCCACTTTTGAAAAACTATGTAAATATCGACTAAATGACACAAATTTCATTAATTTAGACCAAAAAAGTTCGGAGTAATGACGAATTTAAATTTTATATAGCCTGGGGGCGTGGCTCCGCCTACTTTTCCAAAATTATATATTGTCTATGCTGTACCCAGTGACCCCAAGTATATATTGTGAAAATTTCATGAAGAGCGGTTGAGTACTTTGGTGCCTATAAAAGACACCCTTTTTATACCTAGTAGTGCTACGCACACAAGGTATATTAACTTTAGTCGCGTAACGGCAGTACGTAACGCCATAAACGGATCGATATAGATATTGACTTATGTATATCAAAATGTTCAGGACGAAAAGAGAAATTGATTAAGCCATTTCCGTCCGTCCGTCCGTCTGTGAACACGATAACTTGAGTAAATTTTGAGATATCTTCTTTCTTTCTTTAAATGGTCATCTAACCGCCTGGGCGATTTTGACCGTCCAACATAGCTCGCCAGTCGTTTCTTCGTTGCGCCAACTGGCGCCAATTGGAAACACCGCGGGATCGCAAATCGGTCTCCACTTGGTCCTTCCATCGGAGTGGTGGTCTCCCTCTTCCTCTGCTTCCACCGGCGGGTGCCGATAAGAATACCTTCTGGGCTGGAGCATCTTCGCTCATTCGCACTACGTGGCCTAGCCAGCGAAGCCGCTGTGTTTTAATTCGCTGCACTATGTCGGCGTCTGCGTAAAGTTCATACAGCTCATCATTAATCATTTGAGATATCTTAATGAAACTTATTATGTGGGTTCCTTGGCACGCATCTCCGACCGCTATTTAAAATGGGCGAAATATGATTATAGCCACGCCCACTTTTTATGTATAGAATATTTTGGAAAACACAAAAAAGTGATTACTCAGTACAAAATACACCTATAAGGATACAATTTGGTGAATACATTGAGATTGAAGCATAAAATACTTTTTTCAAGAAATTTTTGAAAATAGGAGTGGCACCGTCCACTTTTGATTAAGTCAAATTTAGAAATAATATTAATCATAAATCAAAAACCGTTCAAGATATCGAAACGAAATTCAGCACGCTGGAGTCCAGTAGCCCGATTCTGTAACTTTTAACCACTCGCCGAGTGTTAAGCTTATCGCCAAATTTCGGCGATTGTTCTTGACGAAAGTGTAACTAACGTTGATTCTGTAACTCTCCTTTAACGCCGCTAAATAGCTGACTCTTGATGGTGATAAAATATGGCAATACTTCTCTTTTCGCCGTATTTTGCACAAAATTACATGCAAAAAACTCAAAACTAATTTGTTTACTTTCTCCAAACGCTAAAATACTTGTAAATATATTAACGCCATTGTTAACACCTCGAAAATAATTCGCGACAGCTAACCACACAAAAAGTGTTAGCTAACACTTTTCGTGTGGTTAAAAGTTAGTGTATAGGGAAAAGTGTTAAAAATGGTGTTAAGCAAAGTTAACGCTTACACCTGGCGTTAAAATAGTTACAGAATCGACCTACAGGTATGCAAAGAATGTTCCAGGAAAAAATGGGCGGGATCGGTTAAGGTCTACACCCACTTTTATATGAAAGATTTTGAAGAGGATCGTAGGTATATTAAATAGGCAATAACTTTGCGTAAAATAGCTTTACATCATTTATATTTCACTTTTAAAGTTTCCGTAAACAAAGAAATCCAAAAACATAAAATTTTCGAAAATGGGAGTGGGCCCGCCCCTTTTATAGTGGACTATTCCACAAAACTTTTTATGCCATAACTCCGCCAAAAATTGAATTGTCGAAACGAAATTTGGTGATAATGTTCTATATATAAAGGTTACTTTTGCTGTAAAATTGGGCGAAATCGGTTAATGTCCACGCCCAGATTTTTAACATAGTTCTGAAAAACTTTTTTGTAAAATTTAAAAGCGATATTTTTACAACTGAGCAAGTTATATCAATCAGATTTTTTACATATAATCAGCTTTTCAAGAAAATCTCGACCGCAAAAAATGTCAATTATAGTTATGGTAATTGTTGTTGGAGCAGTGCTCGAATTTTCATGTTTGCTTGTTAATTGATATTAGAGGAAAAATTACAACGATATGCACAGCGATGGTATGGGATGAGATGTTTCGAAGAGCCCAACTTCTCGTCAGACCCCTTCTCGGACACTGAGATACGACCGCAAGTGTCTGCACCAAAGCCGCTGTAAGCGTGCTCTAACAACTAAGCTATGATGCCCTGTAGCGTCACGATGCATTTTTCCTCTAATGTGCCATTTGCTTTATTCCTTTTATACATTCCTTGGTACATATATTTTATATGTCAACTTAAGGAAAGTGGAATATTTTTAGGCGTGTTCATAGAACAGTTTTAGATACAGAAGGGCTTTTTTGCACACCAACTCTTCCGTGTTATTTGTTATGCACCCGCATTGTACCTGGATCAATTATAGCTATGGTAATTGTTGTTGGAGCAGTGCTCGAATTTTTATCCTTGTTTGTTAATTGATATTAGAGGAAAAATTACAACGATACGCACGGCGATAGTATGGGATGAGATGTTTCGAAGTGCCCAACTACTCATCAGACCCCTTGTCGGACACTGGGATACGAACCCAAGTGTCTGCACCAAAGCCGCTGTTAGAGTACTCTAACAACTAAGCCATGATGCCCTGTATTAAATGTATGTAAGTATGAGAACAAGAAGAGAAAAGTTCACTAAAATGATCAACACGATGAGCGGAGTCTATTTAGCCATACCCGTCTCTCCGTCCGCCTGTCTATTTCAACGCAGACTAGTCTCTCAGTTTTACAAAAGAATTCTAAAATTCGTTGTTTGCTTTCGCCATTTTATAATATACTAGTTTATTAGACGGTAGACGTTGTTTTGACGTTTTGATGCATAGAACACATCTATATATAAAATGTCATTCACTTGAACTAAATAAACTCCTATGCCGAACTGCAGCTTTATATAACCTGGGGGCTTTTCCAAAAGCTGTATACAGACTGTGTCGTGCCCAGCGAACTCCTGAACCTATCGTGAAAGTTCAAGAGCAAAACAAAACAAAAAATATGTGGGCGTGGCACCGCCCACTTTTAAAAAATAATGTAGATATTGACTGAGTGACACATATATTCAAATTTCATTAATTTAGAGCAAATGAGTTCGAAGTTATGACGCATAACATCAGCGGCACTGATCATTCGACACCCACCCCAATCCGGCGAGCTCAGTCGCGCAACGCAAGCGTACCCAGCGGATCATCAGGCTACGGGGTTTCTTCACAGGGACTTCACACGCAGTACCCAGGTAACATACCTTTCATGAACATGAAATGTTTGTACGTGTGAGAAGAAAAAGAGATAGTCCCATCAAAAAGTATACTGAAATGATCAGGAGGATGAGCTGAGTCGATTTAGCCATGCCCGTCTCTCGATACGTCTATCTGTCTGTCCGTCTTTCTATTTGAACGCAAATACGAACTGAAAGTATTGAAGTAGTTAGAAATAGGCGTAAATTGGGATGCCATAATAGATCACCACTAAGTAAATAATGTTCGGTTCTACCCGAACTTAGACTTCCTTACTTGTTTTTTTTAAGATAGGTTTAAAATGTAGTCTTATTGATATGTTCTCTACACGAAAATTAATCAGACTTCCAGTTTGATCAACAACTTTAAGAACTATAGTGCTTATTTCACGTGTATTTACCGGTAAATATATAACATTAACAGGTATTTCTGAGATTTATATCTTGGGCTGACTCTAAGAGAAAACTAATGTATTGTATGCATAGATATTTCGTTTATATATGAGCCGTTAATGATATTTCATTCAATAGATATTGTGTTTATTTTTGTTATATCGACTGGATTGTCAGAGTAATGAATAATCCCTGGTTCTATTACTGTTTTACTGAAACCTAGTAATGGAGCAATTGAGCATTCTTTATCAAAATTCACTTCTTCCTTAAAGCTCATAATTTCAGTTCGAAATGTATTAGGATTAGCTTTTATATCAATAAACCCTAGATTCAAAGGTTCATATATGTTAGTAATTTTCTCAACTATATCATCCAGTTCATATGTTGCAACATGTATCTCAAAAACATCCCATCCAATGTGAAACAAATTGTTTGGTTTGTCCACATTTGGAATTGTATGATACGAGTCAAAACGAATTAGCCCGCAAACATAATCTTGCTTGAGTTCTATAGGAGGGAAATAATTTGCAACTAGTATAGGTGAATAACCATTTATTGTTAATGTTATCGACATGTTGATAGGTTATCATTAGATACTTAACTGAAATAATTTTTAAAACACTTTTTTATTTATAATACACATATATTTATTTTTTTTATTTAAGTCATTAACATTCACCCAGGAATTGTGTTCAGAAGAGAATCCTAACCATTAACATAAACTCTATTGTTTCGACGTCTCCAAACTTTTTCAACTAAATATACATGAGGGAGTTAAGTTTTCATTAGTTCATATTAGTAGAATCCCCCCTTAATAGCATTACCTTGATAGTCTTCAAGTATATATGTTGTAGGATTTGTGTTTTTAATTGATTTTATTTTAAAAACTTCTGTTGTCCAATTTGGTGTACACCCCTTTTCAAAAACATGTTTATATTTACTTATTCTAACCTCATCATTTATTTTAAATTTTGGTCTATGAAAAACTTTTAAATTGTTGTATACGGTGCCCAAAAAATGTTGTTCATTCGAGGAATTTACCTCATTTGGACTCATTGTGATGGTCCTGTGAATGGTATTATTGTAATCATTGACTAAATTTGTATATATATCAATCCATTTATAGGTTTCCTGAAAACTAAACTCTTTCCACATCATTCCTTTTAATGTTCTATTGAATCGCTCTATTATAGATGCTTTTAATGGTGAAATGTTGAAGAATGATTGATATGTTTTGTTTGTAATAATCTCTTAAAATTAGTATTATAAAATTCCGTTCCATCATCTGTTTGCAGGTTTTGCGGTATTCGGTTACTTGAGTTTAAAATCTTAGCCCTTGCATTGGTTATATTTTCTTTAGTTTTATCTTTAACTGCTTCGACCCATTTTTTTTTGGAAAATACATCGATTACAGTTAAAAGATATTGACACTGGTTATTACTTTTTGAGTACTTAGTCATTACGACCAAGTCAGCTTGCCACAAATCATCGATTTCTTTAATAATAACACGCCTTCGTTTAAAACTCTTTCTAGCTTGTTTATGTAATTTGATGTTCTAATTTGGTTTTCATTTTATTTAACATTTCTAAAAGGTATACTTTCGAAATGGCATCATCGTCTTCTATAGGAGTAGCTAGATTAATTATTCTTTTCTTGTTTAAATTAAGATTTTTGTTTCGGTCTAGAATTTTTTTCTCTTTTGACCTACTATGATTAAATGAGAAATGCCCAAAAATGCACAAAAAAAAAATGGCAGAACGCCGAAACCGGTTTGTCACAAAACCAAACTTGACAAGGGATGACGGAAAATCGTTCCAACAAAAATCAGCTTACTACCCTGTCGGAAGATCAACACAACAAAATAAATCACTTACCGCCTGTCAGGCTTTTAATTTAAACACGGATGGACTACTAACGAAATACGAACGGAAACTGCGAAAAATGCATACGACTAAGGCAAATATTTGGTTCAACAAGCAATGTTTAGAATTGAATGTTACACCGAAATTTGCGCGAATAAAAATAAAAACCAACACCCAAGCAAGTAGGAGAACGACCAGGAAGGCGGAAAAGGACTTTTTAAAGTTCGAATTACAAAGCCTATACGCTAAGAAAGACAAGATAAACACCGAACTACTGAGGATACATCTGCAATTGTCCGGACTCTTGCCCACGACTGCATTGATGGACTCCTTCGACCACATAGAGACGGGAATCAAACGCGAACTACAACGCAAATATGAAAAACTGAACCGAAAATTGGACCAGTTAACGGGCCGACGCGATCACAGTAACAGTCAACAAACACACGAATTTAACAAAAGGTTCGTAAACCTAACAACAGTGGCCATTAGCAACGAAGAAGCGCAACTTCTAGGGAAGGGCCTGAAGCACAACATCGCGGATAGCAATGAAGCAAAAAGAACTGAGCAAGCGATAGTAGATGCAGAGGTTGCAATATCGCTTCTTCCATATGAGGAACAGGAGCACGCAAGGCACATATGCAGAGAAATCATAAGCAAGGAAGTAAGAGCTCAGGAAGCACAAAAAGGAAATAAGGAGCTGAAAATATTGAAAAGGCTACAACGAAAGCTAAAAAATAACAACATCGTCACAACGAAGGCAGACAAAGGAAACACAACGGTGCTAATCAGTAAGGATGAATATATAGCAAAGACAGAGAAGCTCATCGAGGAAATGAAATGCCGCATTATTAGGGATAACCCTACGGATAAATACCAGACCGAAGTTAAAGAGGTTATAAAAAATGCTACCAAAATAATAGACGAGAGGATGGCATATACCCTAACACAAATGAATCCATCTGCTTCTCCACTCATTGCGTTACCTAAAATCCACAAGCAGGATACGCCGATGAGACCTATAATTAATTTTAAGTCCGCGCCGGGTTATAAACTGTCGAAACATCTAAAAACGGTTTTAAAGGACACTCTGAAAGTAGGGCACGAATACACAATAAGCAATACGATAGAACTACTACAAAGACTTGAGACCGTTAAACTCACAAGGAGCAGTAAACTCGTATCCTTTGATATAAAGGACTTATACCCGTCAATACCATTAACAGATACAATGGATATAGTCAACAAAACACTACTGGACAAAACTGAAGATAAGGTAAAAACTGCGCAAATTACCAACGCGCTAAGAACAACGCTGCGGCAAAACTATTTCCGGTTCAACAACAAAATATATAGACAGACAAACGGACTAGGAATGGGTAACCCAACATCGGCCATTCTCATGGAAACATTCATGCAAAACTTGGAAGGAAAATATATACAGGAGTTAAAAACCAAGTTAGGCGTGGCATTCTACGCTAGATACGTGGATGACATCATCTGCATCCTAAATGACGATAACGAACAGCAAATACTAGAGTTCCTCAACAGGCAACATAGCAACATAGAGTTCACAATGGAAGTAGGAAAAGATGGAATAATGAACTACCTGGACCTAACTATAGGGATTGACAAAATAACAAATAGGTTCAACTACGGCATTTATAGAAAACCGACTGCCACGGACACCATTATACACTCTACATCAAACCATCCGCTACAGCACAAAAATGCAGCATTGAGGCACTTAGTGGATAGGCTTCAGAGAACGCCGCTCACACAGGAAGCATACTGGAGAGAGCTTAATACAATATAAAACATAGCGGCAAATAATGGATACAAGAAAGCACTTGTGGATAAACTCAGAAGTAGCCATGGAACACAAAAAAGAGTAAACGTAGAGGAAAATCCAATGGTTTGGACGGCAATGACATACACTGGAAAAGCGACGTACAAATTAGCAAAGTTCTTTAAAAGATATAACATCAACACAGCATTCAGAACATCTAACAACGTCGGACAAAAACTAAGAACCGACACTAATTCTGATGACCCATTCAACAGACACGGAGTGTATAGGCTTACTTGTGAATGTCAATATAGCTACATAGGACAAAGAGGAAGAAAAATAAGCACAAGATTCCGAGAGCATATCAGGGACTACAACAAAAAAACACGAAAACCCACCATAATACCAGAATCTAATTTCGCGAACCACATGTTTGAGAACAACTGCACCCAAGCTAACATAAAAACAACGGCTCGAATACTTAACGTACAAGGAAAAGGCCGGCGGCTTAATGTACTTGAGAACATGGAGATATACAAGTTAAAAACATTTGACGGCAGGATCATAAACGAACAAACCAACACTATCGCTGACGAAATATTTGAACCCTTAAAACTAGTTTACAAAAAACAGCACAAGCCAGCAGGTACAGCAACCAAACACGTAACAATGAACAAGCAAAAACGAAATATGAACCAAACTGCAAAAATCACCGATTTCTACCTACCTCAACCTACCGCTTAGCTAACAAGCGGTACGTCTACATACCTACAAAAACAACCCTTGGGACAGATAACAATTCGGACGTATCAATACCGCGCACACACACACGCATATTAACGTTACCTACCACGACCACATAGATTGACATTACCTGCCACAGCACCCACGGACTATAAAAACAACGCAGCGGATAGACACAGACCAGAACGAAACTAGGCATTGAAAATGGCAGAACGCCGAAACCGGTTTGTCACAAAACCAAACTTGACAAGTTATGACGGAAAATCGTTCCAACAAAAATCATCTTTAAGCAACTTTATATTTTGTAATAGGGAATGGGGGTGAGGAAGCTTGACTCGTTTATAGCCTTCATTTAGTTGATTTTTACACTGACGTTTCACATGTTTATGTCTTTCCCACTGATCAGGATCTTCTTCGATTGTTTTTAAAATATCATGTTCAGTTAGAGGAGTATTATCATTATCCGTTTCGGCTTGATTTTGGTTTTCTACAGCCTTGTTTAGTAATTCTTCATCATTTGGCTTACTGGGAATATGTGGTTTTGTTCGTTCACAATTATTCATATAGTTTATTTTTGTCTAACGTTAATAACATTATCTAATTTTTGGTTTTTATCAAAACATTGTTCATTAATGTTATCAATAGATTTTCGCTTTTCAGGTTTATTATCAATATTTGATTAAGTTTTCATTATATTCCTTACCGTAGCTCTTTTTAGTAATTCGTCATCATGAGGTTTACTTGGAATATACGATGCTGGCCTTTCGGGGTCATTCATAAAATTTATTTTTAGCCTAACGCTAACAAAATTATCTGATTTTGGTTTTTTATCAAAACATTGCTCAATAATGATATCAATAGGCTTTCGCTTCTTTTTTTAGATTTCTTCATCGCTTGCTTCTTAACATTTTGTTTCCGAGAACAATCTGTAGGATATTCTAAATCTGAGTCATTCGAATAAATGTTTATTTTATTATCAATATCATTAGTATTCACGGTTGTCAATGCATCAACTTCCATGTCTTTACTTTCCTTTACACTGTCCGCCTGCCAAATTTCATCATCACCATAGTAATTAGTAACATTATTTTTATTAGGGGTTTTCAAATTATCAACTAATTCATTTAATGGTTTTAAAATGAGTTTAAATGTATCTTCCAACAAGTTGATTCTATCCAATTCTCCCAATTTCATTCTTTTAATGGTTTCTTTTAACACTTCCCTGGATTTAGCAAGATTTGCTAATACAGTCAAATGATCATTTGTCATGATTTTTAACGAGTGTTTAAAAAATCTGCTACCTATCAACTCTATATCTGATAAGAATCTGGTCTGGTATATGTATTTTATAGATGTTTTATAATTGTATAAAATTATCAAAACCTTTTCGATATCGACCTTTATTTAGAGGATCATCTTTACTTATAACCACAAAGCCGTATTTATTTCCCCAAGACTCATCACAAATTTTTAAAAATGTTTTGAACAACATATCTCCAACAATATGATCATTATAGATATGTTTAAGTATGTTTGCATTATCACAAATTAAGTGTTTAGGCATTTTTGTATAAGTTTGACATAAAAAGAATCGATGTTTTTATGACGACCCATACAAAATAATCTCGTATTGTACTTTGTTTTCCGCATATTACATCATCGAATATAAAAATTGAGTCCGATTTGGCTTCAGTGGGCTTGATAATATCAACGTTTTCACTAAGCCTTTTTAAATAGATATATTTCGGTTGATATATTGATTTTAAATAAATGTATATATTTCGGAAATCAAGCCCGTTTGGGCTTTCAATTAAACTGAGCGTAACATTAGTTTTTCCACAGTTTGATGGTCCTCCAATCAGAGCTCGTATGGAATTTGGTAAAAGGGGACTATGTCTAGTGACATGTTTAACATTTATATAATTTTCAGCATTATTATATTGGAGACGTGGTTTAACAACTTTCATTTTGTTTACTAGATTTAAAGCAGTATATAAAATCGCTTTTATAATAAAGGTATCATTTAATTATAGCTCACCCACACTCACCCACATTATTATTAAGAAAAAAAAATCACCTTATGGTACTAATACATAAAAAGATTGAACAAGGTTTTGTAAATAGCTTAATCAATTCTGTACCTATTTTACTTCATTTACCCGGATATCAATATTGTGGCCCTGGAACAAGGGTTAGAATGAGGAGATAAGGGTATAAATCCCTTAGAAGCAGCCTGTAGAGAACATGATATTTCATATTCCCAATCTAAAGATATAAATAACAGACATCAAGCCGACAGTTTTATCGGAGAAAGCCTGGCAACGTGTTACATCTAAGAATAGTGATTTCAAAGAACGAGCAAACGCTTGGTTCGTTACAAATGCAATGAAAGCAAAACTCAAATTGGGAATGGGTATTAAAAATAAGAAAATAAATACATCTAAAAGTAAAAAACGTTAAAAGATGAAACACCGTAAAGTGTCATCTAACAAAATGTTTTTGAAGGCTGTGAAAAAGGTATCAACATGCTGAACAAAAAGAAGCCCCAATCATTTAATGAGGCTTATAACATTTCTCAGGATGCTATAAAGTCTAGCTTTAAAAATAAAAAAGTTAAAATACCGAGAATAATTCCAGTCACAAAAATTGGTGGAATTTTACCACTACTTCCTATTTTAACAGCGGTAGGTGCACTTGGTGCTATAGCATCTGGTGGATCAACTATAGCAAAAGTTTTGAATGATATCAGGAATGGAAAGGAGCAATTGACCGAGGCAAGCAGTCATGATAGATATATGGAATCAATCGTTTAGGGGAAGGGGTTATTTCTCAAACCATATAAAAGGGGGTATGGTTTATTTTTACGACCCTATCCAAAAAACTAATAAAAAACCTTATTAAAAAGGCCGTTAACAGACGTAGATTTAATGAAATATTGCAAACATCTTAAATATTTCAGAGAAATTTTTATGCGAAATTCCTTACCGAATAAACCGAAATCCCAAGAATGTGGAATTCTTGATTTAGGTGATGCTGATGGATACTATAAAAACAAAAATTATAAAGAATATTTTGATAGTTTTGGAAATTTACAGCCACCATTAGAAGTTATTGATTACCTGAAGCCACTAATACATTGCAATTATGAGCAGAAACAAAAATACAACACAGTAATATGTGGTCAATTATGTTTAAAATTTTTATTTAATAAAAACAAATAGTATAAAATGTAAATTGTTTATTTATTTTTTCTTTTTGTATTACAGTTAAGTACTATTATTACGTTTCGAAATGCCAATAAGCATAAATATCAATATGATTTTCCCCTACAATTTCCTTATCATCTATATTGCTTGGCGCTACTTTATAAATATTTTGAATATAAACCGTATGTAATTTAGATCTAAATGTACACATTGATGCACTATACAATTTATTTTCCAATAGACATTTTCTAAAATCACCTAAACCCAATGTAGAAGTTACACACTTTTTTATTCCCTTAATTTTTTTTAATTTCACTTATATCATTATCAATTCTAAATGAACACATTTTCGCTCTTAAACCAATAAATTCTTTTATTAACTTCTCATTACATTCATCCTCCATCATACCGAGAACCTTCTTATTCACCCGAGGAAAATTTAAAATATTTTCTATTGGATATGAAGAAGTATCAAAAAAATTTTAAATGTCAACACGAATATCATCATAAAAGTTGTCAGTTTGAATATCATATATGAATGAATCAGTATCCATATAATTCAAAGCAATATTACTTTTATATTTCTCTTTGATATAATCATAAAGGAAACTATACATTTTAACTTTAGAAAGTTCTAAAGCGGTAAAACCAATATATATCGGCTTATTGTGCAGAGTTGACACTTGTTTCAATTGAATCGCTATTAAATTATCAGAAATTTTCTTAGGCTGTGGAAATTTCGTTTTGCTATTAAGGCTCTAGCACCTAATTTTTTCCTGACTCTTCCCCTAATATTAGTAATTTCCCAATCTTTTACTAATTTAACATTTACCCTTTAATCTACATTTTCCATAGTTTTCCCAACACCGCATTATTTAATAATTTAAAGAAATTTTCTTCAAACTTACAAATTCAGGTTAGCAAAAGTTAGGTCGATTCTGAGAGTGAGGGGTGAAAATAGAGGCTAAATTAGAAGACGCGTATCGCGGCATTTGTTTGTGTTAGTTCGAATTTTGTTTTAATCGAACTTTGCAGTCAAATGCAATAAATGTCTTCCCCTTCTTCCTCTTTTTCCTCGTCTTCCTCTTTTTTGTCTCCAACCACTGTAGTGTGACGAACAGGCTGTTGACTTCAGAATATTTCGTCACAATAAACAAACACTACTGACCTAGATAAATCATGAACTCAGCGGGAGTTCAACTTCACTAGCACATGCCGCATATTTGGTTACATATGACAGCACTTGATCGCAAAATGCTGACGCTAGACATTTCCACATATTATACATATTTACACATTAGGAAAGTAGTTTGTAAGTATTGGTGTTTAAGCTTATACGTGTAAGTCAATAATTTGTATAAAAAGAGAAAGAATTTTTAATAAACATTCACTTCTTGATCACACGCTAAACTTGATTCATTTCTTGATCACACGCTAAACTTGCTTCACTTACACCACCTCACAGGTAGCGATTTTTATTTATTTCGTACAAGCGAACTAATATCAAAAATAAAGATTCAGTTAAGACTCGAAACTCAGCCGAAGCTGATGTCTTTTAATTTTCGCTTGGTCGTGATAAAATTCGCTATTAATTTTTTTGGAACTTATTTCATTTTGTGAGGGATTTAGGTTAGGTGCATCGGTTTCATAAAAATAACAAAAACAACATTGTATAATATATACTGTATTAAAAAGGTCGGAACCAAAATGTAAAATGGACCATTTTTGTAATGTTTGTGGACGTTTCATAGCAAGCGATGAAAAATGTGGCAATGCGAGTGATTGTTTTTTGGAAGCCTATAAACAGTATTTCTCGCAAGAGTTTATCACTATGCCCCTGAAAAAGTTTGCTTTAATTGCTATCCAAGGGTTATGCAATGGAAAAGTGAAAAGAAGAAGGCTATGCCTTTTGGTATATCAATGATGGGGTTAAACAACAGCCCGCATCAACAAGAAAATTGCTATGGATGTATCAGCTACCATAAAACTTTGAATAGGAGGAAAGCAAAGAATAAAACGTATGTAGCAGTGCCAAGTGTCCAATTACCATTACCGCACTCAGAATTCGTTCCAGTACCAACATACCGAAGTATTGATCTTCAAACAGATCTCAGTACTACAACCGCCGCTGCTATATCCATGCATTTCTTCTCAGAATACGACCCTGGTGAAGGTACATCCTATGAAACATCAAAGGACCCAATCCTAGTCACACAAAAGCAATTCGATGCAATTGTTGCAATTTTGGGTTTAACTCAGAAGAAATCAGAAGAACTGGCTTCATTTTTGAAAGGAAATAATTTGCTGGCGAAAGGTACCAAAGTAACAGCATATCAAAAACGCCAAAAAGAGTTAAAAAAGTTCTTTAATGTGAATGGTACAAAAAATTTCGCTTATTGCAACGATATCGAAAAGTTAATGGAGACGATAGGGTTAACCAAAAAAAAGATGATTGGACTTTATTCATCGATAGTTCACTAATCAGCTTAAAAGTTCTGCTTTCGCACAAAACGAATAGAATGCCTTCTGTTCCAATTGCGTATAGCACTGACACTACTGAAAATTTCGATAATTTGAAACACGTTCTGGAAGTAGTCAAATATAATGAACACCAGTGGCGCATTTGATGCGACCTCAAAATAGTTTCATTGATTACAGGCTTAACAGCATCTGGCCTTCCAACATATCCGTGTTTTTTGTGCGATTGGGATTCACGATACGGAGAAGGTATTAGGGAAAGAAACCAGTACGAACAGCATAACTGGAATAGTCGCATTGGACGGTAATGGCCTAAAGACAATAGGCTACACGAAAGTCTTGTTCCTGAAATGAAAATTTTGTTGCCGTTGCTCCACATTAAACTTGGCATTGCTAAAAAATTTTTGAAACGTATCGCAAAAAGACCAGCAGTATTCAACCGCTTAAAAGACATTTTCCCAAGACTAAGTAACGCCAAAATTGAGGAAGAGGTTGCTAATGGTCCCGACATACGGAAACTAATGAGTCGTCAAGATTTTGACGAAGTTCTGACAGACTGAGAATTAAATGCATGGCTCGCATTGAAAGCAGTCATTAAAGGACTTTTGGGTAAAGAATGCAAAGACAACTTCAAGGAATCTGTTGCAAACATGTTGGCAGCTTTCGATGAAATTGGGGTTAATATGTCGTACAAAATTCATGTTGTTGTTGTTGTTGTTGTGAACAGTGCTTCGCCCTGCCCCAGATTGGACAGGGTTACACTGAAATAACAGCCCTTGGCCGGGTGAAAAAACCCGGGTCATTCCGGTGCATCTTGATCAACTCGCTAACAGTTGCCAACTGAATCTGATATGCAAGGCGAACGTTATCACCAAACTGCGCTTCCATTTGAAATAAGGTAACTAGATTTTTCTAATATCTTTGTCAGAGTGCACAATTTAAACATGTTAACGATTGAAAACTATTTTCGTTTCAGGTACAGAGGAAAGAGATCTCCAGATGCAATACTCGCTGAAATTTGTTGGTGGTATAAAAACACCTTTGCAGAAGAGGAAGACAAAGAAAAAGAGGAAGAAGGGGAAGACAAAGATGAAATTCCATAATATAAGTTGAACGAATTTATCGACCTTTTTGATGATGATGACGACGACCAAGATATTAGAGAGAGCAGTGATGTTGATCCACAGCCGCCTGCTAAACGGCAACTGGCCAAATCATTAATTTAATTTTTTTTACTTAAAACTTTTCATAACTAACATTTCAAAATTATATTTTTTCCGTATTTTTATAATTTTTTTTCAATGTTTCTTCAAAATCAACACTGAAAAAATGAGAAGCATATTATAGATCGAACAGAAAGAAAAAAGACTTAGTTTTGTGGAAAATATGTTCAAAAAGCATGAAAAAAAAATTCCAACATTTTGCTTCATAAGTACTACAAAAATTTTATAAATCAATTTTTTTTTAATTTTAATTGTTGCACGGGTCTCTAGCAATAATTTAGCTATAACAGATTGAAAAAATATCAATTAGTCGACGAGTTATAGCCAAAAAACCAAACAAACAATAGGCTGAAATCGGCGTTTGACTGCAAAGTTCGAAGGTCGGTTAAAAAAAAAATTCGAACTAACATAAACAAACGCCGCTATACGGGTCTTTTAATTTAGCCTCTATTTTCACCCCTCACTCTCAGAATCGACCTAACTTTTGCTAACCTGAATTTGTTCCACAGGGTTATTTACCGCTAATGTTCTATGATAATTATTTAAATCAATATATATTTTTTAACCAATCCGATTGATTAAATTGTAGAATTCTATGGATTTTCCTTAATACAAGACCATGTTTAATACATTGTTACAAATTTTTATAATGAACAATATATTTTATTTTGTTCCCCAAATCACCGATCAACTTTGAGTTTTTCATTGAGTCAACTTTTTTATTTTCAAAACAAAATGGTAAGTCATTATTAATATTGTGAGTGTTTATGGGATAATCTAAATCTACTTCTAATATGTAACCAACTAAGGAATCTTCTGGTATACTAAAAACATTAAAGTCCTCTATGTTTTCCACCCATTCAAAATTATTGTTAACATCTAAATAAATTATATAATTTGAAGGCTTAGTCGCATCGTAATCACTTAAATATTTATTGGTAGCAACTGAACGCCGTTTACAACATTGAACAATAGTCCCCGACAAAATAAAAGTATGCATGTTGTCATCAGTAATCAATTCTAATTCTATACTAGTTATTCTAGTTTGAGCATTGCGTCCCAAGATAACCCTGAAGATGTATAATATTGACATGGGTCTAGTCCAGAAATTCCTTTACATAATTTTCTAAAATTTTCAAAAATTTCACTAAGTAGTAGCACATCTACCTTTAGATATAATAATAAATAATCTAATAAATTGGAGCAATTAAGTGTTGCCCAAACCTCTTGATCATGCTGATTATCATCGATACTAATTGATTCATTTGATAATTTACAAAAAAAATGTGAACGAATAGGTAATTGTGTTTCGTTAAGACGTTCTTCTGAATCTATGTAGTCATACGTTTCATTGAATCAAAGTGATGATCGTTAGGGGAAAAATACTTTGTTATTTCTACATCATTATTATTTAAATTCCTAGCTAAACTGTCTAAACTAGAAGGCATGAATCGAAATGAGTCTAAAACCGAAGTTCAATGGTATCTCTATCGTTAACATATATTCTCTTTGATATCCAAATTTACAATTCTTTGTTTAAGGGAATAAAACTTATATCCCCCTTAACAGATGATAACTCTTTTACAAATAAATGACAATCATATTTCGATAAAATATGGAAAAATATTGGAATAAAATTTGCTATCTGATATTCCAAATTACATTTATTATGTGCGGGACCTCTATATTCACCAGTCAAATGGCAATAGTCTTCTTCTTTAAATGGTCATCTAACCGCCTGGGCGATTTTGACCGTCCACCATAGCTTGCCAGCCGTTTCTTCGTTGCGCCAACTGGCGCCAATGGGAAACACCGCGGGATCTCAAATCGGTGTCCACTTGGTCCTTCCATCGGAGTGGTGGTCTCCCTCTTCCCCTGCTTCCACCGACGGGTGCCGATAAGAATACCTTCTGGGCTGGAGCATCTTCGCTCATTCGCACTACGTGGCCTAGCCAGCGAAGCCGCTGTATTTTAATTCGCTGAAATATGTCGGCGTCTGCGTAGAGTTCATACAGCTCATCATTAAATCTTCTTCCACAAATCTTTCGAAAAACCTTTCTCTCGAATACTCCCAGAGCCGCCTCATCAGATGTTGTTAGTGTCCACGCTTCTGCACCATATAGCAGGACGGGTGCAATGAGTGACTTGTAGAGTGTTATTTTCGTTCGTCGAGAGAGGACTTTACTTTTCAATTGCCTACTCAGTCCGAAGTAGCATTTGTTTGCAAGAGTCATTCTTCGTCGGATTTCTAGGCTAACATTATTGTTGGTGTTAATGCTGGTTCCCAGGTAAACGAAGTCCTTTACTATTTCGAAACTATTGCTGCCAACAGTGGCTTGGTTGCCAAGGCGCGAATGCGGTGACTCTTTGCATGATGACAGAAGGTACTTCGTTTTGCCCTCGTTCACCACCAATCCCATTTTCTCCGCTTCTTTTTCTAATTTGGAGTAAGCAGAAGTTACGGCGCGGTTGTTAAGGCCAATGATATCAATATCGTCAGCATATGCCAGGAGTTGCACGCTTTTATGAAATATTGTTCCAGCGCGGTTAAGTTCTGCAGTTTGTATTATTTTCTCCAGCATTAAATTAAAGAAACCGCACGATAGAGGGTCACCCTGTCTGAAACCTCGTTTAGTTTCGAACGACTCTGAGAGGTACTTCCCAATTCTGACCGAGCTGGCGGTGTTGCTCAAGGTCATTTTGCATAGCCATATAAGTTTTTGCGGGGAAACCAAATTCAGACATAGCGGCATATAGGCAGCTCCTTTTCGTGCTATAGAAAGCGGCTTTAAAATCAACAAAGAGATGATATGTGTCGATTCTTTTTTCACAGGTTTTTCCAAGATTTGGCGTATTGTAAAAATCTGGTCGATGGTAGATTTACCAGGTCTGAAGCCACACTGATAAGGTCCAATCAGTCTGTTCACATCAGGCTTCAGTCTTTCGCACAATACGCTTGATAGGACCTTATATGCGATATTCAAAAGGCTGATTCCGCGATAGTTGGCGCAGTTTGCAGGATCACCCTTCTTGAGGATTTGGCAGAGAACACTTAGATTCCAATCTTCAGGCATGCATTCATCCAACCATATTCTGCATAAAAGCTATGCATGCGCCTTACCAGCTCCTCGACTCCGTGCTTGAATAGCTGAGCAGGCAAACCATCAGCGCCAGCTGCTTTATTGTTTTTCAATCGGGATATTGCTATTCGCACCTCATTATAGTCGGGTTGTGGAACGTCAATTCCATTATCTTCGATTGTGGGCTCGGGTTCGGCATCTTCTCTGGTTTCTTGCTCAGTTTCTCCATTTAAAACGGCAGAGAAGTGATCCCTCCATATTCTGAGTGTTCTCTGAACATCGGCCACCAGGCCGCCGTTCTCATTCTTACAGGAGCTTGCCCCTGGTTTAAAACCTTCATTGTTTCACGCTTTTCTGCCTCTCTTTTTTTCGCCCGGAAAAGCCGCCTCGCTTCTCTCTTCAACTTGCGGTAGTGTTCACACACACTCCTCGTTGCATTCGATCTCAGAGTTGCCTTGTAGGCTTCGTCCTTTCTTTTCGTTACAGCGCGGCACTCTTCATCCTCATACCAGTTGTTTCTTCGCGTTCGCCGGAATCCAATTACTTCTTCGGCTGCGGTACGGAGTGCTCCTGAGATATGATCCCACTGCTCATGCATTCCACTAGGTTGAATTGTGCTCTCGGAGAGCAGGTGTTAGAGGCGATCTGCGAAATAATTGGCGGTCTGTTGCGATTGCAGCTTTTCGACGTCCAGCTTTCCCTGCGTTTTTTGTTGCACCTGTTTTGTCGTACAGAGGCGGGTACGAATCTTGGCTGCTACTAGGTAGTGATCAGAGTCGATGTTAGGTCTTCGTATTGTGCGAACATCCAAAACGCTGGAAGCATGCCGTCCGTCTATCACAACGTGGTCGATCTGGTTGCGTGTTTTTCGATCGGGGGACAGCCATGTAGCCTGATGGATCTTCTTGTGCATAAACCTAGTGCTGGATATGACCATGTTTCGGGCACCGGCGAAGTCGATCAGCCTGAATCCATTTGGCGAAGTCTGATCGTGGAGACTGAACTTCCCGACAGTGGGGCCAAATACACCCTCCTTACCCACCCTGGCGTTAAAGTCGCCAAGCACGACTTTGATATCATGTAGCGGGTAGCACTCGTACTTCTAGATGATTAATTTCACTTAGACTCCAACCACTATCTCGCTCTTGAAATGTATTCATTTTTTCAATCAATTTACTAAACTTTTCTTTAATTATATCACCAACATTTTTGCTCTCCATAAATGCTTCAGTCATTAATGTTTGATGCGACATTATAGCAAACTGTTCAATGTTTTCTTTTATCTGAATATATTCACAAAATAATTCAAAATTAAATTTGATGCTTTCATGCTTTTTTATAGATTTCTGTAAAAGATCAGATAATTTATTTACATGTTCTTCAAAAAAATATTCAACAATTAAATTATTGGGTTGATCGTTTTCCAAAACGTATGTTTCAATACGATTATTAAACATAGCATTAATATATTTAACATTATTTTTTACTGTATACATACAATTTCTTTTATGTATGTTTTTTCTCGCGTGTGCTGCCCATACATCTCCTTTCACTTGAATTTTACATTGCTCACAAAAAATAATTTTTTTTTTAAACTTGATGTTTGATTGCAATATGCCTGTCTAAACTCCTCTTCCGAATATATGTCTTTTCACAAAAACTACACGGATACAGTTTTTTTTTTTATTTGTGAAATAATTCAAAAATGTTTAATCTGTATGAAATTCAAATACTGGTGAAGTAAATTTTCTGCCACGTTTAATCACTTCTACGAGTATATAAAAATGTACCATTATTTATTGTTTCAATAGTGGAATCTTCTAAGGAGTTGTAGGATTTCGAAGAAAGAGAACAATATCTTCTAGGTCTATCATAACCTTCTCCCCAAACTTTGTCTTTACGCTTATAGCTTTTAATACTCTTGATTTTTTATTAAGTGGTGCATCAATCGCCTTCCATATTGGTTTTTGTGCTTTTTTCTTAGAAACTGATTCTACATCCTTAAGATCTTGATTCATAATGTGGAGTATGTCTACAATAAGGGGATATTAGAGAAGTAATGACATATAAATATTATAGTGTATTACTGTTTATTAGAAGTGTTGCTCGTTAAATAATGTTGAAAATCCTTATAAAATGATTTTATTATCTTTGAAATACTCGTATAGATGAGTTGAAACAACTGCTGCCTTAAAAAATTTACTGTATGTTTTCACCGAAAATATGTTTCTTTTATATTAATTGGAAACAAGTAGCCCTTATCTTTCTAAATATATTACCCTCGGCCATATGGAACCCACGGCATTTCGTGAAATTATACGTGATGGAAAATATTTTTCATTTTACTTGCCCCATCAAGTCGTAATAAACCTTGATAGTAAAACTACGAAAGTCCGAGAAGTATTCAATGCGTCCAAACAATCCCACTCCGGCATTTCAGTGAATGATGTGCTTCACACAGGCCCCGTTCTTCAGAACGATCTTATGATCGTAATTCTCAAATGGCGTTTCTATAAATACGTTTTCAATGGTGACATTGAGAAAATGTATCGGCAAATACATGTCCATAAGGAAGATTCGGACTTCCAGCTAATTCTCTTCCGCCAATCACTTAATGGCCCGGTAGAAGATTTTAAATTAAAAACAGTTACCTTTGGTGTCACATGTGTCCCATATTTAGCTATTTGCACCCTTCAGCAACTTGCAGAAGAATGCAAATCTGAACTCCCACTTGCTAGCAACGTCCTCCTGCGAGAAACTTACGTGGATGACATCCTCTCAGGCGGACATAACATACAGTCCACTATCAAAATGATGCAGCAGCTAGTCGAAGCATTGAAGTCAGCAGGCTTTCCCCTCAAAAAAATCACCGCAAATCTCCCACAAATATTGGAGACAATTCCAGAATCTGATCTCCTTGATGCCGATTTCCCAAAATTTCACGACTCAAGCTCTACAAAGGCGCTTGGAGTAAGATGTTATTCCCTCAGCGATACCTTTTCGTATTCGTACGACCCCGTCCCAGACGTAAATTCTGCCACAAAAAGGCAGATTCTCTTTTCTGTAGCGAAACTTTTCGACCCGCCAGGATGGCTATCGCCTATAATGATCGTAGCAAAAATTCTCCTTCCTGGATGGAAGAACCTGATTGGGACGAACACGTCAAACCCGGATCTTTTTTCAAGTGGAAAACATTTACGGAAAACCTTATAGCCATTGGAGACGTACAAGTCCCACGTTGGGTCAAATTCACTCCTGGTGTACCTAGATAAATTCATGGACTCTCCGACGCCTCTGAAAAGGCTTATTGCTGCGTATACCTAAGGTTCAACAAAGCGATAACTCCTTTTCCTTTCACCTACTAGTAACAAAAAGTAAAGTCGCACCCCTCCAAACGGTAAGCCTCCCTAGGTTAGAGCTCTGCGGAGCAGTCCTCCTCTCAAAATTAGTTAAGCACATTGAGACGTCACTTCAGCTCACAGAGAGTAGCTTGACCATGTGGACAGACTCCTCTATAGTCTTGGCTTGGCTTGAAAAGCCACCACACACTTGGAAAACGTATGTGGTGAACCACATACCCCAAATCCTTCATAACGTCAGTAACGCTACGTGGCGACATGTGCTCAGCGGAGACAACCCAGCAGATATGGACACGCGAGGATGTCGACCTAAGGCCTTGATCGACTGTTCACTCTTGTGGAACAGTCCAAAGTGGCTCTTAAACTCTCCGACTGATTAGCCGAAATATAGCCATCACAAAGACTCACCCCCAAAGCAAAGACGGATAGAAGCCCTACACTCACTGGAAAGTCATGAACTCCTGGATCGGTTCTCGTCATTCGCTAGAGCATTGAGAGTCCTCGCCTACATTCGCCGATTTATCTCGAAGTCCAGGAAACAGCTGATACCATCTTCAGTTCATCTCACCCAGGAAGATATTCATCAGGTAAAGATGCAACTCATTACGAATTCTCAGCAAAGGAAGTATGGAGAAGACATTGCATCACTAAAAAATTCAACTCCATTAGATAGAAGAAGCTCGTTACTCCCCCTCAACCCCTTCTTGGACGACAAGAGGCTATTACGCGTAAATGGACGCCTCGCGTATGCAGACCTGAGTAACAACGAAAGGCACTCTATAATCATACCCGACAACTCACGGTACTTCGCGCTTTTTTTGGACTTCAACAAGAATATTATATTCCCCGCCTAAAACAAAAGGTGAAAAAATGCATACTTCAGTGCAAGAAATTCACTATATAAGCAACAAATGCAATCTAAATAGATGGCAGTTCTACCTCCAGAACGTGCAACGTATTCACTGGCCTTTAATACCACTGGAGTAGATTTTGCAGGGCCATTTCTCGTGAAAACGTCAATTCTCCGGGGTGCATCTTCCCCAAAGCATACGTCTGCGTTTTCCATACATCTCGAAGTCTGCTCAGCCCTCACCACGGAAGCGATCAAGGCAAAATTCGCCCGTTTTGTGGGCCGTCGAGGCATACCCTCTAAGATTATGTCGGGTAACGGCAAGACATTCGTAGGAGCCCAACGAAGCCTGCAATGAGAGTTTTCCACATTTCTAGAGGAAACCGCCGAAGACATGGCAAGCAAATATGCTATCCACGGGCTCTCATGGCAGCTCATCCCTTCATACGCCCCCCACATGGGAGGACTGTGGGAACCAGCAGTGAAAAGCTTTAAGATTCACCTAACCAAAGTTGCCGCAAACCAGAAGTTTACTTTGGAGGAGTTCAACACTGTCCACATTCGCATAGAAGCGGCCCTCAACTCCAGACCGCTTTCTCCAATGTCACAAGACCCCGACGATCTAAAAGCTTTAACCCCAGGTAATTTTTTACGCGGTTCCCCACTTTTGTCTATTCCTGAGTCTAGATGTCAACACCTCTCGTTAGTTAACAAATGACAAAAGCTAAAGGTACTCCATCACCAATTCAGCAAACGCTGGTAAACGGAATATCTGCAGGAACTTCACAAGCGTTACAGATGAAAACGCCAAGAAGCAAACATAAAGGAAGGTGACCTCGTCGTTATTAAGGATGATCTCCTACCTCCCAACGAATGCCGGTTAGGCCGTATCACGAACCTCCATCCCGCTCGTGATCAAAGTGTTCGCGTAGTAGACATCCGAAGTGAAAGCCGAACTGTCACTCGGAACATAACGAAACTCCGTCTGTTACCACCCGCCTAGTTGAATTTCTCAGTTATTTTATAGACCCTATCATATAACCCGAACGTCATTTCCCCTTCTTTCACCGCACACACACATACTCCTTTCTAACAAGATTTTCGACGTTTCTCTCCAGATCCCAGGATTATCGGAAATGCCGCCTTTGCTGTCGCCCTCATTAGCTTCGATTTTGCCGCGCCTTTCTTGCTTTGACACCAGATGAGCGCTATGAATACGCGAAGGCCCACCGTTACTGCAGCAATTATTTGGCCACCTCACTTGTAACGGGCGCCTGTGACTCGCCGATAAGTTGTCGACGGTGCGGACTAGCACATCATACGCTGCTTCACAGGACCGCTCGCGTTAAATCAAACCGCCTGCCGAACACTGACCGCTCAGCGGAGCGACATCCGAGAAACTCACAACGGCGAACAAACACAGCGACCAGGTCTGCTTCCACCAACAAGCCCAGCCACCATAGAAGTGAAAAGCGGCGCCAAAACCCTCGTCCCGTTCTTCAAAGGCGCATCCGCGGGCTATTCCACCAAGTAAAAGAAACCCTGGACGAGATGCAGGACCTTATGCAAATCACCTCGCCGCAGGGCCGCCGGCATCTTCAAGACATGAACGAGAATCTCATCGAGTTTGATGACTAAATAGGATTTATACCCCTACACCTGAATTTGAAAACATCCTGAAAGAGAAATATGAATTTACTTTGAAATGAATTAATATGCCTATTTACAATACATTTATTAATACTTACCTTATTAATACTTACCTAACTAATACTCAACTTATTTATCCTAACCGATATGCAACAGTTGCCTAAAATTACTTACCTTGGTATATACGTAACCTTTTTGCATTACCTTGTAAATTAAATTAAAATTAAATAAAGTTAAAGTTATATTGATTTGAAAAGTGTCGTGTCCGCTTCTTTTATCCGGAATTAAAAATAGTGACGATCCGTACCCCATAAAAGGGTGAAAAATATCAAAGTACAAGGTGGCGCAAAAGTAATCCTCCTATCAGAAAATGCTATAAATTTTGCGATTGGCCCCTAAAGTCAGTTCTGTTTTGACATTTGTGTAGTAAACACATGCGAAATACACGTTAATAAACAATGTTACGCTACACTGCTCCAGAACGCGGAATATTGCTGACTATTTATTTGACCAATAATCGGTCGGGGCCAAACGGTTACTGTGAATGGTGAGCGCTACAGAGCAATGATCAACGAGTTCTTTTTGCCGCAACTTGATGAATTGGGATTGGAAAACATGTGGTTCCAACAAGACGGTGCAACTACACACACTGCACGTGCCACAACCGATATGCTGAACATCGGAAGCTTACTTTTGCGCCACCTTGTACAATAAAAAGGAACAAAATGACATTCGCGAAATATTTAGAACATTTTTTAAGAAAATATGGTGATTTAATTGATAATGAACATCAAATATTTTTTTTTCTATGTTAAATGAATTGCGATCATGTTTATCAGAGCCATTTATTTAGTCACTCAATGGATTACATAAGAAAGATTGTCTTTTTGTTAATAATTTCTACAAGGAAATAACAGATATATGTAATTGTATTTCGCTTTATTCCCGATATAAAATATTGAAAAAAATATATAATTTATATCCTGTCATGTTTAAGGAGCCCAGATGGTTGTAATCAGTGTGTGGACACATTTTATTAAAATACATAAATTCATTGCAAACAAAACCACAACTGCGTGATAAAGAAACCACAATTTAATGAAAAAGAATTATGTATATACGATAAAAAACGACTTCGAAGAAATGGTGTTCTTTTTTTTTTGTTTTTTGTATAAACTTGAAAATATAAATACAAATTTTATTTTGAAATAATCTAATTGTAATAACATATTTATATATTAACGCTGAGCAATGGATTCTGAAAACTATACAAGCTTTGACAGCGAACAACAAATGTGCAATTGTGTGGTTGATCAAGCGGAATTCTATAAGATGATAAAAAGTTTCGAAGAAGACGAATTTAATAAATACCTTCAGAAACTAGAAGAGCCTGCCCAATCCCTACAAGGTACAACTGAAGTGGAGACACATGTATTAAATAAGCGCAAGAGACAATGACCTACAAAGATAATACAAGCTGAAGGTTCTACACAAAAAGCCGCCCAACTAAACGCTATCCCTAAAATTTTAAATAATTGTATTAATTTTTGTGAACCAACACTAGCAGTTGCTCCTCAAAATGGGATTATAGACACTAAAGGGTTATTAAATGTTGGAAAAATTCATTTAAATGGTAAAGTGGAAAAAGTTCCCTAATTTGAAGTTAATTTTAAAAATTATGAAGACATTCAGAAATAGAAATTTTTAATACAACAGTGGTTTGATGATGAAAGTAAAGCGGATGATACTGATTTGAAATGCGCTCGAACTTCAACGAAAAAAACCTACTCTCTCTCTATGGCGCGATATACAACAGGTATATCATCATAAACCTCCTAAGGGATTTTTGCGCCAATTTGTGGTGTGCCGATTTGAATTTTCCCTACAAATTGGTGGGACCTACAGTTTTTTGCCGACTCCGAACGGCATCTACAAAGGAGACGAATTTTTGCTGAGAAGCCTGTCATGGCAGAAATACACTCGGAGAGTTTGCCAAACCACTGCCGAGGGACGACCCCGTTTTTGAAAAACTTTTTTTCAAATCACTTTTGATGTTACCTGTACCAGGGCTCGAACCATGGACCTTCGGTGTGGTAGGCCGGCAACACTACCTTCACACCACGGCGGCCGCCTACTATTAGTTGTAATATTGAATGGATCCGAGAAGATAAACTACTTAATGAACTTTTAGGAATTGTATATAATATAAAGGTATGGGTGGTTTTGCCCGTATTAAATAATATAAAATTTAGTCATAGCAAATGGTTTATTTATAAACTAGCATTTACCCGCGGCTCCGCTCGCATCAAAGATATAAGCAAAATAACTAAGCTTCTTTTGAAAACATTTTTATTTATCAAACATATAAGTTTTAAAGTTCAAATGTTCCTTAAAATAATGATATACAAAAAACCTTAAATAATCAGGTAACACACCAATATTAAAAATTTCTTAGCAGCACAACAATTAAATTCACACAGAGCACCAACTTCTAATACAGGATTCTAAACAAATGCCAAAGCTATTAATTATTTTTCAGATCAAATTGAAGAAGATATACAGGGTGGCGCAAAAGTAATCCTCCTATCAGAAAATGCTATAAATTTTGCGATTGGTCCCTAAAGTCAGTTCTGTTTTGACATTTGTGTAGCAAACACATGCGAAATACACGCTAATAAACAATGTTACGCTACACTGCTCCAGAACGCGGAATATTGCTGACTATTTATTTCGGTCGGTGAAAAACGGTTACTGCGCAAAAGTAATCCTCCTATCAGAAAATGCTATAAATTTGTTTGTCTGTTTTGACATTTGTGTAGTAAACACATGCGAAATACACGTTAATAAACAATGTTACGCTACACTGCTCCAGAACGCGGAATATTGCTGACTATTGATTTGACCAATAATCGGTCGGGGCCAAACGGTTACTGTGAATGGTGAGCGCTACAGAGCAATGATCAACGAGTTCTTTTTGCCGCAACTTGATGAATTGGGATTGGAAAACATGTGGTTCCAACAAGACGGTGCAACAGCACACACTGCACGTGCCACAACCGATATGCTGAACATCGGAAGCTTACTTTTGCGCCACCTTGTACATACAAAACAAACCGTAAGAGCTTCATAAATTGTATTATTATATAAACACTCATAAAAGTTTAATTTTTACGAAACAGCGAAACAACCAAAATATGAAGAATTGCTAAACTCGCTAAAAAGGATATTTTCCGCAGAAACGATATCAATATCTTTAAAATGCACAACTATTTTGCTCAAACGTTACAAAAAATTCATTCAAAATATTTGATTTTATGTTTGACAGGTGACGATTTACTCATATTTATTAACGACGACAATAGCCCGGCCCACATTCAAAACGACGACTGCGAATGACAACGGCGAAAGACCGAAGCTTGACGATAATTGCCGCCAAGCACCGACGACATGATAATAATGAAAGCAGGGCAACGACAGTTCTGCATTAGCTCAAACAACAGCAAAAAAATTTAGAAAAAGTATTGCATGTGTAAAAAGAAACATAAAACTAATCAATTTCAACACATATTTAAAGCAATTTGCATATAGAGGGTGTTTTTTTTACAGGTTTGTTTTTCGAATAGAGATAAAACTGGCATTTTGTGGTCAAATCTGGCAACTCTAATGTCATTTATGTTCAGTTTGGTTTGCCATTTCATCATGAACAGGTTGACAAAAGAATAACGCTTGCAAATCGTGCAAATTTATTTCGAAAATAATGGTTCAGTTCGCGAAGTTTACCGTGAGCTCCGTCTATTTTATGGTCGACATAATCGTCCATCAGAGCAATTAATTCGGTTAACCATGGATCGTTTTCGCACTACGTTTACTCTATGTGATAATACGCATCCGCAGAGACGTCGAACAGTGCGCACCGAAGAAACAATTGCCGCTGTAGAGCAAAGTGTTGAAGAGGACCCGAATGAATCGATTCGCCACCGTGCACAGCAATTGGAGCTTTGTCCATCAACTTTATGGAAGATTTTGCGCAAAGATCTTGGCTTGCGACCTTACAAGATCCAGCTTGTGCAAGAATTAAAGCCGCGAGACCATGCAATGCGTCGTGATTTTGGTGTATGGGCCGAAAATGAGATTGCTTTCGATGCTGATTTTCATCGCAAAATTTTGTTCAGTGATGAGGCTCATTTTTGGTTGAATGGCTACGTCAACAAGCAAAATTGCCGCATTTGGAGTGAAGAGAATCCACATGAGACCCTTGAAACGCCATTACATCCACAAAAACTGACTGGTTGGTGTGCTCTATGGGCTGGTGGAGTCATTGGGCCATACTTCTTCCGCAATAATGCTGGAGAGGCAGCTACCGTTAATGGAGACCGGTATAGAGCCATGATAACCGACTATTTTGTTCCCGAATTGGATGGCATGAATGTGGATGAGTTGTGGTTCCAACAAGACGGCGCTACATGCCGCACAGCGCACGTCACAATCGATTTATTGAAGGAAACATTCGATAAGCGCATAATTTCGCGGAATGGACCTGTCAATTGGCCACCAAGGTCGTGTGATTTGACACCATTGGATTATTTTCTTTGGGGATATGTGAAGTCGCTCGTCTACACCAACAAACCAGAAACGTTAGGGGAATTGGAAGCCAACATTCGTGGCGTTATTGCCGACATACGGCCCCATATGCTCGAAAAAGTGGTTGAAAATTGGACCTGTAGAATTGGCTTTATTCGAGCCAGCCGCGGCGGCCACATGCCCGAAATCATATTTAAACATTAATGGCATAAAATTATCCTTCCAATAAAGCCAAATTGATGGACCTTAAAACGATTTTCTTGTGTTTTATTTCAATTCGAAGTTCTATACCCCTAAAAAAACACCCTTTATATTGCACGACCGTCGCTGTCAAATTAGAAATAGATCTAATATGGCGACAGCGGCATTCATTATTGATTGTCGATTTGTCTTGTTGTGCCCAAAAAATGCCCCCACGTAAAAACATGTGTAAAAATAATTTGACAGATGACGAACCGTCGTTGTCGTCTTGAATCGGTTTTCCCTAAATGACAGAAAAAGTACCGAAAACGCAAAATAAAATTGGTATTGTATGTATAGCAAGGCGAATTCATTACATGAACGTTATTTTCTTTTGATCTGACATTTCTGAACATGCTAAATTCGCCTTGCTCTCACCTTATATGAATTCGACTTGATGTATAGTAACTAAACTTATTAAAATCATAGCAATTAGTTTTTAAAAGTTTTTTTGCAGATATGGCGATGAATTTTTTAGTCAGTTATCGATTAACTTACACAACGAAACATAGCAGTATCGGTTAGTTTATTGAAATATCGAGAAGTCCATATGAATCTTTGGCCTTTACGTTTCGTGTCATATCCATATTTAATGCAAATTTAGAGGTTTCAGAGATTTACATTTCGACCGATAGCTCAGTTATCGATTAATTTATCGAAATATTGCAATGTCCAAACGAAACCTGTCGCCTTCCCCTTTCGTTTGATACCCATATTGTATGCAAATTTAGGCGTTTTGGAGCAACCACATTCTGACCGATAACTCAGTTATCGATGAATTGATCGAAATATTGCAGAGTCCAAAAGAATCCTGTGACCTACCCCTTTCGTTTGATACCCATATTGTATGCAAATTCAGGGGTTTTGGAGCAACCACATTCTGACCGATAACTCAGTTATCGATTAATTGATCGAAATATTGCAGAATCCAAAAGAATACTGTGGCTTTTCCCTTTCGTTTGATATCCACATTGTATGCAAATTCAGGGGTTTTTGGGCTACCCCATTCTGACCGATAACTCAGTTATCGATAAAGCTATCGAAATATTGCAGGGTCCAAAAGAATACTGTGGCCTTCCCCTTTCGTTTGATATCCATATTGTATGCAAATTCAGGGGTTTTTGGGCGACCCCATTCTGACCGATAACTCAGTTATCGATAAAGTTATCAAAATATTGCAGAGTCCAAAAGAAGCCTGTGACCTTCCCCTTTCGTTTGATACCCATATTGTATGCAAATTCATGGGTTTTTCGGCAACCACATTCTGATCGATAGCTCAGTTATCGATTAATTTATCGAAATATTGCAAAGTCCAAAAGAATACTGTGGCCTTCCTTGTGGCAATTACGGCACCTAATTGCATAAATTCATTGGATAAAATGAATTTTCGGGTTAGTTGGGTCACGTTAGTGCCTATAACTCCATAGCCATGTGAGGTATTGAGATTTCATGAAATTTGTTACATATCCGAGACATCGGGAAATAAGTATGCAAAATTTCGTACAGATCGGTGCTGTAATTTGGGCGTGAAAACATTTCAAACACACTCACTCACTCACAAACTTACGCATTTATAATATAAGTAAGATACCAAAACGTTCCGGATGAAAAGTAAAATATCCGGGCAAGTAGTTAATAGCCCACTGCAAAAGCGAAGTTGTATATCTTTTTTGATTTTCATACCTTTCATGAACATGAAATGTTTGTAGGTATGAGAAGAAAAAGAGATAGTCCCATCAAAAAGTATACTATAGTGATCAGGAGGATGAGCTGAGTCGATGTAGCCATATCCGTCTCTCGATACGTCTATCTGTCTGCCCGTCTGTCTATTTGAAAGCAAATACGAACTGAAAGTATTAAAATAGACCTGCGTAAATTGGGATGCCATAATAAATCACTACTAGGTATATAATGTTCGGTTCCACCGGAACTTAGACTTCCTTACTTAATGTATTTAAATTTAAAATGGGTGAACCAAATCCTTCTACATCATCTGAATCCACTTTATCACATATACTTGAACGTGATATTATTGCATTTGGTTTATCAAGTGAATTAAATAATCTGAATTTACCGTCGAGTCGTGACATTTTAAAATTTTATTTTTTTTAAGTGATCATGCTAAAATTCAAAGTAAACTGTTTTCGCATAAAAATTTAACTCCTCATGTAATTGATAAATTGGTTGAAATAAATTAAATATTCAACTAATTGATAGACGTAGTTTTCTAAGAAAACTAAATGTTTTACTTCAAAAGTATCACGAAAGCATTAAACACAGAAAAATAGTTCAGGAATTTACAGCATTCGTACAGTCAGCAAATAAATTATTTTACATTGGGAAATGTAAATGCAAGTTAAAAACAACAGAATGCTCATGTGGTTTAATACCAAACCATTTAAAAGAATGTATGATGGACCAACATAATGATAGAAAATTGACAATACCTGAATATATGGATGACATTGTATAAGAAACTTGTAGGTGTTGCCAACAGTTAGTGATGATCCAACATACGAACCACTTGGAACAGATATGGAAACAAGTGAAGCACAAATTGCAAATGAAGCAGTTGCAGAAGTATCTCTTGCAATGAAACGAGGACATTATAGTCAAAGATACGGTGCTATAAATTTTGCTATGATGTGTGACAGATTCGGTGTGTCAGATAGAGTTGCTTCATGTTTAGCAACAGCCCTTTTCCAAGATATAAATTTTCGAGATGTTGCACTATACGACAAAATCAACTTTTTTCTGGCTATTGGACCAAACCAATTTTTTTGAATGGACGAACACGTAAATAAAAAATGTGTATACCCCGTTTTTCAAAGTTAGCCTCCAAAATTTAGTAATTTGCTTTCGAAATTCGAACTTTGGTAATTTCCGCGGATTGTTTACAAAATTGAAAAATAAAAATGTGGGTGTGGTCTGCCTTCTTTTTGCAATCGACTGGTATACATTTTTTTTTTGGAAAGTAATGTAACAAGTGTTATACGGGGTCAAAGTTCAGATTTTCGAAAAAGTTTAAAGTAGAATATTTCCGTTTTCGTCAAAACGATTTAAAAAAACTACACACCGTTTTAAAGCTGCTTGAATTCCCTTTCTTTTGATATGCATACTTTTATGACCTTTTTTATAAACATTTTGTAAAAAAACACTTTAAAATCAAGGCATAGACGATCGTCATCAACTGTTGGTGACCACAAATTTAGGTGCAAATATTTTTTGTTTGGGGTTTATCTCATTGAAAGTGTTTTTTTAAAATGTTAATTATAAAACTTATAAAGATATGCACATCAAAATAAAGGGAAATTAAGCACCAATATAACGGCGTAAAGATTTTCGAAGTCTGTGTCAAGAAAGTTCGAAAAATACGACTTCAAACGTTTTTTTTTTTGGTATTTTTTCCCTTAAAGTGTTTTTTTTACAAAATTTTTATAAGAAAAGTCATAAAGGTATGCATATCAGAATTAAGGGAATCAAAGCAGCTTTACAATGGTTTTTGAAATCGGTTTGACAAAAATGGAAATATTCTACTTTAAACTTTTTCGAAAATCTGAACTTTGACCCCGTATAACACTTGTTACATAACTTTCCAAAAATAAAAGTTTATACCAGTCGATTGCGAAAAGAAGTCAGACCTTACCCACCTTTTTATTTTTCAATTTTGTAAACAATCCGCGGAAATTACCAAAGTTCGAATTTCGAAAGCAAATTACTAAATTTTGAAGGCGAACTTCGAAAAACGGTATATACACATTTTTTATTTATGTCTTCATCTATTCAAAAAACTTGGTTTGGTCCAATTCCCAGTCGGGTGCTGTACAGTGTAATGGATAAATCTAAAGTTGCAAGAGAAGAAATTAAAAGCTAGAAATGAAGTGCTTTGTAAACGATACATAGATTCCAACATAACTGCATTTTCTATCGATGGCAGAAAAAATGATTCATTAACTAGAGAGAAAATTAATGAGAAATTTCATACAAATATGGTAAAAGAGCCCCATTTAGTTGTTCTAAAGGAGCCTAATGCTGAATTACTGGGATATGTTAATTTGGGTGAAGAAGAAAATGCAAAACACAAATTAAAAAAATTATATGAATTCTTCAATAACAAAAAACTGTCAATAGATCAATTAATTGGCATATGCAGCGATGGAGAACCAGCTAATACTGGAATAGAAAATGGTGAAGACTTTTTGAAAAGCATTTAAATAGACTACTGTACTGGTTTATATGTTTGCTTCCTTTCAATGAATTACCATTTGCCCATTTATTCAGAGCATTAGATAAAACAGTCACGAGTGGCCCAAGAGCTGCAAGTGGAAAGATATTCAAATTTCAGGTATGCATTTGTTAAAATTATTTTATAATATTTTTTCAATCAAATTAAAATAGCAAAATTATACTAATTTTAATTGATCTAAAAAATTTATTTTTCAGGTTGTAAGTGATTTTGAACCAATAGCATTGGAAAATATGCCTGGTATGATCAGTGATGAACAAGAACTAGAATTATCTACAGATGTTAAATATTTATATCAAATGGCCAAAGCAATTTCAAATGGTGCTGCTTCAGTTGATTTAACTAACATAAAACCAGGACCAGTTGTACATTCTCGATGGCTAACCAAAGCAAGCAGGGTATTACGTCTATATACAAGGTGTGTTCAAAAAGTATCGCGAATTTTGTGGTTTTTCAAAAATTATTTATTTATTCATGAATATCTATTTTGTCCCCTTCAAAGTAATCCCCATGAGATATTATATACTTGTCCCAACGGTTTTTCCAATCTTCGAAGCACTTCAAAAAATCATTTTTTTGTATCTTGTTCAGCTCCTCCTTCGATGCCGTCTTTATCTCGTCAAGAGAAGCGTAACGTCGTCCTTTCATGGGCCTCTTCAGTTTAGGGAGCAAGAAAAAGTCACAGGGGGCCAGATCTGGGGAATACGGTGGCTGCGGCATCATTAGTGTGTTGTTTTTGGCCAAAAAGTCGCGCACAAGCAACGATGCGTGAGCAGGGGCGTTATCGTGGTGCAAAAGCCAATTTTTGTTCTTCTTTGCACATCTTCTCGGCCTTCTGAGAACATTTTGTACCACCGATAAACGTTGCTTTGGTCCAAGGTAGCTTCTCCGTATGCCACAGTCAACATTCGGAATGCATCCGCGCACTTAATTTCGTTTGTCACACAAAATTTGATACAGGTTCTTTGATCCATTTTTTTGAATAGGTAAAAATCGAAGACGATCCAAAACACGTGCAAGCAAAGCAGCTGTCAACAATTAACTGAACATTCAAAATGGCCGAGCTTGTCGGCATAGGTGAGAGACATGAGTACCAACATAACGCCACAAAAAATTCGAAATTCGAATATACGTAACCAGCGAAAATTCAAAATTCGCGATACTTTTTGAACACACCTCGTACAACAACTAATACACCATCGGAAAATTTGAAAACTCTAGCAGTTTATAATATTATTAGAGTTTATGTGCCAATGTATTTCAATGTAAAATACTATAATTCTGTTGTATACCAGTGTACTTTTATCAAAGTTTATTCGTTGGACATGATACCTACCACGTAATTTACTTAATATTGTAGATGGTGTAATCCCAATTAACTCATATTGCGCTCATCCAGAAAACATTTTATTAACAATGTTATTTGATGATAGAAAATCCATACGGGATAGAGCTATCAAAAAAAATGTCTACTATCGAGAAAAAATACTTGATCCAACTAAACTCAGAGTTTACAAAAAATATAATATCAATTTTAATGCTTCAGATTATACTGATATGATTGATCTGAATGACGATAATTTACTATCTGAACCGGCATTCACAAGAAATATTCCATACGATCACTTGGTACAATTCTTAGATTATGATGAGCCAACACTAGATGATCCTAATATTCCAATGCATATACAAGGAACAGAAAGATATGTACAGTTGTTAACATCTGTTTCCAAAAGTGTTATAGAAAAAAAACGTGAAGGTGTTATGGCTGTTACAGCAGAAAGTCGTGAAAAACAACCGCGAATGGAGTCAAACAAGATTTTAAAAAATAATAACATAAAATTACTTTTATTTTGAAAAATACGTTAAAATGGTCAATTCTAAGTAAAAGAATAATTTTTTAAATAATTTACATTAAAATTATAAAACCTGTGTTTTTTTTGCTTATTACTTGAAAATATATTTTTATTTTTTTTATTTTTTTCTACTAAAACGAATTCGCAAAAAGAAAAACTGAATGAAAGTTTTTGGAAATGTTCTGAACTTATTTTAGCTCTAAAGAAAAAAAAAGTGTCCATAAGGAATTTGTTAAAACTGATAATATAGGAGTTAAAAGTTCAGTTTAGGATAGTTTCTCAAAATTCAAGCCTGATATCTCTACTAAAATTCAAAAACACTTGAGATATTAATACAGATTCTAAAATGTACGTAAAATACATTTAAAATAAGCCCAATATTATATTTTTCCTATAATTCTATCAAAAGCTATGAAGATTTTTTGGCCAAACCCTACATTCAAAAGTGGGGGACTGGATATCGCACTTAGAGCTGTGATGTCTTCAGCAATTTTTCTTAGAATCATCTGTAGACAACGTTTTTGCTATACTCCTGATGGAAAAAAAATGTGACCCGCTCTAACATACATACACACACAAAACGCAAAAAAAAACTAATACCCAGAACAGCTCCTGCATAATTGGTGCCTGTCTAAAACCACAAAATAAAAATATAAAAAAAAGCTCCCCGGCCCCCAGACCCCCAGCGCCCTAACACCCAGAACAGCTCCTGCATATTTGGTGCCTGTCTAAAAACACAAAATAAAACAAGTAAGGAAGTATGCCGAATGAAGTAATATACCTTGTGGGACAAAATATTTCAAATCAGCACAAAAAAATTGTTTGCCATATATTTTGATGATTTGTACCTCAATCGGTAGCTATACGTAAAACATTTTAGTCCTGAAAGTATCTTTGCAAAATTTTAGTTTTTGCAAAAGTTATTCGCAAAACAAAATTTCAAAAATTACAAAAATCACCTTTTTTAAAAAATCGTTATAATTCAATGGTTCAACTAAATTTAATGTAATGAATGCCATATGAAAGGCAATTGTGTATATTTTGATATACTTTTTAAAAATTAGAAAAAAAACGATTATTTAAATTTTTAGTGTGTATCCTTTTTAAGGATAATTTTCTTTATCAATGTTCTACGCCTTAGAAAAATTTGTAAAAAAAACATTATAGGAGCTCTGGAGCCTTGCGAACTCAATTCCGAAGACAAAACGATGGACTCTCGTACCGTTAGGGTCAAATAATGAAAACAGCACAGCCATATAATTCTATGAATACCTAAATCTTAGTAAACAATTGTTTTCAAACACTCCAAAGTCAAAGCAAATATCAATTGGTGGTTGTAAGTCCATCAGGCCTTATTAAATAAGCGGTCAAGAGTCAAAAATAATTTGACCAATCGAAAATTCATCCCATGAAAGTTTCAATAAGAAAATCCTTTCGTCAAAGGCTCAAAGAGTATAAAAAGTGCGACTTTATTGGGTGTAACCGGCTTATTTAACTATTATACTAAATTTTATTTTAAATGCTATCATAGTGTAACAGTAACAGTAACAGCATAAAGTAAAGAGGAAGTTTTATGAAAAAAAAATGGAGTAGGTAAGTTGAGAATAATAATAAGAAGCTAGTTTCTTTTACAGAATGAGATATGTGTAAAGTACGCAGATGTTCGGCTTAATCCGAACTTACTTTGCTTAGATCATTTTATGCACATCGTATAGAGAAGATACAGAAATTTCTCTGCATTCAAAAGTGGTAGCATCGATTGGTACAAAGGAATGGTACGATCGGGTACCAGTTATTTTAGTGGCTTGTTCAAAACGATTTACTAAGACGTCGTCTTCAGCTTTATGCTCCTCTATTGAGCAAAAATCAAAAGCGATATTATCGAAATATACGCGCGCCCATTCGTATAACTTTCGAGGGGTTGTTATCTGGTCATATAATGGGCGCTGCAAGCTGGCTCGTGATGTTAACCGTTTCACCGTTCCTCCCACGCCATTACATGCACCTTTGCCATGTGACGTGGCAAAAAAATGCCACTCGCTCATTATGCCGAAGTCATTCCTGTGATAAATTAGGTTAATAAAATTTTTCTTTTTTTATACTGCGCCGCACACCCATCGGAAAAAAATATGAGCTTTTTAACATTCTCACTGCCGAATTGTTGCTTTAAGTATGTGACCAATTTTTTGTTGAAAAGATGCACTGCGTTGCGTCGTGTTTGCAGTACTCTGATATGATCACATAACATTCATTTAGAGTTTCGTCTCCAAGCTTAAAGTATATGACGTAAGGGTGCAACGTTGCCTGGTTATTTGACCAGTGAACTGCCTCCTGAACTATAAAACTATAATTTTCCGCGAAGTCTAAAGTTATTACAAACTCACCATTCTTCAAATTTTCCTTTGTCTTCGAAAAGAACTCGTGCTGTGTTTTGGCAATAAAATCATGTTTTATATGTATATGAACGAATGCCTTTTTCCAGCTCATCTAAGAATGACGTGATAGATTGTTCCTTTTCAATTAGTTCACATCTGAATCAATGAGAATTTTTATATCGAAATTTGATTCCAAGGCCCTGAAAGATTATAAAAGTTCATTACCTTACCGTGCAAGTCCATTGTTTATAGTAGATATTTGTATTTGCAAGTTTGCTTTCTAGCCCGTTCAAAGTATATTCGTCTAGTCCTGGACAGCCTCTGCATTTTTGTAGGTTACATAGTTCATTTTCTGTGGAGCAAACTATATTTCTCACCATATCACCGAGCAAAAGACTTTCGCCGCATCCTGCTACTTTAATTGCGTCGTTTAAACCCTGAATTTTTAATTTCATATTTTGATGTATTGTGCACACGCATACATTGTGGCTCCCACTACATCCCACAACAACGCAATTCTGGGGCCGCAGCTTTGTAAACGACGAGAGGCTTATTTTTAAATTTATGTATTTGGCTAGAAATTTATTGTGTAGCTCTTTAATATCACCCAATAATAGCCTTTTTTGTACTCGCTGCTTCAATCCATTTTGTTTTATGGTAATGCAATCTTTTTTACCAGGCATTACTCTGCTACACTCGTCCAGCAAATAAAACTGCGTCACTTTGTCCACCACACTGCTGTCTAAGATATGACCTTGTTATACCTAGTAGTGCTGCGCACACAAGGTATATTAACTTTAGTCGCCTAACGGCAGTACGTAACGGCATAAACGGATCGAGATAGATATTGACTTATACATATCAAAATGTTCAGGACGAAAAGAGAAATAGATTAAGCCATGTCCGTCCGTCTGTGAACACGATAACTTGAGTAAAATTTGATATATCTTGATGAAATTTGGTATGCGGGTTCCTGGGCACTCATCTCCGAGCGCTATTTAAAATGGGCGAAATCGGATGATAGCCAAACCCATTTTTTATATATAGAATATTTTCGAAAACACAAAAAAAGTAATTACTCAGTACATAACTCACCTATAAGGATAAAATTTGTTGAATACATTGAGATTGAGGCATAAAATAAATTTTTCCAGAAATTTTTGAAAATGGGCAAGGCACCGCCCACTTTTGATTAAGTCAAATTTAGAAATAATATTAATCATAAATCAAAAGCCGTTCAAGATATCGAAACGAAATTCAGCATGCAGGTTTCCAGGTATACAAGGAATGTTCTAGGAAAAAATGGGCGTGATCGGCTGAGGTCCACGCCCACTTTTATGTGAAAGATTTTGAAGAGGATCTAGATATATTAAATAAGCAATAACTTTGCGTAAAAAAGATTTACATCATTTATATTTCACTTTTAAAGTTTCCGTAAACAAACAAATCGAAAAACATAAAATTTTCGAAAATGGGCGTGGCTTCGCCCCTTTTACAGTGGCCTATTCCACAAAACTTTTTATGCCATAACTCCGCTAAAAATAGATTTGTCGATAATGTTGTTGATAATGTTTTATATATAAAGGTTACTGTTTGCTGTAAAAATGGGCGAAATCGGTTGATGTCCACGCCCAGTTTTTAACATAGTTCTGAAAAATTTGTTTGTAAAATTTAAAAGCGATATTTCTACAACTAAGCAAGTTATATCAATCAGATTTTGCACACATAATAAGCTTTTAGGAAAAACTCGGCCGCAAAAAAATGTTCTCAAATTTGAAGAAGTAGTCGTGGCGCCGCCCACCTTTCAGCATAAAATTTCTGCTATTTTCAAAGGCAATCGCTTATAATTCAATATTGATATTTCAATGAAAATTTGTCAGCTGCTTTTCAGTAGTATGTATTATACTCCTGCCAAAAATTAGCCAAATCGGGAAACACACAAGCACAATATTCGGGCACGTAGTTAATAGCCCACTGGAATAGCGAAGTTATATATCTTTTTTGATTTTTATACCTTTCATAAACATTAAATGTATGTAAGTATGAGAAGAAGAAGAGAAAAGTTCACGAAAATGATCAGCACGATGAGCGGAGTCGATTTAGCCATGTCCGTCTCTCCGTCCGTCTGTCTGTCTGTCCGTCTGTCTTTTTGAATGCAAACTAGTCTCTCAGTTTTACAAAAGAATGCTGAAATTCGTTGTTTGCTTTCGCCATTTTATAATATACTAGCAAACCCGATAGACGTTGTTTTGACGGTTTGATACATAGAACACATCTATATATAAAATGTCATTCAATTGAACCAAATAAACTCCTAGATATACCGAACTGCAGCTTTATATAACCTGGGGGCTTTTCCAGCGAACTCCTGAACCTATCGTGAAAGTTCAAGAGCAAAACAAAACACAAAATATGTGGGCGTGGAACCGCCCACTTTTGAAAAATTATGTAGATACTGACTAAGTGACACATATATCCAAATTTCATTAATTTAGACCAAAAAACCTCGGAATTATGGTGAATTGAAACTTTATATAGCCTGGGGGCGTGGCTCCGCCTACTTTTCTAATACTATATATTGTCTATGCTGTACCCAGTGAACCCAAGTATATATTGTGAAAATTTCATAAAGATCGGTTGAGTTCATTTTTGTTGGAACGATTTTCCGTCATAACTTGTCAAGTTTGGTTTTGTGACAAACCGGTTTCGGCGTTCTGCCATTTTCAATGCCTAGTTTTGTTCTGGTCTGTGTCTATCCGTTCCGTTGTTTTTATAGTCCATGGGTGATGTGGCAGGTAATGTCAATCTATGTGTCCGTGGTAGGTAACGTTAATATGCGTGTGTGCGTGTGCGGTATTGATATGTCCGAATTGTTATCTGTCCCAAGGGTTGTTTTTATAGGTATGTAGACATACCGCTTGTTAGCTAAGCGGTAGGTTGAGGTAGGTAGAAATCGGTGATTTTTGCAGTTTGGTTCATATTTCGTTTTTGCTTGTTCATTGTTACGTGTTTGGTTGCTGTACCTGCTGGCTTGTGCTGTTTTTTTGTAAACTAGTTTTAAGGGTTCAAATATTTCGTCAGAAATAGTGTTGGTTTGTTCATTTATGATCCTGCCGTCAAATGTTTTTATATAGATAGATTCAGAAAAGCCCCCAGGGTATTTTAAGTAGCAATTCGGCACAGCTAGGATTTTATTTGGTTCAAGTTTATGATATTTTATATATAGATATGTCTTCTATACATCAAAAAACCCTGGAAACAGATCGCGGTACCAGGATCAAATAAAAGTTAATTCGATATATCTTCGAAGCTATGGACATATCAGTACCCGCAGAGGAAATGGGAGAAGAAGGGAAGTATGAATAGAAATTTGAGATATAGAGGAGGTGTTAGAGGAAAATTAAGAGGGTAAAGAAGAGTAATGGTATATGGGGATGGGGGAAAAGCAAAAGTTGAAAGAAAAGGAGGAGATAAGGATGAATGTAGAAGAAGTGGGGAGGGAAAAGAGTACAATTTGTTAAATGTAGGCAAGTAAAGTGTTAGGCAGGACAACGTCTGCGGGTCTGCTAGTATACTACAACCAGTGATAGACGATCAATCTAATGTACTCATCTGCACCCTGAATATCCATGTATAACAAAGCGATACCATTCCGAAAGAAGCCAACAGGACTACAATAGTCGGAGAGTTGATTACGTGTTTCGATCTTCACACAAGGAAGGTGATTACCGTGGATGTCCCAGCAGTAGCAGCAGACGTGCAGATTTTTTTGATTGCTTTCATTTAAGAAAAAAAATGTATATTAAAAATTTTGTCAAAAATATTCTGTATATCGATGTACACACATATTGGTAAAAATTTAAAAATGTATATTATTTTTTTTTTTAAGTCAGATACACATGTTGAATACCCTGTGTAATGCGATATGATAAATGTAAGAATGGTGTTCGTGAAGCATAGTTCAAATTTTACTTTGCCTATTTCAAGGCGTAAAACCGCGGAGTTGTCTAGAGATATATAAATATAGTAGTTCTTTGAAATTACCAACCCCGAAATATAAAGTATGTTTGTGTGTAAGAAACGAAACAACTCGACTTCTCTAACAATCCTCGATAATACTTCGAACTAGCAGTCCAACATGTTCGGCACCGCATCATCAACATCGTCGACGCCAAAGAGCTTGTATTAATAAGAGGCGTCAGTCCTCTCATTTGAAAATCGTCAGAATTTTTGCTCGTATGTCCGATGCTACTCGATGTTTTCTATTCGAGTTTCAGCCATTTGGCCGACCCTTCTTTCGAGCACCTATCGCTCCTGGATGCATCTTGAACACTTGAAGAATATGTGTTCAGCATCGTTTGCATCTCCATACACTCACTTCGCATCTTCCCCTTTTCCCATTCTATATAAGTAGTTTTTACAATACCCATGCCCAGAGAGCATTTGGGTAACGTAGTAGCTCGCCAAAGTTTCTAGTGCTCCATACCTTAACGTCAGTGATCAGTCTTGCTGTCCATTTGCCTCGGTGTTCACTTTCCCAGTGCTCTTGCCAAATTCTAAACTTTTCCTCGCTGAGTTCTGGGTGAGCGACTCTTATGAGCTCCTCATCCGCGTGCTTTTTCGCTTCTCTCATTCTTCTTCTTTGCGGCGCTACTAGATCGATGGGGATCGCTCCGGATATTACCTGAACGGCTGGTCCTGATAAGGTTCGATACAGATGTTAGAAGTTTACAGGGGCTCTTTGTCTTAAGTGTGTCTGCCCATAGCTCGGAGCCATATAGTAGCGTGGCCAGGGTAGTGTCCATCAGTAGCTTCCGCTTCTTCCGGTCCTCCGATGTTTGCCATTAGCCTGCTTAGTAACGATACCTGCTTGCATGCCTTCTCTGTCTGCTGAATTTGTGACCAGTATGTTAGTCGGGGATCTAATCTTACGCATAAATAGTTAACTACTTTCTTTGATGTTATAGTTCCGGAGAGGGTTTCGAAACCAACCTCTAACGGTATGTACTTTTTTTGTTGAGAGTATCAGCTCAGTTTTTTCTACCTCCAGTTGGAGGCCACGTAGGTCGAGCCACTCTTTTGTGCGTATTATAACCTGATTGAGCTTCCTGCGTGCTTCTTCTGTATGCCGGGCGACTGCGGCAATGCCGTTTGTGTATCCGACCAAGAAGGTATCATCGGGCATTTCTTGGTTACAGATTTTATCGTAGCTGATGTTCCATAGGTCAGGGCCAAGAATTGAACCTGGCTCTGCTCCGCATTTGAGGTTGATGCACCGCGGGACCTTTGAAGTTGTGTACACAAGGCTGGGGTCTCTTAAATAGCTTCTGATTACTTGCTGTAGGTAACATGGGATTTGAAACCGTTGCTCTAAGGCAGTCCGCATTGTACTGGAGTCTATACACGATTTAAAAATGAATCCAAATTTCATCAAAAAACCATCATTTATCTTGGGTACATATCTACTTAGTACTAGTGAATATAGCTCTTTGATAAAATGAACTCAGCTCTCTCATTTTAGAACACTTCCCTTTATCCCAGTTAAAAAAACAGATGACGGAAAAGCTGTCAAAGAAAATGAACTTGCCTCGACTACCGGAAAGACTATTTCTCTCTTTTTTGGCCAGCTATGAGCAAGGTAAGGTCAGCAGAGATCCCAGAGGTATTTATCCGTATATCACCAATTTACTCTTGCGATTAAAACGTATACGAGGTGTGTTCAAAACGTATCGCGAATTTTGAATTTCGAATTTTTTGTGGCGTTATGTTGGTACTCATGTCTCTCACTTATGCCGACAAGCTCGGCCATTTTGAATATTCAGTTAATTGGTGACAGCTGCTTTTCTTGCACGTGTTTTGGATCGTCTTCGATTTTTACCTATTCAAAAAAATGGATCAAAGAACCTGTATCAAATTTTGTGTGAAAAACGAAATTAAGTGCGCGGATGCATTCCGAATGTTGACTGTGGCATACGGAGAAGCTACCTTGGACCGAAGCAACGTTTATCGGTGGTACAAAATGTTCTCAGAAGGCCGAGAAGATGTGCAAAGAAGAACAAAAATTGGCTTCTGCACCACGATAACGCCCCTGCTCACGCATCGTTGCTTGTGCGCGACTTTTTGGCCAAAAACAACAAACTAATGATGCCGCAGCCACCGTATTCCCCAGATCTGGCCCCCTGTGACTTTTTCTTGTTCCCTAAACTGAAGAGGCCCATGAAAGGACGACGTTACGCTCCTCTTGACGAGATAAAGACGGCATCGAAGGAGGAGCTGAACAAGATACAAAAAAATGATTTTTTGAAGTGCTTCGAAGATTGGAAAAACCGTTGGCAAAGTGTATAATATCTCATGGGGATTACTTTGAAGGGGACAAAATAGATATTCATGAATAAATAAATAATTTTTGAAAAAACATAAAATTCGCGATACTTTTTGAGCACACCTCGTAGTCTAATAATTTATATAACGTGAGGAAAAAGTGCGCAAAGTAAAGTTAAGTGCAAGTGGAACGTTAGTTAAGCATACATATCCGTTTTACGTGAATAAATCTTGGCTGACCAATGAAAACAACACCCAGCCTAATCAGGGCACCTGCCCCAACGAACAGGAAACTGTGCAGCATCATATCGACACCTGGAGCCGTCTCAGCGAGCAGCAACAACAAACCTTCCCAGCACGCTTTTACTTTTTTTTGTTTTTGCGATTAAACCAAGGGCCTGCTAAAAATCATCATTCATTCACATGGTTCGTAAACCTACATTTGACAAGAAAGTAAGACTTGTCTTAGTAGTTTAAGGTAGACGCCGTAGAAATTGCTTGTAATACGTCACTGTCGTCTTTAGGAACATTGTCGTTATTAATAAAATTCACCACATGTGTGCAATATATTTTCGTAGTTCATAGGAACTACTTACAAATGAAGCATTTCCCTTTGAAATTCTAAAAGGTGTCAATTGTGCCCCAAATGCGATTACGGCATATCTAAAAAAAACACACACAAAAAGTAATTGCGTATTTAGACAGATACAGTTTTCTCAATATAATATAATAATACTAGCTAGCTGTGTTGAAACTGACATGGGGGTTGCAATTATAAGAAATGACATATTTGTTGTTAATTGTTTCATAGCTACACGGAATAAATTTATGGTATCAAATATTTTGTAACATACTTTTCCTATAGTTTGTTCGAAGCCTTCTAGAAATTAAGTGTGTCGTGGCAAAAACTTATAAAGATTTCCCTAAACCCTTCCTTTGAAAAGACTGCTGAGCTCCAAAATAAAAAATTATATTCTGAACAGAAATTTCTTGGGAGATTTCTTCCATTTCCCAATCTCGCAGTCAGCCCTGGATTTACACTAGGTGGTCTCGGAGCACTGGCACAGGGCGGCAGATTTCGAAACATAAATTAAAACTTTTACAAATATTTTTGATAAGGGGCTTAGTATTTGTTTCTGTACGAATCAAAAATTAGACGTTTGTGTTTAGAAATCAATAGGAACTACTAACTCAAAGTGATGCGGCTATTCACCGTGGAAAGTGCCTAACACGTATAAAGTATATATTTTCAAAATTTGCAGTCAACTAAAATTTGCACCTTTTACCTCTTAATAGTTTCTATTTGGTATTGTCACTATTATTTTTTTTTGCCAACATTTTTATTACTTGTTATTTAGATCACTCCTATTTTAAAAGTCTATGGTATATTTTGAAATATATCGTAAACATTTTCGTAGTATTAAAATTTTCGATGTAACAGCTTTGACAGCTATTCTGTTTTTCCCAAAAACGAGATCATTTTTCGATTTGCCTGTCGAAGTGAAATGAAAATTATTAGGGAGTCCAAGGCGATTACCAGAATAGTAAATATCCAACCGTGGGTTGTTTTCTTCAAGTGGATTTGAATATTTTTTGGGACCCTCTTGCTTTACTTGAGTACTGGATGCTCCGGAAAACTGTAAACATTTTCTTGGGTAGGCTTCCTTCAGTATATCTTGCGTGAAAAACATACAATTTTTCCAAGATTTTTAAGGCTTTAGTTATTCTTACTAAGCATCGCGTAACATATGTAGTCGGGAAACATTTTTCATGCTATGCTCCGCTTAGTTGAGTATGAGTAACACTAAGCTGACCAGACGTCCTCCTTTTAGGAGGATTGTCCTCCGAAAATACGGCTTGTCCTCCGAAAAATTCTTGTCCTCCTTTGTCCTCCTTTTCTAGTGTGTCAGCTAAAATTTTATTCAACGAACTTTTATCTCCTATGTACACTAAATTATTATATGCAAGCTTCGAAGATGCTCACAACACCACTTCGCTTTAAGAAGTTGACTAAAAACCACCGATTTTGTTTGTAATGTGTCCAGGCCATTATACTGAAATACTAATTGTCTAGGCTATTATACTGAATACTATCTTAACATATGTACAGGGTGGCGCAAAAGTAATCCTCCTATCAGAAAATGCTATAAATTTTGCGATTGGCCCCTAAAGTCAGTTCTGTTTTGACATTTGTGTAGTAAACACATGCGAAATACACGTTAATAAACAATGTTACGCTACACTGCTCCAGAACGCGGAATATTGCTGACTATTTATTTGACCAATAATCGGTCGGGGCCAATCGGTTACTGTGAATGGTGAGCGCTACAGAGCAATGATCAACGAGTTCTTTTTGCCGCAACTTGATGAATTGGGATTGGAAAACATGTGGTTCCAACAAGACGGTGCAACAGCACACACTGCACGTGCCACAACCGATATGCTGAACATCGGAAGCTTACTTTTGCGCCACCTTGTACGTAGTTATCGATGTATCGATACTTGGCTTGAATCACTATTGCTGCCATTGTTTTCGGATTACCTGTTGCTGTCGATATAAAAAGGTAATAAATTAATTAATAATAAAGGTCAATAATAAATCTAACCTTTTCCTTAGAACTAACATGTCCGCGAAAAAAAGAAACTGTCATTTTACCGAAAATTTAAGGGCAGAACTCGCTTTCATACATTTATGCGAGAAAAAAGACGATTCTTTTGTGAGATGCGACATTTGCTCAACTGAATTCACCATTGCAGTTGGCGGTAGATCGAGCATAACAAAACATCTTTCTTCAAAAAAACACCAAAGCAGTTTAAATTTGGCAACTACCTCCCAAAAGGTAACCAGCTTTGAAAGAGGTGAACAATTTGGAGATTCTGAAAAGAAATTGGCAACATCGGAAGGTTTAACAGCATATCACGCTGTAATGCATAACGAAGGTTTTAGAACCTTAAACTGTGTATCCAAAATTAACCGATGTTTGTATAATCAACAAGATTTCATGTTCATGAAAGGAATGAATATCAAAAAAGATATACAACTTCGCTTTTGCAGTGGGATTTTAACTACTTGCACGGATATTTTACTTTTCATCCTGAAGGTTTTGATATACATTAATAAATATATATCTCGATTCGTTTATGCCGAATGAAGTAATATACCTTGTGTGCGTAACAAAAATAGATATAAAAAAGGGTGTCTTTTATAGGCGCCAAAGAACTCAACCGATCTTTATAAAATTTTCACAATATATACTTTGGTTCACTGGGTACAGCATAGACAATATATAGTATTGGAAAAGTAGGCGGAGCCACGCCCCCAGGCTATATAAAGTTTCAATTCGTCATAATTCCGAAGTTTTTTGGTCTAAATTAATGAAATTTTTTATATGTGTTACTTAGTCAATATCTACATCATTTTTCAAAAGTGGGCGGTGCCACGCCCACATATTTTGTGTATCGTTTTGCTCTTGAACTTTCACGATAAGTTCAGGAGTTTGCTGGGCACGACACAGTCTGTATATAGCTTTTGGAAAACCCCCCAGGTCCTATAAAGCTGCAGTTCGGTATAGTTAGGAGTTTATTTAGTTCAAGTGAATGAAATTTTATATATAGATGTGTTCTATGTATCAAAACGTCAAAACAACGTATATCGGGTTTGCTAGTATATTATAAAACGGCCAAAGCAAACCACGAATTTCAGCATTCTTTTGTAATACTGAGAGACTAGTTTGCGTTCAAATAGACAGACGGACAGACAGACAGACGGACGGAGAGACGGGCATGGCTAAATCGACTCCGCTCATCGTGCTGATCATTTTAGTGAACTTTTCTCTTCTTGTTCTCATACTTACATACATTTAAAGTTTACGAAAGGTATGAAAATCAAAAAAGATATATAACTTCGCTATTGCAGTGGGCTATTAACTACGTGCCCGAATATTTCGCTTGTGTGTTTCCCGATTTGGCTAATTTTTGGCAGGAGTATAATATGTACTACTGAGAAGCAGTTGACCAATTTTCATTGAAATACCAAGATCGAATTATAAGCGATTGCCTTTGAAAATAGCAGACATTTTATGCTGAAAAGTGGGCGGCGACGCGCCTACTTCATCGAAATTGAAAAAATTTTTTTGCGGCCGAGTTTTTCTTAAAAAGCTTATTATGTGTGCAAAATCTAATTGATATAACTTGCTTAGTTGTAGAAATATCGCTCTTTAAATTTTCCAAAAAAAATTTTCAGAACTATTTTAAACAACTGGGCGTGGACATTAACCGATGTCGCCCAATTTTACAGCAAACAGTTACCTTTATATATAGAACATTATCACCAAATTTCGTTTCAACAAATCAATTTTTGGCGAAGTTATGGCATAAAAAGTTTTGCGGAATAGTCCACTTTAAAAAGAGCGGGGCCACGCCCATTTTCGAAAATTTTAAGTTTTTGGATTTCTTTGTTTACGGAAACTTTAAAACTGAAATATAAATGATGTAAAGCTATTTTACGCAAAGTTATTGCCTATTTAATATATCTACGATCCTCTTCAAAATCTTTCATAAAAAAGTGGGCGTAGACCTTAACCGATCCCGCCCATTTTTTCCTGGAACATTTCTTGCACACCTGCAAACCTGCGTGCTGAATTTCGTTTCGATAACTTGAACGGTTTCTGATTTATGATTAATATTATTTCTAAATTTGACTTAATCAAAAGTGGCCGGTGCATCGCCCATTTTCAAAAATTTCTTGAAAAATTTATTTTATGCCTCAATCTCAATGGATTCACCAAATTTCATCCTTATAGGTGTATTATCTACTGAGTAATATATATGAAAAGTGGGCGTGGCTATCATCCGATTTCGCCCATTTTAAATAGCGCTCGGAGATGAGTGCCAAGGAACCCGCATACCAAATTTCATTAAGATATCTCAAAATTTACTCAAGTTATCGTGTTCACAGACGGACGGATGGACGGACGGACGGACGGACGGACGAGATATCTATCTCGATTTGTTCATGCCGTTACGCACTGCCGTTACGCGACTAAAGCTAATATACCTTGTGTGCGAAGCACTACTAGGTATAAAAAAGGGTGTCTTTTATAGGCGCCAAAGAACTCAACCGATCTTTATGAAATTTTCACAATATATACTTTGGTTCACTGGGTACAGCATAGACAGTATATATATAGTATTGGAAAAGTAGGCGGAGCCACGCCCCCAGGCTATATAAAGTTCCGAAGTTTTTTGGTCTAAATTAATGAAATTTTTATATGTGTGTCACTTAGTCAATATCTACATAATTTTTCAAAAGTGGGCGGTGCCACGCCCACATATTTTGTGTTTTGTTTTGCTTTTGAACTTTCACGATAAGTTCAGGAGTTTGCTGGGCACGACACAGTCTGTATATAGCTTTTGGAAAACCCCCCAGGTCATATAAAGCTGCAGTTCAGTATAGTTAGGAGTTTATTTAGTTCAAGTGAATGAAATTTTATATATAGATGTGTTCTATATATCAAAACGTCAAAACAACGTATATCGGGTTTGCTAGTATATTATAAAACGGCCAAAGCAAACCACGAATTTCAGCATTCTTTTGTAAAACTGAGAGACTAGTTTGCGTTCAAATAGGCAGACGGACAGACAGACAGACGGACGGAGAGACGGGCATGGCTAAATCGACTCCGCTCATCGTGCTGATCATTTTAGTGAACTTTTCTCTTCTTGTTCTCATACTTACATACATTTAAAGTTTACGAAAGGTATGAAAATCAAAAAAGATATATAACTTCCCTATTGCAGTGGGCTATGAACTACGTGCCCGAATATTTCGTTTGTGTGTTTCCCGATTTGGCTAATTTTTGGCAGGAGTATAATAAATACTACTGCAACTATTATCGCTAGACTACTGAAATTTGGTAAGACGTTGAATAAAGTAAGTCCCTTTCCTATTACCTATCCCTTTTTGAAATCGGAAAAGGGCGAGTGGCACCTCCCATACAAATGGGAACTTTCGTACTCAATATCTTTCGAGGTATTACTGCTAGACTACTAAATTTTGGTAGGGCGTTGTATAAAGTAAGTCCCTTTCCTAATACCTATCCCTTTTTGAAATCGGAAAAGGGGGCGTGGCTCCTCCCATACAAATGGGATCTTTCATACTCAATATCTTTGGAGGTATTAATGCTAGACTACTAAATTTTGGTAAGACGTTGTATAGAGTAAGTCCCTTTCCTGTTACCTATCCCTTTTTGAAATCGGAAAACGGGGCGTGGCAGCTCCCATACAAATGGGATCTTTCATACCCCCTATCTATGCAACTATTATCGCTAGACTACTGAAATTTGGTAAGATATTTTATAAAGTAAGTCACTTTTTGAAATCGGAAAAGGGGGCGTGGCATCTCCCATACAAATGGGATCTTTCATACCCCCTATCTATGCAACTATTATCGCTAGACTACTGAAATTTGGTAAGACGTTGTATAAAGTAAGTCTATTACCTATCACTTTTTGAAATCGGAAAACGGGGGCGTGGCTCCTCCCATACAAATGGGATTTTCATACTCAATATCTTTGGAGGTATTAATGCTAGACTACTAAATTTTGGTAAGACGTTGTATAGAGTAAGTCCCTTTCCTGTTACCTATCACTTTTTGAAATCGGAAAAGGGGGCGTGGCATCTCCCATACAAATGGGATATTTCATACCCCCTATCTATGCAACTATTATCGCTAGACTACTGAAATTTGGTAAGATATTTTATAAAGTAAGTCCCTTTCCTATTACCTATCCCTTTTTGAAATCGGAAAACGGGGCGTGGCAGCTCCCATACAAATGGGATATTTCATACCCCCTATCTATGCAACTATTATCGCTAGACTACTGAAATTTGGTAAGATATTTTATAAAGTAAGTCCCTTTCCTATTACCTATCACTTTTTGAAATCGGAAAAGGGGGCGTGGCATCTCCCATACAAATGGGATCTTTCATACCCCCTATCTATGCAACTATTATCGCTAGATTACTGAAATTTGGTAAGACGTTGTATAAAGTAAGTCTATTACCTATCACTTTTTGAAATCGGAAAACGGGGGCGTGGCTCCTCCCATACAAATGGGATATTTCATACGCAATATCTTTGGAGGTATTAATGCTAGACTACTAAATTTTAGTAAGACGTTGTATAGAGTAAGTCCCTTTCCTGTTACCTATCACTTTTTGAAATCGGAAAAGGGGGCGTGGCTCCTCCCATACAAATGGGATCTTTCATACCCCCATCTATGCAACTATTATCGCTAGACTACTGAAATTTGGTAAGACGTTGAATAAAGTAAGTCCCTTGCCTATTACCTATCACTTTTTGAAATCGGAAAAGGGGCCGTGGCATCTCCCATACAAATGGGATCTTTCATACCCCCTATCTATGCAACTATTATCGCTAGACTACTGAAATTTGGTAAGATATTTTATAAAGTAAGTCCCTTTCCTATTACCTATCACTTTTTGAAATCGGAAAAGGGGGCGTGGCATCTCCCATACAAATGGGATCTTTCATACCCCCTATCTATGCAACTATTATCGCTAGACTACTGAAATTTGGTAAGATATTTTATAAAGTAAGTCACTTTTTGAAATCGGAAAAGGGGGCGTGGCATCTCCCATACAAATGGGATCTTTCATACCCCCTATCTATGCAACTATTATCGCTAGACTACTGAAATTTGGTAAGACGTTGTATAAAGTAAGTCTATTACCTATCACTTTTTGAAATCGGAAAACGGGGGCGTGGCTCCTCCCATACAAATGGGATTTTCATACTCAATATCTTTGGAGGTATTAATGCTAGACTACTAAATTTTGGTAAGACGTTGTATAGAGTAAGTCCCTTTCCTGTTACCTATCACTTTTTGAAATCGGAAAAGGGGGCGTGGCATCTCCCATACAAATGGGATATTTCATACCCCCTATCTATGCAACTATTATCGCTAGACTACTGAAATTTGGTAAGATATTTTATAAAGTAAGTCCCTTTCCTATTACCTATCCCTTTTTGAAATCGGAAAAGGGGGCGTGGCAGCTCCCATACAAATGGGATATTTCATACCCCCTATCTATGCAACTATTATCGCTAGACTACTGAAATTTGGTAAGATATTTTATAAAGTAAGTCCCTTTCCTATTACCTATCACTTTTTGAAATCGGAAAAGGGGGCGTGGCATCTCCCATACAAATGGGATCTTTCATACCCCCTATCTATGCAACTATTATCGCTAGATTACTGAAATTTGGTAAGACGTTGTATAAAGTAAGTCTATTACCTATCACTTTTTGAAATCGGAAAACGGGGGCGTGGCTCCTCCCATACAAATGGGATATTTCATACGCAATATCTTTGGAGGTATTAATGCTAGACTACTAAATTTTAGTAAGACGTTGTATAGAGTAAGTCCCTTTCCTGTTACCTATCACTTTTTGAAATCGGAAAAGGGGGCGTGGCTCCTCCCATACAAATGGGATCTTTCATACCCCCATCTATGCAACTATTATCGCTAGACTACTGAAATTTGGTAAGACGTTGAATAAAGTAAGTCCCTTGCCTATTACCTATCACTTTTTGAAATCGGAAAAGGGGCCGTGGCATCTCCCATACAAATGGGATCTTTCATACCCCCTATCTATGCAACTATTATCGCTAGACTACTGAAATTTGGTAAGATATTTTATAAAGTAAGTCCCTTTCCTATTACCTATCACTTTTTGAAATCGGAAAAGGGGGCGTGGCATCTCCCATACAAATGGGATCTTTCATACCCCCTATCTATGCAACTATTATCGCTAGACTACTGAAATTTGGTAAGATATTTTATAAAGTAAGTCCCTTTCCTATTACCTATCACTTTTTGAAATCGGAAAAGGGCGCGTGGCACCTCCCATACAAATGGGATCTTTCATACCCCCTATCTATGCAACTATTATCGCTAGACTACTGAAATTTGGTAAGACGTTGGATAAGGTAAGTCCCTTTCCTATTACCTATCACTTTTTAAAATCGGAAAACGGGGCGTGGCACCTCCCATACAAATGGGATCTTTCATAACCCCTATCTATGGAACTATTATCGCTAGACTACTGAAATTTGGTAAGACGTTGAATAAAGTAAGTCCCTTTCCTATTACCTATCACTTTTTGAAATCGGAAAAGGGGGCGTGGCTCCTCCCATACAAATGGGATCTTTCATACCCCCATCTATGCAACTATTATCGCTAGACTACTGAAATTTGGTAAGACGTTGAATAAAGTAAGTCCCTTGCCTATTACCTATCACTTTTTGAAATCGGAAAAGGGGCCGTGGCATCTCCCATACAAATGGGATCTTTCATACTCAATATCTTTGGTGGTATTAATGCTAGACTACTAAATTTTGGTAAGGCGTTGTATAAACTAAGTCCCTTTCCTAATACCTATCCCTTTTTGAAATCGGAAAAGGGGCGTGGCATCTCCCAAACAAATGGGATTTTTCATACATACCCCCTCTATGCAACTATTATCGCTAGACTACTGAAATTTGGTAAGACGTTGAATAAAGTAAGTCCCTTTCCTATTACCTATCACTTTTTGAAATCGGAAAAGGGGGCGTGGCTCCTCCCATACAAATGGGATCTTTCATACTCAATATCTTTGGAGGTATTAATGCTAGACTACTAAATTTTGGTAAGGCGTTGTATAAAGTAAGTCCCTTTCCTAATACCTATCCCTTTTTGAAATCGGAAAAGGGGCGTGGCATCTCCCAAACAAATGGGATTTTTCATACATACCCCCTCTATGCAACTATTATCGCTAGACTACTGAAATTTGGTAAGACGTTGAATAAAGTAAGTCCCTTTCCTATTACCTATCACTTTTTGAAATCGGAAAAGGGGGCGTGGCTCCTCCCATACAAATGGGATCTTTCATACTCAATATCTTTGGTGGTACTAATGCTAGACTACTAAATTTTGGTAAGGCGTTGTATAAAGTAAGTCCCTTTCCTAATACCTATCCCTTTTTTAAATCGAAAAAGGGGGCGTGGCACCTCCTATACAAATGAAAACTTTCATACTCAATATCTTTGGAGGTATTACTGCTAGCCTACTAAATTTTTGTAAGGCGTTGTATAAAGTAAGTCCCTTTCCTAATACCTATCCCTTTTTGAAATCGGAAAAGGGGGCGTGGCACCTCCCATACAAATGGGATCTTTCATACCCCCATCTATGCAACTATTATCGCTAGACTACTGAAATTTGGTAAGACGTTGAATAAAGTAAGTCCCTTTCCTATTACCTATCCCTTTTTGAAATCGGAAAAGGGGGCGTGGCACCTCCCATACAAATGGGATCTTTCATACCCCCATCTATGCAACTATTATCGCTAGACTACTGAAATTTGGTAAGACGTTGAATAAAGTAAGTCCCTTTCCTATTACCTATCACTTTTTGAAATCGGAAGAGGGGGCGTGGCTCCTCCCATACAAATGGGATCTTTCATACCCCCATCTATGCAACTATTATCGCTAGACTACTGAAATTTGGTAAGACGTTGTATAAAGTAAGTCCCTTTCCTATTACCTATCACTTTGAAATCGGAAAAGGGGGCGTGGCATCTCCCATGCAAATGGGATCTTTCATACCCCCTATCTATGCAACTATTATCGCTAGACTACTGAATTTTGATAAGACGTTGTATAAAGTGAGTCCCTTTCCTATTACTTATCACTTTTTGAAATCGGAAAAGGGGGCGTGGCATCTCCCATACAAATGGGATCTTTCATACCCCCTATCTATGCAACTATTATCGCTAGACTCCTGAAATTTGGTAGGACGTTGTATAGCGTGAGTCCCTTTCCTAATACCTATCCCTTTTTGAAATCGGAAAAGGAGGCGGGGCATCTCCCATACAAATGGGGTCTTTCATAGATACCCCCTATCTATGCAACTATTATCGCTAGACTACTGAAATTTGGTAAGATAAAGTAAGTTCCTTGCCTATTACCTATCACTTTTTGAAATCGGAAAAGGGGGCGTGGCATCTCCCATACAAATGGGATCTTTCATACTCAATATCTTTGGTGGTATTAATGCTAGACTATTAAATTTTGGTAAGGCGTTGTATAAAGTGAGTCCCTTTCCTAATACCTATCCCTTTTTGAAATCGGAAAAGGGGCGTGGCATCTCCCAAACAAATGTGATTTTTCATACATACCCCCTCTATGCAACTATTATCGCTAGACTACTGAAATTTGGTAAGACGTTGAATAAAGTAAGTCCCTTTCCTATTACCTTTCACTTTTTGAAATCGGAGAAGGGGGCGTGGCTCCTCCCATACAAATGGGATCTTTCATACTCAATATCTTTGGAGGTATTAATGCTAGACTACTAAATTTTGGTAAGACGTTGTATAAAGTAAGTCTCTTTCCTGTTACCTATAACTTTTTGAAATCGGAAAAGGGGGCGTGGCTCCTCCCATACAAATGGGATCTTTCATACTCAATATCTTTGGTGGTATTAATGCTAGACTACTAAATTTTGGTAAGGCGTTGTATAAAGTAAGTCCCTTTCCTAATACCTATCCCTTTTTTAAATCGAAAAAGGGGGCGTGGCACCTCCTATACAAATGAGAACTTTCATACATACCCCCTCTATCCAACTATTATCGCTAGACTACTGAAATTTGGTAAGACGTTGAATAAAGTATGTCCCTTTCCTATTACCTATCACTTTTTGAAATCGGAAAAGGGGGCGTGGCTCCTTCCATACAAATGGGATCTTTCATACTCAATATCTTTGGTGGTACTAATGCTAGACTACTAAATTTTGGTAAGGCGTTGTATAAAGTAAGTCCCTTTCCTAATACCAACCCTTTTTTAAATCGAAAAAGGGGGCGTGGCACCTCCTATACAAATGAAAACTTTCATACTCAATATCTTTGGAGGTATTACTGCTAGCCTACTAAATTTTTGCAAGGCGTTGTATAAAGTAAGTCCCTTTCCTAATACCTATCCCTTTTTGAAATCGGAAAAGGGGGCGTGGCACCTCCCATACAAATGGGATCTTTCATACCCCCATCTATGCAACTATTATCGCTAGACTACTAAAATTTGGTGAGACGTTGTATAAATAAAGTAAGTCGCTTTCCTAATACCTATCCCTTTTTGAAATCGGAAAAGGGGGCGTGGCACCTCCCATACAAATGGGATCTTTCATACCCCCATCTATGCAACTATTATCGCTAGACTACTGAAATTTGGTGAAACGTTGAATAAAGTAAGTCCCTTTCCTATTACCTTTCACTTTTTGAAATCGGAAAAGGGCGAGTGGCACCTCCCATACAAATGGGAACTTTCGTACTCAATATCTTTCGAGGTATTACTGCTAGACTACTAAATTTTGGTAGGGCGTTGTATAAAGTAAGTCCCTTTCCTAATACCTATCCCTTTTTGAAATCGGAAAAGGGGGCGTGGCTCCTCCCATACAAATGGGATCTTTCATACTCAATATCTTTGGAGGTATTAATGCTAGACTACTAAATTTTGGTAAGACGTTGTATAGAGTAAGTCCCTTTCCTGTTACCTATCCCTTTTTGAAATCGGAAAAGGGCGAGTGGCACCTCCCATACAAATGGGAACTTTCGTACTCAATATCTTTCGAGGTATTACTGCTAGACTACTAAATTTTGGTAGGGCGTTGTATAAAGTAAGTCCCTTTCCTAATACCTATCCCTTTTTGAAATCGGAAAAGGGGGCGTGGCTCCTCCCATACAAATGGGATCTTTCATACTCAATATCTTTGGAGGTATTAATGCTAGACTACTAAATTTTGGTAAGACGTTGTATAGAGTAAGTCCATTTCCTGTTACCTATCCCTTTTTGAAATCGGAAAACGGGGCGTGGCAGCTCCCATACAAATGGGATCTTTCATACCCCCTATCTATGCAACTATTATCGCTAGACTACTGAAATTTGGTAAGATATTTTATAAAGTAAGTCACTTTTTGAAATCGGAAAAGGGGGCGTGGCATCTCCCATACAAATGGGATCTTTCATACCCCCTATCTATGCAACTATTATCGCTAGACTACTGAAATTTGGTAAGACGTTGTATAAAGTAAGTCTATTACCTATCACTTTTTGAAATCGGAAAACGGGGGCGTGGCTCCTCCCATACAAATGGGATTTTCATACTCAATATCTTTGGAGGTATTAATGCTAGACTACTAAATTTTGGTAAGACGTTGTATAGAGTAAGTCCCTTTCCTGTTACCTATCACTTTTTGAAATCGGAAAAGGGGGCGTGGCATCTCCCATACAAATGGGATATTTCATACCCCCTATCTATGCAACTATTATCGCTAGACTACTGAAATTTGGTAAGATATTTTATAAAGTAAGTCCCTTTCCTATTACCTATCCCTTTTTGAAATCGGAAAACGGGGCGTGGCAGCTCCCATACAAATGGGATATTTCATACCCCCTATCTATGCAACTATTATCGCTAGACTACTGAAATTTGGTAAGATATTTTATAAAGTAAGTCCCTTTCCTATTACCTATCACTTTTTGAAATCGGAAAAGGGGGCGTGGCATCTCCCATACAAATGGGATCTTTCATACCCCCTATCTATGCAACTATTATCGCTAGATTACTGAAATTTGGTAAGACGTTGTATAAAGTAAGTCTATTACCTATCACTTTTTGAAATCGGAAAACGGGGGCGTGGCTCCTCCCATACAAATGGGATATTTCATACGCAATATCTTTGGAGGTATTAATGCTAGACTACTAAATTTTAGTAAGACGTTGTATAGAGTAAGTCCCTTTCCTGTTACCTATCACTTTTTGAAATCGGAAAAGGGGGCGTGGCTCCTCCCATACAAATGGGATCTTTCATACCCCCATCTATGCAACTATTATCGCTAGACTACTGAAATTTGGTAAGACGTTGAATAAAGTAAGTCCCTTGCCTATTACCTATAACTTTTTGAAATCGGAAAAGGGGGCGTGGCATCTCCCATACAAATGGGATCTTTCATACCCCCTATCTATGCAACTATTATCGCTAGACTACTGAAATTTGGTAAGATATTTTATAAAGTAAGTCCCTTTCCTATTACCTATCACTTTTTGAAATCGGAAAAGGGCGCGTGGCACCTCCCATACAAATGGGATCTTTCATACCCCCTATCTATGCAACTATTATCGCTAGACTACTGAAATTTGGTAAGACGTTGGATAAGGTAAGTCCCTTTCCTATTACCTATCACTTTTTAAAATCGGAAAACGGGGCGTGGCACCTCCCATACAAATGGGATCTTTCATAACCCCTATCTATGGAACTATTATCGCTAGACTACTGAAATTTGGTAAGACGTTGAATAAAGTAAGTCCCTTTCCTATTACCTATCCCTTTTTGAAATCGGAAAAGGGGGCGTGGCTCCTCCCATACAAATGGGATCTTTCATACCCCCATCTATGCAACTATTATCGCTAGACTACTGAAATTTGGTAAGACGTTGAATAAAGTAAGTCCCTTGCCTATTACCTATCACTTTTTGAAATCGGAAAAGGGGCCGTGGCATCTCCCATACAAATGGGATCTTTCATACTCAATATCTTTGGTGGTATTAATGCTAGACTACTAAATTTTGGTAAGGCGTTGTATAAACTAAGTCCCTTTCCTAATACCTATCCCTTTTTGAAATCGGAAAAGGGGCGTGGCATCTCCCAAACAAATGGGATTTTTCATACATACCCCCTCTATGCAACTATTATCGCTAGACTACTGAAATTTGGTAAGACGTTGAATAAAGTAAGTCCCTTTCCTATTACCTATCACTTTTTGAAATCGGAAAAGGGGGCGTGGCTCCTCCCATACAAATGGGATCTTTCATACTCAATATCTTTGGAGGTATTAATGCTAGACTACTAAATTTTGGTAAGGCGTTGTATAAAGTAAGTCCCTTTCCTAATACCTATCCCTTTTTGAAATCGGAAAAGGGGCGTGGCATCTCCCAAACAAATGGGATTTTTCATACATACCCCCTCTATGCAACTATTATCGCTAGACTACTGAAATTTGGTAAGACGTTGAATAAAGTAAGTCCCTTTCCTATTACCTATCACTTTTTGAAATCGGAAAAGGGGGCGTGGCTCCTCCCATACAAATGGGATCTTTCATACTCAATATCTTTGGTGGTACTAATGCTAGACTACTAAATTTTGGTAAGGCGTTGTATAAAGTAAGTCCCTTTCCTAATACCTATCCCTTTTTTAAATCGAAAAAGGGGGCGTGGCACCTCCTATACAAATGAAAACTTTCATACTCAATATCTTTGGAGGTATTACTGCTAGCCTACTAAATTTTTGTAAGGCGTTGTATAAAGTAAGTCCCTTTCCTAATACCTATCCCTTTTTGAAATCGGAAAAGGGGGCGTGGCATCTCCCATACAAATGGGATCTTTCATACCCCCATCTATGCAACTATTATCGCTAGACTACTGAAATTTGGTAAGACGTTGAATAAAGTAAGTCCCTTTCCTATTACCTATCCCTTTTTGAAATCGGAAAAGGGGGCGTGGCACCTCCCATACAAATGGGATCTTTCATACCCCCATCTATGCAACTATTATCGCTAGACTACTGAAATTTGGTAAGACGTTGAATAAAGTAAGTCCCTTTCCTATTACCTATCACTTTTTGAAATCGGAAGAGGGGGCGTGGCTCCTCCCATACAAATGGGATCTTTCATACCCCCATCTATGCAACTATTATCGCTAGACTACTGAAATTTGGTAAGACGTTGTATAAAGTAAGTCCCTTTCCTATTACCTATCACTTTGAAATCGGAAAAGGGGGCGTGGCATCTCCCATGCAAATGGGATCTTTCATACCCCCTATCTATGCAACTATTATCGCTAGACTACTGAATTTTGATAAGACGTTGTATAAAGTGAGTCCCTTTCCTATTACTTATCACTTTTTGAAATCGGAAAAGGGGGCGTGGCATCTCCCATACAAATGGGATCTTTCATACCCCCTATCTATGCAACTATTATCGCTAGACTCCTGAAATTTGGTAGGACGTTGTATAGCGTGAGTCCCTTTCCTAATACCTATCCCTTTTTGAAATCGGAAAAGGAGGCGGGGCATCTCCCATACAAATGGGGTCTTTCATAGATACCCCCTATCTATGCAACTATTATCGCTAGACTACTGAAATTTGGTAAGATAAAGTAAGTTCCTTGCCTATTACCTATCACTTTTTGAAATCGGAAAAGGGGGCGTGGCATCTCCCATACAAATGGGATCTTTCATACTCAATATCTTTGGTGGTATTAATGCTAGACTATTAAATTTTGGTAAGGCGTTGTATAAAGTAAGTCCCTTTCCTAATACCTATCCCTTTTTGAAATCGGAAAAGGGGCGTGGCATCTCCCAAACAAATGTGATTTTTCATACATACCCCCTCTATGCAACTATTATCGCTAGACTACTGAAATTTGGTAAGACGTTGAATAAAGTAAGTCCCTTTCCTATTACCTTTCACTTTTTGAAATCGGAGAAGGGGGCGTGGCTCCTCCCATACAAATGGGATCTTTCATACTCAATATCTTTGGAGGTTTTAATGCTAGACTACTAAATTTTGGTAAGACGTTGTATAAAGTAAGTCTCTTTCCTGTTACCTATAACTTTTTGAAATCGGAAAAGGGGGCGTGGCTCCTCCCATACAAATGGGATCTTTCATACTCAATATCTTTGGTGGTATTAATGCTAGACTACTAAATTTTGGTAAGGCGTTGTATAAAGTAAGTCCCTTTCCTAATACCTATCCCTTTTTTAAATCGAAAAAGGGGGCGTGGCACCTCCTATACAAATGAGAACTTTCATACATACCCCCTCTATCCAACTATTATCGCTAGACTACTGAAATTTGGTAAGACGTTGAATAAAGTATGTCCCTTTCCTATTACCTATCACTTTTTGAAATCGGAAAAGGGGGCGTGGCTCCTTCCATACAAATGGGATCTTTCATACTCAATATCTTTGGTAGTACTAATGCTAGACTACTAAATTTTGGTAAGGCGTTGTATAAAGTAAGTCCCTTTCCTAATACCAACCCTTTTTTAAATCGAAAAAGGGGGCGTGGCACCTCCTATACAAATGAAAACTTTCATACTCAATATCTTTGGAGGTATTACTGCTAGCCTACTAAATTTTTGCAAGGCGTTGTATAAAGTAAGTCCCTTTCCTAATACCTATCCCTTTTTGAAATCGGAAAAGGGGGCGTGGCACCTCCCATACAAATGGGATCTTTCATACCCCCATCTATGCAACTATTATCGCTAGACTACTGAAATTTGGTGAAACGTTGAATAAAGTAAGTCCCTTTCCTATTACCTTTCACTTTTTGAAATCGGAAAAGGGGGCGTGGCTCCTTCCATACAAATGGGATCTTTCATACTCAATATCTTTGGTGGTACTAATGCTAGACTACTAAATTTTGGTAAGGCGTTCTATAAAGTAAGTCCCTTTCCTAATACCAACCCTTTTTTAAATCGAAAAAGGGGGCGTGGCACCTCCTATACAAATGAGAACTTTCATACATACCCCCTCTATGCAACTATTATCGCTAGACTACTGAAATTTGGTAAGACGTTGAATAAAGTAAGTCCCTTTCCTATTACCTATCCCTTTTTGAAATCGGAAAAGGGGGCGTGGCACCTCCCATACAAATGGGATCTTTCATACCCCCATCTATGCAACTATTATCGCTAGACTACTGAAATTTGGTAAGACGTTGAATAAAGTAAGTCCCTTTCCTATTACCTATCACTTTTTGAAATCGGAAGAGGGGGCGTGGCTCCTCCCATACAAATGGGATCTTTCATACCCCCATCTATGCAACTATTATCGCTAGACTACTGAAATTTGGTAAGACGTTGTATAAAGTAAGTCCCTTTCCTATTACCTATCACTTTGAAATCGGAAAAGGGGGCGTGGCATCTCCCATGCAAATGGGATCTTTCATACCCCCTATCTATGCAACTATTATCGCTAGACTACTGAATTTTGATAAGACGTTGTATAAAGTGAGTCCCTATCCTATTACTTATCACTTTTTGAAATCGGAAAAGGGGGCGTGGCATCTCCCATACAAATGGGATCTTTCATACCCCCTATCTATGCAACTATTATCGCTAGACTCCTGAAATTTGGTAGGACGTTGTATAGCGTGAGTCCCTTTCCTAATACCTATCCCTTTTTGAAATCGGAAAAGGAGGCGGGGCATCTCCCATACAAATGGGGTCTTTCATAGATACCCCCTATCTATGCAACTATTATCGCTAGACTACTGAAATTTGGTAAGATAAAGTAAGTTCCTTGCCTATTACCTATCACTTTTTGAAATCGGAAAAGGGGGCGTGGCATCTCCCATACAAATGGGATCTTTCATACTCAATATCTTTGGTGGTATTAATGCTAGACTATTAAATTTTGGTAAGGCGTTGTATAAAGTAAGTCCCTTTCCTAATACCTATCCCTTTTTGAAATCGGAAAAGGGGCGTGGCATCTCCCAAACAAATGTGATTTTTCATACATACCCCCTCTATGCAACTATTATCGCTAGACTACTGAAATTTGGTAAGACGTTGAATAAAGTAAGTCCCTTTCCTATTACCTTTCACTTTTTGAAATCGGAGAAGGGGGCGTGGCTCCTCCCATACAAATGGGATCTTTCATACTCAATATCTTTGGAGGTTTTAATGCTAGACTACTAAATTTTGGTAAGACGTTGTATAAAGTAAGTCTCTTTCCTGTTACCTATAACTTTTTGAAATCGGAAAAGGGGGCGTGGCTCCTCCCATACAAATGGGATCTTTCATACTCAATATCTTTGGTGGTATTAATGCTAGACTACTAAATTTTGGTAAGGCGTTGTATAAAGTAAGTCCCTTTCCTAATACCTATCCCTTTTTTAAATCGAAAAAGGGGGCGTGGCACCTCCTATACAAATGAGAACTTTCATACATACCCCCTCTATCCAACTATTATCGCTAGACTACTGAAATTTGGTAAGACGTTGAATAAAGTATGTCCCTTTCCTATTACCTATCACTTTTTGAAATCGGAAAAGGGGGCGTGGCTCCTTCCATACAAATGGGATCTTTCATACTCAATATCTTTGGTGGTACTAATGCTAGACTACTAAATTTTGGTAAGGCGTTGTATAAAGTAAGTCCCTTTCCTAATACCAACCCTTTTTTAAATCGAAAAAGGGGGCGTGGCACCTCCTATACAAATGAAAACTTTCATACTCAATATCTTTGGAGGTATTACTGCTAGCCTACTAAATTTTTGCAAGGCGTTGTATAAAGTAAGTCCCTTTCCTAATACCTATCCCTTTTTGAAATCGGAAAAGGGGGCGTGGCACCTCCCATACAAATGGGATCTTTCATACCCCCATCTATGCAACTATTATCGCTAGACTACTAAAATTTGGTGAGACGTTGTATAAATAAAGTAAGTCGCTTTCCTAATACCTATCCCTTTTTGAAATCGGAAAAGGGGGCGTGGCACCTCCCATACAAATGGGATCTTTCATACCCCCATCTATGCAACTATTATCGCTAGACTACTGAAATTTGGTGAAACGTTGAATAAAGTAAGTCCCTTTCCTATTACCTTTCACTTTTTGAAATCGGAAAAGGGGGCGTGGCTCCTTCCATACAAATGGAATCTTTCATACTCAATATCTTTGGTGGTACTAATGCTAGATTACTAAATTTTGGTAAGGCGTTGTATAAAGTAAGTCCCTTTCCTAATACCAACCCTTTTTTAAATCGAAAAAGGGGGCGTGGCACCTCCTATACAAATGAAAACTTTCATACTCAATATCTTTGGAGGTATTACTGCTAGCCTACTAAATTTTTGCAAGGCGTTGTATAAAGTAAGTCCCTTTCCTAATACCTATCCCTTTTTGAAATCGGAAAAGGGGGCGTGGCACCTCCCATACAAATGGGATCTTTCATACCCCCATCTATGCAACTATTACCGCTAGACTACTAAAATTTGGTGAGACGTTGTATAAAGTAAGTCGCTTTCCTAATACCTATCCCTTTTTGAAATCGGAAAAGGGGGCGTGGCACCTCCCATACAAATGGGATCTTTCATACCCCCATCTATGCAACTATTATCGCTAGACTACTGAAATTTGGTAAGACGTTGAATAAAGTAAGTCCCTTTCCTATTACCTTTCACTTTTTGAAATCGGAGAAGGGGGCGTGGCTCCTCCCATACAAATGGGATCTTTCATACTCAATATCTTTGGAGGTATTAATGCTAGACTACTAAATTTTGGTAAGACGTTGTATAAAGTAAGTCTCTTTCCTGTTACCTATAACTTTTTGAAATCGGAAAAGGGGGCGTGGCTCCTCCCATACAAATGGGATCTTTCATACTCAATATCTTTGGTGGTATTAATGCTAGACTACTAAATTTTGGTAAGGCGTTGTATAAAGTAAGTCCCTTTCCTAATACCTATCCCTTTTTGAAATCGGAAAAGGGGCGTGGCATCTCCCAAACAAATGGGATTTTTCATACATACCCCCTCTATGCAACTATTATCGCTAGACTACTGAAATTTGGTAAGACGTTGAATAAAGTAAGTCCCTTTCCTATTACCTATCACTTTTTGGAATCGGAAAAGGGGGCGTGGCTCCTCCCATACAAATGGGATCTTTCATACTCAATATCTTTGGTGGTACTAATGCTAGACTACTAAATTTTGGTAAGGCGTTGTATAAAGTAAGTCCCTTTCCTAATACCAACCCTTTTTTAAATCGAAAAAGGGGGCGTGGCACCTCCTATACAAATGAAAACTTTCATACTCAATATCTTTGGAGGTATTACTGCTAGCCTACTAAATTTTTGTAAGGCGTTGTATAAAGTAAGTCCCTTTCCTAATACCTATCCCTTTTTGAAATCGGAAAAGGGGGCGTGGCACCTCCCATACAAATGGGATAATTCATACCCCCATCTATGCAACTATTATCGCTAGACTACTGAAATTTGGTGAGACGTTGAATAAAGTAAGTCCCTTTCCTATTACCTATAACTTTTTGAAATCGGAAAAGGGGGCGTGGCTCCTCCCATACATATGGGATCTTTCATACCCCCATCTATGCAACTATTATCGCTAGACTACTGAAATTTGGTAATACGTTGTATAAAGTAAGTCCCTTTCCTATTACCTATCACTTTGAAATCGGAAAAGGGGGCGTGGCATCTCCTATGCAAATGGGATCTTTCATACCCCCATCTATGCAACTATTATCGCTAGACTACTGAAATTTGGTAAGACGTTGTATAAAGTAAGTCCCTTTCCTATTACCTATCACTTTGAAATCGGAAAAGGGGGCGTGGCATCTCCCATGCAAATGGGATCTTTCATACCCCCTATCTATGCAACTATTACCGCTAGACTCCTGAAATTTGGTAGGACGTTGCATAGCGTGAGTCCCTTTCCTAATACCTATCCCTTTTTGAAATCGGAAAAGGAGGCGGGGCATCTCCCATACAAATGGGGTCTTTCATAGATACCCCCTATCTATGCAACTATTATCGGTAGACTACTGAAATTTGGTAAGACGTTGAATAAAGTAAGTCCCTTGCTATTACCTATCACTTTTTGAAATCGGAAAAGGGGGCGTGGCATCTCCCATACAAATGGGATCTTTCATACTCAATATCTTTGGTGGTATTAATGCTAGACTACTAAATTTTGGTAAGGCGTTGTATAAAGTAAGTCCCTTTCCTAATACCTATCCCTTTTTGAAATCGGAAAAGGGGCGTGGCATCTCCCAAACAAATGGGATTTATAATACATACCCCCTCTATGCAACTATTATCGCTAGACTACTGAAATTTGGTAAGACGTTGAATAAAGTAAGTCCTTTTCCTATTACCTATCACTTTTTGAAATCGGAAAAGGGGGCGTGGCTCCTCCCATACAAATGGGATCTTTCATACTCAATATCTTTGGAGGTATTAATGCTAGACTACTAAATTTTGGTAAGACGTTGTATAAAGTAAGTCTCTTTCCTGTTACCTATAACTTTTTGAAATCGGAAAAGGGGGCGTGGCTCCTCCCATACAAATGGGATCTTTCATACTCAATATCTTTGGTGGTATTAATGCTAGACTACTAAATTTTGGTAAGGCGTTGTATAAAGTAAGTCCCTTTCCTAATACCTATCCCTCTTTTAAATCGAAAAAGGGGCGTGGCACCTCCTATACAAATGAGAACTTTCATACATACCCCCTCTATGCAACTATTATCGCTAGACTAGTGAAATTTGGTAAGACGTTGAATAAAGTATGTCCCTTTCCTATTACCTATCACTTTTTGAAATCGGAAAAGGGGGCGTGGCTCCTCCCATACAAATGGGATCTTTCATACTCAATATCTTTGGAGGTATTAATGCTAGACTACTAAATTTTGGTAAGGCGTTGTATAAAGTAAGTCCCTTTCCTAATACCTATCCCTTTTTGAAATCGGAAAAGGGGCGTGGCATCTCCCAAACAAATGGGATTTTTCATACATACCCCCTCTATGCGACTATTATCGCTAGACTACTGAAATTTGGTAAGACGTTGAATAAAGTAAGTCCCTTTCCTATTACCTATCACTTTTTGAAATCGGAAAAGGGGGCGTGGCTCCTCCCATACAAATGGGATCTTTCATACTCAATATCTTTGGTGGTACTAATGCGTGACTACTAAATTTTGGTAAGGCGTTGTATAAAGTAAGTCCCTTTCCTAATACCAACCCTTTTTTAAATCGAAAAAGGGGGCGTGGCACCTCCTATACAAATGAAAACTTTCATACTCAATATCTTTGGAGGTATTACTGCTAGCCTACTAAATTTTTGTAAGGCGTTGTATAAAGTAAGTCCCTTTCCTAATACCTATCCCTTTTTGAAATCGGAAAAGGGGGCGTGGCACCTCCCATACAAATGGGATCTTTCATACCCCCATCTATGCAACTATTATCGCTAGACTACTAAAATTTGGTGAGACGTTGTATAAAGTAAGCCCCTTTCCTAATACCTATCCCTTTTTGAAATCGGAAAAGGGGGCGTGGCACCTCCCATACAAATGGGATCTTTCATACCCCCATCTATGCAACTATTATCGCTAGACTACTGAAATTTGGTGAGACGTTGAATAAAGTAAGTCCCTTTCCTATTACCTATCACTTTTTGAAATCGGAAAAGGGTTCGTGGCTCCTCCCATACAAATGGGATCTTTCATACCCCCATCTATGCAACTATTATCGCTAGACTACTGAAATTTGGTAAGACGTTGTATAAAGTAAGTCCCTTTCCTATTACCTATCACTTTGAAATCGGAAAAGGGGGCGTGGCATCTCCTATGCAAATGGGATCTTTCATACCCCCATCTATGCAACTATTATCGCTAGACTACTGAAATTTGGTAAGACGTTGTATAAAGTAAGTCCCTTTCCTATTACCTATCACTTTGAAATCGGAAAAGGGGGCGTGGCATCTCCCATGCAAATGGGATCTTTCATACCCCCTATCTATGCAACTATTATCGCTAGACTCCTGAAATTTGGTAGGACGTTGTATAGCGTGAGTCCCTTTCCTAATATACCTATCCCTTTTTGAAATCGGAAAAGGAGGCGGGGCATCTCCCATACAAATGGGGTCTTTCATAGATACCCCCTATCTATGCAACTATTATCGCTAGACTACTGAAATTTGGTAAGACGTTGAATAAAGTAAGTCCCTTGCCTATTACCTATCACTTTTTGAAATCGGAAAAGGGGGCGTGGCATCTCCCATACAAATGGGATCTTTCATACTCAATATCTTTGGTGGTATTAATGCTAGACTACTAAATTTTGGTAAGGCGTTGTATAAAGTAAGTCCCTTTCCTAATACCTATCCCTTTTTGAAATCGGAAAAGGGGCGTGGCATCTCCCAAACAAATGGGATTTATAATACATACCCCCTCTATGCAACTATTATCGCTAGACTACTGAAATTTGGTAAGACGTTGAATAAAGTAAGTCCTTTTCCTATTACCTATCACTTTTTGAAATCGGAAAAGGGGGCGTGGCTCCTCCCATACAAATGGGATCTTTCATACTCAATATCTTTGGAGGTATTAATGCTAGACTACTAAATTTTGGTAAGACGTTGTATAAAGTAAGTCTCTTTCCTGTTACCTATAACTTTTTGAAATCGGAAAAGGGGGCGTGGCTCCTCCCATACAAATGGGATCTTTCATACTCAATATCTTTGGTGGTATTAATGCTAGACTACTAAATTTTGGTAAGGCGTTGTATAAAGTAAGTCCCTTTCCTAATACCTATCCCTCTTTTAAATCGAAAAAGGGGCGTGGCACCTCCTATACAAATGAGAACTTTCATACATACCCCCTCTATGCAACTATTATCGCTAGACTAGTGAAATTTGGTAAGACGTTGAATAAAGTATGTCCCTTTCCTATTACCTATCACTTTTTGAAATCGGAAAAGGGGGCGTGGCTCCTCCCATACAAATGGGATCTTTCATACTCAATATCTTTGGAGGTATTAATGCTAGACTACTAAATTTTGGTAAGGCGTTGTATAAAGTAAGTCCCTTTCCTAATACCTATCCCTTTTTGAAATCGGAAAAGGGGCGTGGCATCTCCCAAACAAATGGGATTTTTCATACATACCCCCTCTATGCGACTATTATCGCTAGACTACTGAAATTTGGTAAGACGTTGAATAAAGTAAGTCCCTTTCCTATTACCTATCACTTTTTGAAATCGGAAAAGGGGGCGTGGCTCCTCCCATACAAATGGGATCTTTCATACTCAATATCTTTGGTGGTACTAATGCGTGACTACTAAATTTTGGTAAGGCGTTGTATAAAGTAAGTCCCTTTCCTAATACCAACCCTTTTTTAAATCGAAAAAGGGGGCGTGGCACCTCCTATACAAATGAAAACTTTCATACTCAATATCTTTGGAGGTATTACTGCTAGCCTACTAAATTTTTGTAAGGCGTTGTATAAAGTAAGTCCCTTTCCTAATACCTATCCCTTTTTGAAATCGGAAAAGGGGGCGTGGCACCTCCCATACAAATGGGATCTTTCATACCCCCATCTATGCAACTATTATCGCTAGACTACTAAAATTTGGTGAGACGTTGTATAAAGTAAGCCCCTTTCCTAATACCTATCCCTTTTTGAAATCGGAAAAGGGGGCGTGGCACCTCCCATACAAATGGGATCTTTCATACCCCCATCTATGCAACTATTATCGCTAGACTACTGAAATTTGGTGAGACGTTGAATAAAGTAAGTCCCTTTCCTATTACCTATCACTTTTTGAAATCGGAAAAGGGTTCGTGGCTCCTCCCATACAAATGGGATCTTTCATACCCCCATCTATGCAACTATTATCGCCAGACTACTGAAATTTGGTAAGACGTTGTATAAAGTAAGTCCCTTTCCTATTACCTATCACTTTGAAATCGGAAAAGGGGGCGTGGCATCTCCTATGCAAATGGGATCTTTCATACCCCCATCTATGCAACTATTATCGCTAGACTACTGAAATTTGGTAAGACGTTGTATAAAGTAAGTCCCTTTCCTATTACCTATCACTTTGAAATCGGAAAAGGGGGCGTGGCATCTCCCATGCAAATGGGATCTTTCATACCCCCTATCTATGCAACTATTATCGCTAGACTCCTGAAATTTGGTAGGACGTTGTATAGCGTGAGTCCCTTTCCTAATATACCTATCCCTTTTTGAAATCGGAAAAGGAGGCGGGGCATCTCCCATACAAATGGGGTCTTTCATAGATACCCCCTATCTATGCAACTATTATCGCTAGACTACTGAAATTTGGTAAGACGTTGAATAAAGTAAGTCCCTTGCCTATTACCTATCACTTTTTGAAATCGGAAAAGGGGGCGTGGCATCTCCCATACAAATGGGATCTTTCATACTCAATATCTTTGGTGGTATTAATGCTAGACTACTAAATTTTGGTAAGGCGTTGTATAAAGTAAGTCCCTTTCCTAATACCTATCCCTTTTTGAAATCGGAAAAGGGGCGTGGCATCTCCCAAACAAATGGGATTTTTCATACATACCCCCTCTATGCAACTATTATCGCTAGACTACTGAAATTTGGTAAGACGTTGAATAAAGTAAGTCCTTTTCCTATTACCTATCACTTTTTGAAATCGGAAAAGGGGGCGTGGCTCCTCCCATACAAATGGGATCTTTCATACTCAATATCTTTGGAGGTATTAATGCTAGACTACTAAATTTTGGTAAGACGTTGTATAAAGTAAGTCTCTTTCCTGTTACCTATAACTTTTTGAAATCGGAAAAGGGGGCGTGGCTCCTCCCATACAAATGGGATCTTTCATACTCAATATCTTTGGTGGTATTAATGCTAGACTACTAAATTTTGGTAAGGCGTTGTATAAAGTAAGTCCCTTTCCTAATACCTATCCCTTTTTTAAATCGAAAAAGGGGGCGTGGCACCTCCTATACAAATGAGAACTTTCATACATACCCCCTCTATGCAACTATTATCGCTAGACTACTGAAATTTGGTAAGACGTTGAATAAAGTATGTCCCTTTCCTATTACCTATCACTTTTTGAAATCGGAAAAGGGGGCGTGGCTCCTCCCATACAAATGGGATCTTTCATACTCAATATCTTTGGAGGTATTAATGCTAGACTACTAAATTTTGGTAAGGCGTTGTATAAAGTAAGTCCCTTTCCTAATACCTATCCCTTTTTGAAATCGGAAAAGGGGCGTGGCATCTCCCAAACAAATGGGATTTTTCATAAATACCCCCTCTATGCGACTATTATCGCTAGACTACTGAAATTTGGTAAGACGTTGAATAAAGTAAGTCCCTTTCCTATTACCTATCACTTTTTGAAATCGGAAAAGGGGGCGTGGCTCCTCCCATACAAATGGGATCTTTCATACCCCCTATCTATGCAACTATTATCGCTAGACTACTGAAATTTAGTAAGACGTTGTATAAAGTAAGTCCCTTTCCTATTACCTATCACTTTTTAAAATCGGAAAAGGGGGCGTGGCACCTCCCATACAAATGGGATCTTTCATAGCCCCTAAGTAAGACGTTGAATAAAGTAAGTCCCTTTCCTATTACCTATCACTTTTTGAAATCGGAAAAGGGGGCGTGGCTCCTCCCATACAAATGGGATCTTTTATACCCCCATCTATGCAACTATTATCGCTAGACTACTGAAATTTGGTAAGACGTTGAATAAAGTAAGTCCCTTTCCTATTACCTATCACTTTTTGAAATCGGAAAAGGGGGCGTGGCTCCTCCCATACAAATGGGATCTTTCATACTCAATATCTTTGGAGGTGTTAATGCTAGACTACTAAATTTTGGTAGGACGTTGTATAGAGTAAGTCCCTTTCCTGTTACCTATCCCTTTTTGAAATTCGAAAACGGGGCGTGGCAGCTCCCATACAAATGGGATATATCATACCCCCTATCTATGCAACTATTATCGCTAGACTACTGAAATTTGCTAAGATATTTTATAAAGTAAGTCCCTTTCCTATTACCTATCACTTTTTGAAATCGGAAAAGGGGGCGTGGCATCTCCCATACAAATGGGATCTTTCATACCCCCTATCTATGCAACTATTATCGCTAGACTACTGAAATTTGGTAAGACGTTGTACAAAGTAAGTCTATTACCTATCACTTTTTGAAATCGGAAAACGGGGCGTGGCACCTCCCATACAAATGGGATCTTTCATAACCCCTATCTATGCAACTATTATCGCTAGACTACTGAAATTTGGTAAGACGTTGGATAAGGTAAGTCCCTTTCCTATTACCTATCACTTTTTAAACTCGGAAAACGGGGCGTGGCACCTCCCATACAAATGGGATCTTTCTTAACCCCTATCTATGCAACTATTATCGCTAGACTACTGAAATTTGGTAAGACGTTGAATAAAGTAAGTCCCTTTCCTATTACCTATCACTTTTTGAAATCGGAAAAGGGGGCGTGGCTCCTCCCATACAAATGGGATCTTTCATACTCAATATCTTTGGAGGTGTTAATGCTAGACTACTAAATTTTGGTAAGACGTTGTATAGAGTAAGTCCCTTTCCTGTTACCTATCCCTTTTTGAAATCCGAAAACGGGGCGTGGCAGCTCCCATACAAATGGGATATATCATACCCCCTATCTATGCAACTATTATCGCTAGACTACTGAAATTTGGTAAGATATTTTATAAAGTAAGTCCCTTTCCTAATACCTATCCCTTTTTCAAATCGAAAAAGGGGGCGTGGCACCTCCTATACAAATGAGAACTTTCATACATACCCCCTCTATGCAACTATTATCGCTAGACTACTGAAATTTGGTAAGACGTTTAATAAAGTATGTCCCTTTCCTATTACCTATCACTTTTTGAAATCGGAAAAGGGGGCGTGGCTCCTCCCATACAAATGGGATCTTTCATACTCAATATCTTTGGAGGTATTAATGCTAGACTACTAAATTTTGGTAAGGCGTTGTATAAAGTAAGTCCCTTTCCTAATACCTATCCCTTTTTGAAATCGGAAAAGGGGCGTGGCATCTCCCAAACAAATGGGATTTTTCATACATACCCCCTCTATGCGACTATTATCGCTAGACTACTGAAATTTGGTAAGACGTTGAATAAAGTAAGTCCCTTTCCTATTACCTATCACTTTTTGAAATCGGAAAAGGGGGCGTGGCACCTCCCATACAAATGGGATCTTTCATACCCCCATCTATGCAACTATTATCGCTAGACTACTAAAATTTGGTGAGACGTTGTATAAAGTAAGTCCCTTTCCTAATACCTATCCCTTTTTGAAATCGGAAAAGGGGGCGTGGCACCTCCCATACAAATGGGATCTTTCATACCCCCATCTATGCAACTATTATCGCTAGACTACTGAAATTTGGTGAGACGTTGAATAAAGTAAGTCCCTTTCCTATTACCTATCACTTTTTGAAATCGGAAAAGGGGGCGTGGCTCCTCCCATACAAATGGGATCTTTCATACTCAATATCTTTGGAGGTATTAATGCTAGACTACTAAATTTAGGTAAGGCGTTGTATAAAGTAAGTCCCTTTCCTAATACCTATCCCTTTTTGAAATCGGAAAAGGGGCGTGGCATCTCTCAAACAAATGGGATTTTTCATACATACCCCCTCTATGCGACTATTATCGCTAGACTACTGAAATTTGGTAAGGCGTTGTATAAAGTAAGTCCCTTTCCTAATACCAACCCTTTTTTAAATCGCAAAAGGGGGCGTGGCACCTCCTATACAAATGAAAACTTTCATACTCAATATCTTTGGAGCTATTACTGCTAGCCTACTAAATTTTTGTAAGGCGTTGTATAAAGTAAGTCCCTTTCCTAATACCTATCCCTTTTTGAAATCGGAAAAGGGGGCGTGGCACCTCCCATACAAATGGGAACTTTCATACTCAATATTTTTGGAGGTATTAATGCTAGACTACTAAATTTTGGTAAGGCGTTGTATAAAGTAAGTCCCTTTCCTAATACCAACCCTTTTTTAAATCGAAAAAGGGGGCGTGGCACCTCCTATACAAATGAAAACTTTCATACTCAATATCTTTGGAGGTATTACTGCTAGCCTACTCAATTTTTGTAAGGCGTTGTATAAAGTAAGTCCCTTTCCTAATACCAACCCTTTTTTAAATCGAAAAAGGGGGCGTGGCACCTCCTATACAAATGAAAACTTTCATACTCAATATCTTTGGAGGTATTACTGCTAGCCTACTAAATTTTTGTAAGGCGTTGTATAAAGTAAGTCCCTTTCCTAATACCTATCCCTTTTTGAAATCGGAAAAGGGGGCGTGGCACCTCCCATACAAATGGGATCTTTCATACCCCCATCTATGCAACTATTATCGCTAGACTACTAAAATTTGGTGAGACGTTGTATAAAGTAAGTCCCTTTCCTAATACCTATCCCTTTTTGAAATCGGAAAAGGGGGCGTGGCACCTCCCATACAAATGGGATCTTTCATACCCCCATCTATGCAACTATTATCGCTAGACTACTGAAATTTGGTGAGACGTTGAATAAAGTAAGTCCCTTTCCTATTACCTATCACTTTTTGAAATCGGAAAAGGGGGCGTGGCTCCTCCCATACAAATGGGATCTTTCATACCCCCATCTATGCAACTATTATCGCTAGACTACTGAAATTTGGTAAGACGTTGTATAAAGTAAGTCCCTTTCCTATTACCTATCACTTTGAAATCGGAAAAGGGGGCGTGGCATCTCCTATGCAAATGGGATCTTTCATACCCCCATCTATGCAACTATTATCGCTAGACTACTGAAATTTGGTAAGACGTTGTATAAAGTAAGTCCCTTTCCTATTACCTATCACTTTTTGAAATCGGAAAAGGGGGCGTGGCTCCTCCCATACAAATGGGATCTTTCATACTCAATATCTTTGGAGGTATTAATGCTAGACTACTAAATTTTGGTAAGGCGTTGTATAAAGTAAGTCCCTTTCCTAATACCAACCCTTTTTTAAATCGAAAAAGGGGGCGTGGCACCTCCTATACAAATGAAAACTTTCATACTCAATATCTTTGGAGGTATTACTGCTAGCCTACTAAATTTTTGTAAGGCGTTGTATAAAGTAAGTCCCTTTCCTAATACCTATCCCTTTTTGAAATCGGAAAAGGGGGCGTGGCACCTCCCATACAAATGGGATCTTTCATACCCCCATCTATGCAACTATTATCGCTAGACTACTGAAATTTGGTGAGACGTTGAATAAAGTAAGTCCCTTTCCTATTACCTATCACTTTTTGAAATCGGAAAAGGGGGCGTGGCTCCTCCCATACAAATGGGATCTTTCATACCCCCATCTATGCAACTATTATCGCTAGACTACTGAAATTTGGTAAGACGTTGTATAAAGTAAGTCCCTTTCCTATTACCTATCACTTTGAAATCGGAAAAGGGGGCGTGGCATCTCCTATGCAAATGGGATCTTTCATACCCCCATCTATGCAACTATTATCGCTAGACTACTGAAATTTGGTAAGACGTTGTATAAAGTAAGTCCCTTTCCTATTACCTATCACTTTTTGAAATCGGAAAAGGGGGCGTGGCTCCTCCCATACAAATGGGATCTTTCATACTCAATATCTTTGGAGGTATTAATGCTAGACTACTAAATTTTGGTAAGGCGTTGTATAAAGTAAGTCCCTTTCCTAATACCAACCCTTTTTTAAATCGAAAAAGGGGGCGTGGCACCTCCTATACAAATGAAAACTTTCATACTCAATATCTTTGGAGGTATTACTGCTAGCCTACTAAATTTTTGTAAGGCGTTGTATAAAGTAAGTCCCTTTCCTAATACCTATCCCTTTTTGAAATCGGAAAAGGGGGCGTGGCACCTCCCATACAAATGGGATCTTTCATACCCCCATCTATACAACTATTATCGCTAGACTACTGAAATTTGGTGAGACGTTGAATAAAGTAAGTCCCTTTCCTATTACCTATCACTTTTTGAAATCGGAAAAGGGGGCGTGGCTCCTCCCATACAAATGGGATCTTTCATACTCAATATCTTTGGAGGTATTAATGCTAGACTACTAAATTTTGGTAAGGCGTTGTATAAAGTAAGTCCCTTTCCTAATACCTATCCCTTTTTGAAATCGGAAAAGGGGCGTGGCATCTCCCAAACAAATGGGATTTTTCATACATACCCCCTCTATGCAACTATTATCGCTAGACTACTGAAATTTGGTAAGACGTTGAATAAAGTAAGTCCCTTTCCTATTACCTATCACTTTTTGAAATCGGAAAAGGGGGCGTGGCTCCTCCCATACAAATGGGATCTTTCATACTCAATATCTTTGGTGGTATTAATGCTAGACTACTAAATTTTGGTAAGGCGTTGTATAAAGTAAGTCCCTTTCCTAATACCTATCCCTTTTTTAAATCGAAAAAGGGAGCGTGGCACCTCCTATACAAATGAGAACTTTCATACTCAATATCTTTGGAGGTATTACTGCTAGCCTACTAAATTTTTGTAAATCGTTGTATAAAGTAAGTCCCTTTCCTAATACCTATCCCTTTTTGAAATCGGAAAAGGGGGCGTGGCACCTCCCATACAAATGGGATCTTTCATACCCCCATCTATGCAACTATTATCGTTAGACTACTGAAATTTGGTGAGACGTTGTATAAAGTAAGTCCCTTTAGTATTACCTATCACTTTTTGAAATCGGAAAACGGGGCGTGGCACCTCCCATACAAATGGGATCTTTCATAACCCCTATCTATGCAACTATTATCGCTAGACTACTGAAATTTGGTAAGACGTTGGATAAGGTAAGTCCCTTTCCTATTACCTATCACTTTTTAAACTCGGAAAACGGGGCGTGGCACCTCCCATACAAATGGGATCTTTCTTAACCCCTATCTATGCAACTATTATTGCTAGACTACTGAAATTTGGTAAGACGTTGAATAAAGTAAGTCCCTTTCCTATTACCTATCACTTTTTGAAATCGGAAAAGGGGGCGTGGCTCCTCCCATACAAATGGGATATTTCATACTCAATATCTTTGGAGGTGTTAATGCTAGACTACTAAATTTTGATAAGACGTTGTATAGAGTAAGTCCCTTTCCTGTTACCTATCCCTTTTTGAAATCCGAAAACGGGGCGTGGCAGCTCCCATACAAATGGGATATATCATACCCCCTATCTATGCAACTATTATCGCTAGACTACTGAAATTTGGTAAGATATTTTATAAAGTAAGTCCCTTTCCTAATACCTATCCCTTTTTTAAATCGAAAAAGGGTGCGTGGCACCTCCTATACAAATGAGAACTTTCATACATACCCCCTCTATGCAACTATTATCGCTAGACTACTGAAATTTGGTAAGACGTTGAATAAAGTATGTCCCTTTCCTATTACCTATCACTTTTTGAAATCGGAAAAGGGGGCGTGGCTCCTCCCATACAAATGGGATCTTTCATACTCAATATCTTTGGAGGTATTACTGCTAGCCTACTAAATTTTTGTAAGGCGTTGTATAAAGTAAGTCCCTTTCCTAATACCTATCCCTTTTTGAAATCGGAAAAGGGGGCGTGGCACCTCCCATACAAATGGGATCTTTCATACCCCCATCTATGCAACTATTATCGCTAGACTACTGAAATTTGGTGAGACGTTGTATAAAGTAAGTCCCTTTCCTAATACCTATCCCTTTTTTAAATCGAAAAAGGGAGCGTGGCACCTCCTATACAAATGAGAACTTTCATACTCAATATCTTTGGAGGTATTACTGCTAGCCTACTAAATTTTTGTAAATCGTTGTATAAAGTAAGTCCCTTTCCTAATACCTATCCCTTTTTGAAATCGGAAAAGGGGGCGTGGCACCTCCCATACAAATGGGATCTTTCATACCCCCATCTATGCAACTATTATCGCTAGACTACTGAAATTTGGTGAGACGTTGTATAAAGTAAGTCCCTTTCCTAATACCTATCCCTTTTTGAAATCGGAAAAGGGGGCGTGGCACCTCCTATACAAATGAGAACTTTCATACTCAATATCTTTGGAGGTATTACTGCTAGCCTACTAAATTTTTGTAAGGCGTTGTATAAAGTAAGTCCCTTTCCTAATACCTATCCCTTTTTTAAATCGAAAAAGGGAGCGTGGCACCTCCTATACCAATGAGAACTTTCATACTCAATATCTTTGGAGGTATTACTGCTAGCCTACTAAATTTTTGTAAATCGTTGTATAAAGTAAGTCCCTTTCCTAATACCAACCCTTTTTTAAATCGAAAAAGGGGGCGTGGCACCTCCTATACAAATGAAAACTTTCATACTCAATATCTTTGGAGGTATTACTGCTAGCCTACTAAATTTTTGTAAGGCGTTGTATAAAGTAAGTCCCTTTCCTAATACCTATCCCTTTTTGAAATCGGAAAAGGGGGCGTGGCACCTCCCATACAAATGGGATCTTTCATACCCCCATCTATGCAACTATTATCGCTAGACTACTAAAATTTGGTGAGACGTTGTATAAAGTAAGTCCCTTTCCTAATACCTATCCCTTTTTGAAATCGGAAAAGGGGGCGTGGCACCTCCCATACAAATGGGATCTTTCATACCCCCATCTATGCAACTATTATCGCTAGACTACTGAAATTTGGTAAGACGTTGTATAAAGTAAGTCCCTTTCCTATTACCTATCACTTTGAAATCGGAAAAGGGGGCGTGGCATCTCCTATGCAAATGGGATCTTTCATACCCCCATCTATGCAACTATTATCGCTAGACTACTGAAATTTGGTAAGACGTTGTATAAAGTAAGTCCCTTTCCTATTACCTATCACTTTGAAATCGGAAAAGGGGGCGTGGCATCTCCCATGCAAATGGGATCTTTCATACCCCCTATCTATCTATGCAACTATTATCGCTAGACTCCTGAAATTTGGTAGGACGTTGTATGGCGTGAGTCCCTTTCCTAATACCTATCCCTTTTTGAAATCGGAAAAGGAGGCGGGGCATCTACAAATGGGATCTTTCATACTCAATATCTTTGGAGGTATTAATGCTAGACTACTAAATTTTGGTAAGACGTTGTATAAAGTAAGTCTCTTTCCTGTTACCTATAACTTTTTGAAATCGGAAATGGGGGCGTGGCTCCTCCCATACAAATGGGATCTTTCATACTCAATATCTTTGGTGGTATTAATGCTAGACTACTAAATTTTGGTAAGGCGTTGTATAAAGTAAGTCCCTTTCCTAATACCTATCCCTTTTTTAAATCGAAAAAGGGGGCGTGGCACCTCCTATACAAATGAGAACTTTCATACATACCCCCTCTATGCAACTATTATCGCTAGACTACTGAAATTTGGTAAGACGTTGAATAAAGTATGTCCCTTTCCTATTACCTATCACTTTTTGAAATCGGAAAAGGGGGCGTGGCTCCTCCCATACAAATGGGATCTTTCATACTCAATATCTTTGGAGGTATTAATGCTAGACTACTAAATTTTGGTAAGGCGTTGTATAAAGTAAGTCCCTTTCCTAATACCTATCCCTTTTTGAAATCGGAAAAGGGGCGTGGCATCTCCCAAACAAATGGGATTTTTCATACATACCCCCTCTATGCGACTATTATCGCTAGACTACTGAAATTTGGTAGGACGTTGAATAAAGTAAGTCCCTTTCCTATTACCTATCACTTTTTGAAATCGGAAAAGGGGGCGTGGCTCCTCCCATACAAATGGGATCTTTCATACTCAATATCTTTGGTGGTACTAATGCTAGACTACTAAATTTTGGTAAGGCGTTGTATAAAGTAAGTCCCTTTCCTAATACCAACCCTTTTTTAAATCGAAAAAGGGGGCGTGGCACCTCCTATACAAATGAAAACTTTCATACTCAATATCTTTGGAGGTATTACTGCTAGCCTACTAAATTTTTGTAAGGCGTTGTATAAAGTAAGTCCCTTTCCTAATACCTATCCCTTTTTGAAATCGGAAAAGGGGGCGTGGCACCTCCCATACAAATGGGATCTTTCATACCCCCATCTATGCAACTATTATCGCTAGACTACTGAAATTTGGTGAGACGTTGAATAAAGTAAGTCCCTTTCCTATTACCTATCACTTTTTGAAATCGGAAAAGGGGGCGTGGCTCCTCCCATACAAATGGGATCTTTCATATTCAATATCTTTGGAGGTATTAATGCTAGACTACTAAATTTTGGTAAGGCGTTGTATAAAGTAAGTCCCTTTCCTAATACCTATCCCTTTTTGAAATCGGAAAAGGGGCGTGGCATCTCCCAAACAAATGGGATTTTTCATACATACCCCCTCTATGCAACTATTATCGCTAGACTACTGAAATTTGGTAAGACGTTGAATAAAGTAAGTCCCTTTCCTATTACCTATCACTTTTTGAAATCGGAAAAGGGGGCGTGGCTCCTCCCATACAAATGGGATCTTTCATACTCAATATCTTTGGTGGTATTAATGCTAGACTACTAAATTTTGGTAAGGCGTTGTATAAAGTAAGTCCCTTTCCTAATACCTATCCCTTTTTTAAATCGAAAAAGGGAGCGTGGCACCTCCTATACAAATGAGAACTTTCATACTCAATATCTTTGGAGGTATTACTGCTAGCCTACTAAATTTTTGTAAATCGTTGTATAAAGTAAGTCCCTTTCCTAATACCTATCCCTTTTTGAAATCGGAAAAGGGGGCGTGGCACCTCCCATACAAATGGGATCTTTCATACCCCCATCTATGCAACTATTATCGCTAGACTACTGAAATTTGGTGAGACGTTGTATAAAGTAAGTCCCTTTAGTATTACCTATCACTTTTTGAAATCGGAAAAGGGGGCGTGGCATCTCCCATACAAATGGGATCTTTCATACCCCCTATCTATGCAACTATTATCGCTAGACTACTGAAATTTAGTAAGACGTTGTATAAAGTAAGTCCCTTTCCTATTACCTATCACTTTTTAAAATCGGAAAAGGGGGCGTGGCACCTCCCATACAAATGGGATCTTTCATAGCCCCTAAGTAAGACGTTGAATAAAGTAAGTCCCTTTCCTATTACCTATCACTTTTTGAAATCGGAAAAGGGGGCGTGGCTCCTCCCATACAAATGGGATCTTTTATACCCCCATCTATGCAACTATTATCGCTAGACTACTGAAATTTGGTAAGACGTTGAATAAAGTAAGTCCCTTTCCTATTACCTATCACTTTTTGAAATCGGAAACGGGGGCGTAGCTCCTCCCATACAAATGGGATCTTTCATACTCAATATCTTTGGAGGTGTTAATGCTAGACTACTAAATTTTGGTAGGACGTTGTATAGAGTAAGTCCCTTTCCTGTTACCTATCCCTTTTTGAAATCCGAAAACGGGGCGTGGCAGCTCCCATACAAATGGGATATATCATACCCCCTATCTATGCAACTATTATCGCTAGACTACTGAAATTTGGTAAGATATTTTATAAAGTAAGTCCCTTTCCTATTACCTATCACTTTTTGAAATCGGAAAAGGGGGCGTGGCATCTCCCATACAAATGGGATCTTTCATACCCCCTATCTATGCAACTATTATCGCTAGACTACTGAAATTTGGTAAGACGTTGTACAAAGTAAGTCTATTACCTATCACTTTTTGAAATCGGAAAAGGGGGCGTGGCATCTCCCATGCAAATGGGATCTTTCATACCCCCTATCTATCTATGCAACTATTATCGCTAGACTCCTGAAATTTGGTAGGACGTTGTATGGCGTGAGTCCCTTTCCTAATACCTATCCCTTTTTGAAATCGGAAAAGGAGGCGGGGCATCTCCCATACAAATGGGGTCTTTCATAGATACCCCCTATCTATGCAACTATTATCGCTAGACTACTGAAATTTGGTAAGACGTTGAATAAAGTAAGTCCCTTGCCTATTACCTATCACTTTTTGAAATCGGAAAAGGGGGCGTGGCATCTCCCATACAAATGGGATCTTTCATACTCAATATCTACAAATGGGATCTTTCATACTCAATATCTTTGGAGGTATTAATGCTAGACTACTAAATTTTGGTAAGACGTTGTATAAAGTAAGTCTCTTTCCTGTTACCTATAACTTTTTGAAATCGGAAATGGGGGCGTGGCTCCTCCCATACAAATGGGATCTTTCATACTCAATATCTTTGGTGGTATTAATGCTAGACTACTAAATTTTGGTAAGGCGTTGTATAAAGTAAGTCCCTTTCCTAATACCTATCCCTTTTTTAAATCGAAAAAGGGGGCGTGGCACCTCCTATACAAATGAGAACTTTCATACATACCCCCTCTATGCAACTATTATCGCTAGACTACTGAAATTTGGTAAGACGTTGAATAAAGTATGTCCCTTTCCTATTACCTATCACTTTTTGAAATCGGAAAAGGGGGCGTGGCTCCTCCCATACAAATGGGATCTTTCATACTCAATATCTTTGGAGGTATTAATGCTAGACTACTAAATTTTGGTAAGGCGTTGTATAAAGTAAGTCCCTTTCCTAATACCTATCCCTTTTTGAAATCGGAAAAGGGGCGTGGCATCTCCCAAACAAATGGGATTTTTCATACATACCCCCTCTATGCGACTATTATCGCTAGACTACTGAAATTTGGTAAGACGTTGAATAAAGTAAGTCCCTTTCCTATTACCTATCACTTTTTGAAATCGGAAAAGGGGGCGTGGCTCCTCCCATACAAATGGGATCTTTCATACTCAATATCTTTGGTGGTACTAATGCTAGACTACTAACTTTTGGTAAGGCGTTGTATAAAGTAAGTCCCTTTCCTAATACCAACCCTTTTTTAAATCGAAAAAGGGGGCGTGGCACCTCCTATACAAATGAAAACTTTCATACTCAATATCTTTGGAGGTATTACTGCTAGCCTACTAAATTTTTGTAAGGCGTTGTATAAAGTAAGTCCCTTTCCTAATACCTATCCCTTTTTGAAATCGGAAAAGGGGGCGTGGCACCTCCCATACAAATGGGATCTTTCATACCCCCATCTATGCAACTATTATCGCTAGACTACTGAAATTTGGTGAGACGTTGAATAAAGTAAGTCCCTTTCCTATTACCTATCACTTTTTGAAATCGGAAAAGGGGGCGTGGCTCCTCCCATACAAATGGGATCTTTCATACTCAATATCTTTGGAGGTATTAATGCTAGACTACTAAATTTTGGTAAGGCGTTGTATAAAGTAAGTCCCTTTCCTAATACCTATCCCTTTTTGAAATCGGAAAAGGGGCGTGGCATCTCCCAAACAAATGGGATTTTTCATACATACCCCCTCTATGCAACTATTATCGCTAGACTACTGAAATTTGGTAAGACGTTGAATAAAGTAAGTCCCTTTCCTATTACCTATCACTTTTTGAAATCGGAAAAGGGGGCGTGGCTCCTCCCATACAAATGGGATCTTTCATACTCAATATCTTTGGTGGTATTAATGCTAGACTACTAAATTTTGGTAAGGCGTTGTATAAAGTAAGTCCCTTTCCTAATACCTATCCCTTTTTTAAATCGAAAAAGGGAGCGTGGCACCTCCTATACAAATGAGAACTTTCATACTCAATATCTTTGGAGGTATTACTGCTAGCCTACTAAATTTTTGTAAATCGTTGTATAAAGTAAGTCCCTTTCCTAATACCTATCCCTTTTTGAAATCGGAAAAGGGGGCGTGGCACCTCCCATACAAATGGGATCTTTCATACCCCCATCTATGCAACTATTATCGCTAGACTACTGAAATTTGGTGAGACGTTGTATAAAGTAAGTCCCTTTAGTATTACCTATCACTTTTTGAAATCGGAAAAGGGGGCGTGGCATCTCCCATACAAATGGGATCTTTCATACCCCCTATCTATGCAACTATTATCGCTAGACTACTGAAATTTAGTAAGACGTTGTATAAAGTAAGTCCCTTTCCTATTACCTATCACTTTTTAAAATCGGAAAAGGGGGCGTGGCACCTCCCATACAAATGGGATCTTTCATAGCCCCTAAGTAAGACGTTGAATAAAGTAAGTCCCTTTCCTATTACCTATCACTTTTTGAAATCGGAAAAGGGGGCGTGGCTCCTCCCATACAAATGGGATCTTTTATACCCCCATCTATGCAACTATTATCGCTAGACTACTGAAATTTGGTAAGACGTTGAATAAAGTAAGTCCCTTTCCTATTACCTATCACTTTTTGAAATCGGAAACGGGGGCGTAGCTCCTCCCATACAAATGGGATCTTTCATACTCAATATCTTTGGAGGTGTTAATGCTAGACTACTAAATTTTGGTAGGACGTTGTATAGAGTAAGTCCCTTTCCTGTTACCTATCCCTTTTTGAAATCCGAAAACGGGGCGTGGCAGCTCCCATACAAATGGGATATATCATACCCCCTATCTATGCAACTATTATCGCTAGACTACTGAAATTTGGTAAGATATTTTATAAAGTAAGTCCCTTTCCTATTACCTATCACTTTTTGAAATCGGAAAAGGGGGCGTGGCATCTCCCATACAAATGGGATCTTTCATACCCCCTATCTATGCAACTATTATCGCTAGACTACTGAAATTTGGTAAGACGTTGTACAAAGTAAGTCTATTACCTATCACTTTTTGAAATCGGAAAAGGGGGCGTGGCATCTCCCATGCAAATGGGATCTTTCATACCCCCTATCTATCTATGCAACTATTATCGCTAGACTCCTGAAATTTGGTAGGACGTTGTATGGCGTGAGTCCCTTTCCTAATACCTATCCCTTTTTGAAATCGGAAAAGGAGGCGGGGCATCTCCCATACAAATGGGGTCTTTCATAGATACCCCCTATCTATGCAACTATTATCGCTAGACTACTGAAATTTGGTAAGACGTTGAATAAAGTAAGTCCCTTGCCTATTACCTATCACTTTTTGAAATCGGAAAAGGGGGCGTGGCATCTCCCATACAAATGGGATCTTTCATACTCAATATCTACAAATGGGATCTTTCATACTCAATATCTTTGGAGGTATTAATGCTAGACTACTAAATTTTGGTAAGACGTTGTATAAAGTAAGTCTCTTTCCTGTTACCTATAACTTTTTGAAATCGGAAATGGGGGCGTGGCTCCTCCCATACAAATGGGATCTTTCATACTCAATATCTTTGGTGGTATTAATGCTAGACTACTAAATTTTGGTAAGGCGTTGTATAAAGTAAGTCCCTTTCCTAATACCTATCCCTTTTTTAAATCGAAAAAGGGGGCGTGGCACCTCCTATACAAATGAGAACTTTCATACATACCCCCTCTATGCAACTATTATCGCTAGACTACTGAAATTTGGTAAGACGTTGAATAAAGTATGTCCCTTTCCTATTACCTATCACTTTTTGAAATCGGAAAAGGGGGCGTGGCTCCTCCCATACAAATGGGATCTTTCATACTCAATATCTTTGGAGGTATTAATGCTAGACTACTAAATTTTGGTAAGGCGTTGTATAAAGTAAGTCCCTTTCCTAATACCTATCCCTTTTTGAAATCGGAAAAGGGGCGTGGCATCTCCCAAACAAATGGGATTTTTCATACATACCCCCTCTATGCGACTATTATCGCTAGACTACTGAAATTTGGTAAGACGTTGAATAAAGTAAGTCCCTTTCCTATTACCTATCACTTTTTGAAATCGGAAAAGGGGGCGTGGCTCCTCCCATACAAATGGGATCTTTCATACTCAATATCTTTGGTGGTACTAATGCTAGACTACTAAATTTTGGTAAGGCGTTGTATAAAGTAAGTCCCTTTCCTAATACCAACCCTTTTTTAAATCGAAAAAGGGGGCGTGGCACCTCCTATACAAATGAAAACTTTCATACTCAATATCTTTGGAGGTATTACTGCTAGCCTACTAAATTTTTGTAAGGCGTTGTATAAAGTAAGTCCCTTTCCTAATACCTATCCCTTTTTGAAATCGGAAAAGGGGGCGTGGCACCTCCCATACAAATGGGATCTTTCATACCCCCATCTATGCAACTATTATCGCTAGACTACTGAAATTTGGTGAGACGTTGAATAAAGTAAGTCCCTTTCCTATTACCTATCACTTTTTGAAATCGGAAAAGGGGGCGTGGCTCCTCCCATACAAATGGGATCTTTCATACTCAATATCTTTGGAGGTATTAATGCTAGACTACTAAATTTTGGTAAGGCGTTGTATAAAGTAAATCCCTTTCCTAATACCTATCCCTTTTTGAAATCGGAAAAGGGGCGTGGCATCTCCCAAACAAATGGGATTTTTCATACATACCCCCTCTATGCAACTATTATCGCTAGACTACTGAAATTTGGTAAGACGTTGAATAAAGTAAGTCCCTTTCCTATTACCTATCACTTTTTGAAATCGGAAAAGGGGGCGTGGCTCCTCCCATACAAATGGGATCTTTCATACTCAATATCTTTGGTGGTATTAATGCTAGACTACTAAATTTTGGTAAGGCGTTGTATAAAGTAAGTCCCTTTCCTAATACCTATCCCTTTTTTAAATCGAAAAAGGGAGCGTGGCACCTCCTATACAAATGAGAACTTTCATACTCAATATCTTTGGAGGTATTACTGCTAGCCTACTAAATTTTTGTAAATCGTTGTATAAAGTAAGTCCCTTTCCTAATACCTATCCCTTTTTGAAATCGGAAAAGGGGGCGTGGCACCTCCCATACAAATGGGATCTTTCATACCCCCATCTATGCAACTATTATCGCTAGACTACTGAAATTTGGTGAGACGTTGTATAAAGTAAGTCCCTTTAGTATTACCTATCACTTTTTGAAATCGGAAAAGGGGGCGTGGCATCTCCCATACAAATGGGATCTTTCATACCCCCTATCTATGCAACTATTATCGCTAGACTACTGAAATTTAGTAAGACGTTGTATAAAGTAAGTCCCTTTCCTATTACCTATCACTTTTTAAAATCGGAAAAGGAGGCGTGGCACCTCCCATACAAATGGGATCTTTCATAGCCCCTAAGTAAGACGTTGAATAAAGTAAGTCCCTTTCCTATTACCTATCACTTTTTGAAATCGGAAAAGGGGGCGTGGCTCCTCCCATACAAATGGGATCTTTTATACCCCCATCTATGCAACTATTATCGCTAGACTACTGAAATTTGGTAAGACGTTGAATAAAGTAAGTCCCTTTCCTATTACCTATCACTTTTTGAAATCGGAAACGGGGGCGTGGCTCCTCCCATACAAATGGGATCTTTCATACTCAATATCTTTGGAGGTGTTAATGCTAGACTACTAAATTTTGGTAGGACGTTGTATAGAGTAAGTCCCTTTCCTGTTACCTATCCCTTTTTGAAATCCGAAAACGGGGCGTGGCAGCTCCCATACAAATGGGATATATCATACCCCCTATCTATGCAACTATTATCGCTAGACTACTGAAATTTGGTAAGATATTTTATAAAGTAAGTCCCTTTCCTATTACCTATCACTTTTTGAAATCGGAAAAGGGGGCGTGGCATCTCCCATACAAATGGGATCTTTCATACCCCCTATCTATGCAACTATTATCGCTAGACTACTGAAATTTGGTAAGACGTTGTACAAAGTAAGTCTATTACCTATCACTTTTTGAAATCGGAAAACGGGGCGTGGCACCTCCCATACAAATGGGATCTTTCATAACCCCTATCTATGCAACTATTATCGCTAGACTACTGAAATTTGGTAAGACGTTGGATAAGGTAAGTCCCTTTCCTATTACCTATCACTTTTTAAACTCGGAAAACGGGGCGTGGCACCTCCCATACAAATGGGATCTTTCTTAACCAATATCTATGCAACTATTATCGCTAGACTACTGAAATTTGGTAAGACGTTGAATAAAGTAAGTCCCTTTCCTATTACCTATCACTTTTTGAAATCGGAAAAGGGGGCGTGGCTCCTCCCATACAAATGGGATCTTTCATACTCAATATCTTTGGAGGTGTTAATGCTAGACTACTAAATTTTGGTAAGACGTTGTATAGAGTAAGTCCCTTTCCTGTTACCTATCCCTTTTTGAAATCCGAAAACGGGGCGTGGCAGCTCCCATACAAATGGGATATATCATACCCCCTATCTATGCAACTATTATCGCTAGACTACTGAAATTTGGTAAGATATTTTATAAAGTAAGTCCCTTTCCTAATACCTATCCCTTTTTTAAATCGAAAAAGGGGGCGTGGCACCTCCTATACAAATGAGAACTTTCATACATACCCCCTCTATGCAACTATTATCGCTAGACTACTGAAATTTGGTAAGACGTTGAATAAAGTATGTCCCTTTCCTATTACCTATCACTTTTTGAAATCGGAAAAGGGGGCGTGGCTCCTCCCATACAAATGGGATCTTTCATACTCAATATCTTTGGAGGTATTAATGCTAGACTACTAAATTTTGGTAAGGCGTTGTATAAAGTAAGTCCCTTTCCTAATACCTATCCCTTTTTGAAATCGGAAAAGGGGCGTGGCATCTCCCAAACAAATGGGATTTTTCATACATACCCCCTCTATGCGACTATTATCGCTAGACTACTGAAATTTGGTAAGACGTTGAATAAAGTAAGTCCCTTTCCTATTACCTATCACTTTTTGAAATCGGAAAAGGGGGCGTGGCACCTCCCATACAAATGGGATCTTTCATACCCCCATCTATGCAACTATTATCGCTAGACTACTAAAATTTGGTGAGACGTTGTATAAAGTAAGTCCCTTTCCTAATACCTATCCCTTTTTGAAATCGGAAAAGGGGGCGTGGCACCTCCCATACAAATGGGATCTTTCATACCCCCATCTATGCAACTATTATCGCTAGACTACTGAAATTTGGTAAGACGTTGAATAAAGTAAGTCCCTTTCCTATTACCTATCACTTTTTGAAATCGGAAAAGGGGGCGTGGCTCCTCCCATACAAATGGGATCTTTCATACTCAATATCTTTGGAGGTATTAATGCTAGACTACTAAATTTTGGTAAGGCGTTGTATAAAGTAAGTCCCTTTCCTAATACCTATCCCTTTTTGAAATCGGAAAAGGGGCGTGGCATCTCCCAAACAAATGGGATTTTTCATACATACCCCCTCTATGCGACTATTATCGCTAGACTACTGAAATTTGGTAAGGCGTTGTATAAAGTAAGTCCCTTTCCTAATACCAACCCTTTTTTAAATCGCAAAAGGGGGCGTGGCACCTCCTATACAAATGAAAACTTTCATACTCAATATCTTTGGAGGTATTACTGCTAGCCTACTAAATTTTTGTAAGGCGTTGTATAAAGTAAGTCCCTTTCCTAATACCTATCCCTTTTTGAAATCGGAAAAGGGGGCGTGGCACCTCCCATACAAATGGGATCTTTCATACCCCCATCTATGCAACTATTATCGCTAGACTACTAAAATTTGGTGAGACGTTGTATGAAGTAAGTCCCTTTCCTAATACCTATCCCTTTTTGAAATCGGAAAAGGGGGCGTGGCACCTCCCATACAAATGGGATCTTTCATACCCCCATCTATGCAACTATTATCGCTAGACTACTGAAATTTGGTTATTACCTATCACTTTTTGAAATCGGAAAAGGGGGCGTGGCTCCTCCCATACAAATGGGATCTTTCATACTCAATATCTTTGGAGGTATTAATGCTAGACTACTGAAATTTGGTGAGACGTTGTATAAAGTAAGTCCCTTTAGTATTACCTATCACTTTTTGAAATCGGAAAAGGGGGCGTGGCATCGCCCATACAAATGGGATCTTTCATACCCCCTATCTATGCAACTATTATCGCTAGACTACTGAAATTTAGTAAGACGTTGTATAAAGTAAGTCCCTTTCTTAATACCTATCCCTTTTTGAAATCGGAAAAGGGGGCGTGGCACCTCCCATACAAATGGGAACTTTCATACCCCCATCTATGCAACTATTATCGCTAGACTACTGAAATTTGGTGAGACGTTGTATAAAGTAAGTCCCTTTAGTATTACCTATCACTTTTTGAAATCGGAAAAGGGGGCGTGGCATCGCCCATACAAATGGGATCTTTCATACCCCCTATCTATGCAACTATTATCGCTAGACTACTGAAATTTAGTAAGACGTTGTATAAAGTAAGTCCCTTTCCTATTACCTATCACTTTTTAAAATCGGAAAAGGGGGCGTGGCACCTCCCATACAAATGGGATCTTTCATAGCCCCTAAGTAAGACGTTGAATAAAGTAAGTCCCTTTCCTATTACCTATCACTTTTTGAAATCGGAAAAGGGGGCGTGGCTCCTCCCATACAAATGGGATCTTTTACACCCCCATCTATGCAACTATTATCGCTAGACTACTGAAATTTGGTAAGACGTTGAATAAAGTAAGTCCCTTTCCTATTACCTATCACTTTTTGAAATCGGAAAAGGGGGCGTGGCTCCTCCCATACAAATGGGATCTTTCATACTCAATATCTTTGGAGGTGTTAATTAATGCTAGACTACTAAATTTTGGTAAGACGTTGTATAGAGTAAGTCCCTTTCCTGTTGTCCCTTTCCTATTACCTATCACTTTTTGAAATCGGAAAAGGGGGCGTGGCATCTCCCATACAAATGGGATCTTTCATACCCCCTATCTATGCAACTATTATCGCTAGACTACTGAAATTTGGTAAGACGTTGTACAAAGTAAGTCTATTACCTATCACTTTTTGAAATCGGAAAACGGGGCGTGGCACCTCCCATACAAATGGGATCTTTCATACCCCCTATCTATGCAACTATTATCGCTAGACTACTGAAATTTGGTAAGACGTTGGATAAGGTAAGTCCCTTTCCTATTACCTATCACTTTTTAAACTCGGCAAACGGGGCGTGGCACCTCCCATACAAATGGGATCTTTCTTAACCCCTATCTATGCAACTATTATCGCTAGACTACTGAAATTTGGTAAGACGTTGAATAAAGTAAGTCCCTTTCCTATTACCTATCACTTTTTGAAATCGGAAAAGGGGGCGTGGCTCCTCCCATACAAATGGGATCTTTCATACCCCCATCTATGCAACTATTATCGCTAGACTACTGAAATTTGGTAAGACGTTGTATAAAGTAAGTCCCTTTCCTATTACCTATCACTTTGAAATCGGAAAAGGGGGCGTGGCATCTCCCATGCAAATGGGATCTTTCATACCCCCTATCTATGCAACTATTATCGCTAGACTCCTGAAATTTGGTAGGACGTTGTATAGCGTGAGTCCCTTTCCTAATACCTATCCCTTTTTGAAATCGGAAAAGGAGGCGGGGCATCTCCCATACAAATGGGGTCTTTAATAGATACCCCCTATCTATGCAACTATTATCGCTAGACTACTGAAATTTGGTAAGACGTTGAATAAAGTAAGTCCCTTTCCTATTACCTATCACTTTTTGAAATCGGAAAAGGGGGCGTGCCTCTTCCCATAAAATGGGATCTTTCATACCCCCATCTATGCAACTATTATCGCTAGACTACTGAATTTTGATAAGACGTTGTATAAAGTGAGTCCCTTTCCTATTACTTATCACTTTTTGAAATCGGAAAAGGGGGCGTGGCATCTCCCATACAAATGGGATCTTTCATACCCCCTATCTATGCAACTATTATCGCTAGACTCCTGAAATTTGGTAGGACGTTGTATAGCGTGAGTCCCTTTCCTAATACCTATCCCTTTTTGAAATCGGAAAAGGAGGCGGGGCATCTCCCATACAAATGGGGTCTTTCATAGATACCCCCTATCTATGCAACTATTATCGCTAGACTACTGAAATTTGGTAAGACGTTGAATAAAGTAAGTAAATGGGATCTTTCATACTCAATATCTTTGGTGGTATTAATGCTAGACTACTAAATTTTGGTAAGGCGTTGTATAAAGTAAGTCCCTTTCCTAATACCTATCCCTTTTTGAAATCGGAAAAGGGGCGTGGCATCTCCCAAACAAATGGGGTCTTTAATAGATACCCCCTATCTATGCAACTATTATCGCTAGACTACTGAAATTTGGTAAGACGTTGTATAAAGTAAGTCCCTTTCCTATTACCTATCACTTTGAAATCGGAAAAGGGGGCGTGGCATCTCCCATGCAAATGGGGTCTTTAATAGATACCCCCTATCTATGCAACTATTATCGCTAGACTACTGAAATTTGGTAAGACGTTGTATAAAGTAAGTCCCTTTCCTATTACCTATCACTTTGAAATCGGAAAAGGGGGCGTGGCATCTCCCATGCAAATGGGTTCTTTCATACCCCCTATCTATGCAACTATTATCGCTAGACTACTGAATTTTGATAAGACGTTGTATAAAGTGAGTCCCTTTCCTATTACTTATCACTTTTTGAAATCGGAAAAGGGGGCGTGGCATCTCCCATACAAATGGGATCTTTCATACCCCCTATCTATGCAACTATTATCGCTAGACTCCTGAAATTTGGTAGGACGTTGTATAGCGTGAGTCCCTTTCCTAATACCTATCCCTTTTTGAAATCGGAAAAGGAGGCGGGGCATCTCCCATACAAATGGGGTCTTTAATAGATACCCCCTATCTATGCAACTATTATCGCTAGACTACTGAAATTTGGTAAGACGTTGAATAAAGTAAGTAAATGGGATCTTTCATACTCAATATCTTTGGTGGTATTAATGCTAGACTACTAAATTTTGGTAAGGCGTTGTATAAAGTAAGTCCCTTTCCTAATACCTATCCCTTTTTTAAATCGAAAAAGGGGGCGTGGCACCTCCTATACAAATGAGAACTTTCATACATAAACCCTCTATGCAACTATTATCGCTAGACTACTGAAATTTGGTAAGACGTTGAATAAAGTATGTCCCTTTCCTATTACCTATCACTCTTTGAAATCGGAAAAGGGGGCGTGGCTCCTCCCATACAAATGGGATCTTTCATACTCAATATCTTTGGAGGTATTAATGCTAGACTACTAAATTTTGGTAAGGCGTTGTATAAAGTAAGTCCCTTTCCTAATACCTATCCCTTTTTTAAATCGAAAAAGGGGGCGTGGCACCTCCTATACAAATGAGAACTTTCATACATAAACCCTCTATGCAACTATTATCGCTAGACTACTGAAATTTGGTAAGACGTTGAATAAAGTATGTCCCTTTCCTATTACCTATCACTTTTTGAAATCGGAAAAGGGGGCGTGGCTCCTCCCATACAAATGGGATCTTTCATACTCAATATCTTTGGTGGTACTAATGCTAGACTACTAAATTTTGGTAAGGCGTTGTATAAAGTAAGTCCCTTTCCTAATACCAACCCTTTTTTAAATCGAAAAAGGGGGCGTGGCACCTCCTATACAAATGAAAACTTTCATACTCAATATCTTTGGAGGTATTACTGCTAGCCTACTAAATTTTTGTAAGGCGTTGTATAAAGTAAGTCCCTTTCCTAATACCTATCCCTTTTTGAAATCGGAAAAGGGGGCGTGGCACCTCCCATACAAATGGGATCTTTCAGACCCCCATCTATGCAACTATTATCGCTAGACTACTAAAATTTGGTGAGACGTTGTATAAAGTAAGTCCGTTTCCTAATACCTATCCCTTTTTGAAATCGGAAAAGGGGGCGTGGCACCTCCCATACAAATGGGATCTTTCATACCCCCATCTATGCAACTATTATCGCTAGACTACTGAAATTTGGTGAGACGTTGAATAAATAAAGTAAGTCCCTTTCCTATTACCTATCACTTTTTGAAATCGGAAAAGGGGGCGTGGCTCCTCCCATACAAATGGGATCTTTCATACTCAATATCTTTGGAGGTATTAATGCTAGACTACTAAATTTTGGTAAGGCGTTGTATAAAGTAAGTCCCTTTCCTAATACCTATCCCTTTTTGAAATCGGAAAAGGGGCGTGGCATCTCCCAAACAAATGGGATTTTTCATACATACCCCCTCTATGCAACTATTATCGCTAGACTACTGAAATTTGGTAAGACGTTGAATAAAGTAAGTCCCTTTCCTATTATCTATCACTTTTTGAAATCGGAAAAGGGGGCGTGGCTCCTCCCATACAAATGGGATCTTTCATACTCAATATCTTTGGTGGTATTAATGCTAGACTACTAAATTTTGGTAAGGCGTTGTATAAAGTAAGTCCCTTTCGTAATACCTATCCCTTTTTTAAATCGAAAAAGGGGGCGTGGCACCTCCTATACAAATGAGAACTTTCATACTCAATATCTTTGGAGGTATTACTGCTAGCCTACTAAATTTTTGTAAATCGTTGTATAAAGTAAGTCCCTTTCCTAATACCTATCCCTTTTTGAAATCGGAAAAGGGGGCGTGGCACCTCCCATACAAATGGGATCTTTCATACCCCCATCTATGCAACTATTATCGCTAGACTACTGAAATTTGGTGAGACGTTGTATAAAGTAAGTCCCTTTAGTATTACCTATCACTTTTTGAAATCGGAAAAGGGGGCGTGGCATCTCCCATACAAATGGGATCTTTCATACCCCCTATCTATGCAACTATTATCGCTGGACTACTGAAATTTGGTAAGATATTTTATAAAGTAAGTCCCTTTCCTATTACCTATCACTTTTTGAAATCGGAAAAGGGGGCGTGGCATCTCCCATACAAATGGGATCTTTCATATCCCCTATCTATGCAACTATTATCGCTAGACTACTGAAATTTGGTAAGACGTTGTACAAAGTAAGTCTATTACCTATCACTTTTTGAAATCGGAAAACGGGGCGTGGCACCTCCCATACAAATGGGATCTTTCATACCCCCTATCTATGCAACTATTATCGCTAGACTACTGAAATTTGGTAAGACGTTGTACAAAGTAAGTCTATTACCTATCACTTTTTGAAATCGGAAAACGGGGCGTGGCACCTCCCATACAAATGGGATCTTTCATACCCCCTATCTATGCAACTATTATCGCTAGACTACTCAAATTTGGTAAGACGTTGGATAAGGTAAGTCCCTTTCCTATTACCTATCACTTTTTAAAATCGGAAAAGGGGGCGTGGCACCTCCCATACAAATGGGATCTTTCATAGCCCCTAAGTAAGACGTTGAATAAAGTAAGTCCCTTTCCTATTACCTATCACTTTTTGAAATCGGAAAAGGGGGCGTGGCTCCTCCCATACAAATGGGATCTTTCATACCCCCATCTATGCAACTATTATCGCTAGACTACTGAAATTTGGTAAGACGTTGAATAAAGTAAGTCCCTTTCCTATTACCTATCACTTTTTGAAATCGGAAAAGGGGGCGTGGCTCCTCCCATACAAATGGGATCTTTCATACTCAATATCTTTGGAGGTGTTAATGCTAGACTACTAAATTTTGGTAAGGCGTTGTATAAAGTAAGTCCCTTTCCTAATACCTATCCCTTTTTTAAATCGAAAAAGGGGGCGTGGCACCTCCTATACAAATGAGAACTTTCATACTCAATATCTTTGGAGGTATTACTGCTAGCCTACTAAATTTTTGTAAATCGTTGTATAAAGTAAGTCCCTTTCCTAATACCTATCCCTTTTTGAAATCGGAAAAGGGGGCGTGGCACCTCCCATACAAATGGGATCTTTCATACCCCCATCTATGCAACTATTATCGCTAGACTACTGAAATTTGGTGAGACGTTGTATAAAGTAAGTCCCTTTAGTATTACCTATCCCTTTTTGAAATCGGAAAAGGGGGCGTGGCTCCTCCCATACAAATGGGATCTTTCATACCCCCATCTATGCAACTATTATCGCTAGACTACTGAAATTTGGTAAGACGTTGAATAAAGTAAGTCCCTTTCCTATTACCTATCACTTTTTGAAATCGGAAAACGGGGCGTGGCTCCTCCCATACAAATGGGATCTTTCATACTCAATATCTTTGGAGGTGTTAATGCTAGACTACTAAATTTTGGTAAGACGTTGTATAGAGTAAGTCCCTTTCCTGTTACCTATCCCTTTTTGAAATCCGAAAACGGGGCGTGGCAGCTCCCATACAAATGGGATATTTCATACCCCCTATCTATGCAACTATTATCGCTAGACTACTGAAATTTGGTAAGATATTTTATAAAGTAAGTCCCTTTCCTATTACCTATCACTTTTTGAAATCGGAAAAGGGGGCGTGGCATCTCCCATACAAATGGGATCTTTCATACCCCCTATCTATGCAACTATTATCGCTAGACTACTGCAATTTGGTAAGACGTTGTACAAAGTAAGTCTATTACCTATCACTTTTTGAAATCGGAAAACGGGGCGTGGCACCTCCCATACAAATGGGATCTTTCATACCCCCTATCTATGCAACTATTATCGCTAGACTACTGAAATTTGGTAAGACGTTGGATAAGGTAAGTCCCTTTCCTATTACCTATCACTTTTTAAAATCGGAAAACGGGGCGTGGCACCTCCCATACAAATGGGATCTTTCATAACCCCTATCTATGCAACTATTATCGCTAGACTACTGAAATTTGGTAAGACGTTGAATAAAGTAAGTCCCTTTCCTATTACCTATCACTTTTTGAAATCGGAAAAGGGTGCGTGGCTCCTCCCATACAAATGGGATCTTTCATACTCAATATCTTTGGAGGTGTTAATGCTAGACTACTAAATTTTGGTAAGACGTTGTATAGAGTAAGTCCCTTTCCTGTTACCTATCCCTTTTTGAAATCCGAAAACGGGGCGTGGCAGCTCCCATACAAATGGGATATATCATACCCCCTATCTATGCAACTATTATCGCTAGACTACTGAAATTTGGTAAGATATTTTATAAAGTAAGCCCCTTTAATATTACCTATCACTTTTTGAAATCGGAAAAGGGGGCGTGGCTCCTCCCATACAAATGGGATCTTTCATACTCAATATCTTTGGAGGTGTTAATGCTAGACTACTAAATTTTGGTAAGACGTTGTATAGAGTAAGTCCCTTTCCTGTTACCTATCCCTTTTTGAAATCCGAAAACGGGGCGTGGCAGCTCCCATACAAATGCGATCTTTCATACCCCCTTCTATGCAACTATTATCGCTAGACTACTGAAATTTGGTAAGACGTTGAATAAAGTAAGTCCCTTTCCTATTACCTATCACTTTTTGAAATCGGAAAACGGGGCGTGGCTCCTCCCATACAAATGGGATCTTTCATACTCAATATCTTTGGAGGTGTTAATGCTAGACTACTAAATTTTGGTAAGACGTTGTATAGAGTAAGTCCCTTTCCTGTTACCTATCCCTTTTTGAAATCCGAAAACGGGGCGTGGCAGCTCCCATACAAATGGGATATTTCATACCCCCTATCTATGCAACTATTATCGCTAGACTACTGAAATTTGGTAAGATATTTTATAAAGTAAGTCCCTTTCCTATTACCTATCACTTTTTGAAATCGGAAAAGGGGGCGTGGCATCTCCCATACAAATGGGATCTTTCATACCCCCTATCTATGCAACTATTATCGCTAGACTACTGAAATTTGGTAAGACGTTGTACAAAGTAAGTCTATTACCTATCACTTTTTGAAATCGGAAAACGGGGCGTGGCACCTCCCATACAAATGGGATCTTTCATACCCCCTATCTATGCAACTATTATCGCTAGACTACTGAAATTTGGTAAGACGTTGGATAAGGTAAGTCCCTTTCCTATTACCTATCACTTTTTAAAATCGGAAAACGGGGCGTGGCACCTCCCATACAAATGGGATCTTTCATAACCCCTATCTATGCAACTATTATCGCTAGACTACTGAAATTTGGTAAGACGTTGAATAAAGTAAGTCCCTTTCCTATTACCTATCACTTTTTGAAATCGGAAAAGGGTGCGTGGCTCCTCCCATACAAATGGGATCTTTCATACTCAATATCTTTGGAGGTGTTAATGCTAGACTACTAAATTTTGGTAAGACGTTGTATAGAGTAAGTCCCTTTCCTGTTACCTATCCCTTTTTGAAATCCGAAAACGGGGCGTGGCAGCTCCCATACAAATGGGATATATCATACCCCCTATCTATGCAACTATTATCGCTAGACTACTGAAATTTGGTAAGATATTTTATAAAGTAAGCCCCTTTAATATTACCTATCACTTTTTGAAATCGGAAAAGGGGGCGTGGCTCCTCCCATACAAATGGGATCTTTCATACTCAATATCTTTGGAGGTGTTAATGCTAGACTACTAAATTTTGGTAAGACGTTGTATAGAGTAAGTCCCTTTCCTGTTACCTATCCCTTTTTGAAATCCGAAAACGGGGCGTGGCAGCTCCCATACAAATGCGATCTTTCATACCCCCTTCTATGCAACTATTATCGCTAGACTACTGAAATTTGGTAAGACGTTGAATAAAGTAAGTCCCTTTCCTATTACCTATCACTTTTTGAAATCGGAAAAGGGTGCGTGGCTCCTCCCATACAAATGGGATCTTTCATACTCAATATCTTTGGAGGTGTTAATGCTAGACTACTAAATTTTGGTAAGACGTTGTATAGAGTAAGTCCCTTTCCTGTTACCTATCCCTTTTTGAAATCCGAAAACGGGGCGTGGCAGCTCCCATACAAATGGGATATATCATACCCCCTATCTATGCAACTATTATCGCTAGACTACTGAAATTTGGTAAGATATTTTATAAAGTAAGCCCCTTTCCTATTACCTATCACTTTTTGAAATCGGAAAAGGGGGCGTGGCTCCTCCCATACAAATGGGATCTTTCATACTCAATATCTTTGGAGGTGTTAATGCTAGACTACTAAATTTTGGTAAGACGTTGTATAGAGTAAGTCCCTTTCCTGTTACCTATCCCTTTTTGAAATCGGAAAAGGAGGCGGGGCATCTCCCATACAAATGGGGTCTTTAATAGATACCCCCTATCTATGCAACTATTATCGCTAGACTACTGAAATTTGGTAAGACGTTGAATGAAGTAAGTCCCTTTCCTATTACCTATCACTTTTTGAAATCGGAAAAGGGGGCGTGGCTCCTCCCATACAAATGGGATCTTTCATACCCCCATCTATGCAACTATTATCGCTAGACTACTGAAATTTGGTAAGACGTTGTATAAAGTAAGTCCCTTTCCTATTACCTATCACTTTGAAATCGGAAAAGGGGGCGTGGCATCTCCCATGCAAATGGGATCTTTCATACCCCCTATCTATGCAACTATTATCGCTAGACTCCTGAAATTTGGTAGGACGTTGTATAGCGTGAGTCCCTTTCCTAAACCTATCCCTTTTTGAAATCGGAAAAGGAGGCGGGGCATCTCCCATACAAATGGGGTCTTTCATAGATACCCCCTATCTATGCAACTATTATCGCTAGACTACTGAAATTTGGTAAGACGTTGAATAAAGTAAGTCCCTTGCCTATTACCTATCACTTTTTGAAATCGGAATAGGGGGTGTGGCATCTCCCATACAAATGGGATCTTTCATACTCAATATCTTTGGTGGTATTAATGCTAGACTACTAAATTTTGGTAAGGCGTTGTATAAAGTAAGTCCCTTTCCTAATACCTATCCCTTTTTGAAATCGGAAAAGGGGCGTGGCATCTCCCAAACAAATGGGATTTTTCATACATACCCCCTCTATGCAACTATTATCGCTAGACCACTGAAATTTGGTAAGACGTTGAATAAAGTAAGTCCCTTTCCTATTACCTATCACTTTTTGAAATCAGAAAAGGGGGCGTGGCTCCTCCCATACAAATGGGATCTTTCATACTCAATATCTTTGGAGGTATTAATGCTAGACTACTAAATTTTGGTAAGACGTTGTATAAAGTAAGTCTCTTTCCTGTTACCTATAACTTTTTGAAATCGGAAAAGGGGGCGTGGCTCCTCCCATACAAATGGGATCTTTCATACTCAATATCTTTGGTGGTATTAATGCTAGACTACTAAATTTTGGTAAGGCGTTGTATAAAGTAAGTCCCTTTCCTAATACCTATCCCTTTTTTAAATCGAAAAAGGGGGCGTGGCACCTCCTATACAAATGAGAACTTTCATACATACCCCCTCTATGCAACTATTATCGCTAGACTACTGAAATTTGGTAAGACGTTGAATAAAGTATGTCCCTTTCCTATTACCTATCACTTTTTGAAATCGGAAAAGGGGGCGTGGCTCCTCCCATACAAATGGGATCTTTCATACTCAATATCTTTGGAGGTATTAATGCTAGACTACTAAATTTTGGTAAGGCGTTGTATAAAGTAAGTTAATACCTATCCCTTTTTGAAATCGGAAAAGGGGCGTGGCATCTCCCAAACAAATGGGATTTTTCATACAAACCCCCTCTATGCAACTATTATCGCTAGACTACTGAAATTTGGTAAGACGTTGAATAAAGTAAGTCCCTTTCCTATTACCTATCACTTTTTGAAATCGGAAAAGGGGGCGTGGCTCCTCCCATACAAATGGGATCTTTCATACTCAATATCTTTGGTGGTACTAATGCTAGACTACTAAATTTTGGTAAGGCGTTGTATAAAGTAAGTCCCTTTCCTAATACCAACCCTTTTTTAAATCGAAAAAGGGGGCGTGGCACCTCCTATACAAATGAAAACTTTCATACTCAATATCTTTGGAGGTATTACTGCTAGCCTACTAAATTTTTGTAAGGCGTTGTATAAAGTAAGTCCCTTTCCTAATACCTATCCCTTTTTGAAATCGGAAAAGGGGGCGTGGCACCTCCCATACAAATGGCATCTTTCATACCCCCATCTATGCAACTATTATCGCTAGACTACTAAAATTTGGTGAGACGTTGTATAAAGTAAGTCCCTTTCCTAATACCTATCCCTTTTTGAAATCGGAAAAGGGGGCGTGGCACCTCCCATACAAATGGGATCTTTCATACCCCCATCTATGCAACTATTATCGCTAGACTACTGAAATTTGGTGAGACGTTGAATAAATAAAGTAAGTCCCTTTCCTATTACCTATCACTTTTTGAAATCGGAAAAGGGGGCGTGGCTCCTCCCATACAAATGGGATCTTTCATACTCAATATCTTTGGAGGTATTAATGCTAGACTACTAAATTTTGGTAAGGCGTTGTATAAAGTAAGTCCCTTTCCTAATACCTATCCCTTTTTGAAATCGGAAAAGGGGCGTGGCATCTCCCAAACAAATGGGATTTTTCATACATACCCCCTCTATGCAACTATTATCGCTAGACTACTGAAATTTGGTAAGACGTTGAATAAAGTAAGTCCCTTTCCTATTACCTATCACTTTTAGAAATCGGAGGCGTTGTAAGTCCCTTTCCTAATACCTATCCCTTTTTTAAATCGAAAAAGGGGGCGTGGCACCTCCTATACAAATGAGAACTTTCATACTCAATATCTTTGGAGGTATTACTGCTAGCCTACTAAATTTTTGTAAATCGTTGTATAAAGTAAGTCCCTTTCCTAATACCTATCCCTTTTTAAAATCGGAAAAGGGGGCGTGGCACCTCCCATACAAATGGGATCTTTCATACCCCCATCTATGCAACTATTATCGCTAGACTACTGAAATTTGGTGAGACGTTGTATAAAGTAAGTCCCTTTAGTATTACCTATCACTTTTTGAAATCGGAAAAGGGGGCGTGGCATCTCCCATACAAATGGGATCTTTCATACCCCCTATCTATGCAACTATTATCGCTGGACTACTGAAATTTGGTAAGATATTTTATAAAGTAAGTCCCTTTCCTATTACCTATCACTTTTTGAAATCGGAAAAGGGGGCGTGGCATCTCCCATACAAATGGGATCTTTCATACCCCCTATCTATGCAACTATTATCGCTAGACTACTGAAATTTGGTAAGACGTTGTACAAAGTAAGTCTATTACCTATCACTTTTTGAAATCGGAAAACGGGGCGTGGCACCTCAAATACAAATGGGATCTTTCATACCCCCTATCTATGCAACTATTATCGCTAGACTACTGAAATTTGGTAAGACGTTGTACAAAGTAAGTCTATTACCTATCACTTTTTGAAATCGGAAAACGGGGCGTGGCACCTCCCATACAAATGGGATCTTTCATACCCCCTATCTATGCAACTATTATCGCTAGACTACTGAAATTTGGTAAGACGTTGGATAAGGTAAGTCCCTTTCCTATTACCTATCACTTTTTAAAATCGGAAAAGGGGGCGTGGCACCTCCCATACAAATGGGATCTTTCATAGCCCCTAAGTAAGACGTTGAATAAAGTAAGTCCCTTTCCTATTACCTATCACTTTTTGAAATCGGAAAAGGGGGCGTGGCTCCTCCCATACAAATGGGATCTTTCATACCCCCATCTATGCAACTATTATCGCTAGACTACTGAAATTTGGTAAGACGTTGTACAAAGTAAGTCTATTACCTATCACTTTTTGAAATCGGAAAACGGGGCGTGGCACCTCCCATACAAATGGGATCTTTCATACCCCCTATCTATGCAACTATTATCGCTAGACTACTGAAATTTGGTAAGATATTTTATAAAGTAAGTCCCTTTCCTATTACCTATCACTTTTTGAAATCGGAAAAGGGGGCGTGGCATCTCCCATACAAATGGGATCTTTCATACCCCCTATCTATGCAACTATTATCGCTAGACTACTGAAATTTGGTAAGACGTTGTACAAAGTAAGTCTATTACCTATCACTTTTTGAAATCGGAAAACGGGGCGTGGCACCTCCCATACAAATGGGATCTTTCATACTCAATATCTTTGGTGGTATTAATGCTAGACTACTAAATTTTGGTAAGGCGTTGTATAAAGTAAGTCCCTTTCCTAATACCTATCCCTTTTTTAAATCGAAAAAGGGGGCGTGGCACCTCCTATACAAATGAGAACTTTCATACTCAATATCTTTGGAGGTATTACTGCTAGCCTACTAAATTTTTGTAAATCGTTGTGTAAAGTAAGTCCCTTTCCTAATACCTATCCCTTTTTGAAATCGGAAAAGGGGGCGTGGCACCTCCCATACAAATGGGATCTTTCATACCCCCATCTATGCAACTATTATCGCTAGACTACTGAAATTTGGTAAGACGTTGAATAAAGTAAGTCCCTTGCCTATTACCTATCACTTTTTGAAATCGGAAAAGGGGGCGTGGCATCTCCCATACAAATGGGATCTTTCATACTCAATATCTTTGGTGGTATTAATGCTAGACTACTAAATTTTGGTAGGGCGTTGTATAAAGTAAGTCCCTTTCCTAATACCTATCCCTTTTTGAAATCGGAAAAGGGGCGTGGCATCTCCCAAACAAATGGGATTTTTCATACATACCCCCTCTATGCAACTATTATCGCTAGACTCCTGAAATTTGGTAAGACGTTGGATAAAGTAAGTCCCTTTCCTATTACCTATCACTTTTTGAAATCGGAAAAGGGGCGTGGCATCTCCCAAACAAATGGGATTTTTCATACATACCCCCTCTATGCAACTATTATCGCTAGACTCCTGAAATTTGGTAAGACGTTGGATAAAGTAAGTCCCTTTCCTATTACCTATCACTTTTTGAAATCGGAAAAGGGGGCGTGGCTCCTCCCATACAAATGGGATCTTTCATACTCAATATCTTTGGAGGTGTTAATGCTAGACTACTAAATTTTGGTAAGGCGTTGTATAAAGTAAGTCCCTTTCCTAATACCTATCCCTTTTTTAAATCGAAAAAGGGGGCGTGGCACCTCCTATACAAATGAGAACTTTCATACTCAATATCTTTGGAGGTATTACTGCTAGCCTACTAAATTTTTGTAAATCGTTGTATAAAGTAAGTCCCTTTCCTAATACCTATCCCTTTTTGAAATCGGAAAAGGGGGCGTGGCACCTCCCATACAAATGGGATCTTTCATACCCCCATCTATGCAACTATTATCGCTAGACTACTGAAATTTGGTGAGACGTTGTATAAAGTAAGTCCCTTTAGTATTACCTATCCCTTTTTGAAATCGGAAAAGGGGGCGTGGCTCCTCCCATACAAATGGGATCTTTCATACCCCCATCTATGCAACTATTATCGCTAGACTACTGAAATTTGGTAAGACGTTGAATAAAGTAAGTCCCTTTCCTATTACCTATCACTTTTTGAAATCGGAAAAGGGGGCGTGGCTCCTCCCATACAAATGGGATCTTTCATACTCAATATCTTTGGAGGTGTTAATGCTAGACTACTAAATTTTGGTAAGACGTTGTATAGAGTAAGTCCCTTTCCTGTTACCTATCCCTTTTTGAAATCCGAAAACGGGGCGTGGCAGCTCCCATACAAATGTGATATTTCATACCCCCTATCTATGCAACTATTATCGCTAGACTACTGAAATTTGGTAAGATATTTTATAAAGTAAGTCCCTTTCCTATTACCTATCACTTTTTGAAATCGGAAAAGGGGGCGTGGCATCTCCCATACAAATGGGATCTTTCATACCCCCTATCTATGCAACTATTATCGCTAGACTACTGAAATTTGGTAAGATGTTGTACAAAGTAAGTCTATTACCTATCACTTTTTGAAATCGGAAAACGGGGCGTGGCACCTCCCATACAAATGGGATCTTTCATACCCCCTATCTATGCAACTATTATCGCTAGACTACTGAAATTTGGTAAGACGTTGGATAAGGTAAGTCCCTTTCCTATTACCTATCACTTTTTACAATCGGAAAACGGGGCGTGGCACCTCCCATACAAATGGGATCTTTCATAACCCCTATCTATGCAACTATTATCGCTAGACTACTGAAATTTAGTAAGACGTTGAATAAAGTAAGTCCCTTTCCTATTACCTATCACTTTTTGAAATCGGAAAAGGGGCGTGGCTCCTCCCATACAAATGGGATCTTTCATACCCCCATCTATGCAACTATTATCGCTAGACTACTGAAATTTGGTAAGACGTTGTATAAAGTAAGTCCCTTTCCTATTACCTATCACTTTGAAATCGGAAAAGGGGGCGTGGCATCTCCCATGCAAATGGGATCTTTCATACCCCCTATCTATGCAACTATTATCGCTAGACTACTGAATTTTGATAAGACGTTGTATAAAGTGAGTCCCTTTCCTATTACTTATCACTTTTTGAAATCGGAAAAGGGGGCGTGGCATCTCCCATACAAATGGGATCTTTCATACCCCCTATCTATGCAACTATTATCGCTAGACTACTGAAATTTGGTAAGACGTTGTACAAAGTAAGTCTATTACCTATCACTTTTTGAAATCGGAAAAGGGGGCGTGGCATCTCCCATACAAATGGGATCTTTCATACCCCCTATCTATGCAACTATTATAGCTAGACTCCTGAAATTTGGTAGGACGTTGTATAGCGTGAGTCCCTTTCCTAATACCTATCCCTTTTTGAAATCGGAAAAGGAGGCGGGGCATCTCCCATACAAATGGGGTCTTTCATAGATACCCCCTATCTATACAACTATTATCGCTAGACTACTGAAATTTGGTAAGACGTTGAATAAAGTAAGTCCCTTGCCTATTACCTATCACTTTTTGAAATCGGAAAAGGGGGCGTGGCATCTCCCATACAAATGGGATCTTTCATACTCAATATCTTTGGTGGTATTAATGCTAGACTACTAAATTTTGGTAGGGCGTTGTATAAAGTAAGTCCCTTTCCTAATACCTATCCCTTTTTGAAATCGGAAAAGGGGCGTGGCATCTCCCAAACAAATGGGATTTTTCATACATACCCCCTCTATGCAACTATTATCGCTAGACTCCTGAAATTTGGTAAGACGTTGGATAAAGTAAGTCCCTTTCCTATTACCTATCACTTTTTGAAATCGGAAAAGGGGGCGTGGCATCTCCCATACAAATGGTTTCTTTCATACCCCCTATCTATGCAACTGTTATCGCTGACTACTGAAATTTGGTAAGACGTTGGATAAAGTAAGCCCCTTTCCTATTACCTGTGACTTTTTGAAATCGGAAAAGGGGGCGTGGCATCTCCCATACAAATGGGATCTTTCATACCCCCTATCTATGCAACGATTATCTCTAGACTACTGAAATTTGGTAAGACGTTGGATAAAGTAAGTCCCTTTCCTATTACCTATCACTTTTTGAAATCGGAAAACGGGGTGTGGCACCTCCCATACAAATGGGATCTTTCATATCCCCGATCTATGCAACTATTATCCCTAGACTACTGAAATTTGGTAACACGTTGGATAAAGTAAGTCCCTTTCCTCTTACCTATCACTTTTTAAAATCGGAAAACGGGGCGCAGCGCCTCCTATACAAATGGGATCTTTCATACCCCCTATCTATGCAACTATTATCGCTAGACTACTGAAATTTGGTAACACGTTGTATAAAGTAAGTCCCTTTCCTATTACCTATCACTTTTTAAAATCGGAAAACGGGGCGTAGCACCTCCCATACAAATGGGATCTTTCATAACCCCTATCTATGCAACTATTATCGCTAGACTACTGAAATTTGGTAAGACGTTGGATAAAGTAAGTCCCTTTCCTATTACCGTTCACTTTTTGAAATCGGAAAAGGGGGCGTGGCATCTCCCATACAAATGGGATCTTTCATACCCCCTATCTATGCAACTATTATCGCTAGACTACTGTATAAAGTAAGTCCCTTTCCTATCACTTTTTGAAATCGGAAAACGGGGTGTGGCACCTCCCATACAAATGGGATCTTTCATATCCCCTATCTATGCAACTATTATCGTTAGACTACTGAAATTTGGTAAGACGTTGGATAAAGTAAGTCCCTTTCCTCTTACCTATCACTTTTTAAAATCGGAAAACGGGGTGTGGCACCTCCCATACAAATGGGATCTTTCATATCCCCTATCTATGCAACTATTATCGCTAGACTACTGAAATTTGGTAAGACGTTGGATAAAGTAAGTCCCTTTATTATTACCTATCACTTTTTGAAATCGGAAAAGGGGGCGTGGCACCTCCCATACAAATGGGATCTTTCATAACCCCTATCTATGCAACTATTATCGCTAGACTACTGAAATTTGGTAAGACGTTGAATAAAGTAAGTCCCTTTCCTATTACCTATCACTTTTTGAAATCGGAAAAGGGGGCGTGGCTCCTCCCATACAAATGGGATCTTTCATACTCAATATCTTTGGAGGTGTTAATGCTAGACTACTAAATTTTGGCAAGACGTTGTATAGAGTAAGTCCCTTTCCTGTTACCTATCCCTTTTTGAAATCCGAAAACGGGGCGTGGCAGCTCCCATACAAATGGGATATTTCATACCCCCTATCTATGCAACTATTATCGCTAGACTACTGAAATTTGGTAAGATATTTTATAAAGTAAGTCCCTTTCCTATTACCTATCACTTTTTGAAATCGGAAAAGGGGGCGTGGCATCTCCCATACAAATGGGATCTTTCATACCCCCTATCTATGCAACTATTATCGCTAGACTACTGAAATTTGGTAAGACGTTGTACAAAGTAAGTCTATTACCTATCACTTTTTGAAATCGGAAAACGGGGCGTGGCACCTCCCATACAAATGAGATCTTTCATACCCCCTATCTATGCAACTATTATCGCTAGACTACTGAAATTTGGTAAGACGTTGGATAAGGTAAGTCCCTTTCCTATTACCTATCACTTTTTAAAATCGGAAAACGGGGCGTGGCACCTCCCATACAAATGGGATCTTTCATAACCCCTATCTATGCAACTATTATCGCTAGACTACTGAAATTTGGTAAGACGTTGAATAAAGTAAGTCCCTTTCCTATTACCTATCACTTTTTGAAATCGGAAAAGGGGGCGTGGCTCCTCCCATACAAATGGGATCTTTCATACCCCCATCTATGCAACTATTATCGCTAGACTACTGAAATTTGGTAAGACGTTGTATAAAGTAAGTCCCTTTCCTATTACCTATCACTTTGAAATCGGAAAAGGGGGCGTGGCATCTCCCATGCAAATGGGATCTCTCATACCCCCTATCTATGCAACTATTATCGCTAGACTACTGAATTTTGATAAGACGTTGTATAAAGTGAGTCCCTTTCCTATTACTTATCACTTTTTGAAATCGGAAAAGGGGGCGTGGCATCTCCCATACAAATGGGATCTTTCATACCCCCTATCTATGCAACTATTATCGCTAGACTACTGAAATTTGGTAAGACGTTGTACAAAGTAAGTCTATTACCTATCACTTTTTGAAATCGGAAAACGGGGCGTGGCATCTCCCATACAAATGGGATCTTTCATACCCCCTATCTATGCAACTATTATAGCTAGACTCCTGAAATTGGGTAGGACGTTGTATAGCGTGAGTCCCTTTCCTAATACCTATCCCTTTTTGAAATCGGAAAAGGAGGCGGGGCATCTCCCATACAAATGGGGTCTTTCATAGATACCCCCTATCTATGCAACTATTATCGCTAGACTACTGAAATTTGGTAAGACGTTGAATAAAGTAAGTCCCTTGCCTATTACCTATCACTTTTTGAAATCGGAAAAGGGGGCGTGGCATCTCCCATACAAATGGGATCTTTCATACTCAATATCTTTGGTGGTATTAATGCTAGACTACTAAATTTTGGTAGGGCGTTGTATAAAGTAAGTCCCTTTCCTAATACCTATCCCTTTTTGAAATCGGAAAAGGGGCGTGGCATCTCCCAAACAAATGGGATTTTTCATACATACCCCCTCTATGCAACTATTATCGCTAGACTCCTGAAATTTGGTAAGACGTTGGATAAAGTAAGTCCCTTTCCTATTACCTATCACTTTTTGAAATCGGAAAAGGGGGCGTGGCATCTCCCATACAAATGGTTTCTTTCATACCCCCTATCTATGCAACTGTTATCGCTGACTACTGAAATTTGGTAAGACGTTGGATAAAGTAAGTCCCTTTCCTATTACCTGCCACTTTTTGAAATCGGAAAAGGGGGCGTGGCATCTCCCATACAAATGGGATCTTTCATACCCCCTATCCATGCAACGATTATCTCTAGACTACTGAAATTTGGTAAGACGTTGGATAAAGTAAGTCCCTTTCCTATTACCTATCACTTTTTGAAATCGGAAAACGGGGTGTGGCACCTCCCATACAAATGGGATCTTTCATATCCCCTATCTATGCAACTATTATCGCTAGACTACTGAAATTTGGTAACACGTTGGATAAAGTAAGTCCCTTTCCTCTTACCTATCACTTTTTAAAATCGGAAAACGGGGCGCAGCGCCTCCTATACAAATGGGATCTTTCATACCCCCTATCTATGCAACTATTATCGCTAGACTACTGAAATTTGGTAAGACGTTGTATAAAGTAAGTCCCTTTCCTATTACCTATCACTTTTTAAAATCGGAAAACGGCGCGCAGCACCTCCTATACAAATGGGATCTTTCATACCCCCTATCTATGCAACTATTATCGCTAGACTACTGAAATTTGGTAACACGTTGTATAAAGTAAGTCCCTTTCCTATTACCTATCACTTTTTAAAATCGGAAAACGGGGCGTAGCACCTCCCATACAAATGGGATCTTTTATAACCCCTATCTATGCAACTATTATCGCTAGACTACTGAAATTCGGTAAGACGTTGGATAAAGTAAGTCCCTTTCCTATTACCTATCACTTTTTGAAATCGGAAAAGGGGGCGTGGCATCTCCCATACAAATGGGATCTTTCATACCCCCTATCTATGCAACTATTATCGCTAGACTACTGTATAAAGTAAGTCCCTTTCCTATCACTTTTTGAAATCGGAAAACGGGGTGTGGCACCTCCCATACAAATGGGATCTTTCATATCCCCTATCTATGCAACTATTATCGTTAGACTACTGAAATTTGGTAAGACGTTGGATAAAGTAAGTCCCTTTCCTCTTACCTATCACTTTTTAAAATCGGAAAACGGGGTGTGGCACCTCCCATACAAATGGGATCTTTCATATCCCCTATCTATGCAACTATTATCGCTAGACTACTGAAATTTGGTAAGACGTTGGATAAAGTAAGTCCCTTTATTATTACCTATCACTTTTTGAAATCGGAAAAGGGGGCGTGGCACCTCCCATACAAATGGGATCTTTCATAACCCCTATCTATGCAACTATTATCGCTAGACTACTGAAATTTGGTAACACGTTGGATAAAGTAAGTCCCTTTATTATTACCTATCACTTTTTGAAATCGGAAAAGGGGGCGTGGCACCTCCCATACAAATGGGATCTTTCATAACCCCTATCTATGCAACTATTATCGCTAGACTACTGAAATTTGGTAAGACGTTGGATAAAGTAAGTAACTTTCCTATTACCTATCACTTTTTGAAATCGGAAAAGGGGCCGTGGCATCCCATACAAATGGGATCTTTCATACCCCCTATCTATGCAACTATTATCGCTAGACTACTGAAATTTGGTAAGACGTTGGATAAAGTAAGTCCCTTTCCTATTACCTATCACTTTTTAAAATCGGAAAAGGGGGCGTGGCACCTCCCATACAAATGGGATCTTTCATAACCCCTATCTATGCAACTATTATCGCTAGACTACTGCGATTTGGTAAGACGTTGGATAAAGTAAGTCCCTTTCCTATTACCTATCACTTTTTAAAATCGGAAAACGGGGCGTAGCACCTCCCATACAAATGGGATCTTTCATACCCCCTATCTATGCAACTATTATCGCTAGACTACTGAAATTTGGTAAGAGGTTGGATAAAGTAAGTCCCTTTCCTATTACCTATTACTTTTTAAAATCGGAAAAGGGGGCGTGGCACCTCCCATACAAATGGGATCTTTCATACCCCCTATCTATGCAACTATTATCGCTAGACTACTGCGATTTGGTAAGACGTTGGATAAAGTAAGTCCCTTTCCTATTACCTATCACTTTTTAAAATCGGAAAACGGGGCGTAGCACCTCCCATACAAATGGGATCTTTCATACCCCCTATCTATGCAACTATTATCGCTAGACTACTGAAATTTGGTAAGAGGTTGGATAAAGTAAGTCCCTTTCCTATTACCTATCACTTTTTAAAATCGGAAAAGGGGGCGTGGCACCTCCCATACAAATGGGATCTTTCATACCCCCTATCTATGCAACTATTATCGCTAGACTACTGAAATTTGGTAAGAGGTTGGATAAAGTAAGTCCCTTTCCTATTACCTATTACTTTTTGAAATCGGAAAAGGGGGCGTGGCATCTCCCATACAAATGGGATCTTTCATACCCCCTATCTATGCAACTGTTATCGCTAGACTACTGAAATTTGGTAAGACGTTGGATAAAGTAAGTCCCTTTCGTATTACCTGCCACTTTTTGCAATCGGAAAAGGGGGCGTGGCATCTCCCATACAAATGGGATCTTTCATACCCCCTATCTATGCAACGATTATCGCTAGACTACTGAAATTTGGTAAGACGTTGTATAAAGTAAGTCCCTTTCCTATTACCTATCACTTTTTAAAATCGGAAAAGGGGGCGTGGCACCTCCCATACAAATGGGATCTTTCATAACCCCTATCTATGCAACTATTATCGCTAGACTACTGAAATTTGGTAAGACGTTGGATAAAGTAAGTCCCTTTCCTATTACCTATCACTTTTTAAAATCGGAAAACGGGGCGCAGCACCTCCTATACAAATGGGATCTTTCATACCCCCTATCTATGCAACTATTATCGCTAGACTACTGAAATTTTGTAAGACGTTGGATAAAGTAAGTCCCTTTCCTATTACCTATCACTTTTTGAAATCGGAAAAGGGGGCGTGGCATCTCCCATACAAATGGGATCTTTCATACCACCTATCTATGCAACTGTTATCGCTAGACTACTGAAATTTGGTAAGACGTTGGATAAAGTAAGTCCCTTTCCTATTACCTGTCACTTTTTGAAATCGGAAAAGGGGGCGTGGCATCTCCCATACAAATGGGATCTTTCATACCCCCTATCTATGCAACGATTATCTCTAGACTACTGAAATTTGGTAAGACGTTGGATAAAGTAAGTCCCTTTCCTATTACCTATCACTTTTTGAAATCGGAAAACGGGGTGTGGCACCTCCCATACAAATGGGATCTTTCATATCCGCTATCTATGCAACTATTATCGCTAGACTACTGAAATTTGGTAACACGTTGGATAAAGTAAGTCCCTTTCCTCTTACCTATCACTTTTTAAAATCGGAAAACGGGGCGCAGCGCCTCCTATACAAATGGGATCTTTCATACCCCCTATCTATGCAACTATTATCGCTAGACTACTGAAATTTGGTAAGACGTTGTATAAAGTAAGTCCCTTTCCTATTACCTATGACTTTTTAAAATCGGAAAACGGGGCGCAGCACCTCCTATACAAATGGGATCTTTCATACCCCCTATCTATGCAACTATTATCGCTAGACTACTGAAATTTGGTAAGACGTTGTATAAAGTAAATCCCTTTCCTATTACCTATCACTTTTTAAAATCGGAAAACGGGGCGTAGCACCTCCCATACAAATGGGATCTTTCATAACCCCTATCTATGCAACTATTATCGCTAGACTACTGGAATTTGGTAAGACGTTGGATAAAGTAAGTCCCTTTCCTATTACCTATCACTTTTTGAAATCGGAAAAGGGGGCGTGGCATCTCCCATACAAATGGGATCTTTCATACCCCCTATCTATGCAACGATTATCTCTAGACTACTGAAATTTGGTAAGACGTTGGATAAAGTAAGTCCCTTTCCTATTACCTATCACTTTTTGAAATCGGAAAACGGGGTGTGGCACCTCCCATACAAATGGGATCTTTCATATCCCCTATCTATGCAACTATTATCGCTAGACTACTGAAATTTGGTAACACGTTGGATAAAGTAAGTCCCTTTCCTCTTACCTATCACTTTTTAAAATCGGAAAACGGGGCGCAGCGCCTCCTATACAAATGGGATCTTTCATACCCCCTATCTATGCAACTATTATCGCTAGACTACTGAAATTTGGTAAGACGTTGTATAAAGTAAGTCCCTTTCCTATTACCTATCACTTTTTAAAATCGGAAAACGGGGCGCAGCACCTCCTATACAAATGGGATCTTTCATACCCCCTATCTATGCAACTATTATCGCTAGACTACTGAAATTTGGTAAGACGTTGTATAAAGTAAGTCCCTTTCCTATTACCTATCACTTTTTAAAATCGGAAAACGGGGCGTAGCACCTCCCATACAAATGGGATCTTTCAAAACCCCTATCTATGCAACTATTATCGCTAGACTACTGAAATTTGGTAAGACGTTGGATAAAGTAAGTCCCTTTCCTATTACCTATCACTTTTTGAAATCGGAAAAGGGGGCGTGGCATCTCCCATACAAATGGGATCTTTCATACCCCCTATCTATGCAACTGTTATCGCTAGACTACTGAAATTTGGTAAGACGGTGAATAAAATATACCCTCTGTTACCTATCACTTTTTGAAATCGGAAAACGGGGCGTGGCACCTCCCATACAAATGGGATCTTTCATACCCCCTATCTATGCAACTATTATCGCTAGACTACTGAAATTTGGTAAGACGTCGGATAAAGTAAGTCCCTTTATTATTACCTATCACTTTTTGAAATCGGAAAAGGGGGCGTGGCACCTCCCATACAAATGGGATCTTTCATAACCCCTATCTATGCAACTATTATCGCTTGACTACTGAAATTTGGTAAGACGTTGGATAAAGTAAGTAACTTTCCTATTACCTATCACTTTTTGAAATCGGAAAAAGGGGGGCGTGGCATCTCCCATACAAATGGGATCTTTCATACCCCCTATCTATGCAACTATTATCGCTAGACTACTGAAATTTGGTAAGACGTTGTATAAAGTAAGTCCCTTTCCTATTACCTATCACTTTTTGAAATTGGAAAACGGGGTGTGGCACCTCCCATACAAATGGGATCTTTCATATCCCCTATCTATGCAACTGTTATCGCTAGACTACTGAAATTTGGTAAGACGTTGGATAAAGTAAGTCCCTTTCCTCTTACCTATCACTTTTTAAAATGGGAAAACGGGGCGCAGCACCTCCTATACAAATGGGATCTTTCATACCCCCTATCTATGCAACTATTATAGCTCGACTACTGAAATTTGGTAAGACGTTGTATAAAGTAAGTCCCTTTCCTATTACCTATCACTTTTTGAAATCGGAAAACGGGGTGTGGCACCTCCCATACAAATGGGATCTTTCATATCCCCTATCTATGCAACTATTATCGCTAGACTACTGAAATTTGGTAAGACGTTGTATAAAGTAAGTCCCTTTCCTATCACTTTTTGAAATCGGAAAACGGGGTGTGGCACCTCCCATACAAATGGGATCTTTCATATCCCCTATCTATGCAACTATTATCGTTAGACTACTGAAATTTGGTAAGACGTTGGATAAAGTAAGTCCCTTTCCTCTTACCTATCACTTTTTAAAATCGGAAAACGGGGCGCAGCACCTTCTATACAAATGGGATCTTTCATACCCCCTATCTATGCAACTATTATCGCTAGACTACTGAAATTTGGTAAGACGTCGGATAAAGTAAGTCCCTTTATTATTACCTATCACTTTTTAAAATCGGAAAACGGGGCGTAGCACCTCCCATACAAATGGGATCTTTCATACCCCCTATCTATGCAACTATTATAATAATTCCCAACGGATTACCCACCATATCCCGCCCGACCGGCGCGAGGGGCGCATCCGCATAACGCGCGGATTATTCGTTCGTGCCGAGTCGTTGAAAGGCTTTGGTTTGTTAATCGTCGAGATCTAAAACTGCTCAGCTACAGAGAAAACCTCATCAGCTAAGTAAAGTAGATATAGGATAGATTATACATTAAGAAATAACTAGTTAACAGAATAAAATTATTGTTAAAAGTTAAAATAGAAGTCAAAGAATAAAAAACAATTAGTAGCTATGAATTTAGGACAGAAAGGATTGATTTTTTTATGCTGAAAAGCGAGTCTGAAATATCAAATCTACCAGAAAGAGAGTTATAATCTTGACACAAACAGCGAAAAGGCTCATTTAACTGAAAATTGGTTCGGCACTGTTTTAAGACTAGAGGTTTAAAATGCCTTGAAGGACGAGACGGTACATTGAAGTTCACTTCACTTAGAAGAAATGGGCTGGATAGTGAACCATTTAGCAATTTAATCATAAAAATAATTCCAAGCATTTCCCTCCGACTAGAAAGTGTGTGTAGATTAATGAGTTTTAAACGATTCGTATAGGGTGGCAGATTGTACGAGGGATCCCAATGAAAATCTCTTAAGGCAAATAGTAAAAATTGTTTTTGAACTGATTCAAGGCGATCTACATGAACCTGGTAACGCGGGTTCCAAATTATAGAACCATATTCAAGTATCGGTCTGACTAATGTAGTGAAGAGGGCTTTAGTTACATAAGGGTCGCTAAATTCTTTAGACCATCGTTTAACGAATGCTAGGACACCTCTAGCCTTATTGACTGTTGTATTAATATGGCGGTTGAAACTGAGTTTATAGTCCATAGTAACCCCCAAGTCAACAAAATCATACACTTGCTCAAGACTATAATTTTTAATTGTATAGGAAGCCGGCTGAGAAATTCCACGCGAAAAACCCATGTGTTTACATTTTTTAAGGTTAAGTGGCATGTAATTTAAATCGCACCAAGTAACTAGTGCATCTAGATCTGATTGTAGCTTATTTCTATCTTCAAATGACGCGAATGACATGAAAAGCTTTACGTCGTCGGCATACATTAACATTTTTGAAAATTTTATTATTGTAGAAATATCATTTATAAACAACAAGAACAGAATCGGGCCAAGATGGCTTCCTTGAGGAACCCCCGAAGAGACATAAATGACATCGGATACTAAATTTTTGAACATTACTCTTTGTGTCCTGTCACTAAGGTAAGAAGAGATCCAGCGATTGAGACCCGGCTGGAAGCCCAACTGATCGAGTTTATGAATAAGTAATGAGTGACACACTTTGTCAAAAGCTTTGCTGAAATCCGTATAAATAACGTCGGTTTGCAGATTTTTTCTAAAGCCATTTGAGACATGACTGGTAAACTCAAGTAAATTCGTAACTGTGGACTTTCCCTTACTGAACCCGTGTTGGCAGTCAGCTATCAAAGTAGAGATCGGACCCGTAAGTTGATTTGTAACAATAGCTTCAAACAATTTTGGGATGGCAGAAAGCTTTGCGATGCCACGATAGTTCTCTATAGAAGACCTACTCCCGCTTTTATGCAGCGGTAGAAGAAACGATTCTTTCCACGCAGTTGGAAAAACACCACACTTTAGTGATAGATTGAACAAATTGGTAAGGGGTTGGTAAATATGGTTCGCACACTTTTTCAAGAAACATGTAGGAATCCTATCAGGACCATATTTAAAAGATTCTTTTAAGGTTTTAAGGTAAATTAGAACATCTTTGGCGCATATAATTGGTGAATTAATTGAATTTGTCCCGTGTAGCTTATAGGGATAGTTTTGAAAGTTTGAATTGGTGACAGCAGAATAGTTAGAAGTGAAAAATTGAGCAAAAAAATTTGCGATACATTGATTATCGCTAGATATAATGTCTTGATATTTCATGGCTGAGGGAAACCCTGATACTTTACGTTTAGAATTTACGAAACCATAAAATGACTTAGGATTGAGAATAATGTCTCTTTTCGTTTTAGAGATATAAGCTTTATAGCACTTCTTATTTAAATCTATGTACTTCTGACGTAGAATGGAATACAGTAGGTAATGTTTATTTAATCCGGATTTCTTATATAAATTAAATGATCGCGTTTTCCTATTTTTAAGAGCCTTAAGCTCTTTAGTAAACCAAGCTTGCGTAGGATGATCATAAGTTACTTTACGTTTAGGAATAAACTTCTCAAATAGGCAGTAAATAGTGTGATTGAAATGTGAGACGTTTAGATCGATATCACAACCAAATTCAGGCCAAGTTAATTTAGACAGTTCTTTATTTAATTTCTTGTAGTTTGCTTTGGAAAAGTTATAATCAAAGCTACTACATGAGTAGCATTGAGTGCCTTGGCCATTACTTATGGTTTCGTAGACTATTTCCATAGAAGGGTGGTAAAGGTCTTCTGGTAAAACCAACGGATCACAACGATTTACAGAAAATTGGTTTATAACATTAACATACACTAAATCTAAGACTTTCCCAAACTTGTTAGCGGTAACATTTATTTGATTAAGGCAAAGATCGGAAATTCCATCTAAAAAGTCATTGAACCCCAGTTTGGACGGATTTGGAATAATGTTACCATCAGATATGTTCCACGATATATGAGGTAAGTTAAAATCACCCAAAACAATAATTGAATCTGAAGCTTTAGTCATAAGGTTAACAGTTTTGAGCAGAGAGACATGTTGCATGTAGACTGAAAAGTCTGATGCTGGAGGGATGTAGCAAACATATAAGTACATAGAGACGTTGTCTAGTTGAAGGCGGATGCATTTGAACTCAATGAAATCGATGTTAGGAATATTAACCTCTTCTGAAGGGATGGAGGAATGAACGGCAAGTAGAACACCACCCCCGACTCTGTTCAAGCGATCATTTCTATATACTTGATATTCATTACATAAAAACTCTGAATTGAAAACATGAGGTTTTAGCCAAGTTTCGGTAAAAGCAATTACGTTATAATTACAATGAAAAGATTTCAAAAAGAGATCAGTTAATTTGGTATTTAGACCTCTGACATTTCGCTAGACTACTGAAATTTGCTAAGACGTTGTATAAAGTAAGTCCCTTTCCTATTACCTATCACTTTTTGAAATCGGAAAACGGGGTGTGGCACCTCCCATACAAATGGGATCTTTCATATCCCCTATCTATGCAACTATTATCGCTAGACTACTGAAATTTGGTAAGACGTTGTATAAAGTAAGTCCCTTTCCTATCACTTTTTGAAATCGGAAAACGGGGTGTGGCACCTCCCATACAAATGGGATCTTTCATATCCCCTATCTATGCAACTATTATCGCTAGACTACTGAAATTTGGTAAGACGTCGGATAAAGTAAGTCCCTTTCCTATTGCCTATCACTTTTTGAAATCGGAAAACGGGGTGTGGCACCTCCCATACAAATGGGATCTTTCATATCCCCTATCTATGCAACTATTATCGCTAGACTACTGAAATTTGGTAAGACGTCGGATAAAGTAAGTCCCTTTCCTATTGCCTATCACTTTTTAAAATCGGAAAAGGGGGCGTGGCATCTCCCATACAAATGGGATTTTTCATACCCTCTATCTATGCAACTTTTATCGCTAGACTACTGAAATTTGGTAAGACGCTGTATAAAGTAAGTCCCTTTCCTATTACCTATCACTTTTTGAAATCGGAAAACGGGGCGTGGCACCTCCCATACAAATGGGATCCTTCATACCCCCTATCTATGCAACTATTATCGCTAGACTACTGAAATTTGTCAAGACGTTGTATAAAGTAAGTCCCTTTCCTATTACCTATCACTTTTGAAAATCGGAAAACGGGGCGTAGCACCTCCCATACAAATGGGATCTTTCATACCCCCTATCTATGCAACTATTATCGCTAGACTACTGAAATTTGGTAAGACGTTGGATAAAGTAAGTCCCTTTATTATTACCTATCACTTTTTGAAATCGGAAAAGGGGGCGTGGCATCCCATACAAATGGGATCTTTCATACCCCCTATCTATGCAACTATTATCGCTAGACTACTGAAATTTTGTAAGACGTTGGATAAAGTAAGTCCCTTTCCTATTACCTATCCCTTTTTGAAATCGGAAAAGGGGGCGTGGCATCCCATTCAAATGGGATCTTTCATACCCCCTATCTATCCAACTATTATCGCTAGACTACTGAAATTTGGTAAGACGTTGGATAAAGTAAGTCCCTTTTCTATTACCTATCACTTTTTAAAATCGGAAAACGGGGCGTAGCACCTCCCATACAAATGGGATCTTTCATACCCCCTATCTATGCAACTATTATCGCTAGACTACTGAAATTTAGTAAGACGTTGGATAAAGTAAGTCCCTTTCCTATTACCTATCACTTTTTGAAATCGGAAAAGGGGGCGTGGCGTCTACCATACAAATGGGATCTTTCATACCCCCTATCTATGCAACTATTATCGCTAGACTACTGAAATTTAGTAAGACGTTGGATAAAGTAAGTCCCTTTCCTATTACCTGTCACTTTTTGAAATCGGAAAAGGGGGCGTGGCGTCTACCATACAAATGGGATCTTTCATACCCCCTATCTATGCAACTATTATCGCTAGACTACTGAAATTTAGTAAGACGTTGGATAAAGTAAGTCCCTTTCCTATTACCTATCACTTTTTGAAATCGGAAAAGGGGGCGTGGCGTCTACCATACAAATGGGATCTTTCATACCCCCTATCTATGCAACTATTATCGCTAGACTACTGAAATTTAGTAAGACGTTGGATAAAGTAAGTCCCTTTCCTATTACCTATCACTTTTTGAAATCGGAAAAGGGGGCGTGGCGTCTACCATACAAATGGGATCTTTCATACCCCCTATCTATGCAACTATTATCGCTAGACTACTGAAATTTAGTAAGACGTTGGATAAAGTAAGTCCCTTTCCTATTACCTATCACTTTTTGAAATCGGAAAAGGGGGCGTGGCGTCTACCATACAAATGGGATCTTTCATACCCCCTATCTATGCAACTATTATCGCTAGACTACTGAAATTTAGTAAGACGTTGGATAAAGTAAGTCCCTTTCCTATTACCTATCACTTTTTGAAATCGGAAAAGGGGGCGTGGCGTCTACCATACAAATGGGATCTTTCATACCCCCTATCTATGCAACTATTATCGCTAGACTACTGAAATTTAGTAAGACGTTGGATAAAGTAAGTCCCTTTCCTATTACCTGTCACTTTTTGAAATCGGAAAAGGGGGCGTGGCATCTCCCATACAAATGGGATCTTTCATACCCCCTATCTATGCAACTGTTATCGCTAGACTACTGAAATTTGGTAAGACGTTGGATAAAGTAAGTCCCTTTTCTATTACCTATCACTTTTTAAAATCGGAAAACGGGGCGTAGCACCTCCCATACAAATGGGATCTTTCATACCCCCTATCTATGCAACTATTATCGCTAGACTACTGAAATTTGGTAAGACGTCGGATAAAGTAAGTCCCTTTCCTATTGCCTATCACTTTTTAAAATCGGAAAAGGGGGCGTGGCATCTCCCATACAAATGGGATTTTTCATACCCTCTATCTATGCAACTTTTATCGCTAGACTACTGAAATTTGGTAAGGCGCTGTATAAAGTAAGTCCCTTTCCTATTACCTATCACTTTTTGAAATCGGAAAACGGGGCGTGGCACCTCCCATACAAATGGGATCCTTCATACCCCCTATCTATGCAACTATTATCGCTAGACTACTGAAATTTGTCAAGACGTTGTATAAAGTAAGTCCCTTTCCTATTACCTATCACTTTTGAAAATCGGAAAACGGGGCGTAGCACCTCCCATACAAATGGGATCTTTCATACCCCCTATCTATGCAACTATTATCGCTAGACTACTGAAATTTGGTAAGACGTTGGATAAAGTAAGTCCCTTTATTATTACCTATCACTTTTTGAAATCGGAAAAGGGGGCGTGGCATCCCATACAAATGGGATCTTTCATACCCCCTATCTATGCAACTATTATCGCTAGACTACTGAAATTTTGTAAGACGTTGGATAAAGTAAGTCCCTTTCCTATTACCTATCCCTTTTTGAAATCGGAAAAGGGGGCGTGGCATCCCATTCAAATGGGATCTTTCATACCCCCTATCTATCCAACTATTATCGCTAGACTACTGAAATTTGGTAAGACGTTGGATAAAGTAAGTCCCTTTTCTATTACCTATCACTTTTTAAAATCGGAAAACGGGGCGTAGCACCTCCCATACAAATGGGATCTTTCATACCCCCTATCTATGCAACTATTATCGCTAGACTACTGAAATTTAGTAAGACGTTGGATAAAGTAAGTCCCTTTCCTATTACCTATCACTTTTTGAAATCGGAAAAGGGGGCGTGGCGTCTACCATACAAATGGGATCTTTCATACCCCCTATCTATGCAACTATTATCGCTAGACTACTGAAATTTAGTAAGACGTTGGATAAAGTAAGTCCCTTTCCTATTACCTGTCACTTTTTGAAATCGGAAAAGGGGGCGTGGCGTCTACCATACAAATGGGATCTTTCATACCCCCTATCTATGCAACTATTATCGCTAGACTACTGAAATTTAGTAAGACGTTGGATAAAGTAAGTCCCTTTCCTATTACCTATCACTTTTTGAAATCGGAAAAGGGGGCGTGGCGTCTACCATACAAATGGGATCTTTCATACCCCCTATCTATGCAACTATTATCGCTAGACTACTGAAATTTAGTAAGACGTTGGATAAAGTAAGTCCCTTTCCTATTACCTATCACTTTTTGAAATCGGAAAAGGGGGCGTGGCGTCTACCATACAAATGGGATCTTTCATACCCCCTATCTATGCAACTATTATCGCTAGACTACTGAAATTTAGTAAGACGTTGGATAAAGTAAGTCCCTTTCCTATTACCTATCACTTTTTGAAATCGGAAAAGGGGGCGTGGCGTCTACCATACAAATGGGATCTTTCATACCCCCTATCTATGCAACTATTATCGCTAGACTACTGAAATTTAGTAAGACGTTGGATAAAGTAAGTCCCTTTCCTATTACCTATCACTTTTTGAAATCGGAAAAGGGGGCGTGGCGTCTACCATACAAATGGGATCTTTCATACCCCCTATCTATGCAACTATTATCGCTAGACTACTGAAATTTAGTAAGACGTTGGATAAAGTAAGTCCCTTTCCTATTACCTGTCACTTTTTGAAATCGGAAAAGGGGGCGTGGCATCTCCCATACAAATGGGATCTTTCATACCCCCTATCTATGCAACTGTTATCGCTAGACTACTGAAATTTGGTAAGACGTTGGATAAAGTAAGTCCCTTTTCTATTACCTATCACTTTTTAAAATCGGAAAACGGGGCGTAGCACCTCCCATACAAATGGGATCTTTCATACCCCCTATCTATGCAACTATTATCGCTAGACTACTGAAATTTAGTAAGACGTTGGATAAAGTAAGTCCCTTTCCTATTACCTATCACTTTTTGAAATCGGAAAAGGGGGCGTGGCATCTACCATACAAATGGGATCTTTCATACCCCCTATCTATGCAACTATTATCGCTAGACTACTGAAATTTGGTAAGACGTTGGATAAAGTAAGTCCCTTTTCTATTACCTATCACTTTTTAAAATCGGAAAACGGGGCGTAGCACCTCCCATACAAATGGGATCTTTCATACCCCCTATCTATGCAACTGTTATCGCTAGACTACTGAAATTTGGTAAGACGTTGGATAAAGTAAGTCCCTTTATTATTACCTATCACTTTTTGAAATCGGAAAAGGGGGCGTGGCATCCCATACAAATGGGATCTTTCATACCCCCTATCTATGCAACTATTATGGCTAGACTACTGAAATTTTGTAAGACGTTGGATAAAGTAAGTCCCTTTCCTATTACCTATCACTTTTTGAAATCGGAAAAGGGGGCGTGGCATCTACCATACAAATGGGATCTTTCATACCCCCTATCTATGCAACTATTATCGCTAGAGTACTGAAATTTAGTAAGACGTTGGATAAAGTAAGTCCCTTTCCTATTACCTGTCACTTTTTGAAATCGGAAAAGGGGGCGTGGCATCTCCCATACAAATGGGATCTTTCATACCCCCTATCTATGCAACGATTATCTCTAGACTACTGAAATTTGGTAAGACGTTGGATAAAGTAAGTCCCTTTCCTATTACCTATCACTTTTTGAAATCGGAAAACGGGGTGTGGCACCTCCCATACAAATGGGATCTTTCATATCCCCTATCTATGCAACTATTATCGCTAGACTACTGAAATTTAGTAAGACGTTGGATAAAGTAAGTCCCTTTCCTATTACCTATCACTTTTTAAAATCGGAAAACGGAGCGCAGCGCCTCCTATACAAATGGGATCTTTCATACCCCCTATCTATGCAACTATTATCGCTAGACTACTGAAATTTGGTAAGACGTTGTATAAAGTAAGTCCCTTTCCTATTACCTATCACTTTTTAAAATCGGAAAACGGGGCGCAGCACCTCCTATACAAATGGGATCTTTCATACCCCCTATCTATGCAACTATTATCGTTAGACTACTGAAATTTGGTAAGACGTTGGATAAAGTAAGTCCCTTTCCTCTTACCTATCACTTTTTAAAATCGGAAAACGGGGCGCAGCACCTCCTATACAAATGGGATCTTTCATACCCCCTATCTATGCAACTATTATCGCTAGACTACTGAAATTTGGTAAGACGTCGGATAAAGTATGTCCCTTTCCTATCACTTTTTGAAATCGGAAAACGGGGTGTGGCACCTCCCATACAAATGGGATCTTTCATATCCCCTATCTATGCAACTATTATCGTTAGACTACTGAAATTTGGTAAGACGCTGTATAAAGTAAGTCCCTTTCCTATTACCTATCACTTTTTAAAATCGGAAAACGGGGCGCAGCACCTCCTATACAAATGGGATCTTTCATACCCCCTATCTATGCAACTATTATCGCTAGACTACTGAAATTTGGTAAGACGTTGTATAAAGTAAGTCCCTTTCCTATTACCTATCACTTTTTAAAATCGGAAAACGGGGCGTAGCACCTCCCATACAAATGGGATCTTTCATAACCCCTATCTATGCAACTATTATCGCTAGACTACTGAAATTTGGTAAGACGTTGGATAAAGTAAGTCCCTTTCCTATTACCTATCACTTTTTGAAATCGGAAAAGGGGGCGTGGCATCTCCCATACAAATGGGATCTTTCATACCCCCTATCTATGCAACTGTTATCGCTAGACTACTGAAATTTGGTAAGACGGTGAATCAAATATACCCTCTGTTACCTATCACTTTTTGAAATCGGAAAACGGGGCGTGGCACCTCCCATACAAATGGGATCTTTCATACCCCCTATCTATGCAACTATTATCGCTAGACTACTGAAATTTGGTAAGACGTCGGATAAAGTAAGTCCCTTTATTATTACCTATCACTTTTTGAAATCGGAAAAGGGGGCGTGGCACCTCCCATACAAATGGGATCTTTCATAACCCCTATCTATGCAACTATTATCGCTTGACTACTGAAATTTGGTAAGACGTTGGATAAAGTAAGTAACTTTCCTATTACCTATCACTTTTTGAAATCGGAAAAAGGGGGGCGTGGCATCTCCCATACAAGTGGGATCTTTCATACCCCCTATCTATGCAACTATTATCGCTAGACTACTGAAATTTGGTAAGACGTTGTATAAAGTAAGTCCCTTTCCCATTACCTATCACTTTTTGAAATTGGAAAACGGGGTGTGGCACCTCCCATACAAATGGGATCTTTCATATCCCCTATCTATGCAACTGTTATCGCTAGACTACTGAAATTTGGTAAGACGTTGGATAAAGTAAGTCCCTTTCCTCTTACCTATCACTTTTTAAAATGGGAAAACGGGGCGCAGCACCTCCTATACAAATGGGATCTTTCATACCCCCTATCTATGCAACTATTATAGCTAGACTACTGAAATTTGGTAAGACGTTGTATAAAGTAAGTCCCTTTCCTGTTACCTATCACTTTTTGAAATCGGAAAACGGGGTGTGGCACCTCCCATACAAATGGGATCTTTCATATCCCCTATCTATGCAACTATTATCGCTAGACTACTGAAATTTGGTAAGACGTTGTATAAAGTAAGTCCCTTTCCTATCACTTTTTGAAATCGGAAAACGGGGTGTGGCACCTCCCATACAAATGGGATCTTTCATATCCCCTATCTATGCAACTATTATCGTTAGACTACTGAAATTTGGTAAGACGTTGGATAAAGTAAGTCCCTTTCCTCTTACCTATCACTTTTTAAAATCGGAAAACGGGGCGCAGCACCTCCTATACAAATGGGATCTTTCATACCCCCTATCTATGCAACTATTATCGCTAGACTACTGAAATTTGGTAAGACGTCGGATAAAGTAAGTCCCTTTATTATTACCTATCACTTTTTAAAATCGGAAAACGGGGCGTAGCACCTCCCATACAAATGGGATCTTTCATACCCCCTATCTATGCAACTATTATCGCTAGACTACTGAAATTTGGTAAGACGTTGTATAAAGTAAGTCCCTTTCCTATTATCTATCACTTTTTGAAATCGGAAAACGGGGTGTGGCACCTCCCATACAAATGGGATCTTTCATATCCCCTATCTATGCAACTATTATCGCTAGACTACTGAAATTTGGTAAGACGTTGTATAAAGTAAGTCCCTTTCCTATCACTTTTTGAAATCGGAAAACGGGGTGTGGCACCTCCCATACAAATGGGATCTTTCATATCCCCTATCTATGCAACTATTATCGTTAGACTACTGAAATTTGGTAAGACGTTGGATAAAGTAAGTCCCTTTCCTCTTACCTATCACTTTTTAAAATCGGAAAACGTCCCTTTCCTATTACCTATCACTTTTTAAAATCGGAAAAGGGGGCGTGGCACCTCCAATACAAATGGGATCTGTCATACCCCCTATCTATGCAACTATTATCGCTAGACTACTGAAATTTGGTAAGACGTTGGATAAAGTAAGTCCCTTTCCTATTACCTATTACTTTTTGAAATCGGAAAAGGGGGCGTGGCATCTCCCATACAAATGGGATCTTTCATACCCCCTATCTATGCAACTGTTATCGCTAGACTACTGAAATTTGGTAAGACGTTGGATAAAGTAAGTCCCTTTCGTATTACCTGTCACTTTTTGAAATCGGAAAAGGGGGCGTGGCATCTCCCATACAAATGGGATCTTTCATACCCCCTATCTATGCAACGATTATCGCTAGACTACTGAAATTTGGTAAGACGTTGTATAAAGTAAGTCCCTTTCCTATTACCTATCACTTTTTGAAATCGGAAAACGGGGCGTGGCACCTCCCATACAAATGGGATCTTTCATACCCCCTCTCTATGCAACTATTTTCGCTAGACTACTGAAATTTGGTAAGACGTTGGATAAAGTAAGTCCCTTTCCTATTACCTATCACTTTTTGAAATCGGAAAAGGGGGCGTGGCATCTCCCATACAAATGGGATCTTTCATAACCCCTATCTATGCAACTATTATCGCTAGACTACTGAAATTTGGTAAGTCGTTGGATAAAGTAAGTCCCTTTCCTATTACCTATCACTTTTTAAAATCGGAAAACGGGGCGCAGCACCTCCTATACAAATGGGATCTTTCATACCCCCTATCTATGCAACTATTATCGCTAGACTACTGAAATTTGGTAAGACGTTGGATAAAGTAAGTCCCTGTCCTATTACCTATCACTTTTTGAAATCGAAAAAGGGGGCGTGGCATCTCCCATACAAATGGGATCTTTCATACCCCCTATCTATGCAACTGTTATCGCTAGACTACTGAAATTTGGTAAGACGTTGGATAAATTAAGTCCCTGTCCTACTACCTATCACTTTTTAAAACCGGAAAAGGGGGCGTGGCATCTCCCATACAAATGGGATCTTTCATACCCCCTATCTATGCAACTGTTATCGCTAGACTACTGAAATTTGGTAAGACGTTGGATAAAGTAAGTCCTTTTCCTATTACCTATCACTTTTTGAAATCGCAAAACGGGGCGCAGCACCTCCCATACAAATGGGATCTTTCATACCCCCTATCTATGCAACTATTATCGCTAGACTACTGAAATTTGGTAAGACGTTGGATAAATTAAGTCCCTTTCCTATTACCTATCACTTTTTGAAATCGGAAAACGGGGCGTGGCACCTCCCATACAAATGGGATCTTTCATACCCCCTATCAATGCAACTATTATCGCTAGACTACTGAAATTTGGTAAGACGTTGGATAAAGTAAGTCCCTTTCCTATTACCTATCACTTTTTAAAATCGGAAAACGGGGCGCAGCACCTCCTATACAAATGGGATCTTTCATACCCCCTATCTATGCAACTATTATAGCTAGACTACTGAAATTTGGTAAGACGTTGTATAAAGTAAGTCCCTTTCCTATTACCTATCACTTTTTGAAATCGGAAAACGGGGTGTGGCACCTCCCATACAAATGGGATCTTTCATATCCCCTATCTATGCAACTATTATCGCTAGACTACTGAAATTTGGTAAGACGTTGTATAAAGTAAGTCCCTTTCCTATCACTTTTTGAAATCGGAAAACGGGGTGTGGCACCTCCCATACAAATGGGATCTTTCATACCCCCTATCTACGCAACTATTATCGCTAGACTACTGAAATTTGGTAAGACGTTGGATAAAGTAAGTCCCTTTTCTATTACCTATCACTTTTTTAAATCGGAAAAGGGGGCGTGGCATCTCCCATACAAATGGGATCTTTCATAACCCCTATCTATGCAACTATTATCGCTAGACTACTGAATTTGGTGAGACGTTGTATAAAGTAAGTCCCTTTCCTATTACCTATCACTTTTTGAAATTGGAAAACGGGGTGTGGCACCTCCCATACAAATGGGATCTTTCATATCCCCTATCTATGCAACTGTTATCGCTAGACTACTGAAATTTGGTAAGACGTTGTATAAAGTAAGTCCCTTTCCTATTACCTATCACTTTTTGAAATCGGAAAACGGGGTGTGGCACCTCCCATACAAATGGGATCTTTCATATCCCCTATCTATGCAACTATTATCGCTAGACTACTGAAATTTGGTAAGACGTTGTATAAAGTAAGTCCCTTTCCTATTACCTATCACTTTTTGAAATCGGAAAACGGGGTGTGGCACCTCCCATACAAATGGGATCTTTCATATCCCCTATCTATGCAACTATTATCGCTAGACTACTGAAATTTGGTAAGCCGTTGGATAAAGTAAGTCCCTTTCCTCTTACCTATCACTTTTTAAAATGGGAAAACGGGGCGCAGCACCTCCTATACAAATGGGATCTTTCATACCCCCTATCTATGCAACTATTATAGCTAGACTACTGAAATTTGGTAAGACGTTGTATAAAGTAAGTCCCTTTCCTATTACCTATCACTTTTTGAAATCGGAAAACGGGGTGTGGCACCTCCCATACAAATGGGATCTTTCATATCCCCTATCTATGCAACTATTATCGCTAGACTACTGAAATTTGGTAAGACGTTGTATAAAGTAAGTCCCTTTCCTATCACTTTTTGAAATCGGAAAACGGGGTGTGGCACCTCCCATACAAATGGGATCTTTCATATCCCCTATCTATGCAACTATTATCGCTAGACTACTGAAATTTGGTAAGACGTTGGATAAAGTAAGTCCCTTTCCTCTTACCTATCACTTTTTAAAATCGGAAAACGGGGCGCAGCACCTCCTATACAAATGGGATCTTTCATACCCCCTATCTATGCAACTATTATCGCTAGACTACTGAAATTTGGTAAGACGTCGGATAAAGTAAGTCCCTTTATTATTACCTATCACTTTTTAAAATCGGAAAACGGGGCGTAGCACCTCCCATACAAATGGGATCTTTCATACCCCCTATCTATGCAACTATTATCGCTAGACTACTGAAATTTGGTAAGACGTTGTATAAAGTAAGTCCCTTTCCTATTATCTATCACTTTTTGAAATCGGAAAACGGGGTGTGGCACCTCCCATACAAATGGGATCTTTCATATCCCCTATCTATGCAACTATTATCGCTAGACTACTGAAATTTGGTAAGACGTTGTATAAAGTAAGTCCCTTTCCTATTACCTATCACTTTTTGAAATCGGAAAACGGGGTGTGGCACCTCCCATACAAATGGGATCTTTCATATCCCCTATCTATGCAACTATTATCGTTAGACTACTGAAATTTGGTAAGACGTTGGATAAAGTAAGTCCCTTTCCTCTTACCTATCACTTTTTAAAATCGGAAAACGTCCCTTTCCTATTACCTATCACTTTTTAAAATCGGAAAAGGGGGCGTGGCACCTCCAATACAAATGGGATCTGTCATACCCCCTATCTATGCAACTATTATCGCTAGACTACTGAAATTTGGTAAGACGTTGGATAAAGTAAGTCCCTTTCCTATTACCTATTACTTTTTGAAATCGGAAAAGGGGGGCGTGGCATCTCCCATACAAATGGGATCTTTCATACCCCCTATCTATGCAACTGTTATCGCTAGACTACTGAAATTTGGTAAGACGTTGGATAAAGTAAGTCCCTTTCGTATTACCTGTCACTTTTTGAAATCGGAAAAGGGGGCGTGGCATCTCCCATACAAATGGGATCTTTCATACCCCCTATCTATGCAACGATTATCGCTAGACTACTGAAATTTGGTAAGACGTTGTATAAAGTAAGTCCCTTTCCTATTACCTATCACTTTTTGAAATCGGAAAACGGGGCGTGGCACCTCCCATACAAATGGGATCTTTCATACCCCCTATCTATGCAACTATTTTCGCTAGACTACTGAAATTTGGTCAGACGTTGGATAAAGTAAGTCCCTTTCCTATTACCTATCACTTTTTGAAATCGGAAAAGGGGGCGTGGCATCTCCCATACAAATGGGATCTTTCATAACCCCTATCTATGCAACTATTATCGCTAGACTACTGAAATTTGGTAAGTCGTTGGATAAAGTAAGTCCCTTTCCTATTACCTATCACTTTTTAAAATCGGAAAACGGGGCGCAGCACCTCCTATACAAATGGGATCTTTCATACCCCCTATATATGCAACTATTATCGCTAGACTACTGAAATTTGGTAAGACGTTGGATAAAGTAAGTCCCTGTCCTATTACCTATCACTTTTTGAAATCGAAAAAGGGAGCGTGGCATCTCCCATACAAATGGGATCTTTCATACCCCCTATCTATGCAACTGTTATCGCTAGACTACTGAAATTTGGTAAGACGTTGGATAAATTAAGTCCCTGTCCTACTACCTATCACTTTTTGAAATCGGAAAAGGGGGCGTGGCATCTCCCATACAAATGGGATCTTTCATACCCCCTATCTATGCAACTGTTATCGCTAGACTACTGAAATTTGGTAAGACGTTGGATAAAGTAAGTCCTTTTCCTATTACCTATCACTTTTTGAAATCGGAAAACGGGGCGCAGCACCTCCCATACAAATGGGATCTTTCATACCCCCTATCTATGCAACTATTATCGCTAGACTACTGAAATTTGGTAAGACGTTGGATAAATTAAGTCCCTTTCCTATTACCTATCACTTTTTGAAATCGGAAAACGGGGCGTGGCACCTCCCATACAAATGGGATCTTTCATACCCCCTATCTATGCAACTATTATCGCTAGACTACTGAAATTTGGTAAGACGTTGGATAAAGTAAGTCCCTTTCCTATTACCTGTCACTTTTTTAAATCGGAAAAGGGGGCGTGGCATCTCCCATACAAATGGGATCTTTCATAACCCCTATCTATGCAACTATTATCGCTAGACTACTGAATTTGGTAAGACGTTGGATAAAGTAAGTCCCTTTCCTATTACCTATCACTTTTTGAAATCGGAAAAGGGGGCGTGGCATCTCCCATACAAATGGGATCTTTCATAACCCCTATCTATGCAACTATTATCGCTAGACTACTGAAATTTGGTAAGACGTTGGATAAAGTAAGTCCCTTTCCTATTACCTATCACTTTTTAAAATCGGAAAACGGGGCGCAGCACCTCCTATACAAATGGGATCTTTCATACCCCCTATCTATGCAACTATTATCGCTAGACTACTGAAATTAGGTAAGACGTTGGATAAAGTAAGTCCCTTTCCTATTACCTATCACTTTTTGAAATCGGAAAAGGGGGCGTGGCATCTCCCATACAAATGGGATCTTTCATACCCCCTATCTATGCAACTGTTATTGCTAGACTACTGAAATTTGGTAAGACGTTGGATAAAGTAAGTCCCTTTCCTATTACCTATCACTTTTTGAAATCGGAAAACGGGGTGTGGCACCTCCCATACAAATGGGATCTTTCATATCCCCTATCTATGCAACTATTATCGCTAGACTACTGAAATTTGGTAACACGTTGGATAAAGTAAGTCCCTTTCCTCTTACCTATCGCTTTTTAAAATCGGAAAACGGGGCGCAGCACCTCCTATACAAATGGGATCTTTCTGAAATTTGGTAAGACGTTGTATAAAGTAAGTCCCTTTCCTATTCCCTATCACTTTTTAAAATCGGAAAACGGGGCGCAGCATCTCCTATACAAATGGGATCTTTTATACCCCCTATCTATGCAACTATTATCGCTAGACTACTGAAATTTGGTAAGACGTTGTATAAAGTAAGTCCCTTTCCTATTACCTATCACTTTTTGAAATCGGAAAACGGGGCGTAGCACCTCCCATACAAATGGGATCTTTCATACCCCCTATCTATGCAACTATTATCGCTAGACTACTGATATTTGGTAAGACGTATAAAGTAAGTCTCTTTCCTATTACCTATCACTTTTTAAAATCGGAAAAGGGGGCGTGGCACCTCCCATACAAATGGGATCTTTCATAACCCCTATCTATGCAACTATTATCGCTAGACTACTGAAATTTGGTAAGACGTTGGATAAAGTAAGTCCCTTTCCTATTACCTATCACTTTTTGAAATCGGAAAAGGGGCGTGGCATCTCCCATACAAATGGGATCTTTCATACCCCCTATCTATGCAACTGTTATCGCTAGACTACTGAAATTTGGTAAGCCGTTGGATAAAGTAAGTCCCTTTCCTCTTACCTATCACTTTTTAAAATCGGAAAACGGGGCGCAGCACCTCCTATACAAATGGGATCTTTCATACCCCCTATCTATGCAACTATTATCGCTAGACTACTGAAATTTGGTAAGACGTCGGGTAAAGCAAGTCCCTTTATTATTACCTATCACTTTTTAAAATCGGAAAACGGGGCGTAGCACCTCCCATACAAATGGGATCTTTCATACCCCCTATCTATGCAACTATTATCGCTAGACTACTGAAATTTGGTAAGACGTTGTATAAAGTAAGTCCCTTTCCTATCACTTTTTAAAATCGGAAAACGGGGTGTGGCACCTCCCATACAAATGGGATCTTTCATATCCCTTATCTATGCAACTATTATCGTTAGACTACTGAAATTTGGTAAGACGTTGGATAAAGTAAGTCCCTTTCCTCTTACCTATCACTTTTTAAAATCGGAAAACGGGGCGCAGCACCTCCTATACAAATGGGATCTTTCATACCCCCTATCTATGCAACTATTATCGCTAGACTACTGAAATTTGGTAAGACGTCGGATAAAGTAAGTCCCTTTATTATTACCTATCACTTTTTAAAATCGGAAAACGGGGCGTAGCACCTCCCATACAAATGGGATCTTTCATACCCCCTATGTATGCAACTATTATCGCTAGACTACTGAAATTTGGTAAGACGTTGTATAAAGTAAGTCCCTTTCCTATTACCTATCACTTTTTGAAATCGGAAAACGGGGCGTGGCACCTCCCATACAAATGGGATCTTTCATACCCCCTATCTATGCAACTATTATCGCTAGACTACTGAAATTTGGTAAGACGTTGGATAAAGTAAGTCCCTTTCCTATTACCTATCACTTTTTGAAATCGGAAAAGGGGGCGTGGCATCTCCCATACAAATGGGATCTTTCATAACCCCTATCTATGCAACTATTATCGCTAGACTACTGAAATTTGGTAAGACGTTGGATAAAGTAAGTCCCTTTCCTATTACCTATCACTTTTTGAAATCGGAAAACGGGGCGTGGCACCTCCCATACAAATGGGATCTTTCATACCCCCTATCTATGCAACTATTATCGCTAGACTACTGAAATTTGGTAAGACGTTGGATAAAGTAAGTCCCTTTATTATTACCTACCACTTTTTGAATTCGGAAAAGGGGGCGTGGCATCCCATACAAATGGGATCTTTCATACCCCCTATCTATGCAACTATTACCGCTAGACTACTGAAATTTGGTAAGACGTTGTATAAAGTAAGTCCCTTTCCTATTACCTATCACTTTTTAAAATCGGAAAACGGGGCGTAGCACCTCCCATACAAATGGGATCTTTCATACCCCCTATCTATGCAACGATTATAGCTAGACTACTGAAATTTGGTAAGACGTTGTATAAAGTAAGTCCCTTTCCTATTACCTATCACTTTTTGAAATCGGAAAACGGGGCGTGGCACCTCCCATACAAATGGGATCTTTCATACCCCCTATCTATGCAGCGATTATCGCTAGACTACTGAATTTTGGTAAGACGTTGGATAAAGTAAGTCCCTTTCGTATTACCTGTCACTTTTTGAAATCGGAAAAGGGGGCGTGGCGTCTCCCATACAAATGGGATCTTTCATACCCCCTATCTATGCAACGATTATCGCTAGACTACTGAAATTTGGTAAGACGTTGTATAAAGTAAGTCCCTTTCCTATTACCTATCACTTTTTGAAATCGGAAAAGGGGGCGTGGCATCTCCCATACAAATGGGATCTTTCATACCCCCTATCTATGCAACTGTTATCGCTGACTACTGAAATTTGGTAAGACGTTGGATAAAGTAAGTCCCTTTCCTATTACCTATCACTTTTTGAAATCGGAAAAGGGGGGCGTGGCATCTCCCATACAAATGGGATCTTTCATAACCCCTATCTATGCAACTATTATCGCTAGACTACTGAAATTGGGTAAGACGTTGGATAAAGTAAGTCCCTTTCCTATTACCTATCACTTTTTAAAATCGGAAAACGGGGCGCAGCACCTCCTATACAAATGGGATCTTTCATACCCCCTATCTGTGCAACTATTATCGCTAGACTACTGAAATTTGGTAAGACGTTGGATAAAGTAAGTCCCTGTCCTATTACCTATCACTTTTTGAAGTCGAAAAAGGGGGCGTGGCATCTCCCATACAAATGGGATCTTTCATACCCCCTATCTATGCAACTGTTATCGCTAGACTACTGAAATTTGGTAAGACGTTGGATAAAGTAAGTCCCTTTCCTATTACCTATCACTTTTTAAAAGCGGAAAACGGGGCGCAGCACCTCCTATACAAATGGGATCTTTCATACCCCCTATCTATGCAACTATTATGGCTAGACTACTGAAATTTGGTAAGACGTTGGATAAAGTAAGTCCCTGTCCTATTACCTATCACTTTTTGAAATCGGAAAAGGGGCGTGGCATCTCCCATACAAATGGGATCTTTCATACCCCCTATCTATGCAACTATTATCGCTAGACTACTGAAATTTGGTAAGACGTTGGATAAAGTAAGCCCTGTCCTATTACCTATCACTTTTTGAAATCGGAAAAGGGGGCGTGGCATCTCCCATACAAATGGGATCTTTCATAACCCCTATCTATGCAACTATTATCGCTAGACTACTGAAATTTGGTAAGACGTTGGATAAAGTAAGTCCCTTTCCTATTACCTATCACTTTTTAAAATCGGAAAACGGGGCGCAGCACCTCCTATACAAATGGGATCTTTCATACCCCCTATCTGTGCAACTATTATCGCTAGACTACTGAAATTTGGTAAGACGTTGGATAAAGTAAGTCCCTGTCCTATTACCTATCACTTTTTGAAATCGAAAAAGGGGGCGTGGCATCTCCCATACAAATGGGATCTTTCATACCCCCTATCTATGCAACTGTTATCGCTAGACTACTGAAATTTGGTAAGACGTTGGATAAAGTAAGTCCCTTTCCTATTACCTATCACTTTTTGAAATCGGAAAACGGGGCGTGGCACCTCCCATACAAATGGGATCTTTCATACCCCCTATCTATGCAGCGATTATCGCTAGACTACTGAATTTTGGTAAGACGTTGGATAAAGTAAGTCCCTTTCGTATTACCTGTCACTTTTTGAAATCGGAAAAGGGGGCGTGGCGTCTCCCATACAAATGGGATCTTTCATACCCCCTATCTATGCAACGATTATCGCTAGACTACTGAAATTTGGTAAGACGTTGTATAAAGTAAGTCCCTTTCCTATTACCTATCACTTTTTGAAATCGGAAAACGGGGCGTGGCACCTCCCATACAAATGGGATCTTTCATACCCCCTATCTATGCAACTATTATCGCTAGACTACTGAAATTTGGTAAGACGTTGGATAAAGTAAGTCCCTTTCCCATTACCTATCACTTTTTGAAATCGGAAAAGGGGGCGTGGCATCTCCCATACAAATGGGATCTTTCATAACCCCTATCTATGCAACTATTATCGCTAGACTACTGAAATTTGGTAAGACGTTGGATAAAGTAAGTCCCTTTCCTATTACCTATCACTTTTTAAAATCGGAAAACGGGGCGCAGCACCTCCTATACAAATGGGATCTTTCATACCCCCTATCTGTGCAACTATTATCGCTAGACTACTGAAATTTGGTAAGACGTTGGATAAAGTAAGTCCCTGTCCTATTACCTATCACTTTTTGAAATCGAAAAAGGGGGCGTGGCATCTCCCATACAAATGGGATCTTTCATACCCCCTATCTATGCAACTGTTATCGCTAGACTACTGAAATTTGGTAAGACGTTGGATAAAGTAAGACCCTTTCCTATTACCTATCACTTTTTAAAAGCGGAAAACGGGGCGCAGCACCTCCTATACAAATGGGATCTTTCATACCCCCTATCTATGCAACTATTATCGCTAGACTACTGAAATTTGGTAAGACGTTGGATAAAGTAAGTCCCTGTCCTATTACCTATCACTTTTTGAAATCGGAAAAGGGGCGTGGCATCTCCCATACAAATGGGATCTTTCATACCCCCTATCTATGGAACTATTATCGCTAGACTACTGAAATTTGGTAAGACGTTGGATAAAGTAAGCCCTGTCCTATTACCTATCACTTTTTGAAATCGGAAAAGGGGGCGTGGCATCTCCCATACAAATGGGATCTTTCATACCCCCTATCTATGCAACTATTATCGCTAGACTACTGAAATTTGGTAAGACGTTGTATAAAGTAAGTCCCTTTCCTATCACTTTTTGAAATCGGAAAACGGGGTGTGGCACCTCCCATACAAATGGGATCTTTCATATCCCCTATCTATGCAACTATTATCGTTAGACTACTGAAATTTGGTAAGACGTTGGATAAAGTAAGTCCCTTTCCTCTTACCTATCACTTTTTAAAAGCGGAAAACGGGGCGCAGCACCTCCTATACAAATGGGATCTTTCATACCCCCTATCTATGCAACTATTATCGCTAGACTATTGAAATTTGGTAAGACGTCGGATAAAGTAAGTCCCTTTCCTATTGCCTATCACTTTTTAAAATCGGAAAAGGGGGCGTGGCATCTCCCATACAAATGGGATTTTTCATACCCTCTATCTATGCAACTTTTATCGCTAGACTACTGAAATTTGGTAAGACGCTGTATAAAGTAAGTCCCTTTTCTATTACCTATCACTTTTTGAAATCGGAAAACGGGGCGTGGCACCTCCCATACAAATGGGATCCTTCATACCCCCTATCTATGCAACTACTAACGCTAGACTACTGAAATTTGGTAAGACGTTGGATAAAGTAAGTCCCTTTCCTATTACCTATCACTTTTTGAAATCGGAAAAGGGGACGTGGCATCTCCCATACAAATGGGATCTTTCATACCCCCTATCTATGCAACTATTATCGCTAGACTACTGAAATTTGTTAAGACGTTGTATAAAGTAAGTCCCTTTCCTATTACCTATCACTTTTTAAAATCGGAAAACGGGGCGTAGCACCTCCCATACAAATGGGATCTTTCATACCCCCTATCTATGCAACTATTATCGCTAGACTACTGAAATTTGGTGAGACGTTGTATAAAGTAAGTCCCTTACCTATTACCTATCACTTTTTAAAATCGGAAAACGGGGCGTGGCACCTTCCATACAAATGGGATCTTTCATACCCCCTATCTATGCAACTATTATCGCTAGACTACTGAAATTTGGTAAGACGTTGTATAAAGTAAGTCCCTTTCCTATTACCTATCACTTTTTGAAATCGGAAAACGGGGTGTGGCACCACCCATACAATTGGGATCTTTCACATCCAATATCTATGCAACTGTTATCTCTAGAGTACTGAAATTTGGTGAGACGTTGTATAAAGTAAGTCCCTTACCTATTACCTATCACTTTTTAAAATCGGAAAACGGGGCGTGGCACCTTCCATACAAATGGGATCTTTCATACCCCCTATCTATGCAACTATTATCGCTAGACTACTGAAATTTGGTGAGACGTTGTATAAAGTAAGTCCCTTACCTATTACCTATCACTTTTTAAAATCGGAAAACGGGGCGTGGCACCTTCCATACAAATGGGATCTTTCATACCCCCTATCTATGCAACTATTATCGCTAGACTACTGAAATTTGGTAAGACGTTGTATAAAGTAAGTCCCTTTCCTATTACCTATCACTTTTTGAAATCGGAAAACGGGGTGTGGCATCTCCCATACAAATGGGATCTTTCATACCCCCTATCTATGCAACTATTATCGCTAGACTACTGAAATTTGTTAAGACGTTGTATAAAGTAAGTCCCTTTCCTATTACCTATCACTTTTTGAAATCGGAAAACGGGGTGTGGCACCTCCCATACAAATGGGATCTTTCATATCCCCTATCTATGCAACTATTATCGCTAGACTACTGAAATTTGGTAAGACGTTGTATAAAGTAAGTCCCTTTCCTATCACTGTTTGAAATCGGAAAACGGGGTGTGGCACCTCCCATACAAATGGAATCTTTCATATCCCCTATCTATGCAACTATTATCGTTAGACTACTGAAATTTGGTAAGACGTTGGATAAAGTAAGTCCCTTTCCTCTTACCTATCACTTTTTAAAATCGGAAAACGGGGCGCAGCACCTCCTATACAAATGGGATCTTTCATACCCCCTATCTATGCAACTATTATCGCTAGACTATTGAAATTTGGTAAGACGTCGGATAAAGTAAGTCCCTTTCCTATTGCCTATCACTTTTTAAAATCGGAAAAGGGGGCGTGGCATCTCCCATACAAATGGGATTTTTCATACCCTCTATCTATGCAACTTTTATCGCTAGACTACTGAAATTTGGTAAGACGCTGTATAAAGTAAGTCCCTTTCCTATTACCTATCACTTTTTGAAATCGGAAAACGGGGCGTGGCACCTCCCATACAAATGGGATCCTTCATACCCCCTATCTATGCAACTACTAACGCTAGACTACTGAAATTTGGTAAGACGTTGGATAAAGTAAGTCCCTTTCCTATTACCTATCACTTTTTGAAATCGGAAAAGGGGACGTGGCATCTCCCATACAAATGGGATCTTTCATACCCCCTATCTATGCAACTATTATCGCTAGACTACTGAAATTTGTTAAGACGTTGTATAAAGTAAGTCCCTTTCCTATTACCTATCACTTTTTAAAATCGGAAAACGGGGCGTAGCACCTCCCATACAAATGGGATCTTTCATACCCCCTATCTATGCAACTATTATCGCTAGACTACTGAAATTTGGTAAGACGTTGGATAAAGTAAGTCCCTTTATTATTACCTATCACTTTTTGAAATAGGAAAAGGGGGCGTGGCATCCCATACAAATGGGATCTTTCATACCCCCTATCTATGCAACTATTATCGCTAGACTACTGAAATTTGGTAAGACGTTGTATAAAGTAAGTCCCTTTCCTATTACCTATCACTTTTTGAAATCGGAAAACGGGGCGTGGCACCTCCCATACAAATGGGATCTTTCATACCCCCTATCTATGCAACTATTATCGCTAGACTACTGAAATTTGGTAAGACGTTGGATAAAGTAAGTCCCTTTATTATTACCTATCACTTTTTGAAATCGGAAAAGGGGGCGTGGCATCCCATACAAATGGGATCTTTCATACCCCCTATCTATGCAACTATTACCGCTAGACTACTGAAATTTGGTAAGACGTTGTATAAAGTAAGTCCCTTTCCTATTACCTATCACTTTTTAAAATCGGAAAACGGGGCGTAGCACCTCCCATACAAATGGGATCTTTCATACCCCCTATCTATGCAACGATTATAGCTAGACTACTGAAATTTGGTAAGACGTTGTATAAAGTAAGTCCCTTTCCTATTACCTATCACTTTTTGAAATCGGAAAACGGGGCGTGGCACCTCCCATACAAATGGGATCTTTCATACCCCCTATCTATGCAACGATTATCGCTAGACTACTGAATTTTGGTAAGACGTTGGATAAAGTAAGTCCCTTTCGTATTACCTGTCACTTTTTGAAATCGGAAAAGGGGGCGTGGCGTCTCCCATACAAATGGGATCTTTCATACCCCCTATCTATGCAACGATTATCGCTAGACTACTGAAATTTGGTAAGACGTTGTATAAAGTAAGTCCCTTTCCTATTACCTATCACTTTTTGAAATCGGAAAACGGGGCGTGGCACCTCCCATACAAATGGGATCTTTCATACCCCCTATCTATGCAACTATTATCGCTAGACTACTGAAATTTGGTAAGACGTTGGATAAAGTAAGTCCCTTTCCTATTACCTATCACTTTTTGAAATCGGAAAAGGGGGCGTGGCATCTCCCATACAAATGGGATCTTTCATAACCCCTATCTATGCAACTATTATCGCTAGACTACTGAAATTTGGTAAGACGTTGGATAAAGTAAGTCCCTTTCCTATTACCTATCACTTTTTAAAATCGGAAAACGGGGCGCAGCACCTCCTATACAAATGGGATCTTTCATACCCCCTATCTGTGCAACTATTATCGCTAGACTACTGAAATTTGGTAAGACGTTGGATAAAGTAAGTCCCTGTCCTATTACCTATCACTTTTTGAAATCGAAAAAGGGGGAGTGGCATCTCCCATACAAATGGGATCTTTCATACCCCCTATCTATGCAACTGTTATCGCTAGACTACTGAAATTTGGTAAGACGTTGGATAAAGTAAGTCCCTTTCCTATTACCTATCACTTTTTAAAAGCGGAAAACGGGGCGCAGCACCTCCTATACAAATGGGATCTTTCATACCCCCTATCTATGCAACTATTATCGCTAGACTACTGAAATTTGGTAAGACGTTGGATAAAGTAAGTCCCTGTCCTATTACCTATCACTTTTTGAAATCGGAAAAGGGGGCGTGGCATCTCCCATACAAATGGGATCTTTCATACCCCCTATCTATGCAACTATTATCGCTAGACTACTGAAATTTGGTAAGACGTTGGATAAAGTAAGCCCTGTCCTATTACCTATCACTTTTTGAAATCGGAAAAGGGGGCGTGGCATCTCCCATACAAATGGGATCTTTCATACCCCCTATCTATGCAACTATTATCGCTAGACTACTGAAATTTGGTAAGACGTTGTATAAAGTAAGTCCCTTTCCTATCACTTTTTGAAATCGGAAAACGGGGTGTGGCACCTCCCATACAAATGGGATCTTTCATATCCCCTATCTATGCAACTATTATCGTTAGACTACTGAAATTTGGTAAGACGTTGGATAAAGTAAGTCCCTTTCCTCTTACCTATCACTTTTTAAAATCGGAAAACGGGGCGCAGCACCTCCTATACAAATGGGATCTTTCATACCCCCTATCTATGCAACTATTATCGCTAGACTATTGAAATTTGGTAAGACGTCGGATAAAGTAAGTCCCTTTCCTATTGCCTATCACTTTTTAAAATCGGAAAAGGGGGCGTGGCATCTCCCATACAAATGGGATTTTTCATACCCTCTATCTATGCAACTTTTATCGCTAGACTACTGAAATTTGGTAAGACGCTGTATAAAGTAAGTCCCTTTCCTATTACCTATCACTTTTTGAAATCGGAAAACGGGGCGTGGCACCTCCCATACAAATGGGATCCTTCATACCCCCTATCTATGCAACTACTAACGCTAGACTACTGAAATTTGGTAAGACGTTGGATAAAGTAAGTCCCTTTCCTATTACCTATCACTTTTTGAAATCGGAAAAGGGGACGTGGCATCTCCCATACAAATGGGATCTTTCATACCCCCTATCTATGCAACTATTATCGCTAGACTACTGAAATTTGTTAAGACGTTGTATAAAGTAAGTCCCTTTCCTATTACCTATCACTTTTTAAAATCGGAAAACGGGGCGTAGCACCTCCCATACAAATGGGATCTTTCATACCCCCTATCTATGCAACTATTATCGCTAGACTACTGAAATTTGGTAAGACGTTGGATAAAGTAAGTCCCTTTATTATTACCTATCACTTTTTGAAATAGGAAAAGGGGGCGTGGCATCCCATACAAATGGGATCTTTCATACCCCCTATCTATGCAACTATTATCGCTAGACTACTGAAATTTGTTAAGACGTTGTATAAAGTAAGTCCCTTTCCTATTGGGATCTTTCATACCCCCTATCTATGCAACTATTATCGCTAGACTACTGAAATTTGTTAAGACGTTGTATAAAGTAAGTCCCTTACCTATTACCTATCACTTTTTAAAATCGGAAAACGGGGCGTGGCACCTTCCATACAAATGGGATCTTTCATACCCCCTATCTATGCAACTATTATCGCTAGACTACTGAAATTTGGTAAGACGTCGGATAAAGTAAGTCCTTTTATTATTACCTATCACTTTTTGAAATCGGAAAAGGGGGCGTGGCACCTCCCCCTATCTATGCAACTATTATCGCTAGACTACTGAAATTTGGTAAGACGTTGTATAAAGTGAATCCCTTTTCTATTACCTATCACTGTTGGAAATCCGAAAAGGGGGCGTGGCATCTCCCAAACAAATGGGATCTTTCATACCCCCTATCTATGCAACTGTTATCTCTAGAGTACTGAAATTTAGTAAGACGTTGTATAAAGTAAGTCCCTTTCCTATTACCTATCACTTTTTGAAATCGGAAAACGGGGTGTGGCACCACCCATACAAATGGGATCTTTCATATCCCCTATCTATGCAAATATTATCGCTAGACTACTGAAATTTGGTAAGACGTCGGATAAAGTAAGTCCCTTTATTATTACCTATCACTGTTGGAAATCGGAAAAGGGGGCGTGGCATCTCCCAAACAAATGGGATCTTTCATACCCCCTATCTATGCAACTATTATCGCTAGACTACTGAAATTTGTTAAGACGTTGTATAAAGTAAGTCCCTTTCCTATTACCTATCACTTTTTAAAATCGGAAAACGGGGCGTAGCACCTCCCATACAAATGGGATCTTTCATACCCCCTATCTATGCAACTATTATCGCTAGACTACTGAAATTTGGTAAGACGTTGGATAAAGTAAGTCCCTTTATTATTACCTATCACTTTTTGAAATAGGAAAAGGGGGCGTGGCATCCCATACAAATGGGATCTTTCATACCCCCTATCTATGCAACTATTATCGCTAGACTACTGAAATTTGGTAAGACGTTGTATAAAGTAAGTCCCTTTCCTATTACCTATCACTTTTTGAAATCGGAAAACGGGGCGTGGCACCTCCCATACAAATGGGATCTTTCATACCCCCTATCTATGCAACTATTATCGCTAGACTACTGAAATTTGGTAAGACGTTGGATAAAGTAAGTCCCTTTATTATTACCTATCACTTTTTGAAATCGGAAAAGGGGGCGTGGCATCCCATACAAATGGGATCTTTCATACCCCCTATCTATGCAACTATTACCGCTAGACTACTGAAATTTGGTAAGACGTTGGATAAAGTAAGTCCCTTTCCTATTACCTATCACTTTTTAAAATCGGAAAACGGGGCGCAGCACCTCCTATACAAATGGGATCTTTCATACCCCCTATCTGTGCAACTATTATCGCTAGACTACTGAAATTTGGTAAGACGTTGTATAAAGTAAGTCCCTTTCCTATTACCTATCACTTTTTGAAATCGGAAAACGGGGCGTGGCACCTCCCATACAAATGGGATCTTTCATACCCCCTATCTATGCAACGATTATCGCTAGACTACTGAATTTTGGTAAGACGTTGGATAAAGTAAGTCCCTTTCGTATTACCTGTCACTTTTTGAAATCGGAAAAGGGGGCGTGGCGTCTCCCATACAAATGGGATCTTTCATACCCCCTATCTATGCAACGATTATCGCTAGACTACTGAAATTTGGTAAGACGTTGTATAAAGTAAGTCCCTTTCCTATTACCTATCACTTTTTGAAATCGGAAAACGGGGCGTGGCACCTCCCATACAAATGGGATCTTTCATACCCCCTATCTATGCAACTATTATCGCTAGACTACTGAAATTTGGTAAGACGTTGGATAAAGTAAGTCCCTTTCCTATTACCTATCACTTTTTGAAATCGGAAAAGGGGGCGTGGCATCTCCCATACAAATGGGATCTTTCATAACCCCTATCTATGCAACTATTATCGCTAGACTACTGAAATTTGGTAAGACGTTGGATAAAGTAAGTCCCTTTCCTATTACCTATCACTTTTTAAAATCGGAAAACGGGGCGCAGCACCTCCTATACAAATGGGATCTTTCATACCCCCTATCTGTGCAACTATTATCGCTAGACTACTGAAATTTGGTAAGACGTTGGATAAAGTAAGTCCCTGTCCTATTACCTATCACTTTTTGAAATCGAAAAAGGGGGAGTGGCATCTCCCATACAAATGGGATCTTTCATACCCCCTATCTATGCAACTGTTATCGCTAGACTACTGAAATTTGGTAAGACGTTGGATAAAGTAAGTCCCTTTCCTATTACCTATCACTTTTTAAAAGCGGAAAACGGGGCGCAGCACCTCCTATACAAATGGGATCTTTCATACCCCCTATCTATGCAACTATTATCGCTAGACTACTGAAATTTGGTAAGACGTTGGATAAAGTAAGTCCCTGTCCTATTACCTATCACTTTTTGAAATCGGAAAAGGGGGCGTGGCATCTCCCATACAAATGGGATCTTTCATACCCCCTATCTATGCAACTATTATCGCTAGACTACTGAAATTTGGTAAGACGTTGGATAAAGTAAGCCCTGTCCTATTACCTATCACTTTTTGAAATCGGAAAAGGGGGCGTGGCATCTCCCATACAAATGGGATCTTTCATACCCCCTATCTATGCAACTATTATCGCTAGACTACTGAAATTTGGTAAGACGTTGTATAAAGTAAGTCCCTTTCCTATCACTTTTTGAAATCGGAAAACGGGGTGTGGCACCTCCCATACAAATGGGATCTTTCATATCCCCTATCTATGCAACTATTATCGTTAGACTACTGAAATTTGGTAAGACGTTGGATAAAGTAAGTCCCTTTCCTCTTACCTATCACTTTTTAAAATCGGAAAACGGGGCGCAGCACCTCCTATACAAATGGGATCTTTCATACCCCCTATCTATGCAACTATTATCGCTAGACTATTGAAATTTGGTAAGACGTCGGATAAAGTAAGTCCCTTTCCTATTGCCTATCACTTTTTAAAATCGGAAAAGGGGGCGTGGCATCTCCCATACAAATGGGATTTTTCATACCCTCTATCTATGCAACTTTTATCGCTAGACTACTGAAATTTGGTAAGACGCTGTATAAAGTAAGTCCCTTTCCTATTACCTATCACTTTTTGAAATCGGAAAACGGGGCGTGGCACCTCCCATACAAATGGGATCCTTCATACCCCCTATCTATGCAACTACTAACGCTAGACTACTGAAATTTGGTAAGACGTTGGATAAAGTAAGTCCCTTTCCTATTACCTATCACTTTTTGAAATCGGAAAAGGGGACGTGGCATCTCCCATACAAATGGGATCTTTCATACCCCCTATCTATGCAACTATTATCGCTAGACTACTGAAATTTGTTAAGACGTTGTATAAAGTAAGTCCCTTTCCTATTACCTATCACTTTTTAAAATCGGAAAACGGGGCGTAGCACCTCCCATACAAATGGGATCTTTCATACCCCCTATCTATGCAACTATTATCGCTAGACTACTGAAATTTGGTGAGACGTTGTATAAAGTAAGTCCCTTACCTATTACCTATCACTTTTTAAAATCGGAAAACGGGGCGTGGCACCTTCCATACAAATGGGATCTTTCATACCCCCTATCTATGCAACTATTATCGCTAGACTACTGAAATTTGGTAAGACGTCGGATAAAGTAAGTCCTTTTATTATTACCTATCACTTTTTGAAATCGGAAAAGGGGGCGTGGCACCTCCCATACAAATGGGATCTTTCATACCCCCTATCTATGCAACTATTATCGCTAGACTACTGAAATTTGGTAAGACGTTGTATAAAGTAAATCCCTTTCCTATTACCTATCACTGTTGGAAATCGGAAAAGGGGGCGTGGCATCTCCCAAACAAATGGGATCTTTCATACCCCCTATCTATGCAACTGTTATCTCTAGAGTACTGAAATTTAGTAAGACGTTGTATAAAGTAAGTCCCTTTCCTATTACCTATCACTTTTTGAAATCGGAAAACGGGGTGTGGCACCACCCATACAAATGGGATCTTTCATATCCCCTATCTATGCAAATATTATCGCTAGACTACTGAAATTTGGTAAGACGTCGGATAAAGTAAGTCCCTTTATTATTACCTATCACTGTTGGAAATCGGAAAAGGGGGCGTGGCATCTCCCAAACAAATGGGATCTTTCATACCCCCTATCTATGCAACTATTATCGCTAGACTACTGAAATTTGGTAAGACGTTGTATAAAGTAAGTCCCTTAACTATTACCTATCACTTTTTAAAATCGGAAAACGGGGCGTGGCACCTTCCATACAAATGGGATCTTTCATATCCCCTATCTATGCAAATATTATCGCTAGACTACTGAAATTTGGTAAGACGTTGTATAAAGTAAGTCCCTTACCTATTACCTATCACTTTTTAAAATCGGAAAACGGGGCGTGGCACCTTCCATACAAATGGGATCTTTCATAATCCCTATCTATGCAACTATTATCGCTAGACTACTGAAATTTGGTAAGACGTCGGATAAAGTAAGTCCCTTTATTATTACCTATCACTGTTGGAAATCGGAAAAGGGGGCGTGGCATCTCCCAAACAAATGGGATCTTTCATACCCCCTATCTATGCAACTGTTATCTCTAGAGTACTGAAATTTAGTAAGACGTTGTATAAAGTAAGTCCCTTTCCTATTACCTATCACTTTTTGAAATCGGAAAACGGGGTGTGGCACCACCCATACAAATGGGATCTTTCATATCCCCTATCTATGCAACTATTATCGCTAGACTACTGAAATTTGGTAAGACGTTGGATAAAGTAAGTCCCTTTCCTCTTACCTATCACTTTTTAAAATCGGAAAACGGGGCGCAGCACCTCCTATACAAATGGGATTTTCATACCCCCTATCTATGCAAATATTATCGCTAGACTACTGAAATTTGGTAAGACGTTGTATAAAGTAAGTCCCTTTCCTATTACCTATCACTTTTTAAAATCGGAAAACGGGGCGTAGCACCTCCCATACAAATGGGATTTTCATACCCCCTATCTATGCAAATATTATCGCTAGACTACTGAAATTTGGTAAGACGTCGGATAAAGTAAGTCCCTTTATTTTTACCTATCACTGTTGGAAATCGGAAAAGGGGGCGTGGCATCTCCCAAACAAATGGGATCTTCCATACCCCCTATTTATGCAACTGTTATCTCTAGAGTACTGAAATTTGGTAAGACGTCGGATAAAGTAAGTCCCTTTATTTTTACCTATCACTGTTGGAAATCGGAAAAGGGGGCGTGGCATCTCCCAAACAAATGGGATCTTTCATACCCCCTATCTATGCAACTGTTATCTCTAGAGTACTGAAATTTGGTAAGACGTTGGATAAAGTAAGTCCCTTTATTATTACCTATCACTGTTTGAAATCGGAAAAGGGGGCGTGGCATCTCCCAAACAAATGGGATCTTTCATACCCCCTATCTATGCAACTGTTATCTCTAGAGTACTGAAATTTGGTAAGACGTTGGATAAAGTAAGTCCCTTACCTATTACCTATCACTTTTTAAAATCGGAAAACGGGGCGTGGCACCTTCCATACAAATGGGATCTTTCATACCCCCTATCTATGCAACTATTATCGCTAGACTACTGAAATTTGGTGAGACGTTGTATAAAGTAAGTCCCTTACCTATTACCTATCCCTTTTTAAAATCGGAAAACGGGGCGTAGCACCTCCCATACAAATGGGATCTTTCATACCCCCTATCTATGCAACTATTATCGCTAGACTACTGAAATTTGGTAAGACGTTGAATAAAGTAAGTCCCTTTCCTATTACCTATCACTTTTTGAAATCTGAAAACGGGGCGTAGCACCTCCCATACAAATGGGATCCTTCATACCCCCTATCTATGCAACTATTATCGCTAGACTACTCAAAATTGGTAAGACGTTGAATAAAGTAAGTCCCTTTCCTATTACCTATCACTTTTTGAAATCTGAAAACGGGGCGTAGCACCTCCCATACAAATGGGATCCTTCATACCCCCTATCTATGCAACTATTATCGCTAGACTACTCAAAATTGGTAAGACGTTGAATAAAGTAAGTCCCTTTCCTATTACCTATCACTTTTTGAAATCTGAAAACGGGGCGTAGCACCTCCCATACAAATGGGATCTTTCATACCCCCTATCTATGCAACTGTTATCTCTAGAGTACTGAAATTTAGTAAGACGTTGTATAAAGTAAGTCCCTTTCCTATTACCTATCACTTTTTGAAATCGGAAAACGGGGTGTGGCACCACCCATACAAATGGGATCTTTCATATCCCCTATCTATGCAACTATTATCGCTAGACTACTGAAATTTGGTAAGACGTTGGATAAAGTAAGTCCCTTACCTATTACCTATCACTTTTTAAAATCGGAAAACGGGGCGTGGCACCTTCCATACAAATGGGATCTTTCATACCCCCTATCTATGCAACTATTATCGCTAGACTACTGAAATTTGATAAGACGTTGTATAAAGTAAGTCCCTTTCCTATTACCTATCACTTTTTAAAATCGGAAAACGGGGCGTAGCACCTCCCATACAAATGGGATTTTCATACCCCCTATCTATGCAACTGTTATCTCTAGAGTACTGAAATTTAGTAAGACGTTGTATAAAGTAAGTCCCTTTCCTATTACCTATCACTTTTTGAAATCGGAAAACGGGGTGTGGCACCACCCATACAAATGGGATCTTTCATATCCCCTATCTATGCAACTATTATCGCTAGACTACTGAAATTTGGTAAGACGTTGGATAAAGTAAGTCCCTTTTCTATTACCTATCACTTTTTAAAATCGGAAAACGGGGCGTAGCACCTCCCATACAAATGGGATCTTTCATACCCCCTATCTATGCAACTATTATCGCTAGACTACTGAAATTTGGTAAGACGTTGAATAAAGTAAGTCCCTTTCCTATTACCTATCACTTTTTGAAATCTGAAAACGGGGCGTAGCACCTCCCATACAAATGGGATCTTTCATACCCCCTATCTATGCAACTGTTATCTCTAGAGTACTGAAATTTAGTAAGACGTTGTATAAAGTAAGTCCCTTTCCTATTACCTATCACTTTTTGAAATCGGAAAACGGGGTGTGGCACCACCCATACAAATGGGATCTTTCATATCCCCTATCTATGCAACTATTATCGCTAGACTACTGAAATTTGGTAAGACGTTGGATAAAGTAAGTCCCTTACCTATTACCTATCACTTTTTAAAATCGGAAAACGGGGCGTGGCACCTTCCATACAAATGGGATCTTTCATACCCCCTATCTATGCAACTATTATCGCTAGACTACTGAAATTTGATAAGACGTTGTATAAAGTAAGTCCCTTTCCTATTACCTATCACTTTTTAAAATCGGAAAACGGGGCGTAGCACCTCCCATACAAATGGGATTTTCATACCCCCTATCTATGCAAATATTATCGCTAGACTACTGAAATTTGGTAAGACGTCGGATAAAGTAAGTCCCTTTATTTTTACCTATCACTGTTGGAAATCGGAAAAGGGGGCGTGGCATCTCCCAAACAAATGGGATCTTTCATACCCCCTATCTATGCAACTGTTATCTCTAGAGTACTGAAATTTGGTAAGACGTTGGATAAAGTAAGTCCCTTTATTATTACCTATCACTGTTTGAAATCGGAAAAGGGGGCGTGGCATCTCCCAAACAAATGGGATCTTTCATACCCCCTATCTATGCAACTGTTATCTCTAGAGTACTGAAATTTGGTAAGACGTTGGATAAAGTAAGTCCCTTACCTATTACCTATCACTTTTTAAAATCGGAAAACGGGGCGTGGCACCTTCCATACAAATGGGATCTTTCATACCCCCTATCTATGCAACTATTATCGCTAGACTACTGAAATTTGGTGAGACGTTGTATAAAGTAAGTCCCTTACCTATTACCTATCACTTTTTAAAATCGGAAAACGGGGCGTGGCACCTTCCATACAAATGGGATCTTTCATACCCCCTATCTATGCAACTATTATCGCTAGACTACTGAAATTTGGTAAGACGTTGAATAAAGTAAGTCCCTTTCCTATTACCTATCACTTTTTGAAATCTGAAAACGGGGCGTAGCACCTCCCATACAAATGGGATCCTTCATACCCCCTATCTATGCAACTATTATCGCTAGACTACTCAAAATTGGTAAGACGTTGGATAAAGTAAGTCCCTTACCTATTACCTATCACTTTTTAAAATCGGAAAACGGGGCGTGGCACCTTCCATACAAATGGGATCTTTCATAATCCCTATCTATGCAACTATTATCGCTAGACTACTGAAATTTGGTAAGACGTTGTATAAAGTAAGTCCCTTTCCTATTACCTATCGCTTTTTGAAATCGGAAAACGGGGCGTGGCACCTCCCATACAAATGGGATCTTTCATACCCCCTACCTATGCAACTATTATCGCTAGACTACTGAAATTTGGTAAGACGTCGGATAAAGTAAGTCCTTTTATTATTACCTATCACTTTTTGAAATCGGAAAAGGGGGCGTGGCACCTCCCATACAAATGGGATCTTTCATACCCCCTATCTATGCAACTATTATCGCTAGACTACTGAAATTTGGTAAGACGTTGTATAAAGTAAATCCCTTTCCTATTACCTATCACTTTTTGAAATCGGAAAACGGGGTGTGGCACCACCCATACAATTGGGATCTTTCACATCCAATATCTATGCAACTGTTATCTCTAGAGTACTGAAATTTGGTGAGACGTTGTATAAAGTAAGTCCCTTACCTATTACCTATCACTTTTTTAAATCGGAAAAGGGGGCGTGGCATCTCCCATACAAATGAGATCTTTCATACTCAATATATGGAGCTTTTAATGCTAGACTACTAAATTTTAGTAAGGCGTTGAATAAAGTAAGTCCCTTCCCCATTATCTATAACTTTTTAAAATCGGAAAACGAGGCGTGGCACCTCCCATACAAATGGGATTTTTATACCCTCTATCTATGCAACTATTATCGCTAGACTACTGAAATTTGGTAAGATGTTGTATAAAGTAAGTCCTTTCCCCATTAACTATAACTTTTTGAAATCGGAAAGGGGGCGTGGCATCTCCCATACAAATGGGATCTCTCATACATACCCCCTATCTATGCAACTATTATCGCTAGACTACTGAAATTTGGTAAGATGTTGTATAAAGTAAGTCCCTTTCCTATTACCTATAACTTTTTTAAATCGGAAAAGGGGGCGTGGCATCTCCCATACAAATGAGATCTTTCATACTCAATATATGGAGCTTTTAATGCTAGACTACTAAATTTTAGTAAGGCGTTGAATAAAGTAAGTCCCTTCCCCATTATCTATAACTTTTTAAAATCGGAAAACGAGGCGTGGCACCTCCCATACAAATGGGCTTTTTTTATATCCCCTATCTATGCAACTATTATCGCTAGACTACTGAAATTTGGTAAGATGTTGTATAAAGTAAGTCCCTTTCCTATTACCTATAACTTTTTGAAATCGGAAAAGGGGGCGTGGCATCTCCCATACAAATGAGATCTTTCATACTCAATATATAGAGCTTTTAATGCTAGACTACTAAATTTTAGTAAGGCGTTGAATAAAGTAAGTCCCTTCCCCATTATCTATAACTTTTTGAAATCGGAAAAGGGGGCGTGGCATCTCCCATACAAATGGGATCTTTCATACCTCTATCTATGCAACTATTATCGCTAGACTACTGAAATTTGGTAAGACGTTGTATAAAGTAAGTCCCTTTCCTAATACCTATCCCGTTTTGAAATCGGAAAAGGGGGCGTGGCACCTCCCATACAAATGGGCTTTTTTTATATCCCCTATCTATGCAACTATTATCGCTAGACTACTGAAATTTGGTAAGATGTTGTTTAAAGTAAGTCCCTTTCCTATTACCTATAACTTTTTTAAATCGGAAAAGGGGGCGTGGCATCTCCCATACAAATGAGATCTTTCATACTCAATATATGGAGCTTTTAATGCTAGACTACTAAATTTTAGTAAGGCGTTGAATAAAGTAAGTCCCTTCCCCATTATCTATAACTTTTTAAAATCGGAAAACGAGGCGTGGCACCTCCCATACAAAAGGGGTTTTTATATCCCCTATCTATGCAACTATTATCGCTAGACTACTGAAATTTGGTAAGATGTTGTATAAAGTAAGTTCCTTTCCTATTACCTATAACTTTTTGAAATCGGAAAAGGGGGCGTGGCATCTCCCATACAAATGGGATCTTTCATACCCCCTATCTATGCAACTATTATCGCTAGACTACTGAAATTTGGTAAGACGTTGTATAAAGTAAGTCCCTTTCCTAATACCTATCCCGTTTTGAAATCGGAAAAAGGGGCGTGGCATCTCCCATACAAATGAGATCTTTCGTACTCAATATATGGAGCTTTTAATGCTAGACTTCTAAATTTTAGTAAGGCGTTGTATAAAGTAAGTCCCTTCCCCATTACCTATAACTTTTTAAAATCGGAAAACGAGGCGTGGCACCTCCCATACAAATGAGATTTTTATACCCTCTATCTATGCAACTATTATCGCTAGACTACTGAAATTTGGTAAGATGTTGTATAAAGTAAGTCCTTTCCCCATTAACTATAACTTTTTGAAATCGGAAAGGGGGCGTGGCATCTCCCATACAAATGGGATCTCTCATACATACCCCCTATCTATGCAACTATTATCGCTAGACTACTGAAATTTGGTAAGACGTTGGATGAAGTAAGTCCCTTTCCTATTACCTATCACATTTTCAAATCGGAAAAGGGGGCGTGGCACCTCCCATACAAATGGGATCTTTTATACCCCCTATCTATGCAACTATTATCGCTAGACTACTGAAATTTGGTAAGACGTTGTATAAAGTAAGTCCCTTTCCTATTACCTATCACTTTTTGAAATCGGAAAAGGGGGCGTGGCATCTCCCATACAAATGGGATCTTTGATACATACCCCCTATCTATGCAACTATTATCGCTAGACTACTGAAATTTGGTAAGACGTTGTATAAAGTAAGTCCCTTTCCTATTACCTATCACTTTTTGAAACCGGAAAAGGGGGCGTGGCACCTCCCATACAAATGAGAACTTTCATACTCAATCTCTTTGGAGGTATTAATGCTAGACTACTAAATTTTAGTAAGGCGTTGTATAAAGTAAGTCCCTTTTATCTATGCAACTATTATCGCTAGACTACTGAAATTTGGTAAGACGTTGTATAAAGTAAGTAAGTCCCTTTCCTATTACCTATCACTTTTTGAAATCGGAAAAGGGGGCGTGGCATCTACCATACAAATGGGATCTTTCATACATACCCCCTATCTATGCAACTATTATCGCTAGAGTACTGAAATTTGGTAAGACGTTGTATAAAGTAAGTCCCTTTCCTATTACCTATCACTTTTTGAAATCGGAAAAGGGGGCGTGGCATCTCACATACAAATGGGATCTTTCATACTCAATATATGGAGCTTTTAATGCTAGACTACTAAATTTTAGTAAGATGTTGTATAAAGTAAGTCCCTTTCCTAATACCTATAACTTTTTGAAATCGGAAAAGGGGGCGTGGCATCTACCATACAAATGGGATCTTTCATTTATACCCCCTATCTATGCAATTATTATCGCTAGACTACTGAAATTAGGTGATACGTTGTATAAAGTAAGTCCCTTTCCTATTACCTATCACTTTTTAAAATCGGAAAACGGGGCGTGGCACCTCCCATACAAATGGGATTTTTATACCCCCTATCTATGCAACTATTATCGCTAGACTACTGAAATTTGGTAAGACGTTGTATAAAGTAAGTCCCTTTCCTATTACCTATCACTTTTTGAAACCGGAAAAGGGGGCGTGGCACCTCCCATACAAATGAGAACTTTCATACTCAATCTCTTTGGAGGTATTAATGCTAGACTACTAAATTTTAGTAAGGCGTTGTATAAAGTAAGTCCCTTTTATCTATGCAACTATTATCGCTAGACTACTGAAATTTGGTAAGACGTTGTATAAAGTAAGTAAGTCCCTTTCCTATTACCTATCACTTTTTGAAATCGGAAAAGGGGGCGTGGCATCTACCATACAAATGGGATCTTTCATACATACCCCCTATCTATGCAATTATTATCGCTAGACTACTGAAATTAGGTGATACGTTGTATAAAGTAAGTCCCTTTCCTATTACCTATCACTTTTTAAAATCGGAAAACGGGGCGTGGCACCTCCCATACAAATGGGATTTTTATACCCCCTATCTATGCAACTATTATCGCTAGACTACTGAAATTAGGTAAGATGTTGTATAAAGTAAGTCCCTTTCCTAATACCTATAACTTTTTGAAATCGGAAAAGGGGGCGTGGCATCTACCATACAAATGGGATCTTTCATACATACCCCCTATCTATGCAACTATTATCGCTAGAGTACTGAAATTTGGTAAGACGTTGTATAAAGTAAGTCCCTTTCCTATTACCTATCACTTTTTGAAATCGGAAAAGGGGGCGTGGCATCTCACATACAAATGGGATCTTTCATACTCAATATATGGAGCTTTTAATGCTAGACTACTAAATTTTAGTAAGATGTTGTATAAAGTAAGTCCCTTTCCTAATACCTATAACTTTTTGAAATCGGAAAAGGGGGCGTGGCATCTACCATACAAATGGGATCTTTCATACATACCCCCTATCTATGCAACTATTATCGCTAGACTACTGAAATTTGGTAAGACGTTGTATAAAGTAAGTCCCTTCCCCATTACTATAACTTTTTGAAATCGGAAAAGGGGGCGTGGCATCTCCCATACAAATGGGATCTTTCATACATACCCCCTATCTATGCAATTATTATCGCTAGACTACTGAAATTAGGTGATACGTTGTATAAAGTAAGTCCCTTTCCTATTACCTATCACTTTTTAAAATCGGAAAACGGGGCGTGGCACCTCCCATACAAATGGGATTTTTATACCCCCTATCTATGCAACTATTATCGCTAGACTACTGAAATTAGGTAAGATGTTGTATAAAGTAAGTCCCTTTCCTAATACCTATAACTTTTTGAAATCGGAAAAGGGGGCGTGGCATCTACCATACAAATGGGATCTTTCATACATACCCCCTATCTATGCAATTATTATCGCTAGACTACTGAAATTAGGTGATACGTTGTATAAAGTAAGTCCCTTTCCTATTACCTATCACTTTTTAAAATCGGAAAACGGGGCGTGGCACCTCCCATACAAATGGGATTTTTATACCCCCTATCTATGCAATTATTATCGCTAGACTACTGAAATTAGGTGATACGTTGTATAAAGTAAGTCCCTTTCCTATTACCTATCACTTTTTAAAATCGGAAAACGGGGCGTGGCACCTCCCATACAAATGGGATTTTTATACCCCCTATCTATGCAACTATTATCGCTAGACTACTGAAATTTGGTAAGACGTTGTATAAAGTAAGTCCCTTTCCTAATACCTATAACTTTTTGAAATCGGAAAAGGGGGCATGGCATCTCCCATACAAATGGGATCTTTCATACATACCCCCTATCTATGCAATTATTATCGCTAGACTACTGAAATTAGGTGACACGTTGTATAAAGTAAGTCCCTTTCCTATTACCTATCACTTTTTAAAATCGGAAAACGGGGCTTGGCACCTCCCATACAAATGGGATTTTTATACCCCCTATCTATGCAACTATTATCGCTAGACTACTGAAATTAGGTAAGATGTTGTATAAAGTAAGTCCCTTTCCTAATACCTATAACTTTTTGAAATCGGAAAAGGGGGCGTGGCATCTACCATACAAATGGGATCTTTCATACATACCCCCTATCTATGCAACTATTATCGCTAGACTACTGAAATTTGGTAAGACGTTGTATAAAGTAAGTCCCTTTCCTATTACCTATCACTTTTTAAAATCGGAAAACGGGGCGTGGCACCTCCCATACAAATGGGATTTTTATACCCCCTATCTATGCAACTATTATCGCTAGACTACTGAAATTAGGTAAGATGTTGTATAAAGTAAGTCCCTTTCCTAATACCTATAACTTTTTGAAATCGGAAAAGGGGGCGTGGCATCTACCATACAAATGGGATCTTTCATACATATCTATCTATGCAACTATTATCGCTAAACTACTGAAATTTGGTAAGACGTTGTATAAAGTAAGTCCTTTCCCCATTAACTATAACTTTTTGAAATCGGAAAGGGGGCGTGGCCTCTCCCATACAAATGGGATCTCTCATACATACCCCCTATCTATGCAACTATTAACTCTAGACTACTGAAATTTGGTAAGACGTTGTATAAAGTAAGTCCCTTTCCTATTACCTATCACTTTTTGAAATCGGAAAATCAAGCGTGGCATCTCCCTTACAAATGGGATTTTTCACACCCCCTCTCTATGCAACTATTATCGCTAGACTACTGAAATTTGGTAAGACGTTGTACAAAGTAAGTCCCTTTCCTATTACCTATCACTTTTTGAAATCGGAAAAGGGGGCGTGGCATCTCACATACAAATGGGATCTTTCATACTCAATATATGGAGCTTTTAATGCTAGACTACTAAATTGTAGTAAGGCGTTTAATAAAGTAAGTCCCTTCCCCATTACCTATTACTTTTTAAAATCGGAAAACGAGGCGTGGCACCTCCCATACAAATGGGCTTCTTTTATATCCCCTATCTATGCAACTATTTTTAAAATCGGAAAACGAGGCGTGGCACCTCCCATACAAATGGGCTTCTTTTATATCCCCTATCTATGCAACTATTATCGCTAGACTACTGAAATTTGGTAAGATGTTGTATAAAGTAAGTCCCTTTCCTATTACCTATAACTTTTTGAAATCGGAAAAGGGGGCGTGGCATCTCCCATACAAATGAGATCTTTCATACTCAATATATGGAGCTTTTAATGCTAGACTACTAAATTTTATTAAGGCGCTGAATAAAGTAAGTCCCTTCCCCATTATCTATAACTTTTTAAAATCGGAAAACGAGGCGTGGCACCTCCCATACAAATGGGATTTTTATATCCCCTATCTATGCAACTATTATCGCTAGACTACTGAAATTTGGTAAGATGTTGTATAAAGTAAGTCCCTTTCCTATTACCTATAACTTTTTGAAATCGTAAAAGGGGGCGTGGCATCTCCCATACAAATGGGATCTTTCATACCCCCTATCTATGCAACTATTATCGCTAGACTACTGAAATTTGGTAAGACGTTGGATGAAGTGAGTCCCTTTCCTATTACCTATCACTTTTTAAAATCGGAAAAGGGGGCGTGGCACCTCCCATACAAATGGGATCTTTTATACCCCCTATCTATGCAACTATTATCGCTAGACTACTGAAATTTGGTAAGACGTTGTATAAAGTAAGTCCCTTTCCTATTACCTATCACTTTTTGAAATCGGAAAAGGGGGCGTGGCATCTCCCATACAAATGGGATCTTTCATACATACCCCCTATCTATGCAACTATTATCGCTAGACTACTGAAATTTGGTAAGACGTTGTATAAAGTAAATCCCTTCCCCATTACCTATAACTTTTTGAAATCGGAAAAGGGGGCGTGGCATCTCCCATACAAATGGGATCTCTCATACATACCCCCTATCTATGCAACTATTATCGCTAGACTACTGAAATTTGGTAAGACGTTGGATGAAGTAAGTCCCTTTCCTATTACCTATAACTTTTTGAAATCGGAAAAGGGGGCGTGGCACCTCCCATACAAATGGGATCTTTTATACCCCCTATCTATGCAACTATTATCGCTAGACTACTGAAATTTGCTAAGACGTTGTATAAAGTAAGTCCCTTTCCCATTACCTATCACTTTTTGAAATCGGAAAAGGGGGCGTGGCATCTCCCATACAAATGGGATCTTTCATACATACGCCCTATCTATGCAACTATTATCGCTAGACTACTGAAATTTGGTAAGACGTTGTATAAAGTAAGTCCCTTTCCTATTACCTATCACTTTTTGAAACCGGAAAAGGGGGCGTGGCACCTCCCATACACATGAGAACTTTCATACTCAATCTCTTTGGAGGTATTAATGCTAGACTACTAAATTTTAGTAAGGCGTTGTATAAAGTAAGTCCCTTTATCTATGCAAGTATTATCGCTAGACTACTGAAATTTGGTAAGACGTTGTATAAAGTAAGTAAGTCCCTTTCCTATTACCTATAACTTTTTGAAATCGGAAAAGGGGGCGTGGCACCTCCCATACAAATGGGATCTTTTATACCCCCTATCTATGCAACTATTATCGCTAGACTACTGAAATTTGCTAAGACGTTGTATAAAGTAAGTCCCTTTCCCATTACCTATCACTTTTTGAAATCGGAAAAGGGGGCGTGGCATCTCCCATACAAATGGGATCTTTCATACATACGCCCTATCTATGCAACTATTATCGCTAGACTACTGAAATTTGGTAAGACGTTGTATAAAGTAAGTCCCTTTCCTATTACCTATCACTTTTTGAAACCGGAAAAGGGGGCGTGGCACCTCCCATACACATGAGAACTTTCATACTCAATCTCTTTGGAGGTATTAATGCTAGACTACTAAATTTTAGTAAGGCGTTGTATAAAGTAAGTCCCTTTATCTATGCAAGTATTATCGCTAGACTACTGAAATTTGGTAAGACGTTGTATAAAGTAAGTAAGTCCCTTCCCCATTACCTATAACTTTTTGAAATCGGAAAAGGGGGCGTGGCATCTCCCATACAAATGGGATCTTTCATACATACCCCCTATCTATGCAATTATTATCGCTAGACTACTGAAATTAGGTGATACGTTGTATAAAGTAAGTCCCTTTCCTATTACCTATAACTTTTTGAAATCGGAAAAGGGGGCGTGGCACCTCCCATACAAATGGGATCTTTCATACCCCCTATCTATGCAACTATTATCGCTAAACTACTGAAATTTGGTAAGACGTTGTATAAAGTAAGTGCCTTTCCTATTACCTATCACTTTCTGAAATCGGAAAACGGGGCTTGGCACCTCCCATACCAATGGGATCTTTCATACATACCCCCTATCTATGCAACTATTATCGCTAGACTACTGAAATTTGGTAAGATGTTGTATAAAGTAAGTCCCTTTCCTATTACCTATAACTTTTTGAAATCGGAAAAGGGGGCGTGGCATCTCCCAAAGTGCCTTTCCTATTACCTATCACTTTCTGAAATCGGAAAACGGGGCTTGGCACCTCCCATACCAATGGGATCTTTCATACATACCCCCTATCTATGCAACTATTATCGCTAGACTACTGAAATTTGGTAAGATGTTGTATAAAGTAAGTCCCTTCCCCATTATCTATAACTTTTTAAAATCGGAAAACGAGGCGTGGCACCTCCCATACAAATGGGATTTTTATATCCCCTATCTATGCAACTATTATCGCTAGACTACTGAAATTTGGTAAGTAAATTCCTTTCCTATTACCTATCACTTTTTAAAATCGGAAAACGGGGCGTGGCACCTCCCATACAAATGGGAACATTCATACCCCCTATCTATCAAACTATTATCGCTAGACTACTGAAATTTGGTAAGATGTTGTATAAAGTAAGTCCCTTTCCTATTACCTATAACTTTTTGAAATCGGAAAAGGGGGCGTGGCATCTCCCATACAAATGAGATCTTTCATACTCAATATATAGAGCTTTTAATGCTAGACTACTAAATTTTAGTAAGGCGTTGAATAAAGTAAGTCCCTTCCCCATTATCTATAACTTTTTGAAATCGGAAAACGAGGCGTGGCACCTCCCATACAAATGGGATTTTTATATCCCCTATCTATGCAACTATTATCGCTAGACTACTGAAATTTGGTAAGTAAATTCCTTTCCTATTACCTATCACTTTTTAAAATCGGAAAACGGGGCGTGGCACCTCCCATACAAATGGGAACATTCATACCCCCTATCTATCAAACTATTATCGCTAGACTACTGAAATTTGGTAAGATGTTGTATAAAGTAAGTCCCTTTCCTAGTACCTATAACTTTTTGAAATCGGAAAAGGGGGCGTGGCATCTCCCATACAAATGAGATCTTTCATACTCAATATATGGAGCTTTTAATGCTAGACTACTAAATTTTAGTAAGGCGTTGAATAAAGTAAGTCCCTTCCCCATTATCTATAACTTTTTAAAATCGGAAAACGAGGCGTGGCACCTCCCATACAAATGGGATTTTTATATCCCCTATCTATGCAACTATTATCGCTAGACTACTGAAATTTGGTAAGTAAATTCCTTTCCTATTACCTATCACTTTTTAAAATCGGAAAACGGGGCGTGGCACCTCCCATACAAATGGGAACATTCATACCCCCTATCTATCAAACTATTATCGCTAGACTACTGAAATTTGGTAAGATGTTGTATAAAGTAAGTCCCTTTCCTAGTACCTATAACTTTTTGAAATCGGAAAAGGGGGCGTGGCATCTCCCATACAAATGAGATCTTTCATACTCAATATATGGAGCTTTTAATGCTAGACTACTAAATTTTAGTAAGGCGTTGAATAAAGTAAGTCCCTTCCCCATTATCTATAACTTTTTAAAATCGGAAAACGAGGCGTGGCACCTCCCATACAAATGGGATTTTTATATCCCCTATCTATGCAACTATTATCGCTAGACTACTGAAATTTGGTAAGATGTTGTATAAAGTAAGTCCCTTTCCTATTACCTATTACTTTTTGAAATCGGAAAAGGGGGCGTGGCATCTCCCATACAAATGAGATCTTTCATACTCAATATATGGAGCTTTTAATGCTAGACTACTAAATTTTAGTAAGGCGTTGAATAAAGTAAGTCCCTTCCCCATTATCTATAACTTTTTGAAATCGGAAAACGAGGCGTGGCACCTCCCATACAAATGGGATTTTTATACCCTCTATCTATGCAACTATTATCGCTAGACTACTGAAATTTGGTAAGATGTTGTATAAAGTAAGTCCCTTTCCTATTACCTATAACTTTTTGAAATCGGAAAAAGGGGCGTGGCATCTCCCATACAAATGGGATCTTTCATACCCCCTATCTATGCAACTATTTTCCCTAGACTACTGAAATCTGGTCAGACGTTGTATAAAGTAAGTCCCTTTCCTATTACTTATCACTTTTTGAAATCGGAAAAGGGGGCGCGGCATCTCACATACAAATGGGATCTTTTATACTCAATATATGGAGCTTTTAATGCTAGACTACTAAATTGTAGTAAGGCGTTGAATAAAGTAAGTCCCTTCCCCATTACCTATAACTTTTTAAAATCGGAAAACGAGGCGTGGCACCTCCCATACAAATGGGCTTCTTTTATATCCCCTATCTATGCAACTATTATCGCTAGACTACTGAAATTTGGTAAGATGTTGTATAAAGTAAGTCCCTTTCCTATTACCTATAACTTTTTGAAATCGGAAAAGGGGGCGTGGCATCTCCAATACAAATGAGATCTTTCATACTCAATATATGGAGCTTTTAATGCTAGACTACTAAATTTTAGTAAGGCGTTGAATAAAGTAAGTCCCTTCCCTATTATCTATAACTTTTTAAAATCGGAAAACGAGGCGTGGCACCTCCCATACAAATGGGATTTTTATATCCCCTAGCTATGCAACTATTATCGCTAGACTACTGAAATTTGGTAAGATGTTGTATAAAGTAAGTCCCTTTCCTATTACCTATAACTTTTTGAAATCGTAAAAGGGGGCGTGGCATCTCCCATACAAATGGGATCTTTCATACCCCCTATCTATGCAACTATTATCGCTAGACTACTGAAATTTGGTAAGACGTTGGATGAAGTAAGTCCCTTTCCTATTACCTATCACTTTTTAAAATCGGAAAAGGGGGCGTGGCACCTCCCATACAAATGGGATCTTTTATACCCCCTATCTATGCAACTATTATCGCTAGACTACTGAAATTTGGTAAGACGTTGTATAAAGTAAGTCCCTTTCCTATTACCTATCACTTTTTGAAATCGGAAAAGGGGGCGTGGCATCTCCCATACAAATGGGATCTTTCATACATACCCCCTATCTATGCAACTATTATCGCTAGACTACTGAAATTTGGTAACACGTTGTATAAAGTAAATCCCTTCCCCATTACCTATAACTTTTTGAAATCGGAAAAGGGGGCGTGGCATCTCCCATACAAATGGGATCTCTCATACATACCCCCTATCTATGCAACTATTATCGCTAGACTACTGCAATTTGGTAAGACGTTGGATGAAGTAAGTCCCTTTCCTATTACCTATAACTTTTTGAAATCGGAAAAGGGGGCGTGGCACCTCCCATACAAATGGGATCTTTTATACCCCCTATCTATGCAACTATTATCGCTAGACTACTGAAATTTGCTAAGACGTTGTATAAAGTAAGTCCCTTTCCCATTACCTATCACTTTTTGAAATCGGAAAAGGGGGCGTGGCATCTCCCATACAAATGGGATCTTTCATACATACGCCCTATCTATGCAACTATTATCGCTAGACTACTGAAATTTGGTAAGACGTTGTATAAAGTAAGTCCCTTTCCTATTACCTATCACTTTTTAAAATCGGAAAACGGGGCGTGGCACCTCCCATACAAATGGGATTTTTATACCCCCTATCTATGCAACTATTATCGCTAGACTACTGAAATTAGGTAAGATGTTGTTTAAAGTAAGTCCCTTTCCTAATACCTATAACTTTTTGAAATCGGAAAAGGGGGCGTGGCATCTACCATACAAATGGGATCTTTCATACATACCCCCTATCTATGCAACTGTTATCTCTAGAGTACTGAAATTTGGTAAGACGTTGTATAAAGTAAGTCCCTTTCCTGTTACCTATCACTTTTTGAAATCGGAAAAGGGGGGCGTGGCACCTCCCATACAAATGGGATCTTTCATACCCCCTATCTATGCAACTATTATCGCTAAACTACTGAAATTTGGTAAGACGTTGTATAAAGTAAGTCCTTTCCCCATTAACTATAACTTTTTGAAATCGGAAAAGGGGGCGTGGCATCTACCATACAAATGGGATCTTTCATACATACCCCCTATCTATGCAACTATTATCGCTAGACTACTGAAATTTGGTAAGACGTTGTATAAAGTAAGTCCCTTTCCTATTACCTATCACTTTTTGAAATCGGAAAAGGGGGGCGTGGCACCTCCCATACAAATGGGATCTTTCATACCCCCTATTATCGCTAGACTACTGAAATTTGCTAAGACGTTGTATAAAGTAAGTCCCTTTCCCTTTACCTATCACTTTTTGAAATCGGAAAAGGGGGCGTGGCATCTCCCATACAAATGGGATCTTTCATACATACCCCCTATCTATGCAACTATTATCGCTAGACTACTGAAATTTGGTAAGACGTTGTATAATGTAAGTCCCTTTCCTATTACCTATCACTTTTTAAAATCGGAAAACGGGGCGTGGCACCTCCCATACAAATGGGATTTTTATACCCCCTATCTATGCAACTATTATCGCTAGACTACTGAAATTAGGTAAGATGTTGTATAAAGTAAGTCCCTTTCCTAATACCTATAACTTTTTGAAATCGGAAAAGGGGGCGTGGCATCTACCATACAAATGGGATCTTTCATACATACCCCCTATCTATGCAACTATTATCGCTAGACTACTGAAATTTGGTAAGACGTTGTATAAAGTAAGTCCCTTTCCTATTACCTATCACTTTTTGAAATCGGAAAAGGGGGGCGTGGCACCTCCCATACAAATGGGATCTTTCATACCCCCTATCTATGCAACTATTATCGCTAGACTACTGAAATTTGGTAAGACGTTGTATAAAGTAAGTCCCTTCCCCATTAACTATAACTTTTTGAAATCGGAAAGGGGGCGTGGCCTCTCCCATACAAATGGGATCTCTCATACATACCCCCTATCTATGCAACTATTAACTCTAGACTACTGAAATTTGGTAAGACGTTGTATAAAGTAAGTCCCTTCCCCATTACCTATTACTTTTTAAAATCGGAAAACGAGGCGTGGCACCTCCCATACAAATGGGCTTCTTTTACATCCCCTATCTATGCAACTATTTTTAAAATCGGAAAACGAGGCGTGGCACCTCCCATACAAATGGGCTTCTTTTATATCCTTTATCTATGCAACTATTATCGCTAGACTACTGAAATTTGGTAAGATGTTGTATAAAGTAAGTCCCTTTCCTATTACCTATAACTTTTTGAAATCGGAAAAGGGGGCGTGGCATCTCCCATACAAATGAGATCTTTCATACTCAATATATGGAGCTTTTAATGCTAGACTACTAAATTTTAGTAAGGCGTTGAATAAAGTAAGTCCCTTCCCCATTATCTATAACTTTTTAAAATCGGAAAACGAGGCGTGGCACCTCCCATACAAATGGGATTTTTATATCCCCTATCTATGCAACTATTATCACTAGACTACTGAAATTTGGTAAGATGTTGTATAAAGTAAGTCCCTTTCCTATTACCTATAACTTTTTGAAATCGTAAAAGGGGGCGTGGCATCTCCCATACAAATGGGATCTTTCATACCCCCTATCTATGCAACTATTATCGCTAGACTACTGAAATTTGGTAAGACGTTGGATGAAGTAAGTCCTATCACTTTTTAAAATCGGAAAAGGGGGCGTGGCACCTCCCATACAAATGGGATCTTTTATACCCCCTATCTATGCAACTATTATCGCTAGACTACTGAAATTTGGTAAGACGTTGTATAAAGTAAGTCCCTTTCCTATTACCTATCACTTTTTGAAATCGGAAAAGGGGGCGTGGCATCTCCCATACAAATGGGATCTTTCATACATACCCCCTATCTATGCAACTATTATCGCTAGACTACTGAAATTTGGTAAGACGTTATAAAGTAAATCCCTTCCCCATTACCTATAACTTTTTGAAATCGGAAAAGGGGGCGTGGCATCTCCCATACAAATGGGATCTCTCATACATACCCCCTATCTATGCAACTATTATCGCTAGACTACTGAAATTTGGTAAGACGTTGGATGAAGTAAGTCCCTTTCCTATTACCTATAACTTTTTGAAATCGGAAAAGGGGGCGTGGCACCTCCCATACAAATGGGATCTTTTATACCCCCTATTTATGCAACTATTATCGCTAGACTACTGAAATTTGCTAAGACGTTGTATAAAGTAAGTCCCTTTCCCATTACCTATCACTTTTTGAAATCGGAAAAGGGGGCGTGGCATCTCCCATACAAATGGGATCTTTCATACATACGCCCTATCTATGCAACTATTATCGCTAGACTACTGAAATTTGGTAAGACGTTGTATAAAGTAAGTCCCTTTCCTATTACCTATCACTTTTTGAAACCGGAAAAGGGGGCGTGGCACCTCCCATACAAATGAGAACTTTCATACTCAATCTCTTTGGAGGTATTAATGCTAGACTACGAAATTTTAGTAAGGCGTTGTATAAAGTAAGTCCCTTTATCTATGCAAGTATTATCGCTAGACTACTGAAATTTGGTAAGACGTTGTATAAAGTAAGTAAGTCCCTTTCCTATTACCTATCACTTTTTGAAATCGGAAAAGGGGGCGTGGCATCTCCCATACAAATGGGATTTTTCATACCCCCTATCAATGCAACTATTATCGCTAGACTACTGAAATTTGGTAAGACGTTGTATAAAGTAAGTCCCTTCCCCATTACCTATAACTTTTTGAAATCGGAAAAGGGGGCGTGGCATCTCCCATACAAATGGGATCTTTCATACATACCCCCTATCTATGCAATTATTATCGCTAGACTACTGAAATTAGGTGATACGTTGTATAAAGTAAGTCCCTGTCCTATTACCTATAACTTTTTGAAATCGGAAAAGGGGCCGTGGCACCTCCCATACAAATGGGATCTTTCATACCCCCTATCTATGCAACTATTATCGCTAAACTACTGAAATTTGGTAAGACGTTGTATAAAGTAAGTGCCTTTCCTATTACCTATCACTTTCTGAAATCGGAAAACGGGGCTTGGCACCTCCCATACCAATGGGATCTTTCATACATACCCCCTATCTATGCAACTATTATCGCTAGACTACTGAAATTTGGTAAGATGTTGTATAAAGTAAGTCCCTTTCCTATTACCTATAACTTTTTGAAATCGGAAAAGGGGGCGTGGCATCTCCCATACAAATGAGATCTTTCATACTCAATATATGGAGCTTTTAATGCTAGACTACTAAATTTTAGTAAGGCGTTGAATAAAGTAAGTCCCTTCCCCATTATCTATAACTTTTTAAAATCGGAAAACGAGGCGTGGCACCTCCCATACAAATGGGATTTTTATATCCCCTATCTATGCAACTATTATCGCTAGACTACTGAAATTTGGTAAGTAAATTCCCTTCCTATTACCTATCACTTTTTAAAATCGGAAAACGGGGCGTGGCACCTCCCATACAAATGGGAACTTTCATACCCCCTATCTATCAAACTATTATCGCTAGACTACTGAAATTTGGTAAGATGTTGTATAAAGTAAGTCCCTTTCCTATTACCTATAACTTTTTGAAATCGGAAAGGGGGCGTGGCATCTCCCATACAAATGAGATCTTTCATACTCAATATATAGAGCTTTTAATGCTAGACTACTAAATTTTAGTAAGGCGTTGAATAAAGTAAGTCCCTTCCCCATTATCTATAACTTTTTGAAATCGGAAAACGAGGCGTGGCACCTCCCATACAAATGGGATTTTTATACCCTCTATCTATGCAACTATTATCGCTAGACTACTGAAATTTGGTAAGATGTTGTATAAAGTAAGTCCCTTTCCTATTACCTATAACTTTTTGAAATCGGAAAAGGGGGCGTGGCATCTCCCATACAAATGAGATCTTTCATACTCAATATATGGAGCTTTTAATGCTAGACTACTAAATTTTAGTAAGGCGTTGAATAAAGTAAGTCCTTTCCCCATTATCTATAACTTTTTAAAATCGGAAAACGAGGCGTGGCACCTCCCATACAAATGGGATTTTTATATCCCCTATCTATGCAACTATTATCGCTAGACTACTGAAATTTGGTAAGATGTTGTATAAAGTAAGTCCCTTTCCTATTACCTATTACTTTTTGAAATCGGAAAAGGGGGCGTGGCATCTCCCATACAAAAGAGATCTTTCATACTCAATATATGGAGCTTTTAATGCTAGACTACTAAATTTTAGTAAGGCGTTGAATAAAGTAAGTCCCTTCCCCATTATCTATAACTTTTTGAAATCGGAAAACGAGGCGTGGCACCTCCCATACAAATGGGATTTTTATACCCTCTATCTATGCAACTATTATCGCTAGACTACTGAAATTTGGTAAGATGTTGTATAAAGTAAGTCCCTTTCCTATTACCTATAACTTTTTGAAATCGGAAAAAGGGGCGTGGCATCTCCCATACAAATGGGATCTTTCATACCCCCTATCTATGCAACTATTTTCGCTAGACTACTGAAATCTGGTCAGACGTTGTATAAAGTAAGTCCCTTTCCTATTACTTATCACTTTTTGAAATCGGAAAAGGGGGCGTGGCATCTCACATACAAATGGGATCTTTTATACTCAATATATGGAGCTTTTAATGCTAGACTACTAAATTGTAGTAAGGCGTTGAATAAAGTAAGTCCCTTCCCCATTACCTATAACTTTTTAAAATCGGAAAACGAGGCGTGGCACCTCCCATACAAATGGGCTTCTTTTATATCCCCTATCTATGCAACTATTATCGCTAGACTACTGAAATTTGGTAAGATGTTGTATAAAGTAAGTCCCTTTCCTATTACCTATAACTTTTTGAAATCGGAAAAGGGGGCGTGGCATCTCCCATACAAATGAGATCTTTCATACTCAATATATGGAGCTTTTAATGCTAGACTACTAAATTTTAGTAAGGCGTTGAATAAAGTAAGTCCCTTCCCCATTATATATAACTTTTTAAAATCGGAAAACGAGGCGTGGCACCTCCCATACAAATGGGATTTTTATATCCCCTAGCTATGCAACTATTATCGCTAGACTACTGAAATTTGGTAAGATGTTGTATAAAGTAAGTCCCTTTCCTATTACCTATAACTTTTTGAAATCGTAAAAGGGGGCGTGGCATCTCCCATACAAATGGGATCTTTCATACCCCCTATCTATGCAACTATTATCGCTAGACTACTGAAATTTGGTAAGACGTTGGATGAAGTAAGTCCCTTTCCTATTACCTATCACTTTTTAAAATCGGAAAAGGGGGCGTGGCACCTACCATACAAATGGGATCTTTTATACCCCCTATCTATGCAACTATTATCGCTAGACTACTGAAATTTGGTAAGACGTTGTATAAAGTAAGTCCCTTTCCTATTACCTATCACTTTTTGAAATCGGAAAAGGGGGCGTGGCATCTCCCATACAAATGGGATCTTTCATACATACCCCCTATCTATGCAACTATTATCGCTAGACTACTGAAATTTGGTAAGACGTTGTATAAAGTAAATCCCTTCCCCATTACCTATAACTTTTTGAAATCGGAAAAGGGGGCGTGGCATCTCCCATACAAATGGGATCTCTCATACATACCCCCTATCTATGCAACTATTATCGCTAGACTACTGAAATTTGGTAAGACGTTGGATGAAGTAAGTCCCTTTCCTATTACCTATAACTTTTTGAAATCGGAAAAGGGGGCGTGGCACCTCCCATACAAATGGGATCTTTTATACCCCCTATCTATGCAACTATTATCGCTAGACTACTGAAATTTGCTAAGACGTTGTATAAAGTAAGTCCCTTTCCCATTACCTATCACTTTTTGAAATCGGAAAAGGGGGCGTGGCATCTCCCATACAAATGGGATCTTTCATACATACGCCCTATCTATGCAACTATTATCGCTAGACTACTGAAATTTGGTAAGACGTTGGATGAAGTAAGTCCCTTTCCTATTACCTATAACTTTTTGAAATCGGAAAAGGGGCGTGGCATCTCCCATACAAATGGGATCTCTCATACATACCCCCTATCTATGCAACTATTATCGCTAGACTACTGAAATTTGGTAAGACGTTGGATGAAGTAAGTCCCTTTCCTATTACCTATAACTTTTTGAAATCGGAAAAGGGGGCGTGGCACCTCCCACACAAATGGGATCTTTTATACCCCCTATCTATGCAACTATTATCGCTAGACTACTGAAATTTGCTAAGACGTTGTAAAAAGTAAGTCCCTTTCCCATTACCTATCACTTTTTGAAATCGGAAAAGGGGGCGTGGCATCTCCCATACAAATGGGATCTCTCATACATACCCCCTATCTATGCAACTATTATCGCTAGACTACTGAAATTTGGTAAGACGTTGGATGAAGTAAGTCCCTTTCCTATTACCTATAACTTTTTGAAATCGGAAAAGGGGGCGTGGCACCTCCCATACAAATGGGATCTTTTATACCCCCTATCTATGCAACTATTATCGCTAGACTACTGAAATTTGGTAAGACGTTGTATAAAGTAAGTCCCTTTCCTATTACCTATCACTTTTTGAAACCGGAAAAGGGGGCGTGGCACCTCCCATACAAATGAGAACTTTCATACTCAATCTCTTTGGAGGTATTAATGCTAGACTACTAAATTTTAGTAAGGCGTTGTATAAAGTAAGTCCCTTTTATCTATGCAAGTATTATCGCTAGACTACTGAAATTTGGTAAGACGTTGTATAAAGTAAGTAAGTCCCTTTCTATTACCTATCACTTTTTGAAATCGGAAAATGGGGCGTGGCATCTCCCATACAAATGGGATTTTTCATACCCCCTATCAATGCAACTATTATCGCTAGACTACTGAAATTTGGTAAGACGTTGTATAAAGTAAGTCCCTTCCCCATTACCTATAACTTTTTGAAATCGGAAAAGGGGGCGTGGCATCTCCCATACAAATGGGATCTTTCATACATACCCCCTATCTATGCAATTATTATCGCTAGACTACTGAAATTAGGTGATACGTTGTATAAAGTAAGTCCCTTTCCTATTACCTATCACTTTTTGAAATCGGAAAAGGGGGCGTGGCATCTCCCATACAAATGGGATCTTTCATACATACCCCCTATCTATGCAACTATTATCGCTAGACTACTGAAATTTGGTAAGACGTTGTATAAAGTAAATCCCTTCCCCATTACCTATAACTTTTTGAAATCGGAAAAGGGGGCGTGGCATCTCCCATACAAATGGGATCTCTCATACATACCCCCTATCTATGCAACTATTATCGCTAGACTACTGAAATTTGGTAAGACGTTGGATGAAGTAAGTCCCTTTCCTATTACCTATAACTTTTTGAAATCGGAAAAGGGGGCGTGGCACCTCCCATACAAATGGGATCTTTTATACCCCCTATCTATGCAACTATTATCGCTAGACTACTGAAATTTGCTAAGACGTTGTATAAAGTAAGTCCCTTTCCCATTACCTATCACTTTTTGAAATCGGAAAAGGGGGCGTGGCATCTCCCATACAAATGGGATCTTTCATACATACGCCCTATCTATGCAACTATTATCGCTAGACTACTGAAATTTGGTAAGACGTTGGATGAAGTAAGTCCCTTTCCTATTACCTATAACTTTTTGAAATCGGAAAAGGGGCGTGGCATCTCCCATACAAATGGGATCTCTCATACATACCCCCTATCTATGCAACTATTATCGCTAGACTACTGAAATTTGGTAAGACGTTGGATGAAGTAAGTCCCTTTCCTATTACCTATAACTTTTTGAAATCGGAAAAGGGGGCGTGGCACCTCCCACACAAATGGGATCTTTTATACCCCCTATCTATGCAACTATTATCGCTAGACTACTGAAATTTGCTAAGACGTTGTAAAAAGTAAGTCCCTTTCCCATTACCTATCACTTTTTGAAATCGGAAAAGGGGGCGTGGCATCTCCCATACAAATGGGATCTCTCATACATACCCCCTATCTATGCAACTATTATCGCTAGACTACTGAAATTTGGTAAGACGTTGGATGAAGTAAGTCCCTTTCCTATTACCTATAACTTTTTGAAATCGGAAAAGGGGGCGTGGCACCTCCCATACAAATGGGATCTTTTATACCCCCTATCTATGCAACTATTATCGCTAGACTACTGAAATTTGGTAAGACGTTGTATAAAGTAAGTCCCTTTCCTATTACCTATCACTTTTTGAAACCGGAAAAGGGGGCGTGGCACCTCCCATACAAATGAGAACTTTCATACTCAATCTCTTTGGAGGTATTAATGCTAGACTACTAAATTTTAGTAAGGCGTTGTATAAAGTAAGTCCCTTTTATCTATGCAAGTATTATCGCTAGACTACTGAAATTTGGTAAGACGTTGTATAAAGTAAGTAAGTCCCTTTCTATTACCTATCACTTTTTGAAATCGGAAAATGGGGCGTGGCATCTCCCATACAAATGGGATTTTTCATACCCCCTATCAATGCAACTATTATCGCTAGACTACTGAAATTTGGTAAGACGTTGTATAAAGTAAGTCCCTTCCCCATTACCTATAACTTTTTGAAATCGGAAAAGGGGGCGTGGCATCTCCCATACAAATGGGATCTTTCATACATACCCCCTATCTATGCAATTATTATCGCTAAACTACTGAAATTTGGTAAGACGTTGTATAAAGTGAATTCCTTTCCTATTACCTATCACTTTTTAAAATCGGAAAACGGGGCGTGGCACCTCCCATACAAATGGGAACTTTCATACCCCCTATCTTTCAAACTATTATCGCTAGACTACTGAAATTTGGTAAGACTTTGTACAAAGTAAGTCTCTTTCTCATTACCTATCACTTTTTGAAATCGGAAATGGGGGCGTGGCACCTCCCATACAAATGGGAACTTTCATAATCAATATCTTTGGAGGTATTAATGCTAGAATACTAAATTTTGGTAAAGCGTTTTCGCTCATTTTCACAGCAAACAGTTGTCGCTACGAAAAAAATGTCTATGCCGAATTTCAACGCATTATCTCCAACGGCTATTGATTTACAGCTGTTAAATCAATCCACCTACTAAATTTCATTAATTTAGTGGTATTCGTTTTCGAATTATCAAATTTTTTAATTTTTGGATATTTTCGATATAGGAAAAGGGGCGTGGTTATTGTCCGATTTCGCTCATTTTCAATACCAATACGGCTGGGTATAAAAATTAAGTGTGGCTTTCAGCCGGTTTCGCTCATTTTCATAGCAAACAGTTGTCGCTACGAAAAAAAATGTTTATGCCAAATATCAATGTTATATCTCCAACGGCTATTTATTTACAGCTTGTTAAACTTCTGAATTTTGCTTCTTCTAAATGTTGGCGTTGCCACGCCCATATTCCAAAGTTTTACTGAACTTGTGTTTTGCGTTATAAAATCAATCCACGTACCAAATTTCATTAATTAAGTGGTATTCGTTTTATCTCATTTTTAAAAGTTTTTCGATATTTTCGATATTAACTTGAGTCGCGTAACGGCAGTACGTAACGACATTAACGGATCAAGATAGATATTGACTTATATATATCAAAATGTTCAGGAGAGAGAAATTGATTAAGCCATGTCCGTCCGTCCGTCAGTCTGTCCGCCTGTGAACACGATAACTTGAGTAAATTTGAGATATCTTAATGAAATTTGGTGTGCGGGTTCCTTGGCACTCATATCCGAGCGCTATTTAAAATGGGCGAAATCGGATGATAGCCACGCCCACTTTTTATATATATAATATTTTCGAAAACACAAAAAAAGTGATTACTCAGTACATAATACACTTATAAGGATAAAATTTGGCGAATACATTGAAATTGAGGCATAAAATAAATTTCTCAAGAAATTTTTGAAAATGGACATGGCACCGCCCACTTTTGATTAAGTCAAAATTAGAATTGGTCTACTCCCACTTTTATATGACAGATTTTGAAAAGGATCGTAGATATATTAAATAGGCAATAACTTTGCGTAAAATAGCTTTACATCATTTATATTTCAGTTTTAAAGTTTCCGTAAACAAAGAAATCCAAAAACCTAAAATTGTCGAAAATGGGCGTGGTCTCGCCCTTTTTATAGTGGACTATTCCACAAAACTTTTTATGCCATAACTCCGCCAAAAATTGATTTGTGGAAACGAAGTTTTGTGATAATGTTCTATATATAAAGGTTACTGTTTGCTGTAAAATTGGGCTAAATCGGTTAATGTCCACGCCCAGTTTTTTAGCATAGTTCTGAAAATTTTTTTTGTAAATTTAAAGAGCGATATTTCTACAACTAAGCAAGTTATATCAATTAGATTTTGCACACATAATAAGCTTTATAAGAAAAACTCGGCCGTAAAAAAATTTTTTCAATTTCGAAGAAGTAGGCGTGGCGCCGCCCACTTTTCAGCGTAAAATTTCTTCTATTTTCAAAGGCATTCGCTTATAATTCGATTTTGATATTTCTTTGAAAATCGGTCAGCTGCTTCTCAGTAGTATGTATTATACTCGTGCCAAAAATTAGCCAAATCGGGAAACACACAAGCGAAATATTCGGGCACGTACTTAATAGCCCACTGCAATAGCGAAGTTATATATCTTTTTTGATTTTTATACCTTTCGTAAACATTAAATGTATGTAAGTATGAGAACAAGAAGAGAAAAGTTCACTAAAATGATCAGCACGATGAGCGGAGTCGATTTAGCCATGCCCGTCTCTCCGTCCGTCTGTCTGTCTGTCCGTCTGTCAATTTGAAAGCAAACTAGTCTCTCAGTTTTACAAAAGAATGCTGAAATTCGTGGTTTGCTTTGGCCGTTTTATAATATACTAGCAAACCCGATCGACGTTGTTTTGACGTTTTGATACATAGAACACATCTATATATAAAATGTCACTAACTCGTACCAAATAAACTCCTAACTATAAAGAACTGCAGCTTTATATAACCTGGGGGCTTTTCCAAAAGCTATATACAGACTGTGTCGTGCCCAGCGAACTCCTGAACTTATCGTGAAAGTTCAAGAGCAAAACAAAACACAAAATATGTGGGCGTGGCACCGCCCACTTTTAAAAAATGATGTAGATATTGACTAAGTGACACATATATCCAAATTTCATTAATAATAATTAAAGATCGGTTGAGTTCTTTGGCGCCTATAAAAGACACCCTTTTTATACCTTTCATGAACATGAAATGGTATATTAACTTTGGTCCGATGTTTGTAACGTTTAGAAATATAAGAGATAGACCCACCATTAAGTATACCAAATTGATCAGGACGAATTGAGTTGATACAGCCATGTCCGTCCGTCCGTCTGTTTGAACGCAAACTAGTCCCTCAATTTTTGAGATATCTCGATGAGATTTGGCACACGGATGTATTTTTGTATTATATTAGACTTTTGTCGGATCCGGTATAATCGGGTCACTATAGCATATATCTCCCATACAACCGATCGTTCAAATAAGAGGATTATGACCATTTCTCCCTCATTTTTAAAGATTAAAACTTGGAACTTGGTGAGATATTTTCTTATGGATAGCAAAAGATTTCACCAAGATCGGAGCTATATATAGTATATATCCCATACAACCGATCGTTCAGATAAGAGGATTATGGCCATTCATCCCTCATTATGGAAGATTAAAACTTGAAACTTGGTGAGATATTTGCTTATAGATGGTAAAAGAAAATGAAATGTATTGCTGACAAAGTTTTAGCGAACTTTAAACAATTCGTATTTAAGTTTGCACCTATTAATGAAAGGTATAAAGCCTTCGGCACAGCCGAAGACAGCGCCGTCCTTACTTGTTTATATCTATTTTAGTTACGCACACAAGGTATATTACTTCATTCGGCATAAACGAATCGAGATATATATTTATTAATGTATATCAAAACCTTCAGGATGAAAAGTAAAATATCCGTGCAAGTAGTTAATACCCCACTTCAAAAGCGAAGTTGTATATCTTTTTTGATATTTATTCCTTTCATGAACATGAAATTTTTGTACGTATACTGAAATGATCAGGAGGACGAGCTGAGTCGATGTAGCCATCCTTCTTTCGATACGTCTATCTGTCTGTCCCTCTGTCTATTTGAACGCAAATACGAACTGAAAGTAATAAAATAGACCTGCGTAAATTGGGATGCCATAATAAATCACTACTAGGTATATAATGTTCGGTCCCACCCTTACTTAGACTTAATTACTTGTTTTATAATAGCTTTGAAAAAAGTGAATGTAAAATCCGCCTTCTTTTGGGTAGACAGTTTCTGTTGTCTCCCGATAGCGATTGCTCCTAAGTTTGAAGAGAAATTGTATTTAAGAATGGTGAGCGTACTATTGTGGCATTGGAGTATAATCGTGACAAAATATTAAGCAAATCGATTGAACACCACACTCACTTTCACATATCTATCCCAAAGGAAGTAATATTACTTATGTTTTTGAGTTAGTATGATATTTTGCTTTAAGCTTTGCAAATTATTATGGTACTAAAATTGGCACGTAATCAGCAGGTACGAGTATATAGGATTTTTAGAAATTATGAACCACACATGTGTATTGGACCATACCTGCATCGGTATAACCACCAGTATTTCAGAATTACTTGAGGTAAAATTAAAAGCCATAGTATATCCCCTGCTCATATTTGTCAATGAAATGAATAGCATTCGGAAAAGATTCAGGTTCGCTAAGATCGATCTTAGGAGCATTCTTCAGCCAATACATGCCATGCACGTGTGGTCCTTTGTTGGAATTCAATCGGCCAGTAAAAATGACCAACAAAATGCTTGTTGGAAATACCTCCATTTTCTTAAAAAGCTTAAGCAACTGAAGATAACGATAGTCAAAATATCTAGTGAATTCGACGATATCGTTCTTGTGTAGATAAATTATTGGCCTCCTCTTCAGAAATAGTTCTTGAGTCCTCAGTTTTAGCCAAAATAACCAGTAATTCGATCCAATGAGATTCAGCGGCAGACAACGTTATAAAAAAGGTTGGAAGGCCGAATTGGCGGATCATGGCAATTGCCTTTTTTTTCTCTGCCTCCCAGTGAGCTGGGGAAGATCTAACACCTTTAAGAACTCTATATCTATCATCATGCTGGATGAAATTCTGAACAAAATTTTCATTTAAAACATTTTGGGCTGTAACTCGATTGCTTCCAGAAGACTTTCGTAGGCAAATCGATGTACTATTCTTAATCTGAAGCAGTTCTAACTTGTTGTAGTTATAGAAAAGCTTAGGAATAGTACAAGCCCTTCTATCCCTTCAAGCCCTTCTAGCCCTTGCTGTATGTCTCTGTACAAGTTCGCTTCTGCCCAACATAAATACTTGCAAATGAAAGTTCTTCAGAGTTGTTGTCTTGAATGATATCCAGGGGTCTTTGGTCTTCACCTGGTGCAATTATCAAATGATTTATGTCCATATTTTCTACTGGAACATTATCGAGAAGAGCCTTAAGCCCACCTGGGTTTATTTCTTCAATCGCAGGTTCTAAGGGGGGATTATTCTCTGCTGGGCAATGTCGCAAACTTTGAAGCACGGGTGCATCTTCAATAGATGCAATAAATGGAATTTCCTCATTATCACCAAAACGTGCAACCCACTCTTCGTTAATATGTACAATGGAGTATTCACTAAATATCGTAAGGCTTCCATAATTTTCGCAGGACTTATGGTATCAGCCATATAGTCATGATTATACTCGATACGTCTTCTTAAATGGATTTGAATCACATGCGCTTGATCGAGTGATCTTCGGAGAGAAGTAACAATTTCGTTAACTGCAATAGGAATGTTAACAACTTCCCCCCTTAATGAGCTCTGACCTTGGTATCCCAAAGGACGAATAGTCATAAAAGGTAATTTTGGCATTATTAGGCGTTCCTCTATATGCGCAAGATCTTTTGGGCATTCTGGGGGCTCAAGAAAATCTAAACCAATGTAAAAAGCCAAGCATATCTTTGGAAGGGTGTTTGTTTTAATTGCGTTTCGGCAAGTAGCACAGAATTTATAGCTACCATCTTCAGCGGGAAATTTATCGGATAGATAAAAGGCAGATGCAACATCTGGATGACTTTGGGAAATTATATTAAAATTTAACGGCTGCACTTGGTATGGAAACCATAGCCCACCGCAGCAAATGCAAACCTCTGTTGGTCCCTTATTAATATTCCTAAAATATGTTTGTCGAAAATCTGCCAATCCTAAATCATTTAGTATATCTTCGTTCTTCCGACCCTCATTTTCTCTCATTGAGCGATTTCTATCTGCCTGCCTTTCATTTTCATTTCGTCTATTTTGTAAATTTACTCTATGATGATGTATTCGGAATTGACTTTGACGGCTTCGTCTAGAGCTTTCTACACAACCTCTTCTACGGACAGTTCAACGAGCAAGAGTATTTCTTTGTTGTTCTCGGTGCCTATTCCCTGGATTTCTGCGATGGGATCGGTGTTCACAAGTATTTCTACTTTGCTCTATAGAGCGAATTTCAGAGTTTTTGCGACGGACTCTATTTTGCTGTGATTCGATTATTCCCCCAGCTGAGCGAATCTCTGCATTTCCACGGCAAGATCTACGTCCGGCAGTATTTCTAATTTGCTCTACAGAGCGAGTTTCTAAATTTTCGCGACGGACTCTACGCTGAAATGTGTTCCTATTGCGCTCAGTAGAGCGTACTTGGGAATTTTCGCTGCGAGTTCTGCGGTCTAATGTATTTTGGGTTTGTGCAAGTGCTCTATATTCTTCCTCTCCACGAAGTACGTGCATTCCTCTTCTAGCTGCGACGCGTCTAAGATTACTAGATTTTCTACTTAGGTTAGGCATGGTTTATGAACTATATTATCACCCTAATACACGATCCACCTATTCACTCACGTTGCCACGCATGTGACCACAAGGCAATATTCGCTGACGCGACACACGCGCATTTGCTCAAGTTACATTAAGCGAACCAAATGTGGGAATCGCATAGCCAGCAATATTAACCTGCACGCACAGACAATCGATTGGGCAATCATGGGAATCGCGGGATCAGCATTATGCTAGTTAGGCTAAGAGCTTAGCTTGTAAGTAAGAAGTAACTTAGAGTTTAGTTTAGTTAGATCGTGCGAGTAGAGCACGATAAACTTGTGAACTTAATATAATCTTGTGTTTGATTTAGTAACTGGTGAACTGTTGTGTTCACCCAACTTTAATTTTTTGGTAACCTCCTATATTAGGAGTTTAAGTGGCGCCCGAGCAGTCGGTGCGAAGTGGCTTACATAAAATAAAAAAAATAAATAAAAAATAACAAAATTTATTAAAATAAATACAAGTGGGAAACACAAAGACCTGAAAACTGGCTAGTATAAAGACTGCATAAGATAAACAAACAGAGTTCGAGTGACTTGTGAAAGTGAAAATACAAGTGCGAAGTACCAAAACCTAAAAACTGGAGAATATAGAAAATTGTGATCACCAATAACTGAAAGTTCCAATGAATTATTGGATGCTGTAAGTAACCATTAATCCTTGTTCTTTTTCTTTTTTGCTATATTCATTCAAGAAGACCCTTACGGAAACTAATGGCGCCATTAATGACATACTTTCCCAAATAAAACAGATGGATCAGCGGCTTAAAGCTATGGAATCCAAAAATAATGCAGATTCTTTAGCAGGACTAAGTGACAACCTGATAAGGCTGGAGGCCCAAGTAGAGGAAGTAAGGAGGCAGTCCTCAGACATTAGCCCAGATCCAATCATACAACCACTAGCGAGTCCACAGACGGAGGGCGAGCTAGCTGAAGTCGCCAAACTGCCAGACTGCGTAAAGGAACTGCAGGTATTTGATGGATCAAGGGAGCACTATACCTCCTGGATCCATAGTGCCGAACAGATAATAAAAGATTATGAGATAGTGCGGCACAAGCCAATCTATGGGGCCATTTTAAGGCGTATTAGGTATAAAGTTAGGGGTGCGGCAGACTCTGCTTTGCTATCGCACAACCTACTAGATTCAGACTGGGGGAGAATAAAAGAAATCCTCTCCCTGCACTACGCAGATGCCAGGGATATAGAGACTCTAGAACAGCAGTTGACCTAGTTGTCCCAAGGACGTCAAAAGATGTCCGACTTCTACTCCCAGGTACAAAAGAAACTGTCCCTACTGATTAGCACCATAAAAGCCGAAAAGTACGCCCACGGGGAAACAATAGAAGCATTGGCAGAGGCACACCGCTGAAGGGCATTCGACGTATTCATAAGAGGGCTAAATGGGGATCTGCCTGCCCTGCTTTTAGTGCAAAACCTCAAAACCCTACCGGAGGCATACTCGGCATGCCTCAAGATTCTGAATGTAGATCGCAGAAATGCTATCTACCGCCCACCTGCCTACAGGGATAATCGGTATGTTAACGATACCTACCAACCTTCAGTCCCTAAATTTTTTTCCAGGGACAGAAGGAACTATTCCAACCTAGACAATGCAGGCCAATCAGCTAACAACCGCAGTTGGCGGGATAGTAACCAAACGAGACCACGATCCTCATACTCAGGATCAGGACAAACCAAAATGAGCAATCAGTCTACCCAAAGCTGGAGAGGCAACAATACTCCCATTCCGGTCGTAAGAACAGATGCTGAACCATCTTCGCACACACGGCAAACAGGCAGCGGCAGATTTTCTAGATATGACAGCACGAAGAGGGGGGCAAGTTCCACAAGCTTTCCAGGATATGCAAATAAAATACCAAGCAAACAACAGAAGCTATACCATCTAGTACCGGTAGGCGAAGAGGAGAGCCAAAGCACTTCGATTGGAACCAACAATGAGCAAACAACGGGGGACCAGGTAAATTTTACAATGGGAGCCTCGTCTCCGGCCTACCATATTTAGAATATGCTACGCAGAACTTAGGAGTATTAGAATTTCTGGTAGACACAGGGGCGAATAAAAACTACATAATTGAGCGTGTAGTTCAAAATACCATACCTGTGGAGGAACCGTTCCAGGTAACCTTCGCGGGGGGAAACATTAGAGTAGATAGAAAAATATGCGGACATTTTTTTAAGTTCGTGGGAAAAGACCTTCCCACCACGTTCTTTGTTCTCCCAGGACTCAATTCGTTCGATGGGATAATTGGCGACGACACTCTCTCCGAAATTAAGGCTGTACTAGATAGGGAGTTCAACATCCTTATCCTAAAAGCAGATATAATGCTGCCCCTTAAGCGAAAACAAGCACAACTGGTTAACAATACAATCGAAAAAATTCCCCTCGACCATGGCATCACTGATTTTACTAAGAAAAAGCTCTATGAAATAGTAGAGAAGTACGAAATTTTGTTCGGCCCAGTCGACCGCGGCATGAAAATACAAACCAATGCTCAGGCGGAAATAAAAACAGAAACCAGCAACCCTATATACACGAAAAGCTATCCCTATCCCGTTAATATGCGTGAAGAAGTGGAGAAACAAATTCGGGACCTTCTTTCAGAAGGTATACTCGTAATTCGTCCTTCCAAGAGTCCCTACAATTCACCCATATGGATTGTACCAAAGAAATCCCAAACCGATGGAGGAAGAAAATATCGAATGGTTATTGACTTCAAGCGACTAAACGCCGTAACAATCCTTGATACCTACCCTATACCTGATATCAATGGCACTATTGCAAGCCTTGGTAATGCGAAATACTTTACGACACTCGACCTTACTTCGGGATTCCACCAAATCCCAATGAAGGAATGCGACATTCCAAAAACGGCATTTTCCACCATGAATGGAAAATACGAATTTTTGCGGTTTCCTTTCGGCTTAAAAAATGCACCCTCTATCTTCCAACGGATGATAGACGACGTGGTAAAAGAGTTCATAGGTCTTATTTGTTTCGTCAATATCGATGATATTATAATCTTCAGCAGAGACGAAGCTACACACTTAAAGGACATCGACACTATCCTTGCCAGGCTTTTGATTGCGGGTCTTAAGGTTAACCTTGAAAAAACACAATTTCTAAAAAGAACTGTAGAATTTTTGGGGTACATTGTGACTCCCGAGGGAATACTCCCTGACCCAAAGAAAGTCAATTCCATCAAAAACACGCTGCCTCCATCGAACTTAAAAGAACTCAAGAGCTTTCTAATACTGACTTCATATTATAGGAAGTTTATTCGCGATTACGCAAAGATGGCAAAACCACTTACCAATCTTACGCGAGGAGAAAATGCACAGGTAAGGGCAACTCAATCGAAAAAGGTGCCGATTACCTTGAACGATGAAGCCCAAAAAGCATTTGAGAATCTCAAAGAGATATTGACGACCTCCGAAGTATTGACCTTCCCTAACTCCAATAAATTCTTCAACCTGACAACAGACGCTTCCGACTTCGCTATTGGTGCCGTACTGTCACAAGACCACGACGGCAAAGACAAACCGATAGCGTTTATATCGCGAAGTTTATCCACTACCGAAGAGGCATATGCAACAAATGAGAAGGAAATGCTAGCCATTGTATGGGCATTGGATAACCTCCGGAATTACCTGTATGGCGCTAAGAAAATACGGATTTTTATAGACCACCAACCCATAACCTTCTCCCTCAGTAACGGAAACTACAACGCCAAACTTAAGAGATGGAAGTCCAGGATTGAGGAATATAACTATGAAATCTTTTATAAATCAGGCAAATCTAACGTCGTGGCCGATGCCCTGTCTCGACTTAAAACTCAGGTTAATCCCCTTACAACATCCGCTTCCGAAGCCGTTAGTCGCAATGCAACCGCAAGTTCCGAAAGCGAAGATCTGGATACCGTTCATAGCGCAGAGCAGGACAACTCCGACCTTATACCGTTCGTCGAAGTGGCCTTGAACGTATTTAGAAACCATCTTGCCTTTGGGGGTAGACTTGAAATATTTGAAGAACTGTTTTATTTTGTTTTGTTGTTTTTCCGACAGGGTGAATGATTGATGTATATTGGAACGATTTTTCGTCATCCCTTGTCAAATTTGGTTTTGAGACAAACCGGTTTCGGCGTTGTGCCATCATCAGTGTCGATGTCGAGAACGGAAAGCGACACTGATGATGGCACAACGCCGAAACCGGTTTGTCTCAAAACCAAATTTGACAAGGGATGACGAAAAATCGTTCCAATATCCATCAATATTTCAAGAACCTCACCCAGGTTACACCCGACACTATTTAAAAATCGAGGGAATTAGCGAAGAGGAGCTCATTGGTACACTCACGGAGAAGCTTAGGCCAAATGTGCTCAACGGCATTAAAATGCCTGAAAATAAATTAGGTCTGCTCCAAAAGGTGTATCTAGAGAACTTCCTACAATATAAGGTAAGAGTAACCCAGGATTTAGTAGAGGATTTAAGAGACCCTGATAGGATCTGCGAGGTAATATGGGCAGAGCATAAGAGAGCCCATAGAAACGCTAAAGAAAACAGCAAACAAATCCTAGAAAGATACTACTTTCCAAGGATGAACAGCATAATTAAAGGCTACGTTTCGTCTTGCGAAACATGCAAACGCAGTAAATATGATAGGCACCCAAATAAACCGGAACTACAAAGCACACCTATACCGTCGCGACCTTGCGAAATCATCCGCATAGATATATTCGAGATACAAAGAGAAAAATTTCTCAGCTGCATAGATAAATTTTCCAAATTTGCAAAACTTTTCCATATAAAGAACAAGTCCACTTTGCACCTCAAGGACAAAATAGTGAAACTCTTGCACTATTTTACGACACCAGACATCCTGGTAACCGACAACGAGCGCGGTCTAGTTAGCCCTATAATACAGAATCTGTTAGAGTCTTTGGGAATTAGGGTATACCGCACACCATCTCAAAGAAGCGAGGTTAACGGCCAAGTGGAAAGACTCCATTCCACGCTTATTGAGATTATCAGGTGCCTCAAGATAGATAGCCCTAATCTAAAAACGAAAGAATTGGTGAATATAGCAGTTGATCGCTATAATAACTCCGTCCATTCCGTAATAAACCGGAAGCCAAGTGAGGTATTCTTCAACCGCGCGAAGGCTTCCAACTACCAGGAGCTTTTGGAGAAAAGCAAAAAAACAAATGAGTACCTAAAAACCTTACTGACCCAAAAACAGATAGCCCAGATTCAACGCCATAACAATGGAAGATCTCTACCGGAGCGTTATGACGAAAACGACGTCATATACGTGAGGGATAAACAGAAATTGTAGCAAAGGATAATAGGGTGTCCGTAACCACACTTAGTGGGAAAAAATCCACAAAACCCATATTAGAAATGTCAAGCGTAGGAACACATCCTAGCGCTTGATACAAAAAAATTGGTTTATTTGTAGAAAAAACAACAAGGAAAATAAATTTCAATGCAAAACAAAATTGCTTTCTTCGCAACATAGCAGAGAAAATAAATTTGATAAATACCCAGAATGCAAAAATTCTTTTGATTAAACTCAAAAAAAATCAACACAAAAACGAAGGATATTTTCACTACTACTAGAGCGGGCTTGTTAGTGGGACAAATCGTGCCTTAGTAGGTTGTGGCGCCATCGAATTTGACAAATGGCTACGCTACTCCCAAACCGGATTCCACGATCCCCCATAGCTGGTTCGAGAACAGTATGATCCTCTAGCAGATATCTAAACTTAATCCTAGCGCCTAATCCGCAGGAGAAAAAATAAAAAAAAAGTTTTGCGCCTAATCCGCATAACACACATATATTGAAACATACAAAAATTAACACTCACACTACTAATTAACACTAATACACTAACATAAACAAAATTAATCCAACTGTAAACTATAAAAAGAAGTACATATGAAAAAAAAAGAACAAAAATTTAAAAAAACACTTCTCTTATACAAAAGAAAGGAAACGAAAAACTGAAAAAACGGTAATGTAATTATAATAAAGTATTTTTCTTATCAATATAATCGTTTTGCGAATGTAATCAAATCCAAAATAAAATTCAGGAAAAAAGAAAAAACAAAAATTAACACACAGTTTTCTAAGTAGCTTAGAAATATCTTTACTAACATACTAACAAGGATAACATACTAACAAGGATACCATCCTTGCAGATTCCCACTGCTGGCATCAGCCATCAGCGCCCTTCATATCTTCCACTACAAGGCACCAATCATAACTATCCAAGGTGGAAACGGGTGGATCGTCAGCGGATCATTTAAGCTTATTCATGTTATAAATTTGAACCAGTATGTTACAGCTATAAAGCGAATAGAGAGCCTTGCGAGTAACTCCTTCAAGCGAACCGACGATCAACTTTTAGCACAGCTCTACACTAACCAAACACTGCAACGTCTCGAAGAGCTGAAAGGAAATGCAACCAGGACCCGACACACTCGTTCTATTGACTGGATAGGCTCGGCATGGAAGTGGCTAGCAGGCTCACCTGACGCAACTGACTGGAGCAATATTCTCCAAAGTCAGAATCAGGACATAGAGAGCAATAACCACCAATACAAGATTAACAGGAAGTTATTCGAAGCCACTCAGGGGGTCTTAGGGAAAATTAATGAGGCTGTGGATCGAACAAACTCGATCGCCAAGGAAACGGAGATGGTGGAATTCGAACAAAGCGCGCTTCACAACATCGCGCTTATTCGAGAAGAAGTTAACGAAATGGTGCGGGCATGTCAGCTTGCAAAACGCGAAATAATTAACACCAACCTGCTTGACATGGACGAAGTAAACCAAATCATATCAGAGGTAGAAACCCTGCCGTACCAGAACTTGATACAAGCAATCGAGTACGACAAACCATCAATTTACACGAATGGGACGTTACTCCTTTATGTCGTTTCAATGCCAAAGGTAACAAGTAAAGTGTATAACCTATTGATTACACGTGCCGGTATATACGATGGCAAACAACTTCGACAGGATGCTTGTCAACCTGGGGGAAACGTATGGACTAACGAAAAGCTGCTTGGTAATTGGTGAATCTGCCATATGCGATATGCAATCCTTAACGAAATTGGAGGAGAACAGTTGTCTACCGCGACTCCTTAAAGGCGGGGAAGCCTATTGTCAATTCAACAGACGTAACGGCAGTATCATAGAATGGGTAACCTATGGCACAGTATTCGTCTCAAACTACCAGGGTATGGTCAGGAGTAACAACGCCTCAAACGTTCTAAATGGTACCTACGTACTCCAACTAAACAATGAAACCATCAAGTTGGGAGACCAAGTTTTTACCAGCAAAGAAACTACCACATCTCAGGCCCTGCCAGCCGTATTGGCAAATGTCAAAAACCAAACCATAAGAATCGACCTGGAATACGTTCACGATGTCGCAATGAGGAACATTAGGTACATAAGACACGTTAACGAAAAAGTAAATTTCTCTATAATTACAGAAGCGTTCGCTATCTGCGGGATAGTATTTATCGCCGCCACGCTATGGAAGTGTTATAAGAAGAAACTGAACCTCCCACCAGTCCAAATCCCAACGCAGTGGAAAGAAAATGCTACCACCAACGGAATCAACAAGGATAAATTCACGACCGAACCTCACCACCCTAATGTCAGCCTACCAGCCAGCACAGTCAGAATCAACGTAACACCAAATAGTTGCAGGTACTCCCTACAAGACATATCACAATCAGATTTTTCAACTTTTGATCTGCGGGACGCAGATCTTTAAAGGGGGAGGAGTTATCACCCTAATACACGATCCACCTATTCACTCACGTTGCCACGCATGTGACCACAAGGCAATATTCGCTGACGCGACAAACGCGCATTTGCTCAAGTTACATTAAGCGACCCAAATGTGGGAATCGCATAGCCAGCAATATTAACCTGCACGCGCAGACAATCGATTGGGCAATCATGGGAATCGCGGGATCAGCATTATGCTAGTTAGGCTAAGAGCTTAGCTTGTAAGTAAGAAGTAACTTAGAGTTTAGTTCAATTAGATCGTGCGAGTAGAGCACAATAAACTTGTGAACTTAAAATAATCTTGTGTTCGATTTAGTAACTGGTGAACTGTTGTGTTCACCCAACTTTAATTTTTTGGTAACTTCCTATATTAGGAGTATAAGTTGTATACGAGGTGTGTTGAAAAAGTATCACGAATTTTGAATTTTCGCTGGTTACGTATATTCGAATTTCGAATTTTTTGTGGCGTTATGTTGGTACTCATGTCTCTCACTTATGCCGACAAGCTCGGCCATTTTGAATGTTCAGTTAATTGTTGACAGCTGCTTTGCTTGCACGTGTTTTGGATCGTCTTCGATTTTTACGCGAAATTCGTACCAAAATTGCTCAATTGTGACCAAAAACAGCATCGCATGAACATTGCTAATGAGATGTTAAACTCTGTCCGCGACGACCCAAATTTGCTCCAGAGGGTCATAACTGGTGACGAATCGTGGGTTTATGGTTATGACGTGGAAACCAAAGCTCAATCATCTCAATGGAAGCTGCCGCACGAACCAAGACCGAAAAAAGCGCGCCAAGTTCGGTCGAATGTGAAAGTTTTGCTGACAGTTTTCTTCGATTGCAGGGGCGTGGTTCATCATGAGTTCTTGCCACAGGGAAGAACGGTCAATAAGGAATATTACCTGCAAGTTATGCGCAATTTGCGCGAAGCAATCCGCCAGAAACGGCCGGATTTGTGGAAGAACAAAAATTGGCTTTTGCACCACGATAACGCCCTTGCTCACGCATCGTTGCTTGTGCGCGACTTTCTGGCCAAAACCAACACACTAATGATGCCGCAGCCACCGTATTCCCCAGATCTGGCCCCCTGTGACTTTTTCTTGTTCCCTAAACTGAAGAGGCCCATGAAAGGACGACGTTACGCTTCTCTTGACGAGATAAAGACGGCATCGAAGGAGGAGCTGAACAAGATACAAAAAAATGATTTTTTGAAGTGCTTCGAAGATTGGAAAAACCGTTGGCACAAGTGTATAATATCTCATGGGGATTACTTTGAAGGGGACAAAATAGATATTCATGAATAAATAAATAATTTTTGAAAAAGCACAAAATTCGCGATACTTTTTGAACACACCTCGTATATATGGCTAAAAGTAACTTAATGTGAAATGTATGTATAAAGTATCTATCAATTTTGTTTTACTTTATTCAAACTTGTTGGGATTTTTTGGTGATGGTGGTAATTGGGTCCTTTTTTCGTCTGCACTGTAAGCTTTTTTGATGGATTTCGCTTCTTTCAAACTGCTTCCACACAATTTTGATAATAACGCGAACACAAATCACTCCTTTAATAAATGGTTTTCTTCGAACTTTAACTCTCTTTAAATAATTAATCTTTATTAATTGATATTAGAGGAAAAATTACAACGATATGCACAGCGATGGTATGGGATGACATCTTTCGAGGTGCCCAACTTCTCATCAGACCCCATCTCGGACACTGGGATACGAACCCAAGTGTCTGCACCAAAGCCGCTGTTAGAGTACTCTAACAACTTAGCTATGATGCCCTGTAGCGTCACGATGCATTTTTCCTCTAATGTGCCATTTCCTTATTCCTTTTTATACATTCTTTGGTACATATATTTTATATGTCAACTCAAGGAAAGTGGAATATTTTTAGGCGCGTTCATAGAACAGTTTTAGATACAAAAGGGCTTTTTTGCATATCAACACTTCCGTGTTATTTGTTATGCACCCGCACTGTACCTGTATCAATTATACTTATGATGATTGTTGTTGGAGCAGTACTCGCTGTGCATATCGTTGTAATTTTTCCTCTAATATCAATTAACAAACAAACATAAAAATTCGAGCACTGCTCCAACAACAATCATCATAAATTAATCTTTAGTTTATGTTATATTAGTAATTTATATTCCACTTTAGCACTCTTTTATATATATATATTTATTAAAACTTTTTTTGGGTTTTTTAACGTTTTGAAAAAAACGCGTTTGAATTATTAAGCGACCAAACAATACTAAACTAAAATTTTACTTTTTACTCAAAATATTGGGTCGCTCGTCAAACCTTTCCACATTGATATTTAACAGCACAATGGTTACCAAAAATTTAAATTCCTCAGTTAACAAACGCCTAAATTATTTACTACCTGCTACCATGTAACACACAGTACTATTGCAGCGATGCGTTTTTGGTTATTGCATAGACAGGTAAAAAACAACCCTTAGTATGCAATAATATTTTTAGTACAATAGCACTTGCGTGTTTATGTTTATTGTTCTGTTATATCTTTATTTTAAAATAAACAGTTTTTGTAGGGAAATCCCCATATCCGAAGGAAAACTGCGTTATTACCAGTTCAAGGTCATTAGTGTTAGCCTCTGTATCCTTTTTGCTTTTTTAAAACGAAAATGAGTCCAGGATAGAACCATATACATATGTATTATTGCGCAGCCTTTTAACACCATTGCACCAGTGCACCAGTGCACAGCTGGGTATGTAATGTTCGGTTTCACCCGAAATTAAACTTCCTTACTTGTTTTTTACGAATTTATTGAATTTTTATATTTTTATTATTACTATTATAATTGTAGATTGAAATATATTTTATAGCAAAGAACACCGGCAGTGCAAATAGTTTGATCAATGAATGGCCCAATTTCAGAAGACTTATTATTTCCTACATGAGGGACAAAATTAAAGATACTGCATCAAACAATATGCTACTCATGATTGATGAAAATGTTGACTCGCGTAAGTTGTATACTTTGCTAGATGTTGATGGGGTTTTTAAATTGATTTTTCTTTTAGATTCAACCGACTGTATAATAACGTTACTTATGCATTCTATACTTAAACCACCGCTAGTTTCAATTGGCAAAACTCCTGATAATAAGCGATTTAAGTGGAAACCATCCATATGTGAAAACGTCACAGTGCAGCACTGTGAATGTGTTAACGACTACCGGAGAAGGTTTGACGAATTGAAATGTAAAGCCATGGAAAAATGTACTTCGTTGCAGCCACTTATTTTGGTGATAGGCAAAGAATTGCAAAGATTAGAAAGTTATTATATTGTCTTAGATGGCGTATCGTATAACGTACCAAGATTTGTTAGCCTGATATTTTGTTTGAAACATTTTATGTATTAAACCTTAACTACCCAATACTTAAATACATTAAAGTCACTTACTGGAAAACACCACTATTTGTATAAGCCACTGTTCAAAAACCCATTAAAACCAAAGTTCCATTTTCTAGTACATTATGTTTCTCCAATAAAAAAAAATGTGGACCATTAAAAAATATATGGTGCATGAGATTTGAGGCCGTTCATAAAATTTTCAAAGCATACTCAAATTCAATTACATCTCGAGTAAATATTTTATGGAGTCTTTCAATAAAAGCTGCGCTAAATTTCGCGTATAATCTCACAAACGAAACTTTTTTTCTGCCTGATTTAAGCATATATATGAAGTTCTTGTTACCTGGCAGTACAGGATTAAAATAAATGTCCGATTTTCAAAATAAATATGACATTTCAAAATACAACTTTTATTCAGAAGTAAAACTTAAAGGCTTACTTTTCAAAAGAGGTTTTTTTTTATTATAAAGGAAGATGTTATTTCCTTATTTGAGGTTGAAGATATTGCAGTATGCCTACTAAAACAATTATTTTTTATATGTTCTCAGGATCAAATTATAAATTTTAATGCACATACGCAGTCATATATTGTAGGAGAAAAGTTATATAGTTATAATTTCATAAATGTGGACAAAGTATCTTCACCTCCTCTGCATATACACACTGTTCGAAATAACAAAAAATGTATACTATTAAAGAGCATTTAGTAAAAAATGCATTATTTTACAGTTACTCAAAAAAGTAGTACTTTTTTTTCATGGTATCGAAAGTATTTTTCTTATAACTTTTTTTGTTAATTTTTGTTAAAAACACACTTCATTTCATATAAGGGACCACAAACAATTTTAAAAGATTTACTTCTTCTCGTACATTTGTGCAGCTTTTGTAGCTGCGGTATTAGTGATTTCTTTTATGGAAATTAAGTGTATTTAAATAACAAATTTTATTACCTAATATTAATATTGTTATGATTAATTATCATTAAAATTAGTATATACGTATGTGTTCATAAAAGGAAAAAAAATGGTTAAACAAATATTATATTTTTTATGTAAGATTATTTATGTGCCTTGTTTGGTGTTATAAGAGAGCACGTACAGTGAGTGACTTGTGACCACAGATGTACACAATCTTGGATTTCTATTGTTTGAAACCTTTCTTTCGTTATTTATGAGTTAATAAATAAAATCAATTTAAAAAACCATGTGTTTTATTTTCAGCATGTTAATTTAACATGATAGATCGTGTTAATTTAACAAGAAGGAACATGGTAGATCGTTTTAATTCAACAAGAAGGAACCTGTGAATTTTTTGGAACGGTTTTTCGTTATCCTTTGTCAATTTTGGTTTGGAGACAACCCGGTTTCGGCGTTGCGCAATCTTCAGTATCTTTGTTGCGTTCATGCTTTATAAAGATTGCGAAACTTAAACTTGAGTTTTTCTTTTCGGCAAGTTGACCTTTTGTATGTTCAAAGGCCTACCATTTAATTAAGTGGAGCCCGAGCAATGGAAAGTGGAAATATAGGAAACAGAAAAAATAAAAATAAGGTAACAATTAAAGTGAAGACACAATTTAGTATTGTGGTATTGTGAGTATAATCTAACAATTCTATACCTATTAGTTTTATGCTGGGTGTCTTACAATAGTTTGACAACAATTGGACACAAATAAGAGTGTTCTCTCATTGCATTACACGCACAAACGCGTCATTGCAATAGGGAAGTTATAGAATTGTAGAGTTTTATGCTAACATACATTATCAATTCTCATTGCTAATTAACAAATTAAAAACCGAGTCCTACACGGACGAAGCTGTGATGCTTCTTGTGGACACTTACAGAAATAGAACGCTTGATGTTTTCATTCTCTTACTAAATGGGGAGCTATCTTGAATACTTCTTATCCAACACCCCAAGACTCTCCTAGAGGCCTATTCGGCTTGTTTGAAATTACATTACTTCAACTGTCGAACCTTTTCATTGCACTCGCGCCAGAGTAACAACAGAGTAGTTGTCATTATTAACCCTCTGGGACTGACGTCGTAGTCTGACAGACACCAAAGAGGTAACTGTTTTATAATCATCGATTGCCGCGCTTTCCGTAACTTTTTATTTTATGCTCATGCGTCGATGGTTGAAAAGGGTTCATTCGAGCACACGCTTCGGTGAGAGCGGAAAAGTGTCTGGCAGATAACTACGTCAGTCATAAGGAAGGTGTATGTATTTATGTTATACTAGCAGACAGACGTTTTTCTGCCTAAAACTTAACTTGCTTATTTGTTAATTGATATTAGAGAAAAATTACAACGTTATGCACAGCGATAGTATGGGATGACATGTTTCGAAGTGCCCAACTTCTCATCAGACCCCTTCTCGGACACTGAGATACGAACTCAAGTGTCTGCACCAAAGCCGCTGTTAGAGTACTCTAACAACTAAGCAATGATGCCCTGTAGCGTCACGATGCATTTTTCCTCTAATGTGCCATTTGCTTATTCCTTTTTATACATTCTTTGGTACATATATTTTATATGTCAACTCAAGGAAAGGGAATATTTTTTAGGCGCGTTCATAGAACAGTTTTAGATACAGAAGGGCTTTTTTGCATATCAACACTTCCGTGTTATTTGTTATGCACCCGCACTGTACCTGTAAGAATTATAGTTATGGTGATTGTTGTTGGAGCAAAGCTCGAATTTTTTATGTTTTGTTTGTTAATTGATATTAGAGAAAAAGTACAACGATATGCACAGCGATGGTATGGGATGACATCGAGGTGCCCAACTTCTCATCAGACCCCTTCTCGGACACTGGGATACGAACCCAAGTGTCTGCACCAAAGCCGCTGTTAGAGTACTCTAACAACTTAGCTATGATGCCCTGTAGCGTCACGATGCATTTTTCCTCTAATGTGCCATTTGCTTATTCCTTTTTATACATTCTTTGGTACATATATTTTATATGTCAACTCAAGGAAAGTGGAATATTTTTTAGGCGCGTTCATAGAACAGTTTTAGATACAGAAGGGCTTTTTTGCATATCAACACTTCCGTGTTATTTGTTATGCACCCGCACTGTACCTGTAAGAATTATAGTTATGGTGATTGTTGTTGGAGCAAAGCTCGCATTTTTTATGTTTTGTTTGTTAATTGATATTAGAGAAAAATTGCAACGTTATGCACAGCGATGGTATGGGATGACATGTTTCGAAGTGCCCAACTTCTCATAAGACCCCTCCTCGGACACTGAGATACGAACTCAAGTGTCTGCACCAAAGCCGCTGTTAGAGTACTCTAACAACTAAGCTATGATGCCCTGTAGCGTCACGATGCATTTTTCCTCTAATGTGCCATTTGCTTATTCCTTTTTATACATTCTTTGGTACATATATTTTATATGTCAACTCAAGGAAAGTGGAATATTTTTTAGGCGCGTTCATAGAACAGTTTTAGATACAGAAGGGCTTTTTTGCATATCAACACTTCCGTGTTATTTGTTATGCACCCGCACTGTACCTGTAAGAATTATAGTTATGGTGATTGTTGTTGGAGCAAAGCTCGAATTTTTTATGTTTTGTTTGTTAATTGATATTAGAGAAAAAGTACAACGATATGCACAGCGATGGTATGGGATGACATCGAGGTGCCCAACTTCTCATCAGACCCCTTCTCGGACACTGGGATACGAACCCAAGTGTCTGCACCAAAGCCGCTGTTAGAGTACTCTAACAACTTAGCTATGATGCCCTGTAGCGTCACGATGCATTTTTCCTCTAATGTGCCATTTGCTTATTCCTTTTTATACATTCTTTGGTACATATATTTTATATGTCAACTCAAGGAAAGTGGAATATTTTTTAGGCGCGTTCATAGAACAGTTTTAGATACAGAAGGGCTTTTTTGCATATCAACACTTCCGTGTTATTTGTTATGCACCCGCACTGTACCTGTAAGAATTATAGTTATGGTGATTGTTGTTGGAGCAAAGCTCGCATTTTTTATGTTTTGTTTGTTAATTGATATTAGAGAAAAATTGCAACGTTATGCACAGCGATGGTATGGGATGACATGTTTCGAAGTGCCCAACTTCTCATAAGACCCCTCCTCGGACACTGAGATACGAACTCAAGTGTCTGCACCAAAGCCGCTGTTAGAGTACTCTAACAACTAAGCTATGATGCCCTGTAGCGTCACGATGCATTTTTCCTCTAATGTGCCATTTGCTTATTCCTTTTTATACATTCTTTGGTACATATATTTTATATGTCAACTCAAGGAAAGTGGAATATTTTTTAGGCGCGTTCATAGAACAGTTTTAGATACAGAAGGGCTTTTTTGCATATCAACACTTCCGTGTTATTTGTTATGCACCCGCACTGTACCTGTAAGAATTATAGTTATGGTGATTGTTGTTGGAGCAAAGCTCGAATTTTTTATGTTTTGTTTGTTAATTGATATTAGAGAAAAATTACAACGATATGCACAGCGATGGTATGGGATGACATCTTTCGAGGTGCCCAACTTCTCATCAGACCCCTTCTCGGACACTGGGATACGAACCCAAGTGTCTGCACCAAAGCCGCTGTTAGAGTACTCTAACAACTTAGCTATGATGCCCTGTAGCGTCACGATGCATTTTTCCTCTAATGTGCCATTTGCTTATTCCTTTTTATACATTCTTTGGTACATATATTTTATATGTCAACTCAAGGAAAGTGGAATATTTTTTAGGCGCGTTCATAGAACAGTTTTAGATACAGAAGGGCTTTTTTGCATATCAACACTTCCGTGTTATTTGTTATGCACCCGCACTGTACCTGTAAGAATTATAGTTATGGTGATTGTTGTTGGAGCAAATCTCGAATTTTTTATGTTTTGTTTGTTAATTGATATTAGAGAAAAAGTACAACGATATGCACAGCGATGGTATGGGATGACATCGAGGTGCCCAACTTCTCATCAGACCCCTTCTCGGACACTGGGATACGAACCCAAGTGTCTGCACCAAAGCCGCTGTTAGAGTACTCTAACAACTTAGCTATGATGCCCTGTAGCGTCACGATGCATTTTTCCTCTAATGTGCCATTTGCTTATTCCTTTTTATACATTCTTTGGTACATATATTTTATATGTCAACTCAAGGAAAGTGGAATATTTTTTAGGCGCGTTCATAGAACAGTTTTAGATACAGAAGGGCTTTTTTGCATATCAACACTTCCGTGTTATTTGTTATGCACCCGCACTGTACCTGTAAGAATTATAGTTATGGTGATTGTTGTTGGAGCAAAGCTCGAATTTTTTATGTTTTGTTTGTTAATTGATATTAGAGAAAAATTACAACGTTATGCACAGCGATGGTATGGGATGACATGTTTCGAAGTGCCCAACTTCTCATCAGACCCCTTCTCGGACACTGAGATACGAACTCAAGTGTCTGCACCAAAGCCGCTGTTAGAGTACTCTAACAACTAAGCAATGATGCCCTGTAGCGTCACGATGCATTTTTCCTCTAATGTGCCATTTGCTTATTCCTTTTTATACATTCTTTGGTACATATATTTTATATGTCAACTCAAGGAAAGGGAATATTTTTTAGGCGCGTTCATAGAACAGTTTTAGATACAGAAGGGCTTTTTTGCATATCTACACTTCCGTGTTATTTGTTATGCACCCGCACTTGCTTATATTTAACAAATTGTACTCTTTTCCCTCCCCACTTATCCTTATATCTTCTTATTATACCTAGTAGTGCTTCGCACACAAGGTATATTAACTTTAGTCGCGTAACGGCAGTACGCAACGGCATTAACGGATCGAGATAGATATTGACTTATATACGAGTATATCAAAATGTTCAGGACGAAAAGAGAAATTGATTAAGCCATGTCCGTCCGTCCGTCCGTCTGTGAACACGATAACTTGAGTAAATTTTGAGATATCTTAATGAAATTTGGTATGCGGCTTCCTTGGCACTCATATCCGATCGCTATCTACAATGGGCGAAATCGGATGATAGCCACGCCCACTTTTTATATATATAATATTTTCGAAAACACAAAAAAAGTGATTACTCAGTACATAATAGACCTATAGGGATAAAATTTGGTGAATACATTGAGATTGAGGCATAAAATAAATTTTTCAAGAAATTTTTGATAATGGGCGTGGCACCGCCCACTTTTGATTAAGTCAAATTTAGAAATAATATTAATCATAAATCATAAACTGTTCAAGATATCGAAAAGAACTTCAGCAAGCAGGTTTGCAGGTATGCAAGGAATGTTCCAGGAAAAAATGGGCGGGATCGGTTAAGGTCTACGCCCACTTTTTTATGAAAGATTTTGAAGAGGATCGTAGATATATTAAATAGGCAATAACTTTGCGTAAAATAGCTTTACATCATTTATATTTCAGTTTTAAAGTTTCCGTAAACAAGGAAATCCAAAAACTTAAAATTTTCGAAAATCGGCGTGGCCCCGCCCTTTTTATAGTGGACTATTCCCCAAAACTTTTTATGCCCTAACTCCGCCAAAAATTGATTTGCGGAAACGAAATTTAGTGATAATGTTCTATATATAAGGGTAACTGTTTGCTGTAAAATTGGGCGAAATCGGTTAATGTCCACGCCCAAATTTTTAACATAGTTCTGAAAATTTTTTTTGTAAAATTTAAATAGCGATATTTCTACAACTAAGCAAGTTATATTAATTAGATTTTGCACGCATAATAAGCTTTTTAAGAAAAACTCGGCCGCAAAAAAATTTTTTCAATTTCGAAGAAGTAGGCGTGGCGCTGCCCACTTTTCAGCATCAAATTTCTGCTATTTTCAAAGGCAATCGCTTATAATTCGATTTTGATATTTCAATGAAAATAGGTCAGCTGCTTGTCAGTAGTATGTATTATGCTCCTGCCAAAAACTAGCCAAATCGGGAAACACACAAGCGAAATATTCGGGCACGTCGTTAATAGCCCACTGCAATAGCAAAGTTATGTATCTTTTTTGATTTTCATACCTTTCGTAAACATTAAATGTATGTAAGTATGCGAACAAGAAGAGAAAAGTTCACTAAAATGATCAGCACGATGAGCGGAGTCGATTTAGCCATGCCCGTCTCTCCGTCCGCCTGTCTGTCTGTCCGTCTGTCTATTTGAAAGCAAACTAGTCTCTCAGTTTTACAAAAGAATGCTGAAATTCGTGGTTTGCTTTGGCCGTTTTATAATATACTAGCAAACCCGATATACGTTGTTTTTACGTTTTGATATCTAGAACACATCTATATATACAATTTCATTCACTTGAACCAAATAACCTCCTAACTATACCGAACTGCAGCTTTATATGACCTGGGGGAATTTCCAAAAGCTATATACAGACTGTGTCGTGCCCAGCGAACTCCTGAACTTATCGTGAAAGTTCAAGAGCAAAACAAAACACAAAATATGTGGGCGTGGCACCGCCCACTTTTGAAAAATGATGTAGATATTGACTAAGTGACACATATATCCAAATTTCATTAATTTAGACCAAAAAACTTCGGAATTATGACGAATTGAAACTTCACGTAGCCAGGGGGCGTGGCTCCGCCTACTTTTCCAATAATATATAGTAGTGTCTATGCTGTACCCAGTGAACCCAAGTATATATTGTGAAAATTTCATAAGAATCGGTTGAGGTCTTTGGCGCCTATAAAAGACACCCTTTTTTACCTTCCATGAACATGAATTGGTATATTAACTTTGGTCCGCTGTTTGTAACGTTTAGAAAGATAAGAGACGATGAACTGAGTTGATACAGCCATGTCCGTCTGTCCGTCCGTCCGTCTGTTTGATATCTCGATGAGATTTGGCACACGGGTGTATTTTTGTATTATATTAAACATTTGTCGGGTCCGGTATAATCGGGTCACTATAGCATATATCTCCCATACAACCGATCGTTCAAATAAGAGGATTATGACCATTGCCCCCTCATTTTTAAAGATTAAAACTTGAAACTTGGTGAGATATTTTCTTATGGATAGCAAAAGATTTCGTAAAAAAATCACCAAGATCGGAGCTATATATAGTATATATCCCATACAACCGATCGTTCAGATAAGAGGACTATGACCATTTCTCCCTCATTTTAAAAGATTAAAACTTGAAACTTGGTGAGATATTTTCTATGGATAGCAAAAGATTTCGTAAAAAAATCACCAAGATCGGAGCTATATATAGTATATATCCCATACAACCGATCGTTCAGATAAGAGGATTATGGCCATTTATCCCTCATTATGGAAGATTAAAACTTGAAACTTGGTGAGATATTTGCTTATAGATGGTAAAAGAAAATGAAATGTATTGCTGACAAAGTTTTAGCGAACTTTAAACAATTCGTATTTAAGTTTGCACCTATTCATGAAAGGTATAAAGCCTTCGGCACAGCCGAAGACAGCGCCGTCCTTACTTGTTTATATCTATTTTAGTTACGCACACAAGGTATATTACTTCATTCGGCATAAACGAATCGAGATATATATTTCTTAATGTACGAGTATATCAAAACCTTCAGGATGAAAAGTAAAATATCCGTGCAAGTAGTTAATACCCCACTTCAAAAGCGAAGTTGTATATCTTTTTTGATATTCATTCCTTTCATGAACATGAAATGGTATATTAACTTTGGTCCGATGTTTGTAAGGTTTAGAAATATAAGAGATAGACCCACCATTAAGTATACCAAATTGATCAGGACGATGAATTGAGTTGATACAGCCATGTCCGTCCGTCCGTCTGTTTGAACGCAAACTAGTCCCTCAATTTTTGAGATATCTCGATGAGATTTGGCACACGGATGTATTTTTGTATTATATTAAACTTTTGTCGGATCCGGTATAATCGGGTCACTATAGCATATATCTCCCATACAACCGATCGTTCAAATAAGAGGATTATGACCATTTCTCCCTCATTTTTAAAGATTAAAACTTGGAACTTGGTGAAATATTTTCTTATGGATAGCAAAAGATTTCACCAAGATCGGAGCTATATATAGTATATATCCCATACAACCGATCGTTCAGATAAGAGGATTATGGCCATTTATCCCTCATTATGGAAGATTAAAACTTGAAACTTGGTGAGATATTTGCTTATAGATGGTAAAAGAAAATGAAATGTATTGCTGACAAAGTTTTAGCGAACTTTAAACAATTCGTATTTAAGTTTGCACCTATTCATGAAAGGTATAAAGCCTTCGGCACAGCCGAAGACAGCGCCGTCCTTACTTGTTTGTATCTATTTTAGTTACGCACACAAGGTATATTACTTCATTCGGCATAAACGAATCGAGATATATATTTATTAATGTATATCAAAACCTTCAGGATGAAAAGTAAAATATCCGTGCAAGTAGTTAATACCCCACTTCAAAAGCGAAGTTGTATATCTTTTTTGATATTCATTCCTTTCATGAACATGAAATGTTTGTACGTATACTGGAATGATCAGGAGGATGAGCTGAGTCGATGTAGCCATCCTTCTTTCGATACGTCTATCTTTCTGTCCGGCTGTCTATTTGAACGCAAATACGAACTGAAAGTAATAAAATAGACCTGCGTAAATTGGGATGCCATAATAAATCACTACTACAAAGTAGCGCAAAAGTAAGCTTCCGATGTTCAGCATATCGGTTGTGGCACGTGCAGTGTGTGCTGTTGCACCGTCTTGTTGGAACCACATGTTTTCCAATCCCAATTCATCAAGTTGCGGCAAAAAGAACTCGTTGATCATTGCTCTGTAGCGCTCACCATTCATAGTAACCGTTTGGCCCCGACCGATTATTGGTCAAATAAATAGTCAGCAATATTCCGCGTTCTGGAGCAGTGTCGCGTAACATTGTTTATTAACGTGTATTTCGCATGTGTTTACTACACAAATGTCAAAACAGAACTGAATTTAGGGGCCAATCGCAAAATTTATAGCATTTTCTGATAGGAGGATTACTTTTGCGCCACCCTGTAGGTATATAATGTTCGGTCCCACCCTAACTTAGACTTCCTTACTTGTTTCTTTCTACATTTGCTTTTCCCCAACATACTCTTCTTTACCCTTTTCACTTTCCTCTAACACTACTTCTATTTCTCAAGTTTCTATTCCTACTCCCCCTCTTTTGCCATTTCCTCTGCGGGTACTAATATGTACAGAGTTTCGAAGATATAGCGAATTAACCGGTTTCTGGTCTCATGGTTTTTTTTTTGATATTTAGAACACTTATCTATATCAAAAATATTATTAACTGGAACCAAATAAATCCCTAGCTATACCGAGTTGCTACTTTAAATAGCCTTGGGGCTTTTCCAAAGACTAAATATGGCATGTGCCGTCCACAGCGAACTCCTGAACCCACTGTGAAAGTTTCATTAAGATGCACAATAGACTTTGTACATGAATGGAGGACAAACAATACACAAAAATGTGTGGGCATGGCACAGCCCAGTTTTCCAAAATTATGTAAATCTTGACTTTAAAGCACATATATCCAATTATCAAAATTTTATATAGCTTGGGTGCGTGGCACCTCCCACTTTTCCAAAAAATATATATAGCCTATGTCGTACCCACCGAACTTCTAAACCTATCGTGAAAGTTTCATAAAAATGGACTCTAAACTTTGGACAAAAATATATATAGCCTATGTCGTACCCACCGAACTTCTAAACCTATCGTGAAAGTTTCATAAAAATGGACTCTAAACTTTGGACATTAATGAAGCACAAACAAAACACAGAAATTGTGCGCGTGGCACCGCCCACTTTCTCAAAATTATGTAAATCTTGACTAAAGGACACATATATCCAAATATCATTAATTTAGACCAAATACGGTCAGAGGAATGACAATTGAAATTTTATAGAGTAAGATAGGATATTGTGATATAGGAACATTTTAAGTAGACAGGTAGAAAATCATACAATTCTATAGATTCCAGTATTGCGAAGCACATTGCAAGACGAGATCGATTTATCTTAAGTATTCCGGAAGATATTTATTCAAACCCATAAAAAGTCAAATAGGCAGTTTTGTCAAAATAGGGGGGTAATGCGATATACTATACCATATACTTGGCTCTCCTATGAAAGATGTGTAAGCTGCATGAAATAATCCACCCACATTGTAGATATGGTAATTTGCATCCATTCAGATATGTGACAAGCTGGTTCGGAACCAGGAAGAGCATGTTCCTTCAAAAGTGGAGAAGGTTTTCCTTTTTCTGCTGATCTTATGCACCCAATTTGCTTTTCTATTGTAGTTAATATTTTCGGATGTTTACTTGGAGTGTTAGACACCCCTGGGTCATCAACGTTCCAAATCCTAGGAAATGTCATACTCCTGTTCCACATTGAACTACTTCTACCATATCACATTAACCAAACTAGAGCTTTAAGAGAACGAACAATTTTTTCACCAAAATTTATTTAAAAATATTAAGTAATCACTTGAAATATTGATGCCTATATTTACCAAAAACAACAATAAAATATAAGAAGTTGACAACCTAAGAGCATTTCGGAATTATTCTTGTGCTCTAAATTATTGACGACCGCACGATGGAAAATATTTTTTCACACTGATAGCAATGCGGTTTTTGGCCATTACCATTTTTGTAAAGAAGATATTCTTGCTCAGACATGAATAATTTAGAAAATACACAGGTATATTAATTAACCAACCCCTATCACAATACCATAACTTACTCTATAACCTGGGGGCGTGGCACTGCTCACTTTTCCAAAAAATATATGTAGCCTATGTCGTACCCAGCGAACTTCTGTACCTATTATGTAAATATTGACTAAAGGACACATACATCCAATTAGTTATCATGAATTTAGACCAAATAAGTTCAGAGTTATGACGAATTGTAATTTTATATAGCCTGACGCGTGGCACCGCCAACTTTTCCAAAACTATATATAGCCTATACTATAACCAGTGATAAAAAGAATATACTGTGAAAACTTCATAAAAATCGGTTAAGTACTTTAGACGCCTATGAAGGACACACACGCCGTTTTGATTTATAAGATTTTTGTAGCGTATCCTTAACAACATGTTAGTGAAATTTATTGATTTATTGAGTAGTCTACAAATTCTTATAGACTGAATTTAAAAATTTACATAAAGACAGCATGGGGATATTGTACAGAAGAATATAAAGTAAAGTATTTGTCGTAGTTTACAATCCATTAGTTACAGTTACGAATTAAAATTAGGAAATAAATATTAAAAGTATATAAAGTGAAAAGCATACAAACTTAACTTTCTTACCCAGAGACGTAACTGTTATTATAGAAATGAGGTAAAGCTCGTATTTGATGAATGCAAATATTGGCTATTGACATTATCATAAGAAATATTTTTTGGTCGCCATAACCAATATAAATGAGAATTTTTTTTTTGGTTAAGAAAAACCATTATCAAGTTTTTTTTTATTTTTTTGATCAATATTTTAGGAGCTGTGAGCATGATGAGGTTATGTCATAGAAATTCTGAAAAAAATGTGGTTTTTTCTGAGGAAATTATTAGACTTCTATAACCTATGCGAAAATAGCAGGAACGTAACGGTTAATACAGATATGAAGTAAGGGTCGTATTTAACCATTAACATTGATGAATGCAAATATTGGCTATAATTAACCATTATCATAAGAAATAGTTTGTATGGTCGCCATAACCAATATAAATGAGAAATAAATTTTTTTTTTGACAAGATAAATTAACAAATTATGAAATCTTAAACATACGTAGGCTTGCTTACATGCCCATTTTCGACCGGTTATTCACCTTTAGCAAGAAACCGCAGGAACAAACATTCATAGCAATTTAACATTCTACCGAAATCCGCAAAAAAATTCAATTTTGCAAACAAAAATGTTTTTGTCCCATACAAAATGCATCACAAAAATCTACTTGTTTGCATGTATTTGTAATAATGCACAGGGAAAAAGTGATTATAGCGGGAAAACTAAATCATTTACAAGAAAAACTGTAAACATACTTTCGATGGAGAATCACCTCACCAGGAAACTGTGGAAGACAAAAAATGCACTTCAAATGGCTGCAGAAAAGTATGCTTTGCATATTTTTGGATATTTTTCATCCCTTTCATGTCCACTAGTATGAGAATTAGATATACCAAAAAAACCTATTGTCCGCGCCACTTCCGAATTAAATCCTTGTCGCCGGAATTATTATGGCGACCAAAAAAATATTTCTTATGATTATGGTTAAAAATTTCCAAAATAGTATTTATAAAGCTCACTTTTGCGTAACCTAGCAAAAAAAAAATTACAATTATTTGCAGGCCCTGCTCTTCGGTAATTTTTCGACCTCCATAAGACGGCAAGTAAATGTGATATGAGTATTTACTTGGCAGAATATGATAGCGCAAACATTCGTCTTTACTTTACGTACTGTACCTAAAAAGAAGTGAGGCAAACAGTCCAGATAAGGGACCAAAATGACAATTTCGCAACCGCGAAAGATTATGGCCGGGACCACAGAGAGAAATACCGGTGCGAAAAGGCTGTTAAACGAACAGTTTCCCCCGATGGAATTATCAAACAAAACTCTCAACAACAAGTGAAAGTCCCTAAAAGGTAGGGCAATGCAAATCATAGTGAAAACCCTTCCTGAAAAGAAGGCAGTACAAAGAAACAAGTACCTGTGAAGAGGCAAACTCCAAAACTATCAAAAAATTAAGTGACAGGGAAAGACTTGGAAAGACAAGGCATCAAAAAAACAGATAAGGCCATAGAAAGAGGCCTGAAAGCCTTTCAAAGGCAGGTCAGTGAAATGTGAACAACACAAAAAAACCGTATCAAAAGTCAGCAGGATGGGGGTTAGTTTGTAAATTATCATAAACCCTGCACATATATGTAAAGATACGTAATTTTATAGCAGTATTAGACTTTTTGTATGCTCATATACATCTGTACCTGAATACCCCATAGCTCCAACACATCACCCGTGCACTGAAGTTGGTGTGCGCAACTCCGTAGTGTACCACCAGTACCCCCCCGGCTTTTGTTTTGTGTTTCTTTTGAAAATTATGGAAGGCGTAGCCAAGGCGGGGGATAGATCGTCAATGAACTACTATTTTTTTACTTTCGATTGAATAACACAATACCATTTTATGCTTTTGATTTATAATTTTCTTATTTTAGACTAATTACAAAGTAAAGTTTTATGCATAAATGAAATTATCGGTTAGTGGAATACTAAGCCTATATACATATACTAGTCTATTCAGAGATTCTACAAAATTCACTAGGCTTTCAAAACAATGAAACCGGTTACGAGGTATGCTTACAGAATGGTTATGGTAGTAATAAAATAACAGATCGAAATAATAAAGTAATTTTCGAGGTCTGATATTGCTGAGATAAAAATATACTCCCTTAGCTCTCACGTCTTTGAAAATCCGAATTCAGGCGGTTTGAAAATACAAGAGTAGGCAGGCTCATTAGTTTAATCAACGGCGGAAAAATAGATAGCGACGAGAATTTTTTACAAGTTTTTTATAAAAGTATAGCCCATTATCTAATATAAAACATGCAAGACCAAATTTCAAACTTTGTTCTAAACCTAGGAAAATTTAGCCAAGTTTCATAAAAATTTTGGGCATTTATTTATAGCTTTATGGTGCCAGTTTTGTTATGCGAAAGACGCAATATTTATAAAATTTGAACTTTTCTCTATTTCTTATTGTTATCAAATTCTTAGGTCAACATTAAAAACTATTCCTTTTTAAATAATGAACGCAGTCTTTAACATCTTTTTTAACACAATGCATTCTGCATTTGTGTAATAAACTTCAACAAAATAAAAATGGACTTCACTTCACGCTGGATTTCGCAAAAAACTTGTACTGACTTTGAAAAATTGTTAAGAACTTTTGACTTGTGGATATTGAAATCAAATAAAACCAATTCAAATCTGCAAGCATGTAACCTACATGTTTATTTCAAGATTTCTGGGTTTTATCCATTTATGTATTGATCATATGACAATGGAAATAGATAGTCGATTCACTCAACAAAAAACTAGCCTTAAAGATTTCGCTTCGGTTTTTCAACAAACCACAGAGATGAAAATGACAAAAATTTATTTAAGCTTGCTGAATTTTATGAACCACTTGCTCAAAGCCAAATATAGTGGCCGAAACCAATTTATGGAGAAGGTTCTTGAAGTGACATAATCTTCAAAATGTTCTTTTTATAACTTAGACAAATTGCTACAAATTTTTGCAACTCTCCCGTTTCCACTTTTACAGTAGAACTCACCCTTTCAACCCTTCTTCTTCTTTAAATACCATCTATGCGATTTTGGCTTTTTACCATAGCTCGCACTCGCACTCGCCAATTGGAAACACCACGGAATCATAAAACTGTCTCCGCTTCGTCTTTCCATCGGAGTGGTGGGCTCCCTCTTCCTCTGCTACCACCGGTGGATGCCGATAAGAATACCTTCTGTGCTCAAGCATCTCCATTCATTCGCACAACATGGCCTAGCCAACGAAGCCGCAACTGACGATCTATCGACCTCCACGTTCGTAGCATCATATTCGGGTTTTGCCTCGCGGAAAGGGTATCCTCGAGATGTGTTTCCGGAAAAAGCGACGAACTTCGTAGTAGCAAATAAGGCTTTACGGCAAGACTTTTCCAGTGGACAGTGGGAAGCAGGGGTGAAGTGTTTTAAGTCCCATTTTCGAAAAGTTGCCAATCAAATGCGGTTTGCTATGGAAGAATTGTTAACATTGCTTGCAAAAATAGAAGCATGCCTGAACTCGAGACCAATTAGTATGCTATCAGGAGGTCCATGGAACCCCAATATCAATTATCAATCGATGGCAGAAAATCAAGGCAGTCCATCAAAGGTTCTGCCAACAATGGAAGGAAGAATACTTTAAGGAGTTGCATAAGAAAGTCAAGTGGCAAATGCCCCGAACGAGATACAGAAGTCGACGAGTTAGTGGTCATCAAAAAGGACAACTTACCCCCTATAGAATAGCGACTTGGCAGAGTTGTGACGTGCTTTTCAAGCCAAGATAATCACCAGTAGTTAAACTTGTAGGATTATCAGTAGAAACCCTGAACTAACTAGTTTTCTCTTTCCAGCTATTATCTATTTTCAGAACTCTCTTTGCAACTGCCATGGAAATGGTCCGCACAACCAATGCAATGCAATTCCGACACCCCGTGTGCAACACAACCACCGATTCTATTCTGGCGGAAAATGCACCGAATGGAGCCCGAGGAGAGACTACATGCGTCCTCCTCCTACTGTGCCAATTGCCTGTCGCCATATAGTCATATAACCAACAAATGCCCATCCAGAGGACAGTGTGATCGATGCCAGGAGTGGCACCATAGCCTTCTTCACAGGGCCTTGACACGGCATACAATCGGTCCTATCGGCCGCCACGGCCATACAGAACAATTAATGCACTTGTGACGTCAAATTCCGAACCGCCGGTACTCAGACCACCTCTGTCCGGTATACGCTGCGTAGTTGAGCATATATCACGCTATAGGCGCCCACCCGCGCACCACCGACAAAGGCGCTCTGCATAAGAGGGTCACCGCCGAGGGATAAGAGACGCCAGCTTTATATGACCGAACTGCAGCTTTATATGACCTGGGGGAATTTCCAAAAGCTATATACAGACTGTGTCGTGCCCAGCGAACTCCTGAACTTATCGTGAAAGTTCAAGAGCAAAACAAAACACAAAATATGTGGGCGTGGCACCGCCCACTTTTGAAAAATGATGTAGATATTGACTAAGTGATACATATATCCAAATTTCATTAATTTAGACCAAAAAACTTCGGAATTATGACGAATTGAAACTTCATGTAGCCAGGGGGCGTGGCTCCGCCTACTTTTCCAATAATATATAGTAGTGTCTATGCTGTACCCAGTGAACCCAAGTATATATTGTGAAAATTTCATAAGAATCGGTTGAGGTCTTTGGCGCCTATAAAAGACACCCTTTTTTACCTTCCATGAACATGAATTGGTATATTAACTTTGGTCCGCTGTTTGTAACGTTTAGAAAGATAAGAGACGATGAACTGAGTTGATACAGCCATGTCCGTCTGTCCGTCCGTCCGTCTGTTTGATATCTCGATGAGATTTGGCACACGGGTGTATTTTTGTATTATATTAGACATTTGTCGGGTCCGGTATAATCGGGTCACTATAGCATATATCTCCCATACAACCGATCGTTCAAATAAGAGGATTATGACCATTGCCCCCTCATTTTTAAAGATTAAAACTTGAAACTTGGTGAGATATTTTCTTATGGATAGCAAAAGATTTCGTAAAAAAATCACCAAGATCGGAGCTATATATAGTATATATCCCATACAACCGATCGTTCAGATAAGAGGACTATGACCATTTCTCCCTCATTTTAAAAGATTAAAACTTGAAACTTGGTGAGATATTTTCTATGGATAGCAAAAGATTTCGTAAAAAAATCACCAAGATCGGAGCTATATATAGTATATATCCCATACAACCGATCGTTCAAATAAGAGGATTATGGCCATTTATCCCTCATTATGGAAGATTAAAACTTGAAACTTGGTGAGATATTTGCTTATAGATGGTAAAAGAAAATGAAATGTATTGCTGACAAAGTTTTAGCGAACTTTAAACAATTCGTATTTAAGTTTGCACCTATTCATGAAAGGTATAAAGCCTTCGGCACAGCCGAAGACAGCGCCGTCCTTACTTGTTTATATCTATTTTAGTTACGCACACAAGGTATATTACTTCATTCGGCATAAACGAATCGAGATATATATTTATTAATGTACGAGTATATCAAAACCTTCAGGATGAAAAGTAAAATATCCGTGCAAGTAGTTAATACCCCACTTCAAAAGCGAAGTTGTATATCTTTTTTGATATTCATTCCTTTCATGAACATGAAATGGTATATTAACTTTGGTCCGATGTTTGTAAGGTTTAGAAATATAAGAGATAGACCCACCATTAAGTATACCAAATTGATCAGGACGATGAATTGAGTTGATACAGCCATGTCCGTCCGTCCGTCTGTTTGAACGCAAACTAGTCCCTCAATTTTTGAGATATCTCGATGAGATTTGGCACACGGATGTATTTTTGTATTATATTAAACTTTTGTCGGATCCGGTATAATCGGGTCACTATAGCATATATCTCCCATACAACCGATCGTTCAAATAAGAGGATTATGACCATTTCTCCCTCATTTTTAAAGATTAAAACTTGGAACTTGGTGAAATATTTTCTTATGGATAGCAAAAGATTTCACCAAGATCGGAGCTATATATAGTATATATCCCATACAACCGATCGTTCAGATAAGAGGATTATGGCCATTTATCCCTCATTATGGAAGATTAAAACTTGAAACTTGGTGAGATATTTGCTTATAGATGGTAAAAGAAAATGAAATGTATTGCTGACAAAGTTTTAGCGAACTTTAAACAATTCGTATTTAAGTTTGCACCTATTCATGAAAGGTATAAAGCCTTCGGCACAGCCGAAGACAGCGCCGTCCTTACTTGTTTGTATCTATTTTAGTTACGCACACAAGGTATATTACTTCATTCGGCATAAACGAATCGAGATATATATTTATTAATGTATATCAAAACCTTCAGGATGAAAAGTAAAATATCCGTGCAAGTAGTTAATACCCCACTTCAAAAGCGAAGTTGTATATCTTTTTTGATATTCATTCCTTTCATGAACATGAAATGTTTGTACGTATACTGGAATGATCAGGAGGATGAGCTGAGTCGATGTAGCCATCCTTCTTTCGATACGTCTATCTTTCTGTCCGGCTGTCTATTTGAACGCAAATACGAACTGAAAGTAATAAAATAGACCTGCGTAAATTGGGATGCCATAATAAATCACTACTACAAAGTAGCGCAAAAGTAAGCTTCCGATGTTCAGCATATCGGTTGTGGCACGTGCAGTGTGTGCTGTTGCACCGTCTTGTTGGAACCACATGTTTTCCAATCCCAATTCATCAAGTTGCGGCAAAAAGAACTCGTTGATCATTGCTCTGTAGCGCTCACCATTCATAGTAACCGTTTGGCCCCGACCGATTATTGGTCAAATAAATAGTCAGCAATATTCCGCGTTCTGGAGCAGTGTAGCGTAACATTGTTTATTAACGTGTATTTCGCATGTGTTTACTACACAAATGTCAAAACAGAACTGAATTTAGGGGCCAATCGCAAAATTTATAGCATTTTCTGATAGGAGGATTACTTTTGCGCCACCCTGTAGGTATATAATGTTCGGTCCCACCCTAACTTAGACTTCCTTACTTGTTTCTTTCTACATTTGCTTTTCCCCAACATACTCTTCTTTACCCTTTTCACTTTCCTCTAACACTACTTCTATTTCTCAAGTTTCTATTCCTACTCCCCCTCTTTTGCCATTTCCTCTGCGGGTACTAATATGTACAGAGTTTCGAAGATATAGCGAATTAACCGGTTTCTGGTCTCATGGTTTTTTTTTTTGATATTTAGAACACTTATCTATATCAAAAATATTATTAACTGGAACCAAATAAATCCCTAGCTATACCGAGTTGCTACTTTAAATAGCCTTGGGGCTTTTCCAAAGACTAAATATGGCATGTGCCGTCCACAGCGAACTCCTGAACCCACTGTGAAAGTTTCATTGAGATGCACAATAGACTTTGTACATGAATGGAGGACAAACAATACACAAAAATGTGTGGGCATGGCACAGCCCAGTTTTCCAAAATTATGTAAATCTTGACTTTAAAGCACATATATCCAATTATCAAAATTTTATATAGCTTGGGTGCGTGGCACCTCCCACTTTTCCAAAAAATATATATAGCCTATGTCGTACCCACCGAACTTCTAAACCTATCGTGAAAGTTTCATAAAAATGGACTCTAAACTTTGGACATTAATGAAGCACAAACAAAACACAGAAATTGTGCGCGTGGCACCGCCCACTTTCTCAAAATTATGTAAATCTTGACTAAAGGACACATATATCCAAATATCATTAATTTAGACCAAATACGGTCAGAGGGATGACAATTGAAATTTTATAGAGTAAGATAGGATATTGTGATATAGGAACATTTTAAGTAGACAGGTAGAAAATCATACAATTCTATAGATTCCAGTATTGCGAAGCACATTGCAAGACGAGATCGATTTATCTTAAGTATTCCGGAAGATATTTATTCAAACCCATAAAAAGTCAAATAGGCAGTTTTGTCAAAATAGGGGGGTAATGCGATATACTATACCATATACTTGGCTCTCCTATGAAAGATGTGTAAGCTGCATGAAATAATCCACCCACATTGTAGATATGGTAATTTGCATCCATTCAGATATGTGACAAGCTGTTTCGGAACCAGGAAGAGCATGTTCCTTCAAAAGTGGAGAAGGTTTTCCTTTTTCTGCTGATCTTATGCACCCAATTTGCTTTTCTATTGTAGTTAATATTTTCGGATGTTTACTTGGAGTGTTAGACACCCCTGGGTCATCAACGTTCCAAATCCTAGGAAATGTCATACTCCTGTTCCACATTGAACTACTTCTACCATATCACATTAACCAAACTAGAGCTTTAAGAGAACGAACAATTTTTTCACCAAAATTTATTTAAAAATATTAAGTAATCACTTGAAATATTGATGCCTATATTTACCAAAAACAACAATAAAATATAAGAAGTTGACTACCTAAGAGCATTTCGGAATTATTCTTGTGCTCTAAATTATTGACGACCGCACGATAGAAAATATTTTTTCACACTGATAGCAATGCGGTTTTTGGCCATTACCATTTTTGTAAAGAAGATATTCTTGCTCAGACATGAATAATTTAGAAAATACACAGGTATATTAATTAACCAACCCCTATCACAATACCATAACTTACTCTATAACCTGGGGGCGTGGCACTGCTCACTTTTCCAAAAAATATATGTAGCCTATGTCGTACCCAGCGAACTTCTGTACCTATTATGTAAATATTGACTAAAGGACACATACATCCAATTAGTTATCATGAATTTAGACCAAATAAGTTCAGAGTTATGACGAATTGTAATTTTATATAGCCTGACGCGTGGCACCGCCAACTTTTCCAAAACTATATATAGCCTATACTATAACCAGTGATAAAAAGAATATACTGTGAAAACTTCATAAAAATCGGTTAAGTACTTTAGACGCCTATGAAGGACACACACGCCGTTTTGATTTATAAGATTTTTGTAGCGTATCCTTAACAACATGTTAGTGAAATTTATTGATTTATTGAGTAGTCTACAAATTCTTATAGACTGAATTTAAAAATTTACATAAAGACAGCATGGGGATATTGTACAGAAGAATATAAAGTAAAGTATTTGTCGTAGTTTACAATCCATTAGTTACAGTTACGAATTAAAATTAGGAAATAAATATTAAAAGTATATAAAGTGAAAAGCATACAAACTTAACTTTCTTACCCAGAGACGTAACTGTTATTATAGAAATGAGGTAAAGCTCGTATTTGATGAATGCAAATATTGGCTATTGACATTATCATAAGAAATATTTTTTGGTCGCCATAACCAATATAAATGAGAATTTTTTTTTTGGTTAAGAAAAACCATTATCAAGTTTTTTTTTATTTTTTTGATCAATATTTTAGGAGCTGTGAGCATGATGAGGTTATGTCATAGAAATTCTGAAAAAAATGTGGTTTTTTCTGAGGAAATTATTAGACTTCTATAACCTATGCGAAAATAGCAGGAACGTAACGGTTAATACAGATATGAAGTAAGGGTCGTATTTAACCATTAACATTGATGAATGCAAATATTGGCTATAATTAACCATTATCATAAGAAATAGTTTGTATGGTCGCCATAACCAATATAAATGAGAAATAAATTTTTTTTTTGACAAGATAAATTAACAAATTATGAAATCTTAAACATACGTAGGCTTGCTTACATGCCCATTTTCCACCGGTTATTCACCTTTAGCAAGAAACCGCAGGAACAAACATTCATAGCAATTTAACATTCTACCGAAATCCGCAAAAAAATTCAATTTTGCAAACAAAAATGTTTTTGTCCCATACAAAATGCATCACAAAAATCTACTTGTTTGCATGTATTTGTAATAATGCACAGGGAAAAAGTGATTATAGCGGGAAAACTAAATCATTTACAAGAAAAACTGTAAACATACTTTCGATGGAGAATCACCTCACCAGCAAACTGTGGAAGACAAAAAATGCACTTCAAATGGCTGCAGAAAAGTATGCTTTGCATATTTTTGGATATTTTTCATCCCTTTCATGTCCACTAGTATGAGAATTAGATATACCAAAAAAACCTATTGTCCGCGCCACTTCCGAATTAAATCCTTGTCGCCGGAATTATTATGGCGACCAAAAAAATATTTCTTATGATTATGGTTAAAAATTTCCAAAATAGTATAAAGCTCACTTTTGCGTAACCTAGCAAAAAAAAAATTACAATTATTTGCAGGCCCTGCTCTTCGGTAATTTTTCGACCTCCATAAGACGGCAAGTAACTGTGATATGAGTATTTACTTGGCAGAATATGATAGCGCAAACATTCGTCTTTACTTTACGTACTGTACCTAAAAAGAAGTGAGGCAAACAGTCCAGATAAGGGACCAAAATGACAATTTCGCAACCGCGAAAGATTATGGCCGGGACCACAGAGAGAAATACCGGAGCGAAAAGGCTGTTAAACGAACAGTTTCCCCCGATGGAATTATCAAACAAAACTCTCAACAACAAGTGAAAGTCCCTAAAAGGTAGGGCAATGCAAATCATAGTGAAAACCCTTCCTGAAAAGAAGGCAGTACAAAGAAACAAGTACCTGTGAAGAGGCAAACTCCAAAACTATCAAAAAATTAAGTGACAGGGAAAGACTTGGAAAGACAAGGCATCAAAAAAACAGATAAGGCCATAGAAAGAGGCCTGAAAGCCTTTCAAAGGCAGGTCAGTGAAATGTGATCGGGATCGGGGTTAGTTTGTAAATTATCATAAACCCTGCACATATATGTAAAGATACGTAATTTTATAGCAGTATTAGACTTTTTGTATGCTCATATACATCTGTACCTGAATACCCCATAGCTCCAACACATCACCCGTGCACTGAAGTTGGTGTGCGCAACTCCGTAGTGTACCACCAGTACCCCCCTGGCTTTTGTTTTGTGTTTCTTTTGAAAATTATGGAAGGCGTAGCCAAGGCGGGGGATAGATCGTCAATGAACTACTATTTTTTTACTTTCGATTGAATAACACAATACCATTTTATGCTTTTGATTTATAATTTTCTTATTTTAGACTAATTACAAAGTAAAGTTTTATGCATAAATGAAATTATCGGTTAGTGGAATACTAAGCCTATATACATATACTAGTCTATTCAGAGATTCTACAAAATTCACTAGGCTTTCAAAACAATGAAACCGGTTACGAGGTATGCTTACAGAATGGTTATGGTAGTAATAAAATAACAGATCGAAATAATAAAGTAATTTTCGAGGTCTGATATTGCTGAGATAAAAATATACTCCCTTAGCTCTCACGTCTTTGAAAATCCGAATTCAGGCGGTTTGAAAATACAAGAGTAGGCAGGCTCATTAGTTTAATCAACGGCGGAAAAATAGATAGCGACGAGAATTTTTTACAAGTTTTTTATAAAAGTATAGCCCATTATCTAATATAAAACATGCAAGACCAAATTTCAAACTTTGTTCTAAACCTAGGAAAATTTAGCCAAGTTTCATAAAAATTTTGGGCATTTATTTATAGCTTTATGGTGCCAGTTTTGTTATGCGAAAGACGCAATATTTATAAAATTTGAACTTTTCTCTATTTCTTATTGTTATCAAATTCTTAGGTCAACATTAAAAACTATTCCTTTTTAAATAATGAACGCAGTCTTTAACATCTTTTTTAACACAATGCATTCTGCATTTGTGTAATAAACTTCAACAAAATAAAAATGGACTTCACTTCACGCTGGATTTCGCAAAAAACTTGTACTGACTTTGAAAAATTGTTAAGAACTTTTGACTTGTGGATATTGAAATCAAATAAAGCCAATTCAAATCTGCAAGCATGTAACCTACATGTTTATTTCAAGATTTCTGGTTTTTATCCATTTATGTATTGATCATATGACAATGGAAATAGATAGTCGATTCACTCAACAAAAAACTAGCCTTAAAGATTTCGCTTCGGTTTTTCAACAAACCACAGAGAAGAAAATGACAAAAATTTATTTAAGCTTGCTGAATTTTATGAACCACTTGCTCAAAGCCAAATATAGTGGCCGAAACCAATTTATGGAGAAGGTTCTTGAAGTGACATAATCTTCAAAATGTTCTTTTTATAACTTAGACAAATTGCTACAAATTTTTGCAACTCTCCCGTTTCCACTTTTACAGTAGAACTCACCCTTTCAACCCTTCTTCTTCTTTAAATACCATCTATGCGATTTTGGCTTTTTACCATAGCTCGCACTCGCACTCGCACTCGCCAATTGGAAACACCACGGAATCATAAAAATGTCTCCGCTTCGTCTTTCCATCGGAGTGGTGGGCTCCCTCTTCCTCTGCTACCACCGGTGGATGCCGATAAGAATACCTTCTGTGCTCAAGCATCTCCATTCATTCGCACAACATGGCCTAGCCAACGAAGCCGCAACTGACGATCTATCGACCTCCACGTTCGTAGCATCATATTCGGGTTTTGCCTCGCGGAAAGGGTATCCTCGAGATGTGTTTCCGGAAAAAGCGACGAACTTCGTAGTAGCAAATAAGGCTTTACGGCAAGACTTTTCCAGTGGACAGTGGGAAGCAGGGGTGAAGTGTTTTAAGTCCCATTTTCGAAAAGTTGCCAATCAAATGCGGTTTGCTATGGAAGAATTGTTAACATTGCTTGCAAAAATAGAAGCATGCCTGAACTCGAGACCAATTAGTATGCTATCAGGAGGTCCATGGAACCCCAATATCAATTATCAATCGATGGCAGAAAATCAAGGCAGTCCATCAAAGGTTCTGCCAACAATGGAAGGAAGAATACTTTAAGGAGTTGCATAAGAAAGTCAAGTGGCAAATGCCCCGAACGAGATACAGAAGTCGACGAGTTAGTGGTCATCAAAAAGGACAACTTACCCCCTATAGAATAGCGACTTGGCAGAGTTGTGACGTGTTTTTCAAGCCAAGATAATCACCAGTAGTTAAACTTGTAGGATTATCAGTAGAAACCCTGAACTAACTAGTTTTCTCTTTCCAGCTATTATCTATTTTCAGAACTCTCTTTGCAACTGCCATGGAAATGGTCCGCACAACCAATGCAATGCAATTCCGACACCCCGTGTGCAACACAACCACCGATTCTATTCTGGCGGAAAATGCACCGAATGGAGCCCGAGGAGAGACTACATGCGTCCTCCTCCTACTGTGCCAATTGCCTGTCGCCATATAGTCATATAACCAACAAATGCCCATCCAGAGGACAGTGTGATCGATGCCAGGAGTGGCACCATAGCCTTCTTCACAGGGCCTTGACACGGCATACAATCGGTCCTATCGGCCGCCACGGCCATACAGAACAATTAATGCACTTGTGACGTCAAATTCCGAACCGCCGGTACTCAGACCACCTCTGTCCGGTATACGCTGCGTAGTTGAGCATATATCACGCTATAGGCGCCCACCCGCGCACCACCGACAAAGGCGCTCTGCATAAGAGGGTCACCGCCGAGGGATAAGAGACGCCAGTGAGCGAATCCAGGGGATTCCCTCACATTCTGAGAGTCGCTCTGTCCTTATGCTCATGGTGTTGGCCAGGGTAATAGTAGGAAACCGAACCCACACGGTACGCGCGATCATAGATCTAGGCCACCCCATGTCAACGATCACTAGGAGCTTAGCATAACGACTCCGTCTGCTTTCACTAAACGAAAGGGAGCATTTCAGCCTAACCTTGAAGGGTCGGAATGAGAGGACGCAAACTCAGGCAAGGGGTCTACCGAGTCTAGTAAGGCATGCTATTAAGCGTACCATAGATCCGCGTTTCGGCAACACTTTTGACGACCTGCGCTTGCAGACCCCTTATTCTACCGGTTCTGGGAGCCGATACGTACGGAGCCATTCTACGCCCCGGGCTCATGCCCACAACTCCGACACGACGGGTTTCACAGAACACCATTTTCAGATCATATTTGGAGGTACCCCAAACTGAGGAAGATGACCGGGATTACATAGTTTTAAGATGACATTTCGAATTGTTGAATTGTTGAAGTTATTTTCCAGTGATACTGCAAGGCGGGCGGCATGTTAACGCCTGCATAACCACGGTTCCATAACATGGCGGCACCCTCGTTGGGGCCTATAAAAGCGGTGAGTTGCCTCAGATTCGCCCTTGTTAGTCTACCAGTCATTTATTTATACATACACTAACCAAATATTTTTCAGTTGGACAAAGACGGTAAGCTTATTCACACCTCCATTGTTTTAAGGACCTGCTCACCAAAATTTCTAGCCCCTTACTCTTTTATCCCCACTCGAACATAGCAAGTACTATAAATACAACGCTGTGTGCATCTAGCATTACTATAAGCTGCTTCTGAACAGCAATGCCAATTGCTATAGCTGTTTCGATTTCTAAAACAAATGTGGACATATAAGTTAGTGTACACTGTAACCGTTGGTACATCCCCGCTGAGTCCGGGCATTACAACACCGGGCCACCATTTACATAGTGAGGTTTGGTGTTAAAGATAATAATGAAACGTTGAGCTCCAAACCGGATCACCCCAACAAGCACTTGGTTGAAGAAGATCCGCCTCCCCGGCACTGAAATCCTTCATCACAACGCCGTTTGATCCAAAGGTGCACCGGCAGGCCCTCAGCAGCATCCATACAGAGTAGGTAAACTCCTTTTCAGCTTTCGCATGGTGAATACCGTCATTTAGGCACAAGCACCACCGGTTGCCGAAGAGGAACGAGAACTGCCGAGGGAGACAAGAGTCGCACTGGTCCGACTTCGATCTGGATACTGTAACTGACTCAACTCTTACCTACCAAGACTGAACCCCGACATGCCCAATATTTGCCCGGCTGTCTTCATAACATCAGAACAGATCACTTTTGTTAACCTTAATAACCCTAACTGAGATCGCCGAAACCAAACGGTTGTTGACAAAATTAACTGAATAAATGGGGGCAACAAGTGGAGGCAAGGGACCTTCCTTTCTTATAGGCAAATAATAGTAAGCTGCCGACAAGATCCATAGCTTTTGGAGAGAGTGTCAAGACGGTCTCGAGAATATGCGCGAGGTACTCTTGGCTTCCATTTATAAAGCATCTCCCGGCTAATAGTGGCAAGCGATGATCCCATCCCCCATGTAACCAAGAGAGAAACAACGAAGGGCCTGAAATTGCTGTCTGTAAGGTCTAGGAAACCATTATGGTGTTGAACACCTAGTCTACAAGGGCACAGATATGTATAGACTATTTTAAATCTGTAGCTCAGCACTTTCGTTTTTGCAGAGATAGTGAGCCCGCCGGGAGTAGTTCCCCTCCTGAATCCGGAAACACCTTTGCTAACATTTAACCACACGAATTAGCTGAAGAAGAGAGCCTCCTTTTCAGTAGCCCTCAAATCACTCTGACTCAACTTCGATCTGGATATTATAACAGGTTAAACTCTTACCCATCCAGACTATACTTCCCCATACCTAATACATGCCCTGCATGAGAAATATCCCCTCTCTTCAACTGTTCAACAGAACCTACTCTTCTAACGCTGTGGCACAAACGGTATTTGGATAGGTCTGGCATCAGGCAGGTTCTATATAATTTACATAATGGAGTATCATTTACATACTGATATGTTTTAAATTAGTCAAACCAAGACTTACCTGATTGTATTCCAGCTGATATTGAAGAAATAAGTGAAACTATATACCAAACCGTTCCTAATCTTACATTTATCTCAACCATTATATGGTAAAAAGATTTTTTGAATAAACGCCATGATTTTAGACCAAATGGGTTTTAGCTTTATCCATATCACTGGAAAAGGAAAGGAAAGTTAAATTGCCGTTATAAATATACATATACATATGGGAAGTAGGTAGTGAAAATCAGTAAGATCGTAAGATCGGGCCAATATAACATATAGCCCCAATATTCCGATAAACGGGGTTTGGGATATGCTGTAAGATTTTTCAGCTTTTATACTTAATACATGTGCAATGTATGCAGTGAAAATAAGTAAGATCGGAACAATATAACAAACAGCCCCCATACTACCTATTGCTCCGATAAACCTGGGTTGGGCTATATATCTTTCAATTATATATATTTTCATGAATAAATATATTCTAATAAATTAATTAATTGAACATACGATTTTGCAGCTTTTATATTTATTATATACTACGTTTAGCTGCGTCTCAGAACTAAGAACAGACCGAGTCCGTTTTTAATCATTATATGTCCGAAACCAGTGTGTAGTATGTCAACCGAGTAAAACGTGCATTTGTGGTGCTATTAAGTTTTTGCATTTTTTTAATATTTAATCGAGAAATTAATCTCCATATATATATAACTTAAAGGATCACAGATCCTTACACTTAAAAAAATTAAAGGGCCAACTTGCCCTGACAAAAAACACCAAGTTTTGAGGTTACTTTACACTTTATTTAGTTCGTTAACTTATAACTAAGTTTGATCACTTTGGCTCCCCAACAGTGTGCCTATGTGCACCGGTGGAAATGACCATGGCCTTGATTTCCCACAGTCGTTGCGTTCTCAAATGACTTGCATTGCATTGAATGGTGAAATACAAAAGTGCTGACGCTGCGGCACGTGTAGTGGCCGATCGTGGGAATGGCTTAACTGGGCAGCGGCTGAATGTGTTAACTCCTCCCCCTTTAAAGATCTGCGTCCCGCAGATTAGGTGGCTGGGGGGAGTCCTCGCGTTTATGTCCACGGAAACTCCTGTTGGGCAGTGAAATATTCAAGTTAGGGATATCTAATCTTGCCGTCATCCTCCTCCAAATTAACCAAATGACCGAGACTAATAATGCAAAGCCCATGACTTCCGACGTGATGAACCAATTTGTTTTTCCTTTTAGGTAGCGAAGGAGTCTAACATTTCCTGTTGTCATCTCATGGACAAGGTTAAGGTTGACCGCCAGTGTTTTGTTCTTCACACGGGTCAAGATTGGCGGGAGTAGTTGGAGCTCTGACCTGCTCACGCTTTGGTAGGTTTGATTGTCAATCTTCACAGTCTCGTTGTGTATCTGTAGAATAAATGAGCCCAAAAGATAGTTCGTACTATTACCTGACCATGCTGTGCCGTTGAAATTGCTAAGAAATATAGTGTCTTCCTTGATGACCTCAATAGTGGATTCATTGCAGGTCAAATACTGACAGCTGGCTTCACCTCCTTTAAGCAGGCGCGGCAGGCAATCCTCTTCCTTTAGCAGATCAATGGAGCCTTCTTCGCAGACCATGGCTGACGTTAGTTGTAAACATTGATCCTTGATACCATATGTCCTATGTTTGCTAACCAGTATAGTTGAATATTTTATGTCTACATGATGCCCATATTGGATGATAGGTCGAACAACCAGGTGATTATGTTTCGTTTCCATTACTTTCGGCAAGGATAGAACGTAAAGTAAAAGTGACCCGTTTGTGTAAATCGAAGGCTTGCTATACTCGATGGCTTCAACGACGTTGCTGTAAGGAAGGACCTCTATCTCACTGATAAGTCGGTTGATTTCTTCCTTGCTTAGCATATTGGTGTTAACGACGCCGGCTTTTGCCATCTGACAGGCGCGGACCAGTTCATATACCAGAATCATAACCTTACTTTGGATTTCCTGGGAAATATGCTCCAGCGTTCGGTGGCTTTGAACGTCATTGGTGGTGGCAATGATACCATTGATCGCCTGCAAAAGCTCGTGAGTTGTTTTGAATATTTCAGAGTTTACCTGGTATTGCTGCTCTTCTTGGCTCATCAGTGCATTCTGTTTCTGTAGGACTTCATCCCAATCCGTGGCGTCAGGCGTGCCGGCAATCCATTTCCAGGCAGAGCCAATCCTATTAATAGAACGTCTTGGTCTGCTAATCTCTTGTCCCTTTAGGTCATGGAGGTTTCTTGCAATTTTGCCCAGTTGGTAAATAAGTACATCGGCTGTGGAGTCAGTTATGTTGAGATCGATGATTGCATCTTCTAATCTGCTTACAACCCTGTCGTAGCTAATTAGGTCTATAGTATGGATCAGCTTGAAGTGCCCGTTGATAGTCCAACCGTATCCATCGCGTATTGTTACAATAGGAGAGTCTATCTTGAACACGTCATAGGTATGCGCGGATGCGCAGAGGCAGATGCTGTGGGGAGTAGATTTATTTAATTTGACTTATATCTACAGATTACCCCCATTTGATTAAATCTTTATTGTATTTTACATATTCAATATACTTTTAAGAGAAAAATTGCAAGCTAAATTTTATTTAATGTTGACAAAGATAGTATAGAATACAATAGCAATCAATCAATAGAATCAAAAATTTTATATGTTGAATTTACTCTAATTATCTTAACTTCCTGTGATTCAGATAAAATTTACTCAATTTCCATTATCTTTAAATTAAGGCTTAACATGCTAAAAGTGAGCTGTTGCTGGGGAGTTTCGGAAAAATGCGGGAAATGAAGGGAAGGATTCGTTGGGACCAATAGTGAAAGTGATTACTGGATTATTAATAGTCGTTAGTTTTGTTGGTTAGTGTATTGGTAGTGAGTTTTAGATTAAAATGTGGGTTTTATTCGTAGTTAACATAATAAGTTCGTGTATTTCATATTTTATTTTTACTTTTTTTTTTCTTTAGGAGGAATACCATTTCTTTTTTTGTTTTTTTTTTTTTTTTTTTGGTATACGCCATTATGCGTTTAATTTGCTCAGTTCAGTGACTGAGTGTATATAAGCATAATATTGCTTTTTCATCAGTGCGCACACGGTAATTCAAAGAAGATTTTACGTTTTGCATTGGAATATAGGCGTTTTCTCAGCTGACTTTGGAAGGCTCGTGTTGATCCCTTTTAGTCATAAGCGTTGATGGTTGCAAATGACCTACTCATGGCACGAGTGGCTTCACGTCAATTAAAGCAAAGACCTTATGGTGGAGTTGAACCACGTCGATCGACATCATTCGAACCAACGAGTTACCTGGGATTGAACCAATATCTGACTAGATCGACTACAAAAAAATCTTGCACCCAGACCCCTGGGACCTAAGGATCTGTGCATGAGTTATTTACCTTCTTTCCAATGTTATCTTAGACATTTTTCACGTCTACCTTGTGGAATTTTTTTCCAGTTTCAGTGAGTATGGTTGCTGTTCTGTTTCAGCTACTGTTTCTTCTTTATATAAGGGCTTCTGTTTGCCTTTAATTTGTTTATTAGAAATAAAAAGTTTATCCCCGGCATCAAAAGTGCGTGGGTTGTACGTTTAGTGTTCAACCTTGAATTCCTGACCTCCTGCTCCCTTTCTAATAAAGCCTTAATATCTTCATTAGTTTTTTCTCTGAAATCTACCAATTCCTGATAGTTAATCCTCGAGGTTCGGTTGAGCAACACGTCTGCCGGTTTTTTTTAAAGACAGAGTGGACGGTATTGTTGTACCGGTTCACTGCTATAGAAACGCGCTCTTTTGATGTGAATCTGCAAAATTCGACAGAAATGCTACGGTATATTTCAATTAATGTTGAATGCAAACGCTCAACATGACCGTTAGTTTCGCTTCGTTGGGTAGGAGTTTGGTAAATTTCTATGCCTAGAGAACGAATATAATTTAAGACCAGAGGGGTAAGGAATCCTCTTTCATTGTAAATAACTAAAATCTTTGGGACAGAAAAATAATGCAGGAGGTCAGTAAGCTTCCTGCGCAGGTGAACCGAAGATTTATTTTTTATTGGGAATAATTTGGCAAACTTTGAAAATTTATCTATTGCACTGAGATATTTTTGTTTCTCTATCTCAAAAAGGTCGATGTGCAAAATTTCACAAGGATAACTCGGAATTGGAGTGGGTTGAAGAAAAGGCTTCGAGGGATGCCTGTCATATTTATTTAATTTACAGGTATTACATAGTCTCTGATCTGCCTGGCCATGGGAGGGAAATAAAATTGTTCGAGTATCTGCACCTTGTTCTCACGTGGATTTCTGTGGGCTCGCTTATGTTCCTTCTCAATTACCTCGAAGACCCTGTCAGAAACCGTAACATCTTCCACTATCCTTTGAGTTATTCTTATTCTGTACCTTTGAAAGTTACTAACATAAGCATGCTGTAGCGAAGCAAGGAAATTTTCTGGAATTTTTATGCCATTTATTACATTTGGGTTAAGCCACTCCCTCAAAATTGTGACCAGTATAGCGTTATCCTCAGGGAATGAAACATAATATCTACTGTAGCCTTGGTGAGGATGTTCAAGGCAACGAGGGCGGTCTCCCTCCCTGAAAATAATTTGGTTTCTAAACACATTAATTGGAGCCTCCACATGAGGTATAAGATCCGAACTATCCTGATCAGCTGAATGCATTGTGCATTGAGTGGCAGTGTCAATATCGGGCCCCACATATGCTCCAGAACTTGTTGAAGGCTCTTCTCCCAGAACAGATGGAAACTGAACAATGACAGAATCGGTCAGCACATTGACCTCCGTTTTAAGGCGAGAAAGGGCGTCAGCTACTAGGTTTGACCTCCCCGGTTTGTAGATAATTTCGCAGTTATACTCCTCAATCCTGGCCTTCCAGCGTTTTAACTTAGTGTTGTAATTTCTGCAGCTCAAGGAATACGTGAGTGGTTGGTGGTCAGTATATATTTTTAATTTTGTTGGCGCCGTACAGGTAAGAACACAGATTGTCAAGTGACCAGACGATCGCGAGGAGCTCCTTCTCGTTGGTGGCGTAATTCTCCTCAGCTTTATTCAAAGATCGCGATATATAGGCTATAGGTTTGTCCTCGCCTATAGTTCCTTGCGACAATACTGCCCCAATGGCATAGTTCGATGCATCCGTAGTGAGATTAAATGGTTTTTCAAAATCTGGAAAGGCAAGGACATCGGCAGATACCAGGAGTTGTTTCAAATCGTGGAAGGCCTGTATTGCATTTTCGTCTAGTTCAATTCTTACCTTTCTAGAAGCATTTGCTTTCACTTGTGCATTCTCACCCCGAGTGAGGTTTGTCAATGGTTTGGCCACCTTGGCGTAGTCCCTTATGAACTTCCTGTAGTAGGAAGTCATACCTAGAAAACTCTTTAGGTCCTTGAGATTTTCCGGTGGAGAGATCAACTTAATAGCCTCCACCTTTTTTGGGTCAGCCCGCACTCCATCCGGAGTAATCACGTAGCCAAGGAATTCGACTTCTTTTTCGAAAAAACAGGTTTTCTCGAGATTAACCTTAAGATTTGCTTCACGGAGCCTCGAAAAAACTGTTTCTACGTTGGTCAGGTGTTCGTCCGCGTCTTTACCAAAAACAATGATGTCGTCAATATAGACATAGCATATCTTCCCTATGTATTCTTTTAACACATCGTCGATCATTCTCTGAAAAATGGCAGGAGCATTTTTCAAACCAAAGGGTAAACGTAGGAATTCGTATTTTCCATTCATCGTAGAAAATGCTGTCTTAGGTATGTCGGAGTTCTTCATTGGTATCTGATGAAAACCGGACGTCAACTCAATCGTTGTAAAATAGTTAGCTTCTCCCAAGCTGGAAAGTGTGGCGTTTATGTCTGGAATGGGGTACGTATCGGCGATCGTGACTGCATTCAACCTCTTGTAATCAATCACCATTCTATACTGCTTCTCCCCATTTGGTTTCGGCTTTTTAGGCACCACCCATATTGGGGAGTTGTAAGGACTCTTACCCCCTCGTCGAGCAATTCATTTATCTGCCTATCTACTTCCTCTCTCATGCACACAGGGTAAGGGTAACTTTTACTGTAAATAGGTTCAGGTGTGTTAGTCCGTATTTCCGCCCGAACACTAGTATCGATCAATTCACTGCCATTAAGTGGTGCGAATAGGTCAGAATATTTTTCCACTAGTTGGTCTACATGCTGTTTCGTTTGGGCAGAAACGTCTTTTCCTATAGAATAGTTAACCTGATTGGAAAGTTTGGCTTTCAAGGGCAGTTTGAACTCGTTAATCTTTAAATAATTATTTTTCCTATCTACCACGGCCCCTAACGTCCTTAGAGTATCATCGCCAATGATACCATCAAAGGGTTTTAACCTTGGGAGAAGAAAAAATACAATGTTTGTGTTATAACCAATATCCTTAAAAAATTTTAAGGATGTTTTCTTTTGAATTTGCACCCGCCCCCGGCTGAGTGCACATTAAATACCTCCTCTACTGGGTCACCTCCAGTTGCGACCGCATCACTTATACAATTTTTCTTAGCCCCAGTGTCGATGAGGAAGTCGAGGGTGCGGCCGTCTGGAAGCGTATACTCTAGGTATGGTACGCTAGATGGCCCTCCGAGAGAAAATCCCCCTCGTCTCCGCTCTTTGTTTCATGCTCGTTATTCGGTTCATCTTCTGTTCCCGTTGTGCAATGGAATAGTCGCTGTTTCTTTTGCGGCAGATTTTCCGAAGTTGTTCCCCGCTTAAAGGGATTAGAGCGATTGATGTAATTTGCGGCTCGTGATTGGACGGACCCATCAACTTCCGTCTTCTCTACAGGAGGAGTTTTCGGCTGGGTAGGTGGTGAGGTACGATCATAGCCGCCAAATCGCTCCCGTTTATCGAAGTGTGTTCTACGATCCTGCTGGCGCCAGTTGGGCCTTGGTGGGATCACCGGTGGCCTACCTGTGTGAGAGAGCTTAGTTTCTTGTAGGTTGTTAATGGGGACTACAACACGATTACTTCCAGAGTTCGAGTGTATAGCGAAATTTCTGTAATTGACATTCTGCAGTTCCAGACAGGCCGAATAGGCTTCTGGGAGAGTCTTGGGTCGTTGTACGAGGAGCATCCTCGATAGCTCCCCATTTAGGCCACGAATAAAAACGTCAAGTGCCCGATTTCTATAGGTGTCCACAAGGACTCTTATTGTTTTGTCCGTGTAGGACTCGGTCTTGATTTTGTTTATGATCAAGCTAAATTGATGGTTTACTTTAGCGTAAAATTAATCGATGCTTGAACCCTCTTGTTGCAGTTGATGCAACTGGTGTTCAAGCGTGCGGATGTCGCGCTTATCTGCATAATGCAGTGACAGGCACTCTTTAATTTTTGGCCAGTTATTGTCAAAAATGTTATAGGACACTAAGGCTGAATCTGCCGCACCACGTACTTTTTGGCGAATATGTTGCATAATAGCACCGTATAAGGGTTTTCCCTTGACAATGGCAAAATCCGATAGAATTGCTTCCACCGAATGCAACCAGGACACATAATGTACCGGGCTGCCATCGAAAACCTGGAGTTCTTTTACGCAGTCTGGTAGGCGACTTATTTCTCTCAAGTCTGCTTCAGTTATAGGAGCTTGCGTCACAACCTCTTCCACGATATCAGCAGCTACTGGGCCACCGGATGCTGGCCTTAATCCAGTTGTATCTAAATGGTTAACGCGCCTTTCCAGGCTGTGTATTTTTTCTAACAGGGCATTGACGGCCCCTGTCAGATTAGTAACTGTGGCTTTCAGTTCTTCCATTCTGCTGTCGAGAGAGAAAAAGAAAAAAAATTCAAAGTTGTTAGCGGTTATACTCACAACACTAAAATTCTCATCAAGGAGTCTTTATTCAAATTCACTATTACACCTTTCGGTTGCGTATTTTTTGTTTTTTTTTCACTTCTTATCTTTTTCAAAGATTTCTTTCAATACTTTCACTAGTGGTCCCTGCTCGGGCGCCACTTAAAGGATCACAGATCCTTACATTAAAAAAAATTAAAGGGCCAACTTGCCCTGACAAAAACACCAAGGTTTTAGGTTACTTTGCACTTTATTTAGTTCGTTATTTTATAACTAAGTTTGATCACTTTGGCTCCCCAACAGCAACTGCCCGATCGTTGGTTTAAGCTGCACCTACAGACCTCAGCGTCGGCGGCGGCATCGCAACCCTTACGTAAGTGTGCCTATGTGCACCGATGGAAATGACCATGGCCTTGATTTCCCACAGTCGTTGCGTTCTCAAATATCTTGCATTGCATTGAATGGTGAAATACAAAAGTGCTGACGCTGCGGCACGTGTAGTGGCCGATCGTGGGAATGGCTTAACTTTGCAGCGGCTGAATGTGTTAACTTATATATATTCCTACATTGTTGTCATGCGATTGATGTGTGTTGATTCTGTGACGGAATCTACATTTGCACTGGTTCATCTGTTTTTGATAAGCGTTTGCTCCACTTTGAATAATGTCATCGACTAGAAGAAATCAAACGAGAAAGCCCACATTTCCCCCCAAAACTCCCCTAAGATCATCATCTGTGTTTGAAAGGATGGAGAAAAATTTGGAAGTGCAAAGAATTTCTATAATCGCACAGTTGACTACGGTACTCGCAAAATCGGAGGAGAGAATAATGCAGAAGATTGGCGAGCTGACTGCAGAAACAGCAAATTTGAAAATGCTTATAGCACAGCCATCGAGAAAAGAGCCACTACGATAGAAAATGCATGTGCTAATGTCATAACTCTGCGATCTGAACTTATTGCTACCAAGAATCAACTCAGTGCTCTTGAAAGCAGTGAAGTCGCCACCGATGTCATTCCTAACAGGATTCCACAAGCAGCTGATAAGTGTTTGACGGAAATATTTGCAAAGGCTTGTGGTGTAGCTCAGCACACTCCACCACCTGTACTTGACATATTTTGTGTTGGGAGAGCGAAAGGCAGCGGGCAAAAGATCAGCAGTGCTAGCAATACAGGTGATAGAAAAAAAGGGCTAAATCGGAAAAAAAAGAAGCCAAAAAAGTCTAATTTTATTACGAAATCCGTTGCAAATTTTTTTATTTTAGTTGAAACTATTTGTATATAATGCTGTAGACATAACTTAAAGGAATTTTTCTTATTTCAACACAAATCAGGTACATTTTCCTTGATTAGGAATTTTTTCAAAGAAATACATACTGTAGAAAAATCACTACAAACTGAATGATTTTATAATATTTTCTTTGTCTGACGAAACAGAAGAGCTTGAGTCTGCGTACAAAGTTTGAATATTTAGCATAGAGATGCGATCATCGCTAATTTCAAAATCAGTGCAGCATTTGGATAAGCAATTAAGCGAACATCTAATATTAAGCAGCGGGTTAAGCATTTTAATTTTTAGTCTCTTCCTTAACTTAGTTTTCAAAATGTTCGCTGAAAAAATTAACTGAAAACAAGTAAAGGAGTCTAAGTTCAGGCGAAACCGAGCATTACATACCCAGCACTTGAAACGCTGTTATTGTTTGTTTTGTGTGGTTAATGGTGTTAAAAGGCTGTGCAATAATACCTATGTATATAGTTCATCGAAAAGGATACAGAGGCTAATACTAATGACCTTGAGCTGGTAATAACGCAGTTTTCCCTTCAGATATGGGGATTTCCCTACAAAAACTGTTTATTTTAAAATAAAGATATAACAGAACAATAAACATAAACACGCAAGTGCTATTGTACTAAAAAGATTATTGCACACTAAGGGTTGTTTTTTACCTGTCTATGCAATAACCAAAAACGCATCGCTGCAATGGTACTGTGTGTTACATAGTAACAGGTAGTAAATAATTTAGGCTTTTGTTAACTGAGGAATTTAAATTTTTGGTAACCATTGTGCTGTTAAATATCTATGTGGAAAGGTTTGACGAGCGACCCAATATTTTGAGTAAAAAGTAAAATTTTAGTTTAGTATTGTTTGGTCGCTTAATAATTCAAAACGTTACAAAAACCAAAAAAAGTTTTAATAAATATATATGTAAATTAAAAGAGTGCTAAAGCGGAATATAAATTACTTATATAACATACACTAAAAACTAATTATTTGAAGAGAGTGATTAGTGTTATTTGTTGTGCTCAAAATTCAAATACGTTGTTTTCAAAACGTTGCAAAAAAGTTCGAAGAAAAACATTTATTAAAGAGTGATTTGTGTTCGCGTTATTATCAAAATTGTGTGGAAGCAGTTTGAAAGAAGCGAAATCCATCAAAACAGCTTACAGTGCAGACGAAGGAAGGACCCAATTACCACCATCACCAGAAAATCCCCAGAATTTTGAATAAAGTAAAACAAAATTGATAAATATTTTATATACATACATTTCACATTAAGTTACCTTTAGCCATATATATACATATAGTTCATAAGCCATGCCTAGGCTAAGTAGAAAATCTTGTAATCTCAGACGCGTCGTAGCTAGGAGAGGAATGCACGTACTTCGTGGAGAGGAAGAATATAGAACACTTGCACAAACCCAAAATACATTAGACCGCAGCGCACAGAAATTCCCAAAAAGCTATTTATGGAAATAGTTACTTTTTGTATCTCGGAAAACAGATACTTTAAATATGAAGAAGGAGTATATACACAACTAAAGGGGCTTCCCATGGGATCCCCAGCATCGCCAATAGTTGCCGACATAATAATGGAGAAAATATTAGGAAAATTGTCAAACACAAGGCTACTTAGAAAGTTCGTAGATGACGTGTTTACAGTAGTGAAGGAAGAAAAACTGGAGACAACCCTGAATATCCTAAACTCGTACCACAAAGATATCAAATTTACTATGGAGTTGGAAAATAATAATAAATTACCGTTTTTGGATTCTCTAGTGTATAGAATGAACAATAAAATTAAAATTGATTAGTACCAAAAACCCACATCATCAGGACGCATAATAAACAAAAGCATGATAATAAACACGGCAAAGAATTTTATAGGACGGGTTTGGATACCAGCGACGCAGTTTTCCACCCGGAAAATAAGGACTGCTTAACGAATATCCTAAAAATGAACGATTTTCCAGGTAGAATTATAAAAAGGATGATTAATTCATATCGAAGAGATAGATCCCAGAAGGGCGAAAAGAGAGAAAAAAAGCCCTTAATATATAAATCCGTGGTATACATACCCGCTTTCTCGGATAGACTACAGGTTTCTAATATGTATGACAAGGATACAGTTGGTATTGCACATAAACCAACCTACACTACAAACATGTTTTTCCATTATACAAAATCCAAAGTGGCGAAGATGGAAAAAGGTAATCTGGTGTATAAAATTTCATGTGGGGGTGACAAAAACAGCAACTGTGATAAAGAATATGTGGGTACAACCAAAAATAAACTTAAAACACGAATAGCAGGGCACCGATCCGACATTAAAAATATACAATCACAAAACACACAAAAAACAGCGCTTGCGGCCCACTGTGTGGAGAGCGGCCACAAACCAAACTTTGAAGCAGAGAGCATATCACAACAAGAGCAACATTGTAATAAACGTTTCACATTGGAAATGCTCCACATAACTAACTTAGCTGAAAAGAAGAGATTAAACTACAAGAAAGATATAGAGGGATGTGCTCATATATACCAACACTTACTAGACTGTAAAAAGTAAAAAATAAAAATAGAATCAGTTCAAAATTGCGTGCCGAACTAAACGGAGGCCGTGTGCTTAGAATTCGGATTTAATCCCCCTGAAGACGATCTCCGAAGGAGATTGAAATATATTGGGTAACCCCGCAATAAAACTAGTTTTTTTATTAAATTTGATCTCGAGCAAGCTAACACAAAATTCGTGATATAAAACAGCTCGCAAAAAATCCAAAATTCATTCTAAATTATTTAGGATTGGCAGATTTTCGACAAACATATTTTAGGAATATTAAGAAGGGACCAACAGAGGTTTGCATTTGCTGCTTTGGGCTATGTTTCCATACCAAGTACAGCCGTTAAATTTTAATATAATTTCCCAAAGTCATCCAGATGTTACATCTGCCTTTTATTTATCCGATAATTTCCCGTTGGAGATGGTAGCTATAAATTCTGTGCTACTTGCCGAAACGCAATTACAAGGAACACCCTTTCAAAGATATGCTTGGCTTTTTACATTGGTTTAGATTTTCCTGAGCTCCCAGAATGCCTAAACAATCGTACGCATTAAGAGGAACGCCTAATAATGCCTCGCTTTCCTTTTATGACTATTCGTCCTTTGGGATACCAAGGTCAGAGCTCATTAAGCGGGCAGTTGTTAACATTCCTATTTCAGTTAACGAAATTGTTACTTCCCTCCCAAGATAATTCGATCAAGCGCATGTGATTCAAATCCATTTAAAAAGACGTATGGAGTATAATCATGACTATATGACTGATACCATACGTCCTGCGAAAATACATATATATATTTTTATATACAATATACATATTACCGAAGAGTGGGTTGCAGGTTTTGCACCAGGTGAAGACCAAAGACCCCTGGATATCATTCAAGACAACAACTCTGAAGAACTTTCATTTGCAGGTATTTATGCTGGGCAGAAGCGAACTTGTAAAGAGACATACAGCAAGATTGTCCGATCTAAGATTCGCCGCTACGATAGAAGGGCTTGTGCTATTCCTAAGCTTTTCTATAACTACTGCTTCAGATTAAGAATAGTACATCGATTTGCCTACGAAAGTTTTCTGGAATCAATCGAGTTACAGCCCAACATGTTTTAAATGAAAATTTTGTTCAGAATTTGATCCAGCATGACGATGGATGTAAAGTTATTAAAGGTGTTAGATCTTCCCAAGCTCACTGGGAGGAAGAGAAAAAAAGGCAATTGCCATGATCCGCCAATTCAGCCTTCCAACCTTTTTTATAACGTTGTCTGCCACTGAATCTCATTGGATCGAACTATTGGTTATTTTGGCTAAAACTGTGGACTCAAGAACTATTTCTGAAGAAGAGGACAACAATTTATCTACACAAGAACGATATCGTTATAACGATATTTTGACTATCGTTATCGTCAGTTGCTTAAGCTTTTTAAAGAAAATGGAGGTATTTTCGACCAGCATTTTGTTGAGCATTTTTACTGGCGGATTGAACTCCAACACAGGGGCTCACTTTATGGCAAGTTAACGCGCACTTACCCGCCAAGTAAACAAATGTAGCTTTATTAAGCCACTTAGGCACATGAGTCAAATATGCTTTTGCCACTCCGGCAATTAGTGACCACACATTGCTAACCTAAACAGAAACATTTAAAGTAAATAATATCTCAAATATCATAACCACATCTTTACTTAGAACTTAATCACAAAACAATTGTATGTAGTGGTAAGTAAATAAGTTATATATGGAGAAGATGAATAAAGTGGAATCAGATTTTATTGAACCACCAGTCAAAGCGGTCTTTTTAAAAACCCCTCGCGACTCGTGCGAACGTTAAGTGGCGATCCTGCCAGGAGACAGAAGTCTCTCGAAATAAAAAGTTCCGGTAACGTGTAAAAAGGAGACAAAAATCTCCACGTTCAAAGGAACATAAAAACAAGTACAGGGTGGCTAATGAAAGCCGCTACCAAAAAAAAATTAAATAACTTTTTTTCTATTTAATGAATCTGGTTAATTTTTTTTTTATTTTGCAGATTGACTTTTACATTTAACAAAAATGGATAACTGGGACACTGAAACAAGAATTTGGATTGTCCGCCGCTATCACGCACTGGAGTCCGTAGTTTCGGTTCAAAGAGAGTATAGGCGCACGTTTGGCGGCAATCCTCCAAGCAGATGGACCATATCCATTCCAGGATATTCCAGGAGCAGGAGCTGTACTCGAATCAAATGCGAGCACAATTTGCTTTCCACTTTTTTAAAAACAACCAAACAATAGCTTCACGAGGTCCTACACAGGGGAACCAAAGGACCTCGAACTTCCAAAACAATTTAAGGTATCCAACAAGGATATCACATAAATATGGAGCAAATCAAAATCGTCCAGAACCAATGGACGTTGATCCATCGGTATAGGTATTGAACAGACCTGGCCTGATGCAATCAGACAACCCACAGATAAGGGCTAATAGGGGTAGTTTCCAGGGTAATACCCAATCAAATAGTGTACCCAAAAGGACAAACGATAGTGCGCAATTCAGCACTCAACCCCAGCAAAAGGTGCAACGGGTTAATAATATAAACGAAAACCATTTTTTAGGCTAAACTCTGATTTGCCCTATATTGTTAAATCGGATAAAAAAAAACGGGGCAAATATTTCGGATATTGATAGATACGGGGGCAACAAGTTCATATATACGGGCAGGAATATATACTAACAAAAATATTTTAGCAATTAAGAAGAGGGTAAGGACCATTAATGGTTCGACCATCATACAATATTTCCATAATGTCAATTTGCTTGGGGTTCAGGAACGATTTTATGAGATTGATAATTTAGAGAGTGATCTCTTAATTGGAATGAATTTCTTAAATGGAATCGGAGCCAAAATTGATATCCCAAATCGAGTGTTGATATATGATGAAATACACTTTCTTGAGCATTTAAATAAATTAAACCCCTTGGGACAAAATAGTCCTAAGGCGCCTGCTATACCGCCTGATAATACCGGCCTATTAGAAGAAAAATGTAATGAAAGTGAAAATTTAAACCCCTTAGGATTTGGAAATCCTAAGGCGCCCGCCGATGGTAATGCCGGCAACGCATTTAATAAATTAAAAAACAAAAATAGTGAAAAAAATTTGAAACTCTTGCGACCAAATAATCCTAGGAAGCCAGCCGACGGAAATACCGGCAACAAAAATGTCAAAAGTCTATTGACAATAGTTCGAGGGATAAAATACCAAAAAAATTATAAGGGTGAAAAAGGAAAAGGAAAATTTAATAATATTTTGGGAAAGATAACTCCTGAAAGCGCAGCTGAGGTAGATACAGAGAAAAGAAAAAATATAAAACAAAACCAACATAAAAGATTTTCTGGAAATGAAAACGTAATAAATAACTTAGTGGTCGAGGGGTCCAATCAGTTTTCGGGGATGTTCTTCGAATTAAGTGATGAAAAAAAGTTAATTGAAAACTTGCGGAGTAAAGCAAGTAATGAAATTTTGGCAGCACATAGTAATGTGAATTTAGATTTTACCTTTCCGCACCGATGTTAGAGCGGAAATTCGAGTAACTGAGGAAAGACCGATTTGGTCGAAACAATATCATTATCCAATATCAGTCAATAATTTTGTTAACGAACAAATTCAAAGTTTATTGCAAAAGGGAATCATAAGGAAAAGTAAAAGCCCATACAACTCTCCAGTATGAGTAGTTCCAAAGAAAGGGATAAATGAGGACGGAAGTTCGAAACTGAGATTAGTGATCGATTTCAAAAAAATTTATGAAAGACTGTATCAGATAGGTACCCGATGCCAAACCCAGAAATTATACCTTCAAATTTGGGTAGGTCGAAATATTTTTCCACAATCGATTTGGAGTCTGGATTTTACCAAATATTAATGGAAGAAAATGATATAGAGAAAACGGCATTTTCAGTGAATAATGGGAAATATGAGTTTGTACGAATGCCGTTTGGACTGAAGAATGCACCGAGCATTTTCCAGCGAGCTATTCACAATGTTTTAAGGGAATATGTGGGAAAGTTTTGTCACGTTTATGTCGATGACGTTATAGTCTTTTAAAGGAATTTGGAGGATCACAAGAGGCATTTGGGTTTAATAATTGAAGTATTAAAGGGGGCGAACATGAAAATATCATCCGAGAAATCGAAATTTTACCAGGAGGAGGTGGAATTTTTGGGTTATGTTGTGGCCAAGGACCCAAAGAAGGTCGAAGTAATACAAAATTACCCAATACCAAAGACATTACGGCAATTGCGGGGTTTTCTGGGATTAACGGGGTATTATAGAAAATTTATAGAAAATTATGCAATGATGGCGAAGGCACTAACTAAGCATTTGCAAGGGGAAAACGGGAGAGTTTCCCAATATTTATCAAAAAAACCATTATCAATCTTGACCAAGAAGGAATAGCTGCTTGTGAAAAATTGAAGAGTTTACTGTCGCAACAGGTGCAATTAACGCAGCTTGATTAAAATAAGAAATTTATTTTGACCACTGATGCGTCAAACGTAGCTTTGGGTGCTGTGTTATCACAGGAGGGTAAACCCATAATATTTATTTCAAAAACATTGAATTCTACAGAATTGAATTATGCCGCTAACGAGAAAGAATTGCTTGCTATAGTGTGGGCTTTGAAAACTTTGCGTAACTATCTTTATGGAGTGAATGATCTGGAAATTCATACTGATCATCAACCGCTGCCATTTGCAATTTCCGAAAGGAATCCAAACATCAAAATTAAAAGATGGAGGGCGTTTTTTGAGGAATATTCGCCAAAAATTATTTATAAGCCGGGGGCTACAAATGTCGTTGCGGACGCATTATCAAGACAGGTTTTGAATAATTTATCTTCTTCGGATGAATCAAGCAATTTGGGTGATTCATTGACGGGTACTCAGCATTCCGCGGAAAGTAGTGATGAGTGTCAAATTCATGAAACAAAAAAAGCATTAAACCATTTTAAACAACAAATTTTAATTGATAAAGGGGCAGGGATTACAACGTTAGAAACCATTTTGCCATTTAATAATAAACGTTTTTTGATCGAATATGACTTGCAGGAAAATATACCTTCAGTTTATCCGAATATTTAAATCCAAAAATAGTAACAGGAATATTTTGCACACCTGAAGTGCTTTATGATATTAAGCATGTTTTAAGGGAGACATACCCTACGACGAAATTTCTTTATTCCAGATCATTTCCGAATGATATAGCCAATAGAGAGGATCAGGGAATGATTATCGAGCAAACTCATAATAGGGCTCATAGGAATTATAGGGAAAATTTGGATCAAGTTAGGCAACAGTATTATTGGCCATTAATGATAAAACAATTCAAACAATATGCAAAAAATTTTAGCATATGTAATAGTAATACATATGAGAGGCATCCAAGACTGATACCAATAGGTGAAGCACCTATACCACAAAAAGCAGGAGAACAACTCCATATTGACATTTTTTTCGCACAAAGATTAAAATTTATTTCGTGTATAGATTCTTACTCTAAATATCTGGTTTTAAAATATATTGAAGATAAGGTAAATTGCGAGGATAAGGTTTTAGAGCTTCTACAAACATTTCCGGATGTTAGAAGTATAGTTTTAGATAATGAACCAGGCTGGAGTACGATACAATTTAAATCTCTAATGGAGAGGGTAAATATACAAATTTATTTTTGCACACCACGCCACAGCACTAGCAATGGACAAATAGAAAGAGTCCATTCCACACTCATAGAAATCTCTACATGTTTAAAACAAGAGTACACCTTAATAAGTGATTTCGAATCGATTATGGGGGCAGTACAGCAGTATAATAAAACAATACATTCAGTAAGAGGTAAACAACCTTATAATATTTTATTCAATAAGGAAACTCATGCTAATATAAAGGATAAATTGGAATCAGCGCAGGAAAATATGTTAAAGCATCATAATAAGAAAAGACTTCAAAAGCGTTATCACAGAGGGGAGGTTATATATGAAAAAGTATATGAGGAAAGAAATAAATTAAGACCAAGGTAGTAATAGAAGATCTAGGTAACAAAGTTAAAATACAAAATAGAAACAGCATTATTCATAAGGATAATATTAAGGTTTAATTTTATTTTATAGGAACAATGGGGAGATTTACGCAAATTTTATTGATAATATTATATACCAACATTATAACGAAGAATTGGGAAGTACCTCTCCGAGCCGTTCGAAACTAAACGAGGTTTCAGACAGGGTGACCCCCTATCGTGCGATTTCTTTAATTTAATGCTGGAGAAAATAGAAAAAGCTGCAGAACTTAACCGCGCTGGAAAATTTTTTATAAAAGCGTGCAACTGTTGGCATATGCTGACGATATTGATATCATTGGCCTTAACAACCGCGCCGTAACTTCTGCTTACTCCAAATTAGAAAAAGAAGCGGAGAAAATGGGATTGGTGGTGAACGAGGGCAAAACGAAGTACCTTCTGTCATAATGCAAAGAGTCAGCGCATTCGCGCCTTGGCAACCAAGCCACTGTTGGCAGCAATAATTTCGAAATAGTAAAGGACTTCGTTTACCTGGGAACCAGCATTAATACCAACAATAATGTTAGCCTAGAAATTCTACGAAGAATCACTCTTGCGAACAAATGCTACTTCGGACTGAGTAGGCAATTGAAAAGTAAAGTCCTCTCTCGACGAACGAAAATAACACTCACTCATCGCACCCGTCCTGCTATATGGTGCAGAAGCGTGGACACTAACAACATCTGATGAGGCGGCTCTGGGAGTATTCGAGAGAAAGGTTCTTCGAAAGATTTGTGGACCTCTACGCGTTGGCGACGGCGAGTACCGAAGAAGATTTAATGATGAACTTTACGCAGACGCCGACATAGTTCAGCGAATTAAAACACAGCGGCTTCGCTGGCTAGGCCACGTAGTGCGAATGAGCGAAGATGCTCCAGCCCAGAAGGTATTCTTATCAGCACCCGCCGGTGGAAGCAGAGGAAGAGAGAGACCACCACTCCGATGGAAGGACCAAGTGGAGACCGATTTGCGATCCCGCGGTGTTTCCAATTGGCGGCAGTTGGCGCAACGAAGAAACGACTGGCGAGCTATGTTGGACGGTCAAAATCGCCCAGGCGGTTAGATGACCATTTAAACAAACAACATTATAACGTCAGATATAATTGATTATACAAGGGAGGATTATGTACTGGTAGAGGAGGAAGTGACAAACTTGTCCTTGTTTGAAAATATTATAAAAAACTATAAAACCGATGAAGAAATAATGTTACTTGATGACTCAACTATGGATTTGAGATACAAATGATAAAAACATTACTAACAAAATTAAAAATTAATAGTAGAGCAAAAAGGGGAATCAATGAACTTGGAACGGTTTGGAAATGGATTACAGGCACACATGACCACGATAATTTTATGAAAATAACAAATAAAGTTAACGATTTAATAGAAAACAATAATAAGCAGTTTACAACAAATTCACAAATGTTTAAGACCATTGCGGAATTAACTCAAATTTTGAAACAATTACAGGGTAGCTCAAATGAAAAAACCGTGCTAAGACAAAGAAACAAACTAATAATTACTGAGCTTCAAAATACAGTAGAAACGATTACATTGTCAAAAGTAGGAATATTAAATCCATTGATTTTAGACATGGAAGAAATATCAGAAATAATAAGCGAGGAAAGAATTAACGTAACAATATCAGATCTTATGGATGTATCAGAATTTAAAATTGGACAAAAAAATAATTTGATAGTTATTTACATTAAGTATCCAAAAGTAAAAAACATATGTAAATTATTTTCGGCAATAGCCATAGCACAAAACGATGGAAAATTGTTAATTGAAAACGAAGTTATAAAGTATGAAAATAAATTTTATTCTGTAAAAAGTAATTAAATAATGCATTTTGTATGATAAAAGAAAATAATACATGTTTGTCTGATATGTTAAACAATAAGCATGCCAATTGTACTAAAATAAATGAAAAAAAAACGAATTAATAAAAATTGTCAAAGATGGAGCAATAATAGTATCTGGAAAACATAAGGTTGATGGTCACACCATAGATGGAATTTACTTGGTAACTTTTCAAGATAATGTAACAATTGATAATAAAAAATATGAAAATCCAACAGGAAGAATATTAAACCATTTAAAAGAAGGAAGATTTAAACCATTTTTTGTAAAAGAATACATTGAAACAAAGAATGTTGATTTGAGGTTGGACAATTTCAATTTACTTACTCCAATGAAACAGGAAATAAAGAGAAATCCCATTTGGTGGGATATTACGGCTTTAATGTTAATAACAATAATATCATATTTTAATTACAAATTGATTATATACATTGATTTTCAAATTCAATTAAAAAATTTAAAAGAAAAAGAAGAAATTTTATTGAGGTTGTCAAATCAAGTAAATAACCTTACAGCAATGTATTCGAAGACGGAACGCTTCGACTTAGGGGTGGGGAGTTAACGCCACCATTCACCCAAAGCACTCACCCGCCAAGTAAACAAATGTAGCTTTATTAAGCCACTTAGGCACATGAGTCAAATATGCTTTTGCCACTCCGGCAATTAGTGACCACACATTGCTAACCTAAACAGGAAGGGTTAAAGCAAATAATAACTGAAATATTCTAAGCTCCACATTGCTAACCTAAACAGAAACATTTAAAGTAATTAATATCTCAAATATAATAAGCACATCTTTACTTAGAACTTAAGCACAAAACAATTGTATGTAGTGGTAAGTAAATAAGTTATAAATAGAGAAGATGAATAAAGTTGAATGAGATTTTATTGAACCACAGTCAAAGCGGTATTTTTAAAAACCCCTCGCGACTCGTGCGAGCGTTAAGTTGAATGACATGTATTGGCTGAAGAATGCTTCTAAGATCGATCTTAGCGAACCGGAATCTTTTCCGAATGCTATTAGTTTTATTGATAAATATGTATCTTCAGATGAATCCATAAGTCATATAGAAAATTTCATTGAGTACCAGAGACATAACCATAGCCGACCCTGTACCACAGAAATAAGAGGATAGCAAGTTTGCCGGTTTGGTATACCATATCCACCCATGCCTTCCACCCAAATCTTATTACCACTTCCAGATAACATAGAAAATTTAGACACACATAGGGAAAACTACTCAAAGGTTCAAAATCTTTTAAATTCTAATTTAGCTTCTTCTGATATTTCCTGTTTAAATGATTTTGAAGCTTTTCTCTCTGATACGAGAATAAATGTGTCATTCGATGTCTATTTACTTGCTCTCAGATCAGGTTTAATGAAACCTAAAGTTTTTTTTAAAAGGAAGTTCTAAGACCGCTCAATTAATGCTTGTTACCCTGTTAGATTACAACTACATACATGGAGCGAACATGGATATTCAATTCATATTGGATGGATTTGCTGGCTGTTCCTACATAATTAATTATATTCTCTCTCTATGGCGCGATATACAACAGGTATATCATCATAAACCTCCTAAGAGATTTTTGCGCTAAGCTTCTCTTCCAATTTGTGGTGTGCCGATTTGAATTTTCCCTACAATTATATTAATAAATTAAATAATGGCATCTCCAGGCTTGGTAGAGGTTAATACTGGAAACTACACAGTCAAGCAGAAACTTCAGCATATAGGCCATAAATTTATTTCCGGAACAGATATTTCCGCCGAAGAGGCAGTTTATTGCTGCATTGGTAAGGTGACCACCTGTACCTAAATAACCGGTACGATACCTAAATTTTTGGTTCAGTACCGTGTACCGAAATGAAGCTTTGGGTACAAGCAAATGTACCGAAATATTCAGATGTATGAAAATTTTTAGGAAACAAAAAACAAATTTGTTTTAATTTTACATTTCATTGTTATTAAGAATTTTTACAACACTGGCTTTTCAAGAACTTGGTAGCACTATTTGTACCGTTAAATTTTGAAAGCTTTGTTTCTTTATTTTATCGAAAATATCGATGACTTCCCCATCACTAGCTCAAATGAAAAAGTGCAACATGTCAAGAAAGCGTGGAGTGAATGTTTTCAACGAAAACTTAAAAGAAAAAGATTTATTTATTAGAAAAACAATAGGTGATAGTGATGTGCGATGCGATGTGTGTACAAAAGACTTCAATATTGCTCACGGTGGCAAATCAGATATTGAATCGCATATAAAGTCAATGCATCACCAAAATGCATTAAAATTAGCATCGTCCTCTCATTCAATGACGGAATACTTTAAAAGTGCTACATTGGCTAAGTCTGATTTAGAAATTGCAGCTTGTGAAGGCGTCTGAGCATACCACGTAATACAATCTAATCTCAGTTTTCGTTCCACCGATTGTTCGTCCAAAATTATTCGAAGCTGTTTTTCTATGGTAAAGTTTCATTGCGCTCGCACCAAATGTGAGAGCATCGTTACTAATGTGATTGCACCGTATGTTTGCCAAGAATTACAAAACGACTCGCCGGACATCAATTTCGTCACTTTAATTACAGACGCGTCTAATCATGGTAACATTAAAATGTTTCCCGTTCTTATCCGATATTTTTCGGTAAATAAAGGAGTGGAAATTAAAATTATCGAATTGTCATCTGAAGGCAGTAAAAGTTCAGATATTATAGTAAATATGTTGAATAATGCAATCGAAAAGTTCAATCTAAAAAGCAAAATTGCTGCTTTCTGTGCAGATAACGCACCAAATAATTTTGGAAATCGTCAGCGCAGTGGATCTGATAACGCATTTTACAAATTGAATGTGCTCTACCCTGGAATAATTGGCGTTGGGTGTTATGCACATATAGTACACAATGCTTTAAAAAAAACTTGCGATAAAATGCCGATTGACGTAGAATGCATTATTGTAAAAATATACTCACATTTTTATTTGTTCACTATGAGAGTTTCGAAACTTAAAGCATTTTGCGATTCCGTCGATGTTGAGTACCAAAAAATTTTGGGCTACTCTAAACCTTGATTTTTGGGCCTACTGTCAGCTATAGATGGAATTTTGAGAATTTTTCTTCAAGAAGAGTGTAGCCCAAACATTTTGAAAACGTTTTTTAAAGATCCGATGGCCAAAATTTGGCTTCTTTTTTTGCGGGATCAGGTAGATTTAACTTGTTTCATATCACTTTTATATATTATATACATTTTTACACAATTTATTTAGGCAGCACTCTTTAATCGAACGGTTAAACTAATTGAATCCGATTCCGTCTCAGCCATGGAAGTTGCACAAACTCTTACAACGCTCGTAGAATCGCTTGAATCACGAAAAGACAATGATATTTTGTCTACTGTCGTTCAAAATGAAATTGATAAGCAGTCGACGAAGAAAACATTACAAAAGAACTAGTTTTGATAACGACCCGTCCGTTTTATGGTTTTTATAATCCATCTATTTTCTAATGGCAATTGTTTGTTTTATTTTTATTTTTAGCGGAATGTATTGACTACATCCAAAAGTGGACCGTTCACTTTGAGCACTTAAAGATATTCGCTTGGTCTGCACTTGAGAGGATTCCAGATTGGGAGTCTATTCAAACTTCTGACAAATTCATTGCATCAAAACATCGCTTCAATATTGAATCGAATGACACTGAATTATTTGATCAAATCACTTTTCTAAGAAGATACGTTATTGCAGAAAAGATCCAGTCTTGGAAAGAAAACAAAACGGCAACCGACCAACGTTGGGTGGAAATCTTTCAATATTTTGCAAAAAATCATATACCACATACTAACTATTGTTTCCTATATTCTCTGTTTGCCTGGCACATCAGCTACCGTCGAGAGAATTTTTTCTTTGATCAAAGATATCTGGTCCGATGATAAGTCTCAATTACAAATTGAAACATTGAAATGCATTTTGTACGTAAGGTACAATATTAAAATGACATGTCTGGAATTCTATAACTTTCTCAAAAATCAACCACAAATGCTACAAGCGATAGGCTCTAACGCAAAATATACATTTAAAAAATGTAAATAATAAAAAAATACGTAGCACTTGATTTTCCGCATTATTTTACTTTTATAATTTGCTAAAAATAAAATTTGTAATGGACTTTATAATAATAACCGCATATATGAAAAAAAAATCAAAATGAACAAAATTATTTTTAATGTACCGGATTTTACAAAAATAAAGGTGGTCACCTTATGCATTGGTCTTCATCTTTCGGAAGCTAGCAATGCAGAAATATATATTAATACATCTCGTCCTAAAGAACGAGTGCGGATGGTAAAACCTAGAGCGCAACTATCTCGGAATATCTCAGGATTGGATTGACCGATTTTGATAATTTTTTTTTAATGTTTGCAATCTGATTCTGATACCGTGTACACCAAAACCTTAATTACCCATTACTCAATAACGGCGTGAACGATTTCAAAATTATTTTCCTTTAGTTGTTCGATCAGACTTAGAGTTCATTTATAACAAAAATGTTCTTTTGGAAAATACTGCGTTTAATAATATTTTAGCTACTAATATCTGTGGCAATAAGGAAAAATAACAAAACTTGAGATAGGACGAAAATGAGATATTGCCAGCGTTGTTTTCTCCGTACACAAATTTCTAATCACCATTTCTGAACTCCATACATTTACACTACATTTTTAAATTTCGAAACGCACTACTGAAAAATTAAAAAAATAACGACTTTGGTTTGTTTACCTTATTGCCACAAATATAGATCTACCGGAAAGTGTTTGTTTCCAATTTTTCCACTTTTCTATTTACCAGATGGGGGAGCCCTGTTAAAGCATCAGTTTTCTTAGTTTGTTTACGTTTTGCTAATTTTGGGTACCATTTTTTTTTTGGTAAAAAAACGTTGTTAGTGCAACCCTGCGCAATAGGTACATATTTCAGTTTCATTTAATCAAGCCTCTTTCTACAGATGTCGACAAAAATGTTATTTGTTAAATTTGAATCAGGGAAATCATGGCGAAAAAATCGTTATCTATATATATAAAAATGAATTTGTGTGCGTGAATCCGTTCAAAACTCAAAAACGATTTGACCGATTTTAACCATTTTTTCTTTAATATTGTGACGAATTCGATGATTCCTTGATTATCAATCCTGGGTTCGATCACTATAAAGTCGAATAAACACACTCACAGATAATGTAAGTAATAGCTAGTTTTATTTACTAGTAATAAACGCAAAACAATTTTAAGAGTTTGATAACTTTACAGTAGTTCACTATTGAACGCTTGCAAATAAACTGATCAACCTGCCTTGCTTGGTCACCGCCTTATATAGTCCAACAGGGTACTTGCCTACGCACCGAGAACTTTCTTGGTTATTCGCTTTTCGTGTTCTGGAATGGTCGGTGTTATTTAATGGAATCTCCTCTTTGCATCGTGTTCGCAAACACTCGCGCCATCTCTCTTCCTCTTCCTAGTTACACGCTTGCATGCATAAGCGTAGCCATCGTTATCTCACCTGTGTTTAACTAGTGCTGGGAGTGTTATTGAGTTCGGGATGGTACATGCTTGATAATAATCGCCACACTGCCCTCCACCTAACTCTGATCGTCCCGATCAGATACATTGCCGGAACCAAACGCAGCTAGCCTTTCTAAATGAACCACTTTCATCTTATTCCTTGGCCTTCCCATAGTTTGTATGCAATATACCACATCGTTGATCCGTTTTATGACTTTGTATGGGCCTTCCCAGTTACACTGTAGTTTTGGGGACAAACCTTTCCTACGCTGTGGGTTGTATAGCAGCACTAAATCTCCTTCTATAAAACCTTCCGAATTTATTGCTTCGTCGTACCTGGCCTTCATTTTATCGCTCATGATCTTAGTCCGTTTTCTCACAAGGTCGTGAATTTCTCTCATTTCTTCTTCCAATACGCTAGTAGATTTCCGAGCATTCACTCCTGCATCAGCGTTTATCCCAAACTTTAAGTCAGCTGGCAATCGAAGATCATTCCCGAAAATTACCTTTGCAGGAGTCTGACCAGTTGTTTCATGTACGGCAGAGCGATATGCCATTAGGAATAAGGAGATGTGAGTATCCCAATCCTTCTGGAATTTATCCACTACTTTCCTCAGGTGCTCTTACAATCTTCTATTGAATCGTTCCACCATGCCATCTGACTGAGGATGTAGTGCAGTTGTTCGAGTTTTCCGAATGCCCAATGTCCTGCACATTTCCTGGAACACAGCTGATTCGAAATTTCTGCCTTGGTCAGAATGTATCTCTATCGGTGCACCAAACGGAGCTACCCAATTGTTAGTAAACACTTCTGCTATGGTTTCTGCCTCTTGATTTGGAATACGGTACACTTCTGGCCATTTGCTGAAATAGTCCATAACTACCAGTACATATTTGTTTCCGAGTTTGCTAGTAGGAAATGGACCAGCTACATCCATGGCTATCCTCTCAAATGACGCACCTGAGTTGTACTGTTTCATTTGGCCATGGCTCCTTGATTTCGGTCCTTTAGCTTTGATGCATACTTCACAGTTGGCAATCCACTCCGCGACCGATTGACGGTAACCAACCCAATAGAATCTTTGCTTGACTTTCTCCAAAGTCTTGGTGACTCCAAGATGACCTCCGCTTGGACAGTTATGTAAATCATTGAGTAAATCAGGGATTTTCTTCCTTGGGACGACTATCAGCTTTCGAACACATTGACCATCCTCACTCTCCCATATTCGATGCAAACAACCGGATTCTAATTGCAAACTATTCCACTGTGCCCAATATGACTTCGCAACAAGATTTTCTGCTGACATCTCCTCTCTTGATGGTCGCTCGTTTCGTTCGATTCCTTGCATCACACGTGTAAGATCTGGATCCTCGTGCTGACACCTCCTTAATTGATCCATGTTCCATTCGTCCGTAGATGTTATAGTCATGAGCCGCACATCTATAATGTCTTCCTTGGCCTCAGCTTTGGAACAATGCTTGCATTCCAAGTTACATGGTCTTCGTGACATTGCATCAGCATTTCCGTGGGTGCTACCTTTGCGATGCTCTATGGAAAAGTCATAATTTTGCAGTCGCTCTATCCACCGTGCCAATTGACCTTCCGGATTACGGAACTGTAAGAGCCATTTCAACGCTGCGTGGTCTGTCCTGACGTGGAATCGCTGCCCATGGAGATACTTGTGGAAATGCTTAACGCACTCTACCAATGCCAACAGTTCTCTCCGGGTTACACAATAGTTCCTTTCAGGCTTCCCAATCGTTCGGCTATAGTATGCAACTACCTTCTCCTATCCATCAACAATCTGAGACAAAACACCTCCTATAGCATAACCACTCGCATCTGTATCCAGAATAAACTTTGAACCTGGAATTGGATATGCTAATATCGGGGCAGTGCATAGTTGTTCCTTCAATGTTTGAAAAGCCACCTCCTGTTCCTTCTTCCATTCAAAACTCATATTCTTCCTCGTAAGGTCATGGAGACTACTAGCTACGCTGGCAAAATTCGGTACAAATCGGCGATAATACGTGCACAGCCCAAGGAAGCTCCGTAACTCATGCAAATTTCTCGGTCTTGGCCAATCCTTTACGGCTTCGATCTTTTCCTTAGCAGTGCAGATTCCCTCCGTAGTTACCTTGTGACCCAAATAACTTACTTCCTTTTTAAACAAGGACCACTTCTTAGGACTTAGTTTCAGACCAGCACCAGCTATTCTTTGGAAAACTTCCTCCAAGTTCTTTAGGTGTTCCTCAAAGCTTTTTCCCAGCACGATGATGTCGTCGAGGTACACCAAACATGTTTGCCAGTGCAATCCTTTTAGTATCTGGTCCATGAGTCTCCCAAAAGTAGCTGGAGCATTGCATAGCCCGAAGGGCATTACCGTAAATTGCCAAAGCCCTTCTCCAACGCTGAAGGCCGTCTTTTCTTTATCTTCATCCTTCACCTCCACTTGCCAGTAGCCGCTTTTAAAGTCCAGTGTGGAAAACCATTTCGTGCCAGATAACGAGTCCAGAGTATCATCGATTCTTGGCAATGGATAACTATCCTTCTTCGTTACGTCGTTCAATTTTCGGTAATCCACACAGAACCTCATTTTTCCATCCTTCTTTTTCACTAGTACTACCGGTGGGCTCCATGGACTAGCTGATGGTTCGATCACACCGCTGCCACTCATTTCCTGTATAATTTCTCTTACCACTTGTCGTTTGGCCAATGGAATACTACGAGGAGCTTGGCGGATTGGTCTTACATCACCAGTATCGATTTGATGCTTCACAACTTTGGTCCGACCTGGTTTGGAACCATCCTTGTCAAATATGCTCGAGTACTTTGATAGAAGTTCCTTTGCCTTTTTCTGATGATCTTTTTCGAGGCCTGCCGTCCACGACATGATATCATCTCGACCTCTTGGCATTGTCCCAATATTGCTCCTTTGGAAAGTTTAATCGGCGATTTGAACTCATTAAGTACTATTACCGGTACACGTCCATCTTGTTTTGTCATGGCCAGGGTTTTTCCTACTAATATGTTCGTCCTTGATTTGTTTGCTGCCTCGACAACCCATAACTTGTTTGTCCCATAATCTCCATCAATCTTTGCCCATATGATTGCTTCCGACTTCGGTGGAATTTGTTGGCTCTCCTCCACAAGCACTCGCTTACTAACGTATTTGTTTTCGTAACCAAAATTTAATGGCACATCCATGTTCTGGTAATTCATAATCCTGTTTTTCATGTCGATCTTGATGCCTTGCTTGCTTAAAAAGTCCACACCAACTATGATTTCGTCAACAATATCTGCTACTATAAAATTGTGTAGCGGCCACGTTCCCAATTGCGATTTCACATGTTACTTCTCCTAGGACATGGGTGTCCTCACCAGTGGCCGTACGTAACTTTGCTCCATGCAATGGTCTCACCTCCTTGTTGACTAAATCAGATCGAATTATGGAATGTGATGCGCCTGTATCCACAGCTAGTAAGTGCTCTTTTCCATCCACATATGCAGCAACAGCAACATTACTAGCTTTCCTTCCGATCTGTGAGACAAAGATTATGGGGCATTCAGTTGCGGGAGCCAGTCCGCGCCCCTTTCGGCTGGCTCGATTTAGTTTAACGACTGATTTGGTTGAGAGGTTTGCTCACCTCCTTCAGCTTTGCGTTTTCGTCCACCTGAATTGCTGTGGTTACTGGAGCCAGTGCCGCAATAACGTGCTATGTGACCTGATTTTCCGCACTTAAAGCATTTAATGGCACCATCACTTTTTTTCTGTAATCCGTTCAACGCTTCCAACATTTTGTCAACCCAAGCCGGAGTTTCCACTTCTACACGATGAGCCTTGTATGCAGGTTTACTCAAAAGTGAGGCTGCTTCCTGCGTCAGAGCATGCGATACCGTTTCAGCGAATGTCCTTTTGGGGTTTGCATATGTGGCCCGCTTCGTCTCTACATCGCGTATTCCATTAATAAAACTTTGGATTTTTACCCTCTCAGTGTACTCGGCGGGTGCGTCGGCATTTGCTAGATGGGCCAACCTCTCGATGTCCGATGCAAATTCCTGCAAAATCTCATTCGGTTTCTGGGATCGAGCCTGTAGCTCTATTTGGTATATCTGCTTTCGATGTTCGCTACCATAGCGTCTCTCAACCGCACCCATCAATGCCTCATAATTATTTCGTTCGCTGTCAGGAATAGTCTGCAAGATTTTAGCTGCAGGACCTTTCAATGCCACGAATAGTGCAGCAACTTTGTCTTCCGTGCCCCAATTATTCACAGCTGCCGTCTTCTCAAACTGTAGCTTGAATACCTGGAAAGGAACGGAACCGTCAAAAGATGGTGTTTTTACCTTGGGAATAGTAGTTGAAGCCGTTTGACGATTTAGTTGCAATTCCTGGATGCGTACTCTCAAAGCAACCACCTCAGCCTCAATTTTGTCCTGAAGTTGTGCAATTTTGGCATCTTGCACTTCTAGTTTTGACGTAACCCTCTCTTCCTGTGCTTCCAACTGCGAAGACATTTGTGCCACCTGCATGGATATACGTTCCCCATGTGCTTCCAATTGAGATCTCATGTATGTCTTCGTTTCATCTAGTTGAGCTGAAATCTGGGATGTCATATGTGTCTTCTGTTCCTCGAGCTGAGATGCCATTCGAGATGTAATACGTGTATCCTGTTCTTCAAGCTGAGATGCCATGTGTGCCTTCTGTTCTTCAAGCTGAGATGAAATGCTTGACGACATCTGAGTCAATACAGTCAATAACGCGTTTGTGTCCACACTTTCCACTGTATTCGGAGGCTCCTTTTTCTCTTCCATTTTTGTCGATGCCTCCTCCACAAGATGGAAAACATGGTCATCAACGTTGATTCCTTCCGCTTCCATAGCCTCCCGTAGCTCGGACTTATTACCTGAAGTGTTTAGTCCGCGTTGTTCCAACTCATTTTTGAGTTGCTGAATCTTCAATTCATTCAACTTAGCCATGTCCTTGTTATCCTTGAAATCACTGGTATTTATTTAACAATACCGCTTCTGACACCAATTGTGACGAATTCGATGATTCCTTGATTATCAATCCTGGGTTCGATCACTATAAAGTCGAATAAACACACGCACAGATAATGTCAGTAATAGCTAGTTTTATTTACTAGTAATAAATGCAAAACAATTTTAAGAGTTTGATAACTTTACAGTAGTTCACTATTGAACGCTTGAAAATAAACTGATCAACCTGCCTTGCTTGGTCACCGCCTTATATAGTGTTCTGGAAGGGTCGGTGTTATTTATTGGAATCTCCTCTTTGCATCGTATTCGCAAACACTCGCGACATCTCTCTTCCTCTTCCTAGTTACACGCTTGCATGCATAAGCGTAGCCATAGTTATCTCACCTGTGTTTAACTAGTGCTGGGAGTGTTATTGAGTTAGGGATGGTACATGCTTGAGAATAATCGCCACAATATAGTCGATCTGATTCAGGGCTCATTTATGACAAACTTTTTTTTAAATGCCTCAATTGAATAATATTTTAGCTAATACTCAATAACCGCTTGACCGATTTCAATAATTTTGTATTTTTTTTGTTCGATCAGACTTCGTGCTCATATATAACTAAAAACAATTTTAACAAGTAAGGAAGTCTAAGTTCGGGTGGAACCGAACATTATATACCTAGTAGTGATTTATTATGTCATCCCAATTCACGCAGGTCTATTTTAATACTTTCAGTTTGTATTTGCGTTCAAATAGACCGACGCACAGACAGACAGACGTATCGAAAGACGGATGGCTACATCGACTCAGCTCATCCTCCTGATCATTTCAGTATACGTACAAACATTTCATGCTCATGAAAGGAATGAATATCAAAAAAGATATACAACTTCGCTGTTGCAGTGGGGCATTAGCTACTTGCACGGATATTTTACTTTTCATCCTGAAGGTTTTGATATACATTAATAAATATATATCTCGATTCGTTTATGCCGAATGAAGTAATATACCTTGTGTGCGTAACTAAAATAGATATAAAAAAGGGTGTCTTTTATAGGCGCCAAAGAACTCAACCGCTCTTTATGAAATTTACACAATATATAGTATTGGAAAAGTAGGCGGAGCCACGCCCCCAGGCTATATAAAGTTTCAATTTTCACGATAAGTTCGGGAGTTCGCTGGGCACGACACAGTCTGTATATAGCTTTTGGAAAATACCCCAGGTCATATAAAGCTGCAGTTCGGTATAGTTAGGAGTTTATTTGGTTCAAGTGAATGAAATTTTATATATAGATGTGTTCTATATATCAAAACGTCAAAACAACGTCTATCGGGTTCGCTAGTATATTATAAAACGGCCAAAGCAAACCACGAATTTCACCATTCTTTTGTAAAACTGAGAGACTAGTTTGCGTTCAAATAGACAGACGGACAGACAGACAGACGGACGGAGAGACGGGCATGGCTAAATCGACTCCGCTCATCGTGCTGATCAGTTTAGTGAACTTTTCTCGGTAATTGTTTCCTTTAGGAGACAACAGCTAAAACACGTCCAAAAATATCGCGAGAGGAATCAAACAACGCGTTTTGACTTCGGTATCAACAATCCGCAAGCGGATTTTCAATTTTTTGTTTCAGTGAAAAGTTATTCGCAAAAAAACCCAAAAATTACCCAAGTCCGATCTCAAATAGGGGGCTTCATCCAAGGTATTTATGTGCAGAATCCCTCTCTGCGTAGGCGGCCTTCGGCCGCGCTTAAAAAAAAATAACCCTCAGCCGGTCCAACACCGGCTACGCGGTCCACAATATTTCTGCGCAGAACATACTTTTTGCACTTTTCGGTACACCCTAATCTGTGATTACAACAACCACATGAAAATGACAGAAAATTTTTAACTTTGATAGCAAATATCTCTTCACTGAAACAAAAACTCGAAAATCCGCTTCCGGATTATTGTTACCGAGGTCAAAACGCGTCTTTTGATACCTTTCCCGATAACTTCTGACGTGTTTTAGCAGTTGTCTTCTAAAGGAAACAATTACCCTTTTCTCTTCTTGTTCTCATACTTACATACATTTAATGTTTATGAAAGGTATGAAAATCAAAAAAGATATATAACTTCGCTATTGCAGTGGGCTATTAACTACGTGCCCGAATATTTCGCTTGTGTGTTTCCCGATTTGGCTAATTTTTGGCAGGAGTATAACACATACTACTGAGAAGCAGCTGACCAATTTTCATTGAAATATCAAAATCGAATTATAAGTGATTGCCTTTGAAAATAGCAGAAATTTTATGCTGAAAAGTGGGCGGCGCCACGCCTACTTCTTCGAAATTGAAAAAATTTTTTTGCGGCCGAGTTTTTCTTAAAAAGCTTATTATGCGTGCAAAATCTAATTGATTGTAGAAATATCGCTATTTAAATTTTACAAAAAAAATTTTCAGAACTATGTTAAAAAACTGGGCGTGGACATTAACCGATTTCGCCCAATTTTACAGCAAACAGTTACCCTTATATATAGAACATTATCACCAAATTTCGTTTCCACAAATCAATTTTTGGCGGAGTTAGGGCATAAAAAGTTTTGGGGAATAGTCCACTATAAAAAGGGCGGGGCCACGCCAATTTTCGAAAATTTTAAGTTTTTGGATTTCTTTGTTTACGGAAACTTTAAAACTGAAATATAAATGATGTAAAGCTATTTTACGCAAAGTTATTGCCTATTTAATATATCTACGATCCTTTTCAAAATCTTTCATATAAAAGTGGGCGTAGACCTTAACCGATCCCGCCCATTTTTTCCTCGAACATTCCTTGCATACCTGCAAACCTGCTTGCTGAGGTTCGTTTCGATATCTTGAACGATTTCTGTTTTATGATTAATATTATTTCTAAATTTGACTTAATCAAAAGTGGGCGGTGCCACGCCCATTATCACAAATTTCTTGAAAAATTTATTTTATGCCTCAATCTCAATGTATTCACCAAATTTTATCCTTATAGGTGTATTATGTACTGAGTAATCACTTTTTTGTGTTTTCGAAAATATTATATATATAAAAAGTGGGCGTGGCTATCATCCGATTTCGCCCATTGTAAATAGCGGTCGGAGATGAGTGCCAAGGAACCCACATAATAAGTTTCATTAAGATATCTCAAAATTTACTCAAGTTATCGTGTTCACAGACGGACGGACGGACGGAAATGGCTTAATCAATTTCTCTTTTCGTCCTGAACATTTTGATATACATAAGTCAATATCTATCTCGATCCGTTTATGGCGTTACGTACTGCGGTTAGGCGACTAAACTTAATATACCTTGTGTGCGTAGCACTTCTTCTTCTTCTTCTTTAAATGGTCATCTAACCGCCTGGGCGATTTTGACCGTCCAACATAGCTCGCCAGTCGTTTCTTCGTTGCGCCAACTGGCGCCAATTGGAAACACCGCGGGATCGCAAATCGGTCTCCACTTGGTCCTTCCATCGGAGTGGTGGTCTCCCTCTTCCTCTGCTTCCACCGGCGGGTGCCGATAAGAATAGTTTCTGGGCTGGAGCATCTTCGCTCATTCGCACTACGTGGCCTAGCCAGCGAAGCCGCTGTGTTTTAATTCGCTGAACTATGTCGGCGTCTGCGTAAAGTTCATACAGCTCATCATTAAATCTTCTTCGGTACTCGCCGTCGCCAACGCGTAGAGGTCCACAAATCTTTCGAAGAACCTTTCTCTCGAATACTCCCAGAGCCGCCTCATCAGATGTTGTTAGTGTCCACGCTTCTGCACCATATAGCAGGACGGGTGCGATGAGTGACTTGTAGAGTGTTATTTTCGTTCGTCGAGAGAGGACTTTGTTTGCAAGAGTGATTCTTCGTCGGATTTCTAGGCTAACATTATTGTTGGTATTAATGCTGGTTCCCAGGTAAACGAAGTCCTTTACTATTTCGAAATTATTGCTGCCAACAGTGGCTTGGTTGCCAAGGTGCGAATGCGCTGACTCTTTGCATGATGACAGAAGGTACTTCGTTTTGCCCTCGTTCACCACCAATCCCATTTTCTCCGCTTCTTTTTCTAATTTGGAGTAAGCAGAAGTTACGGCGCGGTTGTTAAGGCCAATGATATCAATATCGTCAGCATATGCCAACAGTTGGACGCTTTTATAAAATATTGTTCCAGCGCGGTTAAGTTCTGCAGCTTGTATTATTTTCTCCAGCATTAAATTAAAGAAATCGCACGATAGGGGGTCACCCTGTCTGAAACCTCGTTTAGTTTCGAACGGCTCGGAGAGGTACTTCCCAATTCTGACCGAGCTGGCGGTGTTGCTCAAGGTCATTTTGCATAGCCGTATAAGTTTTGCGGGGAAACCAAATTCAGACATAGCGGCATATAGGCAGCTCCTTTTCGTGCTATCGAAAGCGGCTTTAAAATCAACAAAGAGATGATGCGTGTCGATTCTTTTTTCACGGGTTTTTTCCAAGATTTGGCGTATTGTAAAAATCTGGTCGATGGTAGATTTACCAGGTCTGAAGCCACACTGATAAGGTCCAATCAGTCTGTTCACATCAGGTTTCAGTCTTTCGCACAATACGCTTGATAGGACCTTATATGCGATATTCAAAAGGCTGATTCCGCGATAGTTGGCGCAGTTTGCAGGATCGCCCTTCTTGTGGATTGGGCAGAGAACACTTAGATTCCAATCTTCAGGCATGCATTCATCCGACCAAATTCTGCATAGAAGCTGATGCATGCGCCTTACCAGCTCCTCGCCTCCGTGTTTGAATAGCTCAGCAGGCAAACCATCAGCGCCAGCTGCTTTATTGTTTTTCAATCGGGATATTGCTATTCGCACCTCATTGTAGTCGGGTTGTGGAACGTCAATTCCATCATCTTCGATTGTGGGCTCGGGTTCGGCATCTTCTCTGGTTTCTTGCTCAGTTTCTCCATTTAAAAGGGCAGAGAAGTGATCCCTCCATATTCTGAGTGTTCTCTGAACTTCGGTCACCAGGTCGCCGTTCTCATTCTTACAGGAGTAGCCTGATGGATCTTCTTGCGCATAAACCTAGTGCTGGATATGACCATGTTTCGGGCACCGGCGAAGTCGATCAGCCTGAATCCATTTGGCGAAGTCTGATCGTGGAGACTGAACTTCCCGACAGTGGGGCCAAATACACCCTCCTTACCCACCCTGGCGTTAAAGTCGCCAAGCACGACTTTGATATCATGACGGGGGCAGCGATCGTATGCTTCTTCCAGACGCTCGTAGAATGCATCCTTTTCCACGTCGTCCTTCTCTTCCGTCGGTGCATGAGCGCAGATAAACGATATGGTGAAAAATCGTACTTTTATGCGGATTGCAGCGAGACGCTCGTTCACGGGTGTGAACGACAGTACTCGGTGACGGAGTCTCTCTCCCACCACAAATCCCACGCCGAATCTGCGCTTGTCTTCATGCCCACTCCAGTACATGTTGCAAGGTGTTTTGATCGTGTTTCCTCGCCCCGTCCATCGCATCTCTTATATGGCGGTGATGTCAGCTTTTGCTTTCCTCAGGACCTCAACCAGCCGGGCAGCGGCACCTTCCCCATTAAGGGACCGGACATTTCAGGTACATGCCCTTATCTCATAATCCTTATTTTGTTTGCGGGTGTTGTCATCTAAAAAAGGGGTTCTCATATCCGAGGCTTTGTTGTTGAATTTCATTGGAACGTTGTTTTATGTGGTGGGTCCCAAACCCAACGCACAACCCTTTTCACGGGAGGTTGAATTCTATTACACGTTTGTATAGCGAGCCGCTTGATCCAAGACAGACGCCCGCTTGCAGCCGCACCACCTGGTGATCAGACGCTGCTGTTTGAACCCCCCCAGCAAGCCCTTAAACCGATTATGTCGGAGTGGCCTTACCAGGTTGTCGCCTTCTCACGTTTAGCTCACCACCAAACCGTAGCACTACTAGGTATAAAAAGGGTGTCTTTTATAGGCGCCAAAGTACTCAACCGCTCTTCATGAAATTTTCACAATGTATACTTGGGTTCACTGGGTACAGCATAGATAACATATAGTTTTTAAAAGTGGGCGGAGACACGCCCCCAGGCTATATAAAGTTTCAATTCACCATAATTCCGAAGTTTTTTGGTCTAAATTAATGAAATTTGGATATATGTGTCACTTAGTCAATATCTACATAATTTTTCAAAAGTGGGCGGTGCCACGCCCACATATTTTGTGTTTTGTATAAGCGATTGTCTTTGAAAATAGCAGACATTTTATGCTGAAAAGTGGGCGGCGCCACCCCTACTTCTTCAAAATTAACAAAATTTTTTCGCGGTCGAGTTTGCCTTGAAAAGCTTATTATGTGTCCAAAATCTGTTTGTTATAACTTGCTCAGTTGTAGAAATATCGCTTTTTAAATTTAAAAAAAAAAACATTGTTAAAAACTGGGCGTGAACATTAACCGATTTCGCCTATTTTTACAGCAAACAGTTACCTTTACATATAGAACATTATCATAAAATTTCGTTTCGACAAATCAATTTTTGGCGGAGTTATGGCATAAAAGGTTTTGTGGAATAGTCCACTATAAAAGGGGCGGGGCCACGCCCATTTTCGAAAACGGAAACTTTAAAAGTGAAATATAAATGATGTAAAGCCATTTTAGGCAAAGTTATTGCCTATTTAATATATCTACGATCCTCTTCAAAACCTTTCATATAAAAGTGGGCGTAGACCTTAACCGATCTCGCCCATTTTTGCTTGGAACATTCCTTGCATACCTGGAAACCTGCTTGCTGAGGTTCGTTTCGATATCTTGAACGGTTTCTGTTTTATGATTTATAACATTTCTAAATTTGACTTAATAAAACGTGGGCGGTGCCAAGCGCATTTTCAAAAATTTATTGAAAAATGTATTTTATGCCTCAATTTTAATGTATACACCAAATTGTATCCTTATAGGTGTATTATGTACTGAGTAATCACTTTTTTGTGTTTTCGAAAATATTCTATATATAAGTGGGCGTGGTTATCATCCGATTTCGCCCATTTTAAATAGCGCTCGGAGATGAGTTCCAAGGAACCCGCATTCCAAATTTCATTTAGATATCTCAAAATTTACGCAAGTTATCGTGTTCACAGACGGACGGACGGACGGACGTAGGGACGGACATGGCTTAATCAATTTCTCTTTTCGTCCTGAACATTTTGATAAATATAAGTCAATATCTATCTCGATCCGTTTATGTCGTTACGCACTGCCGTTAGGCGACTAAAGTTAGTATACCTTGTGTGCGTAGCACTACTAGGTATAAAAATGCTTATGTTGCATAACGTTAATAGAAACCCTTCCGGCTATTGTTGGTGAATTAAGCCATCTCGTGTAGGAAGCTCCCATGATTACTGCTACAGCGGCTTAGCTGCATGCACGACTTGCAACCCACAGTTGCACCTACGTATTAGCTCATTGGCTTCTTAAAAATGAATTTTTTTCATTTGACAGTGTTCGGACTTGAAATATTTAATTAGTAGTATATTTGTTAAGAAATAGTGGCAAATTTGTATTTACGTTAAACATAATTTAAGAATTTTTAATCTATGCACATTTTTTACTTCTTTTCCTATATAGAAGTAGATAGGAGTCGTAGATTGTGATATCAAATGTAATTTACTATCCTTATGGAACCAACCAAAAAGCCGCTTTTGCAGTAGCTGGACAACTTTATGGGTAACTTACCCAACTTGAGAAACGCTTCGTTAAAGTTTTTTTAGAAAAATTAAAAAAAAATTTTAGTTTTTGAAGCTGGTGTGATATAAAACAAAGGTATAATCTCTTACTTAGGAAATAAGGTGGTAGATCTACCCCTATAGTAGTAGAAGTCTGAACGTTGCTAGTAGTCGACCTAATCGCCGAAGTTGAATCTTTCGAAATTTTTTTTGTTGTTACTGTTGTATACGAACTCAAAGCATTTTTATTACTCATTGATCACGCATAGTGGTATATTCGTAATTGGATCTGCAATGGTGCAGGGTTCTAAAATTATATCTAAAATAAGTATGACTTAAAAAAGATGTACAGGCAGGTACAGTGGTGAATAACCTACCATCGATTCCACAACAACCACGTACTTTCGCTGTTGGAACTTCTTATTGTTTTACGTTCTTTGTACTACTATAACTTTGACAACTTTGGGGCGATCAAGTTATTTTCCCTATCACATCTTTTTAGTGTAACTTTGAGCAGAAAAAAAATCTATCGTTATAAGGATAACATTCACATCAAATAATTTTAATTGGAGCTGCACATAGTCATTTTTATTTATGGGGCCGGTTTCACCAACGCGACTAAGACTAGAACTAAGTCGTGACTTAAGCTAGCACAGATTCGAGACTAACTTATTTTTGGGTTTCACCAACTGAGCGACTTAAATAATTTTGAACACAACCACCCGATCAGTTGTTTTATGCATAGTAGTAGTTTTTCATACCAGACAACTCTGCGCATCCTAATACCCCAGTGCGAAATGGGCATGTATGGCCATACACGAAGGAACTTAGTTAAGTCGAGCTGGTGAAACCAACCCATAGACTAGCTGACCCGACAATCTAGACTAGATGTCCTGTCTACTGTCAGCAAGCAGTAAGCAATGTCACAAGCGCAACCATAGTGTGATTTTAAAATGACTTTTTCGTCATTTTAAAATTAAAACTCCGTCTTAGAAATATGGTATATTTTAATTTGACCATGACAGACATGAAAGTATGTTTATTTTAAAATCATGTTTATGTAGATAAAACTCTATTTTAATTTAACTATGACTACGGGCCAGTGAATTCAAGAAATCTACAGGCAGGTACAGTGGTGAATTACTTACCATCGACTTGACAGCAGCCACTCACATTCGCTGTTTGAACTTCTTATTGTTTTACGTTCTTTGTATTCCTACAATTTTGACAACTTTGGAGGGATCAAGTTATTTCCCATATCATATCTCTTTAGTGTAACTTTAAGCAGCAAAAAAATCGATCTTTATAAGAGGTGTTATCCGGTCGTCGTGATCCTAAGCTACATAAAAAATTGTACCTGTAAATTCAACAACAACGATTTGAGCCAGATAGATCTGTATAAATTTCTGGTACAATTTGTGAGCAAGATAATTTTGTTTGTTTCTTATCTTTAGTATGGCCACACTATCTTTTGATAAATCTAATTCTTCAATAACAGATGCCGCTGGTGCGCTATGATCAACATGTTGCATCACGGAGTGTTCATAATGTAGTTTTTTTTTGAGTTTCGTGCTAAACGCATTAATATTTTTTGAAGTTGTTACTTTCAAAAGAACATGAGATATAATATTGACTTAATTTGTTTGTATATTATTAACATATAACTTAAATTATCATATTACCATCGTATCCTTAAAACGAATATCATGATCTCTAGTAATAAACTAAAATATTTCGGGTATTTTTTTAATATTGTGGATAACCTGGCTCTTTATAAAATGAGAAGCAATCGCGCTGATATCTGCTTTTGAAGTCGTGTGATCGTGAGTGTTCCAGTGAGCATTGAGCGTGATCATGAGCTTGATCTGCCACCGGAAAACGCCCAAGGATACCATAGTAATTTTTATACCTAGTAGTGCTACGCACACAAGGTATATTAACTTAAGTAGCCTAGCGGCAGTATGTAACGGAATAAACGGATCGAGATAGATATTGACTTATATGTATCAAAATGTTCAAATGTTAACACGATAACTTGAGTAAATTTTGAGATATCTTAATGAATGGTATGCAGGTTTCTTGGCACGCATTTCCGAGCGCTATTTAAAATGGGCGAAATCGGATGACAGCCACTCCCTCTTTTTATATATAGAATACTTTTGAGAACACAAAAAAAAAAACAAGTGATTACTCAGTACATAATACACCTATAAGGATAACATTTGGTGCATATACATATTAATATTGAGGCACAAAATAAATTTTTCAATAAAGTTTTGAAAATGGGTGCGGCGCCGCCCACTTTTCTCTTTCTCTATGGCGCGATATACAACAGGTATATCATCATAAACCTCCTAAGAGATTTTTGCGCCAAGCTTCTCTTCCAATTTGTGGTGTGCCGATTTGCATTTTCCCTACAAATTGGTGGGACCTACAGTTTTTTGCCGACTCCGAACGGCATCTACAAAGAAGACGAATTTTTGCTGAGAAGCCTGTCATGGCAGAAATACACTCGGAGAGTTTGCCAAACCACTGCCGAGGGGCGACCCCGTTTTGAAAAACTTATTTCAAATCACTTTTGATGTTACCTGCACCAGGGCTCGAACCATGGACCTTCGGTGTGGTAGGCCGGCAACACTACCTTCACACCACGGCAGCCGCCCACTTTTAATTAAGTCAAATTTAGAAATGTTGTTAATCATAAGTCAAACACCGTTCAAGATATCGAAACAAACTTAAGCACGCAGGTTTCCAGGTGTGCAAGGAATGGGCGAAAGCGGTTAAGGTCCACGCCCACTTTTATATGAAATATTTTGAGAGGATCGTAGATATATCAAATAGGCAATAACTTTTCATAAAATAGCTTTACATCACTTATATTTCACTTTTAAAGTGCACGTAAACTAAGAAATCCAAAAAATAAAAATTTTCGAAAATGGCAGTGGCCCCGCTCCTTTTATAGTGGTTTATTCCACAAAACTTTTTATGCCATAACTCCGCCAAAAATGGATTTGTCGAAACGAAATTTGGTGATAATGTTCAATATATAAAGGTTACTGTTTGTTGTAAAAATGGGCGACATGGATTCATGTCCACGCCCAGTTTTTAACAATGCTTTGAAAAGTTTTTTTGTAAAATTTAAAAAGCGATATTTCTACAACTGAGCAAGTTATAGCAATCAGATTTTGCACACATAATAAGCTTTTTAAGAAAAACTCGCCCGCAAAAAATTTTTGTCAATTTTGAAGAAGTAGGCGTGGCGCTTTTCAGTATAAAGTTTCTGCTACTTTCAAAGGCAATCGCTTATAATTCAATCTTGATATTTCAATGAAAATTGGTCAGCTGCTTCGCAGTTGTATGTATTATACTCCTGCCAAAAATTAGCCAACTCGGGAAACACACAAGGAAAATATTTGGGCACGTAATTAATAGCCCACTGCAATAGCGAAGTTATATATCTTTTTTGAATTTCATACCTTTCATAAACATTAAATGTATGTAAGTATGAGAAAAAGAAGAGAAAAGTTCACTAAAATACTCAGCACGATGAGCGGAGTCGATTTAGACATGTCCGTCTCTCCGTCCGTCTGTCTATTTGAACGCAAACTAGTCTCTCAGTTTTACAAAAGAATGCTGAAATTCGTTGTTTGCTTTCGCCATTTTATAATATACTAGGAAACCCGGTAGACGGTGTTTTGACATTTTGGTACATTGAACACATCTATATATAAAATGTCATTAACTTGAACCAAATAAACTCCTAGCTATACCGAACTGCAGCTTTAACTAACCTGGGGGCTTTTCCAAAAGCTATATACAGACTGTGTCGTGCCCAGCTAACTCCTGAACCTATCGTGAAAGTTCAAGAGCAAAACAAACCACAAAATATGTACACTACTTTTTCAAAATTATGAAGATATTGACTAAGTGACACATATATCCAAATATCATAAATTTTGACCAAAGTTCAGAGTTATGACGAATTGAAACTTGATATTGTCTGGGGGCGTGGCTTCGCCCACTTTTTCAAAACTGTATATTGTCTATGCTGTACCCAGTGAACCCAAGTATATATTGTGAAAATTCATAAAAATCGGTTATTGTTGTCGTTGTGGTAACGACAAAAACACTACCCGAAGGTTTTTGGGAGAGTTGTCGAATTAACAGTCCTTGGCCGGATTTGGACCCGGTACGCTCCGGTACTCCCTTGCGGTACTGCCCGACTGTCGTCATGTCACCCCTCGGTGACATCGGTTGAGTACTTTGGCTCCTATAAAAGACACACATTTTGTATACCCTGCTGTACTTGTACACAGGGTATTATAACTTTGTTTGGATAACGGTTGGTTGTACAGGTATAAAGGAATCGAGATAGATATAGACTTCCATATATCAAAATGACCAGGATCGGAAAAAAATTTGATTGAGCCATGTCCGTCCGTCCGTTAACACGATAACTTGAGCAAATAATGGCATATCTTCACCAAATTCGGCAGGCGGGCTTATTTAGACTCAGAATAGATTGGTATTGAAAATGAGCGAAATCTGACGATAACCACGCCCCCTTTTCCTATATCGAAAAATTTGAAAAGTAGGTAATTCGAAAACGAATACCACTAAATTAATGAAATTTGGTAGGTGGATTGATTTTATAACGCAAAACACAAGTTCAGTAAAATTTTGGAATATGGGCGTGCAAACGCAGCTCTGACTCAAAATGCCTGATGGGGAATGTGGAATTCCCAATATGTGAAAGCACTAATATGTAATAATCTTTGCATTTGAATACAACGATTTCTAAACCCTTGCGACCAAAACAAATTTTTTTTAACTTACATAATTCGATAGCGGAAGCAAAGTTAGGTCTCGCATACGCTAAAACGCCTCGGCTATTTCTGTTTTCCGTTTCGGTGCTGTCTATCATACGGATAACTCCATGTCTCGACAAAGCACAGGATATCTGAGGATAGCATCAGGATGTCATTATTTATATCATTTATGTACGCATAAAGGCTCTGAACATTATGAAATGTTCGAGAAGGCATAAAGTTAAATGTTGGAGCAGAAGCTTTTGTTGTGGACAAATCATTCAACTGCCTAAATACAGGATCAGATTCAAAAAAAGGATTAGGTGGCATGAAATCACCTAATATAAATAGACCATCAGCACTAGTAACTAGCTCGACTGCAGGCTACATATAAAGATGATATTGGCATTCCCGGTCGGGTGTGGACAACCACTTTGTTATATGTAGCACCCTGACTTTTGTGAATGGTTATTGCCTCAGAAGGAACAATTGGAAACTGGGTTCTTTCAATTGTTATCTGCTCATTTCTCTTATATTGAAAGGCCCTAACAGCCTTCTCAATAGGTGCCCACGAAGGTTCGCTAGGATAGGTCTTTTTCGATCTAGCCATTAAAAATAAGGTTCTAAAAATTGCATCCACAGTGTTATTGGAACCGATGAATATGAATCTATCTGCATAAGCTGGCCAGATGCACCATTTACCAAACCGTTGCCTGTGTTGATATTCACTGTCATCATATATTAGGCCGTGGTTTTTAGCGTTAAGCTATACGTAAGGCCCTGAGTTTCCGAAGTTTGAATAGTCTGACTAAGATACTAGCATATTGGCCACTAACGACAATTCCTTTAACCACGTCTTTCGCAATTGAGAAAACTGCTGTAGAAAGAATTTGACTCAGTTTAAGGGCATTATAGTTGGCAGATTCCTCGTTTGACCAAAATAAGTGAACTGCTTCATCGGGAATCTGGTCAGAGTTAACGACTCTATTTGCAATCAAATATATGTCTTCACTGGTCATAGCCCCGGATGCCATATTATTCAAAGCAATAGCAAACGGTTGATCCCCACGCTATCTCATTATTTCATTCAATTCATAATATTTGAAGAGCTCCCATAATAGCGAGAAGACTAAAACGCCGTAGGCATCGCTTGGATTCTTTGAAAAAATCCATCTATCACCTACAGGAGACAATTGTTTCAAGTCGCCAAAAACAATAACAGGTAACAAATGGAATATTATTCTTGAAAATCTGCTTTAGTCTGGCGTCAATATAATTAAACCTTCTAGCGCCAACCACTGAAATTTCATCTATAATTATCAACTTCAAATCACATAATCTAGTATAGGTTGAGTTTACAATATCGTTGCTAATCGGCCGTAATTCCTTATTGCACTGATTCACAAGTAGTGAAAATATAGAATGCAGTGTCAAACCTCCTATCCCAAATGCTGCTTTTCCCGTAGGAGCACAAAGAAGTGCCTTCAGAGAGGTTGGATTTGGAATGAGTTAAGTATATTCTCTGACTCATGTTTAGCGTCTGAATGGATGCAAGCAGTTCCTCAACTTGAACTAAGAGAGGAATTTTAATGAGCCTAAGGGTGCCATTAGAGTCATTCTCATTGATTTCGGGATCACCATCATTAAGGTTTAATAAACTTATGTCAGGGTTTATTTCGGGAAGCGCCAGTATCCTGAACTCATTGTCAACAATATCTGGTGTATCTATTTCAACTGGTATGAAAATTTCCTCCTCCCTTAATCTGTTCAGAACATTTTCAAGCTCCCTCTGTTCAAACACGTCATATTTTTTTCGATTTTCCTCTATAGCAATTCGATTTTCTACGCAGGTTTGCTCATTATTATTATCTATAATATCCCGTTGTTCATCCCGCCACGGTTGGTAGAGCATTACCATTTCTCTGGGCTAAACCTTCTTGACCGAAATACACACGGCTTGGTACGTTTCTTTAAATAACCACTACCATCTCTCAATGGAATTGCTACTCCCCGGACTAAAGAATTTTCGTCTTCTATATCTTCTTCATTATCGGAGTTACCTTGTGCCGTTCTAGCTGATTTTACAAAAGTAAGCAAAGCTGCAAAATCAGCTAGACAACAATTATCAAAAAGGGTAGGCCTTTTAGTATAATGCTCTAACAAACCCGCCACAAAAATATTGGTAGAACCTTCAGCAAGATTCTGAGTTGTGCTCTAGGTTTTACCATCCGCACTCGTTCTTCAGGACGAGAGGTATTAATATATATTTCTGCATGGCTAGCTTCCGAAAGATGAAGACCAATGCAGCAATAAACTGCCTCTTGGGCGGAAATTTCTGTTCCGGAAATAAATTTATGGCGTATATGCTGAAGTTTCTGCTTGACTGTGTAGTTTCCAGTATTAAATTCTACCATTGTCTCATTTAAAAGCCTAGAGATTCCCCTATTTGAATTATTAATATAATTTATTATGTAGGATCAGCAAGCATATACATCCAATATGTATTGAATATCCATGTTGGCTCTATGTAGTTCTAAGATAACCGGTCTTTTAAGAAAAACTTTACGTTTCATTAAACTTGATCTGAGAGCAAGTAAACAGGCATATTTGACAAATTTATTCTCGTATCAGAGAGAAAAGCTTCAAAATCATTTAAACAGGAAATATCAGAAAAAGTTAAATTAGAATTTAAAAGATTTTGAATTTTTGAGTAGTTTTCCCTATGTCATCTGGAAGTGGTAATAAGATTTGGGTGGAAGGCATGGGTGGATATGGTATACCAAATCGGCAAACTTGCTGTCGTCTTATTTCTCTGGTAAAGGATCGGCTATGGTTATGTCTGTGGTACTCAATGAAATTTTCTATATGACATGGATCCATCTGTAGAGACATATTTATCAATGAAACTAATAGCATTAGGAAAAGATTCAGGTTTGCTAAGATCGACCTTAGGAGCATTCTTCAGCCAACACATGCCATGCACGTGAGGTGAGCCCCTTTGTTGGGATTCAATCCGCCAGTAAAAATGCTCAACAAAATGCTCGTCGAAAATACCTCCATTTTCTTTAAAAAGCTTAAGCAACTGACGATACCGATAGTCAAAATATCTAGCGCATGTGACTACATCTGAGCGAATTAGACGATATCGTTCTTGTGTAGATAAATTATTGGCCTCTTCTTCAGAAATAGTTCTTGATTCCACAGTTTTAGCCGAAATAACCAGTAATTCGATCCAATGAGATTTAGCGGCAGACAACGTTATAAAAAAGGTTTGAAGGCCGAATTGGCGGATCATGGCAATTGCCCTTTTTTATCTGCCTCCCAGTGAGCTGGGGAAGATCTGACATCTTTAAGAACTCTATATCCATCATTTGGCTGGATCAAATTCTGAACAAAATTTTCATTTAAAACATTTTGGGCCGTAACTCTGAAGCAGTTCTAACTTCTTGTAATTATAGAAAAGCTTAGGAATAGTACAAGCCCTTCTGTCGTAGCGGCGAATCTCAGATCGAACAATCTTGCTGTATGTCTCTGTACAAGTTCGCTTCTGCCCAGCATAAATACCTCCAAATGAAAGTTCTTCAGAGTTATTGTCTTGAATGATATCCAGGGGTCTTTGGCCTTCACCTGGTGCAATTATCAAACGATTTATGTCCATACTTTCTACTGGAACATTATTGAGAAGAGTCTCAAGCCCACCTGTTTTTATTTCTGCAATCGCAGGTTTTAAGGTGGGATTATTATCTGCTGGGCAATGTCGCAAACTTTGAAGCACGGGTACATCTTCAATGGGTGCAAAAAATGGAATTTCTTTATTATCACTAAAACCTGCAACCCACTCTTCGTTAATATGTATATTGTGCTCTTGATATAATGGAGTATTCACTAAATACGCAAGGCTTCCATAATTTTCGCAGGGCGTATGGTATCAGTCATATAGTTATGATTATACTCCATACGTCTTCCTAAATGGATTTGAATCACATGCGCTTGATCGCATGATCTTTGGAGGGAAGTAAAAATTTCGTTAACTGTATTAGAAATGTTAACAACTGCCCCCCTTAATGAGCTCTGACCTTTATATCCCAAAGGACGAATAGTCATAAAAGGTCATCTTGGCATTATTAGGCGTTCCTTTAAACCATTAGCCAAGCATATCTTTGGAAGGGTGTTCCTTTTAATTGCGTTTCGGCAAGTAGCACAGAATTTATAGCTACCATCTTCAACGGGAAATTTATCGGATAAATAAAAGGCAGATGCAACATCTGGATGACTTTGGGAAATTATATTAAAATTTAACGGCTGTACTTGGTATGGAAACCATAGCCCACCGCAACAAATGCAAACCTCTGTTGGTCCCTTTGTAATTGTGTTTGTCGAAAATCTGTAAATCCTAAATCATTTAGTATATCTTGGTTCTCCCGACCCTCATTTTCTCCCATGGAGTGATTTCTATCTGCCTGCCTTTCATTTTGATTTCGTCTATTTTGTAAATTTACTCTATGACGATGTATTCGGAATTGCTGTGAATCAATTATTCGCTCAGCTGAGCGAATCTCTGCATTTCCACAGCGAGATCTGCGTTCTGCAGTATTTCTAATTTCCTCTATAAAACGAGTTTCTAAATTTTCCAGGATAGAACTCTAAGCTGAAATGTGTCCCTATTGCGCTCAGTAGAGCGTACTTGGGAATTTTCGTCGCGAGTTCTGCGGTCCAATGTATTTTGGGTTTGTGCAAGTGCCGTATATTCTTCTTCTCCACGAAGTACGTGCATTCCTCTCCTAGCTGCGACGCGTCTACGATTACTAGATTTTCTACTTAGCCTAGGCATGGTTTATGAACTATATGTATATATATGGCTAAAGGTAACTTAATATGAAATGTATGTATATAAAATATTTATCAATTTTGTTTTACTTTATTCAAACTTTTGGGGATTTTCTGGTGATGGTAGTAATTGGGTCCTTCCTTCGTCTGCACTGTAAGCTTTTTTGATGGATGTCGCTTCTTTCAAATTGCTTCCACACAATTTTGATAATAACGCGAACACAAATCACTCCTTTAATTAATGTTTTTTTCGAACTTTTTCGTAACGTTTTGAAAAAAGCGCGTTTGAATTTTGAGCACAAAAAAATAACACTAATCACTCTCTTTAAATAAATAGCCTTTAGTTTATGTTATATAAGTAATTAATATTCCGCTTTAGCACTCTTTTAATTTACATATATATTTATTAAAACTTTTTTGGTTTTTTTAACGTTTTAAAAAAAACGCGTTTGGATTATTAAGCGACCAAACAATACTCAACTAAAGTTTTACTGTTTACTCAAAATATTTGGTCGCTCGTCAAACCTTTCCACATAGATATTTAACAGGACAATGGTTACCAAAAATTTTAATTGCTCAGTTAACAAAAGCCTAAATTAGTTACTACCTGGTACTATGTAACATACAGTACTATTGCAGCGATGCGTTTTTGGTTATTGCATAGAGAGGTAAAAAACAACCCTTAGGTGCAATAATCTTTTTTGTTCTGTTATATCTTTATTTTAAAATAAACAGTTTTTGTAGGGAAATCCCCATATCTTAAGGAAAGCTGCTTTATTACCCGCACAAGGTCAATAGTGTTAGCCTCTGTATCCTTTTTGCTTCTTTTAAACGAAAATGAGTCCAGGATAGAACCATATACATATGTCTCATTGTGCAGCCTTTTAACACCATTAACCACACAAAACAAACAATAACAGTGTTTCAAGTGCACAGCTGGGTATGTAATGTTAGTCTTCACCAGAACTTAACCTTCCTTACTTGTTACATCTATTTTTGTTACGCACACAAGGTATACGAGGTGTGTTCAAAAAGTATCGCGAATTTTGAATTTTCGCTGTTTACGTATATTCGAATTTCGAATTTTTTGTGGCGTTATGTTGGTACTCATGTCTCTCACTTATGCCGACAAGCTCGGCCATTTTGAATGTTCAGTTAATTGTTGACAGCTGCTTTGCTTGCACGTGTTTTGGATCGTCTTCGATTTTTACCTATTCAAAAAAATGGATCAAAGAACCTGTATCAAATTTTGTGTGAAAAACGAAATAAGGTGCGCGGATGCATTCCGAATGTTGACTGTGGCATACGGAGAAGCTACCTTGGACCGAAGCAACGTTTATCGGTGGTACAAAATGTTCTCAGAAGGCCGAGAAGATGTGCAAAGAAGAACAAAAATTGGCTTTTGCACCACGAAAACGCCCCTGCTCACGCATCGTTGCTTGTGCGCGACTTTTTGGCCAAAAACAACACACTAATGATGCCGCAGCCACCGTATTCCCCAGATCTGGCCCCCTGTGACTTTTTCTTGTTCCCTAAACTGAAGAGGCCCATGAAAGGACGACGTTACGCTTCTCTTGACGAGATAAAGACGGCATCGAAGGAGGAGCTGAACAAGATACAAAAAAATGATTTTTTGAAGTGCTTCGAAGATTGGAAAAACCGTTGGCACAAGTGTATAATATCTCATGGGGATTACTTTGAAGGGGACAAAATAGATATTCATGAATAAATAAATAATTTTTGAAAAAACACAAAATTCGCGATACTTTTTGAACACACCTCTATTACTTCATTCGGCATAAACAATCGAGATATATATTTATTCATGTATACCAAAACGTTCAGGATGAAAAGTAAAATATCCGGGTAAGTAGTTAATACCCCACTGCAAAAGCGAAGTTGTATATCTTTTTTGATTTTCATTTTCATGAACATGAAATGTTTGTACGTATACTGAAATGATCAGGAGGATGAGCTGAGTCGATGTTCGTCGGTCTATTTGAACGCAAATACGAACTGAAAGTATTAAAATAGACCTACGTAAATTGGGATGACGTAATAGCTGATTACTAGGTATATAATGTTCGGTACCACCCGAACCTAGACTTTTTTACTTGTTATATATAGATACTTCAAAGTTTCACTTTTTCAACATGTAAAATGGCGTGTTGGAAAAACTTTGTGATTATGTTGGAATCAGAGTGGTGCCGTGGTTGGTACATTGTTTAGCTAACTTCAGTTAGCCAGGTAAACTTACATTAGCTAAAATATTATTAAATTGGGGTTTTTTAATTTTTTTTTTAGTTATATATAAGCACTACGTCCGATCGAACAAAGAAAAGAAAAAGGTATTGAAATCGGTCAAGCGGGTTTTGAGGATTAGCTAAAATATTATTCAATTAAAGTTTTTAAACAAAACTGTTTGTCATAAATGAGCCCTAAATCAAATCGAATATACAAAGAAAAAATTATTAAAATCGGTGAAGCCGCTTTTAAGTTTTGAACGTATTCATGCACACAAATTAATTTTTATCTATAATATAAATACGCAAGTTGAGTTGAAATTGTCCCACTTTGGGGCCAAACTATACCTTTAAGGTATTAACAATTACATATCTATGGATAGGGATTGCCAAACTGTAGTCCCGTCAATCAAAAAAACTTAAATAAAAATTTATAATACTGAAAAATTAGTTTAAAAATACACTAACATGAATGCCAAACATGTATTCACACTATAGAGCTGCAGTTGTGTGAGTAGACACGTCATGCATGTTTTTGTATTACTCGAGTGAGTGGTAGTAGGCAAGTATTCGCACTAGAGAGCCTCTGTCGTGTGAGTAAACGTGTCATGCATTTTTGCTTCAGTTTTTGTTATTGTAGCGGGTCTCCTGAGAGCGCGAAAAGTCGCATACGATAAGCTTAGTCATATTATACAGGAACAAAAATATTTCAACCATACACTTTATGCGGATGACCTCTGCATTTTCGCAAAGGTCTCAGTCGTTAACAAACTTATTAACGAAATCAGCGAATTACTCAATAAAATTACTGACTGGTGCAAAATTAGTGGCACAAAAATTTCCATCACCAAGTCAAAACATTTACACATATGCAAAAAACGCCACTGTAATAGCGTAGATATAAGAATAAACAATGAACAAGTAAAAAATGTAAATACCCTCAAGATCTTAGGCTTAATATTTAATAATAAATATAATTGGAATGACCACACCAGATACTTGTGTGATTCTCTAAAAAATAGACTTAATATTATAAAATGCCTTAGTAATATTAAATTAGAAAGCAACACAAATACACTTGTTAAAATAGTTAAAGCAACAATCCTTAGTAAAATTGACTACGGCCTCCCTATCTTTAGAGCAACGTCTCAAAGAAACCTCTCAAAAATATCATCGATTTATCATTCCGCAGCTCGTTTAGCGATTGGGCTTTCCGCACAACACCAATTACCAATATCCTCACAGAAGCTGGATTACCACATCTAAAAGATAGAATAACATACATCACCGGTTCTTTAATCACCAAGCTAGTCCACAAGGTAGACTCCCCACTAACACCGATCCTTAAAAACAGGCTAAGAAGAAAACGTAGTACCAAAAACATACCTGCACTGCAACAAATACTTGATACCGCTAAAGAATTGGGAGTATCAGTCAATAACACACCACCCTACAGACAGCGAAATCCTCCATGGAAATTGGAAGCCAATTCAATCATACTATCCCTCACCAAACACAACAAAGAAGACACATCCCCGGACATCTTCCAACAGGAATTTCTGAACATCCTTGATAGCCATCCCAACTGGAACATATATTACACTGATGGATCCAAGAGCCAACACATCGTAGCATTTAGCATTACAACTGCACATAAGACAATAACATCAGCTATACTTCCCCCATCCGCGTCGGTATTCACCGCAGAAGCCACAGCAATTCTATACGCAATCAAAAATGCAATTCATAGCCGCCAGAAATGTATTATCTGCTCCGACTCCCTATCTGCACTAAATGCAATCAAAAACATAAATTGTAACGACAAAACCATTACTAAAATTCGAGATCTAGTGATCACAAATTCTAAAAAAATCAAACTCTCATGGGTACCTGGGCATGTAGGAATTCAAGGTAACTGCCTCGCAGACACAGCAGCAAAATTAGCTACAAATTCCCCATTGAAACTGATAGACAACCTAAGCAAAAAGGATATAAAAGACCTAGTTTTCAAATCATATGTGCAAACAAACAGCCGACACTACGCCAACTACTCACACTACTATAAAAGCATTAATCTCACAGGGCAAGCACCAATCTTCCCTATTGGGCTGCCAAGAAGACACAACATAGCTTACACACGATTCCGTCTTGGACACTCAAGAATAACACACAAACATCTAATAGAAAACACTCAGCCGCCCATGTGTGCATTCTGCAACAACCCTACCAGCATCCTCACCAACACCCACATAACGGAAATATGCCCAAATCTAAACAGCTTACGACAACAGATAAATACAGCCAATTTTAGGGAGGTCCTAACTAACGTCAATTATGATAACATAAAAAAACTGATTAGTTTTCTTTGTAAGCTTAACATATATTTTCAAGTATAAATAACACTACATTGATTTTATAGTAAATTTTTTATTTTAAGAAGTTACGCAATTTATTATAACTATGATATATAAGCTTGATGGCCAATGTTGCTAAAGCTAGAGTACATTGTTTAGGTTAATTTATTTAATCTCTTCAATAAATTAATAATAATAATAATAATATGACTTTCAAGGTGGCGGGGCTGGCGTTGGAAAAAGCCGCCTAATATCATCAATATATCAAACTCTCAATTACCGTTTTAATTGCATACCTGGATCAAATCCAACCTCTCTGAAGGTACTTGTTTGTGCTCCTACGGGAAAAGCAGCATTTAGGATGGACGGTTTGACACTGCATTCTATATTTTCACTACCAGTGAATCAGTCCAATAAGGAATTACGGCCTCTTAGCAACGATATTGTCAACTCAATCTATACTAGATTATGTGATTTGAAGTTGATAATTATAGATGAAATTTAAATGGTTGGCGCTCGAATGTTTAGTTATATTGACGCCAGACTAAAGCAGATTTACAAGAATAATATTCCATTGGTGGTATACCTGTTATTGTTTTTGGCGACTTGAAACAATTGTCTCCTGTAGGTGATAGATGGATTTTTTCAAAGAATCCAAGCGATGCTTACAGCGTTATTGTCGGCTCGCCATTATGGGAGCTCTTTAAATATTATGAATTGAATGAAATAATGAGACAGCGTGGGGATCAGCCATTTGCTATTGCTTTGAATAATATGGCTTCCGGGGCTATGTCCAGTGAAGACATATCTTTGATTGCAAATAGAGTCGTTACTCTGACCAGGTTCCCGGCGAAGCAATTCACTTATTTTGGTCAAACGAGGAATCTGCCAAATATAATGCCCTTAAACTGAGTCAAATTCCTTCTACAGCAGTTTTCTCAATTGCGAAAGACGTATTTAAAGGAATTGCAGATAATGGCCAAAATGCTAATATCTTAGAACGGGTCAGACTATTCAAAACTTCGGAAGCGCAGGGTCTTACGTATAGCTTAACGCTAAAAACCATGGCCAAATATATGATGACAGTGAATATCAACACAGGCGACGGTTTGGTAAATGGTGCAACTGGCCGGCGTATGCAGATAGATTTAGATTCATCGGTTCCAATAGCGCTGTGGATGAAATTTTTAGAACCTTCTGTTGGTTTGATGGCTAGATCGAAAAAGACCCATCCTAACGAACCTTCATGGACGCCCATTGAGAAGACTGTTAGGGCCTTTCAATATAAGAGAAATGAGCAGATAACAACTGAAAGAAACCAAATTCCAATTGTTCCTTCTGAGGCAATAACCATTGACAAAAGTCATGGTGCTACGTATAACAAAGTGGTTGTTCATACCCGACCTAGAATGCCAAGATCATCTTTATATGTAGCCTGCAGTCGAGCTACTAGTGCTGATGGTCTATTTATATTAGGAAATTTCATTCCACCTAATCCTTTTTTTGAATCTGATCCTGTATTTAGGCATTTAAATGATTTGACTACAACAAAAGCTTTGGCTCCAACATTTAACTTTATGCTTTCTCGAACATCGAGCCTTCAAATTATATTTCACAATGCTCAGAGTCTTCATGCCCACATAAATGATATAAATAATGGCATCCTGATGCTATCCTCAGATATCCTGTACTTTGTCGAGACATGGAGTTACCCATATGAACATTTTGAAATTCCTGGGTTTTTTTCACTAAATGCTTTACTGATAGACAGCACCGAAACGGAAAACAGAAATAGGCGAGGCGTTTTAGTGTATGCGAGACCTACCTTTGCTTCCGCAATCGAATTATGTAAGTTCAAAAAAATGTGTTCTGGTCGCAAGGTTTTGTGAAATCGTTGTATTCAAATGCTTTCCTGCTTTATAGGAATTCCACATTCCCCATCAGGCATTTTGAATCAGAGCTGCGAGAAATTCTTGCTACAGATCTGCGTGAAAAAAATGTCTTAATTTTGGTTGACTTTAATCTATGCCTTGAGTCTAGGAATAATAGGATCGAACATCTGCTTAGAGATTATAATTTCAATTCACTGCTAGACCCCCAATATTTCACCACACCTGCTGGTACCCAAATTATTTGGGCATTTTCAAATATTGACACTACCCATGTTAAGCCTATAACCTATGAAACAGTATATAGCTACCACGAAAATAGTGAAACTAACTAAGGTAGATTAAGAAATAGTACTGTAACTATAGCCTGTATATGTTTGTTGCTTTCAATTTTTCCTCTAATCAAAAATAATAATAATTAACTAAGAATTATTATCAACTGGTCTTGAGCTCGTTAAACTTACAAAAATATGTAGATTAAGATATTCATATACTATTTGATAAACTGTAAGTAATTAAGTATAAGTTAACACAAGTGTTAACACAAGCCAATCATCCGGCCAAATTATCGCTTCCACAGAATTTTCTGACGGCCCGCCTACAACTTTGCCAATACCGCAACCGGCCAAATTAGCGCTTCCACAGAATATGCTGACGGCCCGCCTATAACTTTGCCAATACCACATCCGGCCACACTGCTGACCAAACACCTATAGTCTTGCGCGTGACAACAACAACGATAACGTGCAGCAACTAAATTAGGGCAAGTAGTGTAGGTATTTAGACGCTAGCGTCGCCTTCGTGTAATCAGTTATTTCAACTCATCCGCTGAGACCGGCTGCCCTTGTACTAACAAGGGAAATAAATTATCCAAAACTCTAAAAGTGCTGTTTTACTAAATACTCAAAGACTCCCAAGAGTATGTTCCAGTGTTAGTGACTGTTACCGTTTTACTAAATTTACAACAATCACACAAGAGTGATAACTGGCGCCCAACGTGGGGCCAAGCTAGAGAAAATCCTTGTAAAAGGACACGCGAAGAAAAATCCTCGTAAAAGGACACGCGAACGCGAGTTTGGCCGTGGGTTCGGACCCACCTCCTAGAAAATAAAAAAAATAAAAATTAACTCTTAAACTAAGTGCTACAGTAAAATATAGTTAGAAAATTAATAAGAAACTTTTGAGACTAAGTGCCACAACAAATATAAGCACTACCATCAAGTGAAAATACTAAAAATTAAGAAAAACTACAAGTGAAATCATCGAAATTATAAGAGAAGAAAATTTAGAGACTAAGTGCCACAATAAATATAAGCACTACAAAATAGAACCATCATCAAGTGAAACCACTTAAAAAACCCATCGAAAGTATAAGGCTTTGCACGCCACGCAGAGGCGTTGCCAACGAGGGAGTGCAACAAATAAATATCATCAAATAAGAAACCAGGATCCCAGCAATCATCCACTGAAGACGAACACTGGCAAATAGCATAAAAATGGGAATATTCATGTAAGTAGAAAACTCAGCAGCTGTATGAAATTATAGAGTGTAATTTGTAAAAAGTGAAAATTCCGACTCCAAATTAAAATTTAATCAATTAGTAAACGAAGATAGTACTTGAATCTGAGAAGTAAATTTTGAAATAAAGACAGAATTTGAAATTGAGAAGTAATTTTTTTAAATAAAGACAGTACCTGAATTTGTGATTTCCCCTAAACGATGGACGCCCAAACTCTACCGACCCTTCTTAAAACCGCAATCCGTACGGCAACGGAGCATTCCAGGCAGGAATTCCAGACCCGCATAGAGGAATTGACAAACAGGCTAGCCAGAATTGAAACTCCAACTCGGGTCGTTCAATATGAACCAGTCACAATCCAACCAAACGTAGTGTGTAGGCAAATAATTCAGGGTCCCAACCAGTTTCCGTATCCAGTACCCACAGTACCGGAGTATCGAACGATTCGGCCCGACCAACAACGACAAACTCAAACGCAAAGGGTTGTACCAATGGATGTAGACCCAACGCTCTCAAGGTTCAGACAGAATGGACCTCAACCAATAAACGGTAAACCAATAAACGGTAATAATGAGAGGTCCCATCAAGGGGCCTATCCAAGGGCTCCTCGTCCAAATATTGGTAATCCGAGTGGCTTCTCCAACCGAAACGCCACTCAAACCTTCGAAAAGCAGGCACCAGCTTTTCTGGGCAGGGAAAGGCCAGAGAAAAGACCACACGGAAGTGACCAGCAGGCATTACAAAAAGTGCAAAGGATAAACAACCTTACCCAGGAACAGGACGAATCGGAAGGAGAATATTGGGATAACACCAATTATGATAATTACTACCAGAACGAGGGTTATGAGGAATGTAATCCAGTTGAATACCAAGGCGAAACAAATGACGAGGTGAATTTTTTAGGACAAAATCCCTCTTGCCCTATATTGAACGAACAATCGGGGGAAGAGGTATAAAATTCCTTATTGACACCGGTGCTGCGAAGAGCTACATAAAACAGCTCGATGACCTAAAAGGAATCAAACCCGCAAACCGCACCTTTACGGCCAAATCTATCCACGGCTCCACTGAAATTGACAAATGTTGTACAATCAACATTTTTAATAAAAATACTAGATTCTTTATCCTACCCAGCTTGGACACCTTCGACGGTATCATAGGTTTCGACTTATTAACGGTAAAATAGATTGTAAAAACGGACTCCTTAGTTATGATGGTGGACAGGAAAGGCTCTTTTGTCACTATTGCCCAGATGTTAATAAATTAATAGAAACGAACGTGAGCGAATTGGATATTCCCGCACTACTACAACAGCACGCTAAAGTTTTCGCGGACCCCAATGAAGCTCTACCCTATAACACCAATATTATAGGAACAATAAGGGCCACCGGTGATCTTCCAGTTTACTCAAGGAGCTACCCATACCCCATAGCTTCAGCCGATTTTGTCAATAAGGAGATTTCTAATCTCTTGCGTGACGGTATCATAAGACCATCCCGTTCTCCTTATAATAATCCAATTTGGGTTGTAAGTAAGAAGGGTGTCGATGAGGATGGTAATAGGAAATCCAGACTCGTGATAGACTTTAGGAAACTGAACAACAAAACAGTTAGTGACAAGCACCCGATTCCAGACACTTCTGTAATTTTGGCTAACATTGGAAATGCCAAATTTTTTTCAACAATAGACCTCAAGTCCGGCTTCCACCAAATTAAGCTAGCTGAAAGGGATCGGAAAAAACGGCATTCTCGGTCAATAATGGCAAGTACGAGTTCTGTAGACTCCCATTTGGCCTGAAGAACGCGCCAAGCATTTTTCAGAGGGCCATTGATGATGTATTAAGAGAAGAAATCGGTAAAATATGCCACGTCTATGTGGACGACGTCATAATCTTCTCAGAGAGTGCTGAGCAACATTTAAAGAACATAGACCAGGTCCTACACAAACTTTACGCCGCTAATATGCGAGTATCCGCGGACAAGTCCAAATTCTTTCAAGAAAGTGTCGAGTTTCTAGGCTTTACAGTGTCTAAGGAGGGTATCAAGACATCCCCCAATAAAATCAGGGATATTTTGGACTTCTCTGTCCCCAAATCCTTGAGAGCCTTACGATCATTCTTAGGGTTAGCTGGCTATTTCAGGAAAGGACTACGCTGCGATTACAAAGCCGCTTACAAAATACCTATGTGGGGAGAATGGAAATGTCGGGGCTAACCAATCTCGGAAAATAGAAATAACTTTAGACGAGGAAGCACTTAACGCGTTTGAAAAGGTTAAGAAGATTCTTGCGTCAGAAGACGTACTGCTCCTTTACCCTGATTACAAGCAACCCTTTGACCTGACAACGGACGCCTCTTCACATGACATAGGCGCCGTTTTGTCACAAAATGGCAGACCTATCACCATGATCTCGAAAACTCTGTCCCCAACAGAAGAAATATACGCGACCAATGAAAGAGAACTCTTGGCGATAGTATGGGCCCTACAAAAGCTGCGTAGCTATTTGTACGGTGTAAAACACTTAAACATCTATACAGACCACCAACCACTTACCTTCGCCTTGTCGGATAAAAACCCAAATGCAAAGATGAAAAGGTGGCGTGCTTTTGTTGAGGAGTACGCACCAAAGTTTCACTACAAACCAGGTAAAGAAAACTTTGTCGCTGATGCACTTTCCCGGCAACACATAAACGCATTAGACCACAAGGTGGACACAGGAAGTATGGCCACCAACAGCGAGTTGTCACTTACTCAAGCAATACCTACAGTAAAAAACCCCATTAATTGTTTCCAAACTCAAATTATCCTGGAAGAAGGTGCCGAGTCACCGGTTAGCACATCAATCCTTTTTAAGACACGAGTGAGACATCGAATATCTTTTGGTGATCTACAGGACTTACTGAAATCCATGAAACAATGCGTTAATCCGAACGTCGTTAATGGTTTACTATGCGAACTCCCCACTTTGGCACTAATCCAAAACGAGCTTACCACATCATTTCCAGGGGTGAAGTTCCGCCATACCACAAAACAGGTTATCGATGTTTTCAATAAGGAAGACCAACGAGAAATCCTCCAAACCGAACATAATCGTGCACATAGATCCAGCCGCGAAAACGAACAGCAGGTCCTAGAAAATTACTACTTCCCTGACTTAAGGAAATAGTTTCAAATTGCATAATATGTCATGAAGCAAAATACCAACGGCACCCCCCAAAACCCGAAATAGGATTAACTCCCATACCTTCGTACCCAGAAGAAATTCTTCACGTTGACATTTATTCAACTCATAAAACACATTTCCTCACAACAATAGATAAATTCTCTAAATTTGCAATAGTTTTTCCAATAAAATCTAGAGCCATAGTAGATATTAAGGAGCCAATCTATGAACTCCTCAACTTCTACAAAAACACTAAAATTCTGGTTTGCGATAACGAAAGGTCACTAAATTCTGAAACTATTAGAGCGATCCTTAAAAACCACTTCGGTGTCACGATCCTCATCACACCACCGGCTCACAGTACGACTAACGGCCAAGTGGAAAGGTTCCACAGTACACTTACGGAAATCGCACGCTGCCAAAGGCTCGAGACTTGCATTTCCGATACGGCCGAATTAATTCTGCCAGCAACGGCCAAGTACAACCGCACCATCCATTCCGTGACAAACAGGAAGCCTATAGATATCGTCCACGCAGCGCCGGATGAACTCGTTAACGAAATAAAGAACAGACTTATATGTACCCAACAAAGTGACTTAAAAAAGCACAATGTAAAAAGACAAACAAGACAATATAAACCAGGGGAAAGGGTTTTTGTAAAGACCAATAAGAGAATAGGAAATAAATTCACTAAACTTTACACCGAAAAAATAGTCCAGCACGATTTAGGTACCTATGTTTTAATCGATGGACGTAAAGTTCACAAAACCAACTTAAAACACTGAAACGTCTCCTTCTTCATTAGGGTAACTCTGCTCTTGATAATGGGCCATTGGGCTAACGCAAGGATATTCAACTATACCAGCTCCCACTACATTCCGATAGCAACAGGAAAAGTAATCCTCCATGAGCATTATGCATTTTTACTCCACAAGACAAACTTGTCAGAATTCGAGACAATAGCCGAAGAGACGGACACAATATTAGAACAATACCCACTTTCCCACGCTAGGCAACTTCTCCAAAACGACGCTGATGAAATATTAAAGCTACTAGACGCGGTCAGAATACATCATCGACATGCGCGAGGCATTAATATCCTAGGGACTGCATTGAAATACATAACCGGCGCTCCGGACTTTGATGACTTTCAGGCAATTGAGACCAGAGCCGAAGCCCTAATAGAAGCAAACGAACAGCAGGCAACGATTAATCTAGTTACACAGAGACAAATTAATGAATTGACGGTGACAATTAACAAACTTTTAACACAGGCAAAACGGACGCAGATCGACACGGGAAATCTCTTTTCTTTAGTCAGTACTAGAAATAGAGCGGTGATAATGGAGTTAGAAACCATCATAACGTCAGTAAGTCTAGCAAAAGTAAATGTTATTAATCCCATTCTGCTTAATGGCATGGAAATAAAAAATATATTAGCTGCTGAGCTCTCTACAGATACCAGTATAACTGACATAATTTCTGTTTCTAAATTTAAAATATTTCAAAATACACAGTTTATTTATTTCATTATTAAATAACCAAAAATAGCTAGGATTTGTAACAATGTAAAGTTGCTGCCCGTAATCCACGAAGGGAAGATCATCTTATTGGAAACGAATCTTATAGCTGAATGCAACAGAGAGTACATCCCACTTTATAATTGCAGAGAAGCAATAATAGCAAACTTTTGCCAACCCTTGAAGGAAAGTTCCTGTGTACGACAACTACTAAACCAGCACTTCGCAAAATGCAAATCCAAATCCGCCGATCACGTGCCCGCCATTGAAGAGATCGACGGCGCCGTAATTCTAATTAACGACCATCCCGCTAAAATACAAGACGAAAATTCGACAAGTTTGGCTAGAGGAACTTTTCTGATAACATTTAAAGGCGATATTACGATAAACTCCCCTGTTTATAGCAACTGGAATGAGGTGATGCGCTCACATCCCGAAGCGGTACCCGCACAGCATGTTAACTTCACCGAGCATATTGAGTTATTATCACTTCCACACCTGCAAAGAATTAATATTAAAAACCTCAAGCACATAGCACACCTACGAAATCTTATTGAGATCCGCCCCATGCAATCGGGAAGCGCCTTGCTCCTAATCCTATTGGCCGTGGCCATGAGCATAGCAATATTTCTGAGAAGACGACAAAGAAATATGGTAGTACTGAAGAATATCATAAAGGAAACCGGGGACGCTTTCACTTCAAGAGGGGGAGTAGTTAACACAAGTGTTAACACAAGCCAATCATCCGGCCAAATTATCGCTTCCACAGAATTTGCTGACGGCCCGCCTACAACTTTGCCAATACCGCAACCGGCCAAATTAGCGCTTCCACAGAATATGCTGACGGCCCGCCTATAACTTTGCCAATACTGCATCCGGCCACACTGCTGACCAAACACCTATAGTCTTGCGCGTGACAACAACAACGATAACGTGCAGCAACTAAATTAGGGCAAGTAGTGTAGGTATTTAGACGCTAGCGTCGCCTTCGTGTAATCAGTTATTTCAACTCATCCGCTGAGACCGGCTGCCCTTGTACTAACAAGGGAAATAAATTATCCAAAACTCTAAAAGTGCTGTTTTACTAAATACTCAAAGACTCCCAAGAGTATGTTCCAGTGTTAGTGACTGTTACCGTTTTACTAAATTTACAACAATCACACAAGAGTGATAACTTATATATTTATCTGATTCTTAAGAAGTATTATATTATCAACATTATTAATCTATGCAAATAATAGAAGCCTTAGTTTTAAGTAAATACATATAAACATATTAATCAAAATTAAAGCTTAAATTGATATATACTGGGGAAAAACTATGTACTACTGATTACAAAATATCAAAAGTTGACTTTTATAATAAGATTTAATAAACATCGCAGTGATAAAGTTAGCATCAATCAAACGGTATCAATATGGGAAGGTTATTATTTCAAAAATTCACTTAGGGTTGGGGATATTGACCTAAATTTGGATCCGAATGTGTTTATACCTATTGCATAAGCAAGGACATAAATATAGGATGCTATTAACTGCTTTAGAGAAATCATTTTGTTTCGGAGATATTGACTTATATGTGGAACTAGGTAGGGCATTTATGTATTTGTGAAATATGGTCATCAAATGAAAGGTATGAGCAAGGGATATACCATGGTTTTTTATTTTACCTCAAATGTTCTGAAATACTGGTTATACCGATGCATGTATGGTCCAATACACATATGTGGTTCATAATTTCTCAAAATCCTATATACATGCTGATTACGTGCCAATTTTACTACCATAACAATTTGCAAAGCTTAAAGCAAAATATCATACTAAGTCAAAAACATAAGCAATATTACTTCCTTTGGGATAGATATGTGAAACTGAGTGTGGTTTTCAATCGATTTGCTTAATATTTTGTCACGATTATACTGAAATGGCACAATAGTACGCTCACCATTCTTAAATACAGTTTCTCTTCAAACTTAGGAGCAATCGCTATCGTTAGACAACAGAAACTGTCTACCCAAAAGAAGGCGATGCCACGTCCACTACTAATAAATATTTTATTTGTATATTCATTTGCTTCTTCTAAATGTGGGCGTTGCCGATTTTCCTCATTTTCAATACCAATCTGTTCTGAGTCTAAATAAGCCCGCATACCGAATTTGGTGAAGATATCTTAATATTTGCTCAAGTTATCGTGTTAACAGATAGACGGACGGACATGGCTCAATCAAATTTTTTTTTTCGATCCTGGTCATTCTGATCTATATCTATCTGGATTCCTTTATACCTGTACAACCAACCGTTATCCCAACAAAGTTGTGTACAAGTGCAGCTGGGTATAAAAATTATGAAAGTGCCTTTAGTTGGAACCTTCAAAAAAAAATTGCCGAAAATGAAATTTATTATATCTTATTTTAAGTTTATAATAACACTAAGGACAAAATTACAAAGCTAGAGAAATCCGATGTGATTTATAGAATTCCATGTAACGGCGACGAGTTTCACGTATGCGAGAAAGTATACGTGGGGACAACAAAACTTAAATTAAAGACAAGGATTTCTGCACATAAGTCGAACATAAAATTAAGAAATGATGTTTCGGAAAACAAGACCGCCTTGTCGTCCCACTGTAAGGATACAGGACACTATCCTGATTTTGAAAGTGTATCAATTTTAGAAAAAGAAAAGCATTACCAAAACGTTATACCTTGGAAATGCTACATATTTTGAACACCTCTAATAATAAGATAATAAATTTTAAGTCAGATACCGACCACTATGCATATGCCTATTGAAATTTGATTTTGAAACAACAACAACACACACGGTACTCAGCAAAATAGAGTCGGCGACTCTTTTCTGGTTTTTGCAAAAAACACCAGCGCAGCAGCAAACGAAATGAGGGATGGGATGTACGAGTACATATGTATACACATTAAGCTAAGTCTTGTTACAGGTGTTTTATTGTTGCAATTTTTAATTTTTAAATTGTTTACTCTTGCGGTATTTTGTAATTGTGTACCTCTTGTCATGTTTTTTCTCTCTTCGCTACCTTTGTAAGAATTATTTTGTCGTGCTTAAATTTAGTCGATGGACCATATTCATTTGAGTAAGTCGAATTGGAATATGTATGTATGTATATATATGTTAATATTGTTTTATACCCTTAGTCCCGAAGATGACTTCAGAATGAAGTCGAAATATCGACACGAATAAAATACGCAAAGAATAAAAAAAAAATTGTGTATTTAAATTGGCCTTTAGCTCAACAAAATCATCAAATATTTTAACATAATGTTTTTCTCACTTGAAAATCTCCTAGGAAACCACTCAAAAGCGCTTTTTAAGAAATATTAAGTTTCCTTTTTGAGACGAGCCATTTGTTACACTGTAACGACAGCCTTTCAACATACTGGTTAAAATGAATGGCAACATGTAGCTATGTTAGCAGAAGTGCCTAACACAAGGTGGCAAGACCTCATCAACATTGTGTCTGTACCAGCCGCTAACAACATTGCGCCTGTAACAGCCGCAGTATTGCTGAACGCCTTGTAACATTGTGTGTAAGGCACGAACGAACTGTATCTGGTGTCATGTTGTATGAATGTGTGCGTGCGTAGGTGTGAGTACGGGAATGACGAATGTCTAGTTGCCACGGCTGATGGTATAAAAGGGCGCAGAAGTGGTCAACGGGCAAGTTGCATTAAAGCTGTGAAAAATAAAAAAATTACTGCTGAACTAAGCGAAAAAAAGTAATAATAATAAGTTTTTGTGAAGTACGCGGTTTTTCAAACGATTAAATACAAAATATCCCCCGTAAAAGTGTACGGTCCGCGCGGAGGTAAATCACCTAGGGGAACACACCCCCATCAACCGACACCTTTCTCCAAGCATTGGACCGGACAGTCTGAGAAAAAAAACCGGTAAGTAAGCCCTAAACCTTCTTTATAGGCAGTCTCGCAGGCAAGCCAAACAGCAAAATTGCTTGCACGTACGTATGTGCATATGCGCACAGATGTGTGGATGTGCGTATATGACCCCGCAAAACTTGAAACTATTTGAATACGCATATGCTTGTTGGTTAGATATAAGTCCCACTACAATTTGTGTTATTTAAAGAGTGAGTAATTAATTTTTTCAAACCAGGTTACATCGCCCCAGGGGAGACACGCAGGACACTGCCAGAGGATACCATATGCCGACGGCTAAAACACAAAATTGAGACAAGGAAAACGCAGAGATACACCGGCCATTTAGCTATTACAACACCAATAGGAATTCCACTGGTAGAAGCACCAGCAACGGTTAAACATAACAACAGCAACAAAATGGTGGAAGTACCAAGAATATAAAAATATAAAATCACCGCCGGCAACCACAAACAACGTAAACTCCAAAAAACCACAGTGATAATTCCTGTACGCTAAATCAGCTTCATTTTCGATTTTTACGTTTGGTTTTTTTGTTGTCGCACAATTAAGTACATAGCAAATCCTGAATCAACCCGTGGACTTCACCTTTTGGACTTGTTTTGTTTTTTTACATACACGTGGTTAAGAGGCACTGGCAATCATAAATAATCCCAGACCGCTCGCGGCATTGTTTAAGGCGAGACTAAGTAGTTGCTCAAAGACCAAGATCACAAGCGAGGGATCTGGCTGAGCATTGTTTAGAGATCGCTGTGCGCATGATCGAGCGTAGGAGGAGGAGCATATATGCATTTCAGTTTTTTTATTTAAGCACAGGTTTCTTTCTACAGTGGCGCCATTGGATTGAGTGATTTGGTAAGTGAGTAGCTCGGAGTTTTCTAACATGTGTATATGCCCACATGTATGCACATACATTAGTAGCCTAATCCTATTCTGCTCACGAAAATAGGATAGGAACTGGCGAAGAGAAAAAAAAAGAAACTCACAATCACACGCACAAACATAATTGCTCTTTTTGTCATTGCCTTTTTGGTATTTACATTTTTTTATTCAATTGTAAAATTATTTTTTTTGCATTCGAGTAACTGATTTCATATCTGGGTCAGTGTGCCAACCGTACAATCAGCTGATCGTAAGATCTCGTTAAAGGCACATTAGGCAGACCAAAAGAAAAAAAGGGGTTCGTTTGTTCTCCCTAGATTCCCTATATTCTAGATTTATTATTTTTTATCGGAGACCACTGAATTCCCTAGGTTTTGAGTTTTTGTTTAATTTGTTTATGCATTCGGTTATACATATAAATACTGCATTCCTGGATTTTTCTTATTTGTTTTACATTACACTAGGGATGTTCGGTATTTGGCTAATTTTTGTTAATACTTTTTTGTCCTTTTTTTATTGAACTCGAATTAGAATAACAATTTGGTTTAATACATACTAATATATATATACATCCGAAGAAAACTTGAATTATTATATCTTTTAAGTGCTAAATTGTTAACACAGTTAGAGCTAGGACGACTAGTAGTAGGAATAAACCTAGGGTAGGTTTTAAATCAACCTCGTTTATAAATAAATACCCTTGTAATGAATGGCTGAAAAGAAGCTTTTGTTTGTAACAATGCAGAGCTAGGTATTTCTTTTTGGTGGGGGGCTGCACTTGTGCGCGCCTGGGTAGGTGGAGGTGAGTTTTAGAAAAAATTACTGGACGACGGACGGACAGACTTAAGTCAGGTTTGGGGGCACTGTAAGGAGTTAGGAGTCATGGTTTCGCGCAAGTTGCGCGGAAGTGGTTGGGAAGACTCCACCTGACAGGGCAGGGATTTTTTCTATTCCCTATCTTAGCTCTCTTTCCATTTTCCCCCTATACAAGACCTCGTTTTTTTGTATCCCCTCATAATATTTTTTATTTATGCAGGTATGAACCCCTTTTTGTTCATTTCGCTGTAGGTGAGGGTGGTGGAAGGCACCCTGCTCCAAGTCGACGAGCTAGCCTGCGATGCAAGCCACCACTTCGCACCAAACAAGCGTAACAACACCCGAAAATTCATCGCAGAAAATCACATAAATGCTCAAGTTTACAAACTGAAAGTATATCTTCTTCTTTAAATGGTCATCTAACCGCCTGGGCGATTTTGACCGTCCAACATAGCTTGCCAGTGATTTCTTCGTCGGCGCCAATTGGAAACACCGCGGGATCGCAAATCGGTCTCCACTTGGTCCTTCCATCGGAGTGGTGGTCTCCCTCTTCCTCCGCTTCCACCGGCGGGTGCCGATAAGAATACCTTCTGGGCTGGAGCCTATTCGCTCATTCGCACAACGTGGCCTAGCCAGCGGAGCCGCTGTTCTTTAATTCGCTGAACTATGTCGGCGTCTGCGTAAAGCTCATACAGCTGATCATTACATCCTCTTCGGTACTCGAAGTCGCCAATGCGTAGAGGTCCACAAATCTTTCGAAGAACCTTTCTCTCGAATACTCTCAGAGTCGCATTATCATATGTTGTTATAATAATTCCCAACGGATTACCCACCATATCCCGCCCGACCGCGCGGATTATTCGTTCGTGCCGAGTCGTTGAAAGGCTTTGGTTTGTTAATCGTCGAGATCTAAAACTGCTCAGCTACAGAGAAAACCTCATCAGCTAAGTAAAGTAGATATAGGACAGATTATACATTAAGAAATAACTAGTTAACAGAATAAAATTATTGTTAAAAGTTAAAATAGAAGTCAAAGAATAAAAAACAATTAGTAGCTATGAATTTAGGATAGAAAGAATTGATTTTTTTATGCTGAAAAGCGAGTCTGAAATATCAAATCTACCAGAAAGAGAGTTATAATCTTGACACAAACAGCGAAAAGGCTCATTTAACTGAAAATTGGTTCGGCACTGTTTTAAGACTAGATGTTTAAAATGCCTTGAAGGACGAGAAGGTACATTGAAGTTCACTTCACTTAGAAGAAATGGGCTGGATAGTGAACCATTTAGCAATTTAATCATAAAAAGAATTCCAAGCATTTCCCTCCGACTAGAAAGTGTGTGTAGATTAATGAGTTTTAAAAGATTCGTATAGGGTGGCAGATTGTACGAGGGATCCCAATGAAAATCTCTTAAGGCAAATAGTAAAAATTGTTTTTGAACTGATTCAAGACGATCTACATGAACCTGGTAACGCGGGTTCCAAATTATAGAACCATATTCAAGTATCGGTCTGACTAATGTAGTGAAGAGGGCTTTAGTTACATAAGGGTCGCTAAATTCTTTAGACCATCGTTTAACGAATGCTAGGACACCTCTAGCCTTATTGACTGTTGTGTTAATATGGCGGTTGAAACTGAGTTTATAGTCCATAGTAACCCCCAGGTCAACAAAATCATACACTTGCTCAAGACTATAATTTTTAATTGTATAGAAAGCCGGCTGAGAAATTCCACGCGAAAAACCCATGTGTTTACATTTTTTAAGGTTAAGTGGCATATAATTTAAATCGCACCAAGTAACTAGTGCATCTAGATCTGATTGTAGCTTATTTCTATCTTCAAATGACGCGAATGACATGAAAAGCTTTACGTCGTCGGCATACATTAACATTTTTGAAAATTTTATTATTGTAGAAATATCATTTATAAACAACAAGAACAGAATCGGGCCAAGATGGCTTCCTTGAGGAACCCCCGAAGAGACATAAATGACATCGGATACTAAATTTTTAAACATTACTCTTTGTGTTCTGTCACTAAGGTAAGAAGAGATCCAGCGATCGAGACCCGGCTGGAAGCCCAACTGATCGAGTTTATGAATAAGTAATGAGTGACACACTTTCTCAAAAGCTTTGCTGAAATCCGTATAAATAACGTCGGTGTGCAGATTTTTTCTAAAGGCATTTGAGACATGACTGGTAAACTCAAGTAAATTCGTAACTGTGGACCTTTCCTTACTGAACCCGTGTTGGCAGTCAGCTATCAAAGTAGAGATCGGACCCGTAAGTTGATTTGTAACAATAGCTTCAAACAATTTTGGAATGGCAGAAAGCTTTGCGATGCCACGATAGTTCTCTATAGAAGACCTACTCCCGCTTTTATGCAGCGGTAGAAGAAAAGATTCTTTCCACGCAGTTGGAAAAACACCACACTTTAGTGATAGATTGAACAAATTGGTAAGGGGTTGGTAAATATGGTTCGCACACTTTTTCAAGAAACATGTAGGAATCCTATCAGGGCCGTATTTAACAGATTCTTTTAAGGTTTTAAGGTAAATTATAACATCTTTGGCGCATATAATTGGTGAATTAATTGAATTTGTCCCGTGTAGCTTATAAGGATAGATTTGAAAGTTTGAATTGGTGACAGCAGAATAGTTAGAAGTGAAAAATTGAGCAAAAAAAATTTGCGATATATTGATTATCGCTAGATATAATGTCTTTATATTTCATGGCTGGGGGAAACCCTGATACTTTACGTTTACAATTTACGAAGCCATAAAATGACTTTGGATTGAGAATAATGTCTCTTTTGGTTTTAGAGATATAAGCTTTATAGCACTTTTTATTTAAATCTATGTACTTCTGACGTAGACTGGAATACAGTAAGTAATGTTTATTTAATCCAGATTTCTTATATAAATTAAATAATCGCGTTTTCCTATTTTTAAGAGCCTTAAGCTCTTTAGTAAACCAAGCTTGCGTAGGATGATCATAAGTTAATTTACGTTTGGGAATAAACTTCTCAAATAGGCAGTAAATAGTTTGATTGAAATGTGAGACGCTTAGATCGATATCACAACCGAATTCAGGCCAAGTTAATTTAGACAGTTCTTTATTTAATTTCTTGTAGTTTTCTTTGGAAAAGTTAAAATCAAAGCTACTACATGAGTAGAATTGAGTGCCTTGGCCATTACTTATGGTTTCGTAGACTATTTCCATAGAAGGATGGTAAAGGTCTTCTGGTAAAACCAACGGATCACAACGATTTACAGAAAATTGGTTTATGTCATTAACATACACTAAATCTAAGACTTTTCCAAACTTGTTAGCGGTAACATTTATTTGATTAAGGCAAAGATCGGAAATTCCATCTAAAAAGTCATTGTACCCCAGTTTGGACGGATTTGGAATAATGTTACCATCAGATATGTTCCACAATATATGAGGTAAGTTAAAATCACCCAAAACAATAATTGAATCTGAAGCTTTAGTCATAAAGTTAACAGTTTTGAGCAGAGAGACATGTTGCATGTAGACTAAAAAATCTGATGCTGGAGGGATGTAGCAAACATATAAGTACATAGAGACGTTGTCCAGTTGAAGGCGGATGCATTTGAACTCAATGAAATCGATGTTAGGAATATTAACCTCTTCTGAAGGGATGGAGGAATGAACGGCAAGTAGAACACCACCCCCTACTCTGTTCAAGCGATCATTTCTATATACTTGATATTCATTACAAAAAAACTCTGAATTGAAAACATGAGGTTTTAGCCAAGTTTCGGTAAAAGCAATTACGTTATAGTTACAATGAAAAGATTTCAAAAAGAGAACAGTTAATCTGGTATTTAAACCTCTGACATTTTGATAAAAGATATTCACGGATTTAGTGCTCAGTTTTTTGACTCAACGTTATTACGAGAAATTTTCGCTACATTTTGAACATTCCTATTCGGTCTGTATTCAAACTCTCGCAAACGTTTTTGCACCATATATCAGGACGGGTGCGATGAGTGGCTTATAGAGTGTTATTTTCGTTCTTCAAGAGAGGACTTTACTTTTCAATTGTACTCAGTCCGTAGTAGCATTTGTTTGCAAGAGTAATTCTTCGTCGGATGTAGGCTGATGACAACATGTACTTCGTTTTGTCCTCGTTCACCACCAAACCAATTTTTTCCGCTTCTTTTTCTAATTTAGAGCAAGCAGAAGTTACGGCGCGGTTGTTAACGCCAAAGATATCAATATAGTCAGCATACGCCAACAGTTGCACCCTAAAGTTTTTTTGATTCCTTTGAATAAAATAATCGGCCTTTTTACTTTAAAAGAGAAGGACAAAAATCTGCGGTTTTATAGCGCGTTCTTTAAGGGCATAGAATGCACTGTTTAAACAAGTTTTTTTTTACTGCCAAAAAAAATACTGTAAATCCCTGTCAAATTTATTACTGTGGTGCTCTGTGTTAGTCGAGCGTCTAATGTTAAAATAACTTAAGATAATACAGTATTTCTTGCTAAATAAATGTGGATTTAATTATAAAATACTTAATTCTAGTCAATATCTGGATATTTGCCTGTCCATCAGAAAAAGTATGTGCATTTTTTGCATTAATTGAGGACCAAAAAAAAAAATCTGAATACTACAAAGCACTTTTGGCAGAAAAAATTGCATTAAAAAAAAGATATTCCAACTGTGATATAATTCGGATTCCGCTGCAAATGTCAAAAAGGACGAAATTAAAATGGCTGCCATTCCTGGGTATCAGTTCTGGTTTTGCGTTATCGCGAAGTGAAAAAAATCTTCTCAATTTAGTTATCACTTTACGTTTTCCTTTCTTCATTTCATTGAGCTCTAAAATGCGATTCTGCTATGTGCGCTGAAAATTATAATACTGAAGAACATTTTTAATCGCGTCGACACAAGTTGATCTTGCTAAATGATAGTTTTTTATAGAATTGTAAGAATAAAAGTAATATTTATCACTTAAAACGTTTAAATTTGTAAAAAATCCGATGTTTGAATTTTTTTAAATTTTGACGTTAACACCAAATTTATATTGGCGTTAACTTTTTTACTCCACCTCAAATCGAAAATTTAAAGTAAAACGAAAATCGGAAATCGTGGTGAATTGACGTATTTTCTTTTCACTTGACGATAACGCAAAACCAGAATTGACCCCCTGGAGTGTTTGAGCTCGGGAGGCCTACAGGATTTCATTTTTCACGAATTAAGCTGTAGAATGTAACCTCGAAGTCTTAAATGTTGTTAGCAAAACGTCCTATATAAATAATAAAAAAAGTACTCTGTATTGGAACTACCTCTGAATACAAAATTTTGGTATTTCAATCTCAGTTTCCATGAAAAATATAAGGGCTTGGTAAAAACAAATTTGATATTTGAAATCACCGTACTCTAATGCACTTAGGAACGAATTTTTCCTCAAATACTCCCATTTTTCTATTTTGCGAGCTTTTTATGTGGAGACACGCACTGTGCGTCGTGTTACTTTCAATGTAATAAAAAAATTTATTTTTGAAGTGTGGCAACTTCTATTATATTGGTTCTGCTCACCCGGCATTCGTTGATTCAAAGACAATGGAGACGGATCCGTGGTAAACCAATGAAATTTAATTCAATATTAATTTAATTGTACACTGCCTTTTGTTCACATATGTACATAGAAATAAAAACTTATTTCCGACGGAATCAACAATTTTATTTCGCGTCTTTTTCTTGAATATGCATTTACCATATTGCATCTGTCAACTGCAAATGAATTTCGTGCTATGGCTAAACGCACACCAACAAAGAAAGCACTCGTTCAAACATGACTTCTAGAAAGTTCACTAAAAGATCAACTGTTACCAGAGCCACCAGCGCTGTGGCAACAGAGGAAAAATAAGATAATAGTCAAAGGGATATTGTGATCGGCAGCGCAGCCAGCGGTGAAACCGAAAAACAAGAAGAAGTAACATGTCAAGACAATTCTATGGTCGACAGCGCAGCCGGCGCTGGGGCAGCAAAATTAGTCGGTGTTGCAGTTACAGCCAAAACAGGGGAACATTTAATTCAAGCCTTTCAGCAACAGATTCTCGCATTGGAGAATAAGCTCGAAAATATTCAGCTTAAGTATATTGAAAGCGAATTTCAACAAGAATCACTTAAAATGACACTTCAGCATGCCTCAGCCGCCAGAAACGGAGCAGCAATATCAGTCGCCCCTGTCGTTGCGTCGAATGCTTTTACCGCCGATGTTCGCGTATGTTATGCCACAAATTGTAAGACGACACCAGCCGTTGGTTAGAAGTTTGGCAACGCCAGTACGTTTCTATACCTGAGGCATACTTCACCCAAGCGCCGATCCTGGTAAATCATATGGTATCCGCCACTATTTAAAACAATTCACTAACGTACTACATCGTCCCTACACAAGCGATCAACCTATAGCCGTATCAGTTGTAGCATCGTCGTATGCACCTACCACTGTCTTAAACTATTCCATCGTCCTTGCCGCCTCACCTAATACCTTTAGCCATTATGCCAAATTTGGGCATGATGATGGTAAAGCCACTCCATGCGCAGCTACAACTTTATCAATGTGCAACGTCGGAGCCAGACGCTGGTGTATCTGTAGGCGCCAACGTCACGCAGCCACCATTTTATGTGTTCAAAGTTCTCAGCCACCTATGGGAATACCTGAAGTACCGCCAGCTCACGTTACTTCAACACCACACGCATGTTAATTATCGTACGACCCGTTGAGCGCAGTCAATGCAAATGCTTACGGCTGGAAGACCTATCCAAGTTTAGTGGCCACCCAGAAGACTTGCTAGTCGTTTTCACCCCCCATACGGGTATAGCAACTTCGAGAACAACCAGCGACTGCAAAAATGCCTTAAGGGTGAGGCACGAGAGTCGATCAAATTACTGTTAATACCTCGGAACAATGTTGGAGTTATTATCGAAGCACTACGTTTCCAATTTGGTCGCCCTGAACAGCTAATCCGAAAACAGTTGTACCAAGTGAGGGAAATACCAGCTATTTTAGAAAGTAACGCTGTAAATCTGGTACCATTCACTACAAGGGTAAAAAACTTTGTGGCGTTTTTGTAGTCAGCGAAGAGGCAGCTCTACCCCACCAATTTAAACCTTCCTACGCAAACACTGAGTGAGGCCGACGAGTAACACGCCGAAGCTGCCTCTGGAACCGTTCCAAAGCTTTTAAAAGGGCTTGATAACTGCCAACTGTGGATACCCTCAGAGATAGTAAAGGTGAGCTGCACTGGACCGTATTGCGCTAGCACAGATTTGGTTTGGACGGTTTTTGGACCAAGCTCGGAGGTTACTCCGAAAGCGCAAGTATGTCTCTTTACGACGCCAAGTTACCACACAGCTACGAAATGGCCAAGAAACATCGAGAAGGAAATGCATCGCGATAACGTCTTCGCAGCAACCTTTAAGAACGTTATCGACTAGTATGATTGTGCGAGAATGTTGATGCCTAACGAAGCCGCAATAACAAATGAAAATACATGGTACTTGCCACACTTTGGTGTGGTTAACCCAAATAAACTAGTTAAACTTCGTCGGTATATCTCTTAACTCTCAACTCCTTAAAGGCTCACAATGTTATCAAGCGCTACTAACTGTCGTTTTTCATTTTTTGAACGAGCCATAGCGGTGTGTGGTGACATCAAAGAGATGTTCCACCAAATTCTAATTCGCGCAGAGGAAAGATGTGCTCAAAGATTTCTATGGCGTAGTGGCGACTCTAGTAGAGAACCACACATCTACGAGATGAAAGCGATGACGTTTGGAGCACAGTGCTTACCATGCGGCGCACGGTATATAAAAACACTGAACGCTACAGAGCACTCCAACGACGCTGAACGAGCTTTGCATGCTATCCTGGACTACCACCCTGTGGATGATTTTGTCGATAGTTTCAACAGCATAGCAGAAGCAATCTTTGTGTCCAAAAGAGTATGAGATATTCAACAAGATGCCGGATTTGAGCTACGAAACGTCACATCAAATTCGCCAGAAGTACTCGATGTGCATGTATGTGCATTTTTTGCATTAATTGAGGACCAAAAATAAAAATCTGAATACTAAAAAGCACTTTTGGCAGAAAAAATTGCATTAAAAAATAGATATTCCAAATGTGATATAATTCGGATTCCGCTGCAAATGTCAAAAAGGACGAAATTAAAATGGCTGCCATTCCTGGGTATCAGTTCTGGTTTTGCGTTATCGCGAAGTGAAAAAAATCTTCTCAATTTAGTTATCGTTTACAGCAACAACGTCTTCGCAGCAACCTTTAAGAACGTTATCGACTAGTATGATTGTGCGAGAATGTTGATGCCTAACGAAGCCGCAATAACAAATGAAAATACATGGTACTTGCCACACTTTGGTGTGGTTAACCCAAATAAACTAGTTAAACTTCGTCGGTATATCTCTTAACTCTCAACTCCTTAAAGGCCCACAATGTTATCAAGCGCTACTAACTGTCGTTTTTCATTTTTTGAACGAGCCATAGCGGTGTGTCGTGACATCAAAGAGATGTTCCACCAAATTCTAATTCGCGCAGAGGAAAGATGTGCTCAAAGATTTCTATGGCGTAGTGGCGACTCTAGTAGAGAACCACACATCTACGAGATGAAAGCGATGACGTTTGGAGCACAGTGCTCACCATGCGGCGCACGGTATATAAAAACACTGAACGCTACAGAGCACTCCAACGACGCTGAACGAGCTTTGCATGCTATCCTGGACTACCACCCTGTGGATGATTTTGTCGATAGTTTCAACAGCATAGCAGAAGCAATCTTTGTGTCCAAAAGAGTATGAGATATTCAACAAGATGCCGGATTTGAGCTACGAAACGTCACATCAAATTCGCCAGAAGTACTCGATGAACTGTCAAATTGTCTCTTGAGCCACATCACATTCTTCTTTTTAAATGGTCATATAACCGCCTGGGCGATTTTGACGGTCCAACATAGCTCGCCAGTCGTTTCTTCGTTGCGCCAACTGGCGCCTATTGGAAACAACGCGGGATCGCAAATCGGTCTCCACTTGGTCCTTCCATCGGAGTGGTGGTCTCCCTCTTCCTTTGATTCCACCGGCGGGTGCATAGAATACCTTCTGGGCTGGAGCATCTTCGCTCATTCGCACTACGAGGCCTAGCCAGCGAAGCCGCGTTTTAATTCGCTAAACTATGTCGGCGTCTGCGTAAAGTTCATACAGCTCATCATTAAATCTTCTTCGGTACTCGCCGTCGCCAACGCGATGAGTGACTTGTAGAGTGTTATTTTCGTTCGTCGAGAGAGGACTTTACTTTTCAATCGCCTACTCAGTCCGAAGTAGCATTTGTTTGCAAGAGTAATTCTTCGTCGAATTTCTAGGCTAACATTATTGTTGGTGTTAATGCTGGTTCCTAGATAAACGAGGTCCTTTACTATTTCGAAATTATTGCTGCCAACAGTGGCTTGGTTGCCAAGGCGCGAATGCGCTGACTCTTTGCATGATGACAGAAGGTACTTCGTTTTGCCCTCGTTCACCACCAATCCCATTTTCTCCGCTTCTTTTTCTAATTAAGTAAGTAAGGAGAAGTTACGGCGCGGTTGTTAAGGCAAATGATATCAATATCGTCAGCATATGCCAACAGTTGCACGCTTTTATAAAATATTGTTCCAGCGCGGTTAAGTTCTGCCGCTTATATTATTTTCTCCATCATTAAATTAAAGAAATCGCACGATAGGGGGTCACCCTGTCTGAAACTTCGTTTAGTTTCGAACGGCTCGGAGAGGTGCTTCCCAATTCTAACCGAGCTGGCGGTGTTGCTCGAGGTCATTTTGTATAGCCGTATAAGTTTTGCGGGGAAACCAAATTCAGACATAGCGGCATATAGGCAGCTCCTTTTCGTGCTATCGAAAGCAAAGAGACAAAGAGATGATGTGTGTCGATTCTTTTCTCACAGGGTTTTTCCAAGATTTGGCGTATTGTAAAAATCTGGTCGATGGTAGATTTACCAGGTCTGAAGCCACACTGATAAGGTCCAATCAGTCTGTTCACATCAGGCTTCAGTCTTTCGCACAATACGCTTGATATGACCTTATATGCGATATTCAAAATGCTGATTCCGCGATAGTTGGCGCAGTTTGCAGGATCGCTCTTCTTGTGGATTGGGCAGAGAACACTTAGATTCCATTCTTCAGGCATGCATTCATCCAACCATCTTCTGCCTAGAAGCTGATGCATGCGCCTTACCAGCTCCTCGTCTCCGTGTTTGAATAGCTCAGCAGGCAACCATCAGCGCCAGCTGCTTTATTGTTTTTCACATCACATTAGCTGCAAAAGTTATCACGCGCGAAGTCTTGGATTGCACCTTGATGGATGTCGTAGCTGCAGCATGGGAACGCTGGCGCCAGATTCTCCCTGACGTTATGAAACCGGAGATCCCACGATTCTATTTCCGAAATGGTAAGCCATAGTAACTTCAACCTCATGTTTTCTTATACGCCAACGAGCTTATTGGCGAGCGATCAACTACCAAGGACTGCACTACTTAATCCGTAAACGATTCCACGAATGGAATTTCAGACTCGTTTCTTGCAGACTATCAGCGACGAGCGTTCTCTCAGCAGCTGTAACTTTACACTCTGGGATGATTCTAGAACAGTATTGACCTGGATCAATGGCGAACCGCCGTAATAAGCCGTTCGTGGCCCACATGTGGCTAAGATCTTCTCTACCGCCGAAGCAATGATCTTGAAGTGAATTCCAACTGCAGAAAACGTCGCAGATGAATCAAATCGAGCCAATTACAGTCTTAATCATTGACCCACTTCACACTGGTAGTGTGGGCCCCCTATTCCTACTCGGCGACGAGTGAACATGGGCCGGTCAAACTATTGTCGATATTAATGGCCCAGAAGTGAAAAAGATTTGCCCGATATTTACGATGACAACATTGTAAGGAACGAATTTGTAGATTTTAAATTCTTTACACAGACTAGTCAGAAATATGGGTTGGGTGCTAAGATTTGTTACCAACTGTCGCCGCCAGAGCTTGTCTCTGCAAAATATCATCTCTACCGTCGCGCTCAGCAAGAAGCACTCGCAAATCAAATGAAACAGATAGAAAATGGGAAACCAGTACCACGCAGCAGTCGTCTATTCCAGCTGAAGCAATATGTAGACGGTGAAGAAATATTACGTGTAAGAGACGCATTGATAAAGTTTGCTGGCTGCCTTTCAATGCAAGGCGCCCTGTAATCCTTCCTTCCAATCATCCATTGACGAGGCTGATTGTCGCCCACTATCACGACGAACTAAAGCACCAGAACATCGAAGCCACCAAATGCGAAATTCGCCTTCGTTTCTGGATTCCTCGCCTACGACAAACATAACGAAACGTTATCGCGAACTGCTTATCGCTTATGAAGAGCGGTGCCCGCTACGACGATTATGGGCTCACTACCAGATGATCGTCTTACACAGTTTTTCAGGCCATTTACTTACACTCTTTTGGACTATTTTTTACCTGTAAATGTCACTAGCGGTCGACGCCAGGAGAAACGTCGGGTAGTGCTCTTCAATTCTTTCACCGTGAGAGCTGTCCATCTGGAGCTCGCGCTCGATTTGAACGAAGACGCATGCATCATGGACACACAGAATTCCTTAATCGGCATTTTGTGCCTGCCAGGATAAGAACCGACAATGGAAAACACTTTATTGGAGCGAACGAAGAGGCAAAAAGGTTCTCAAAGGTCTTTGATTATGGTCGTGTTCAGAACGAACTGGGTTCAAGAGGCTAAGAGTGGCTTTTAAATTGCCCCATTAGCCCGTCAGAAGGTGGCAAATGGGAACCCATGGTTCAAAGCGTCAAACGAGTGCTGTGCTAAACACTTAAGGAAGTCGCTCCAAGGGAGCACACTTTACAGTGCTTCCTCATCGAGGAGGAAAACTTGGTCAACTTAAGTCCACTAACTCACTTGCATATTACGTCCGAACAAGAGGAACCAATCACACCGAACTACTTCTTATTTGGAGGAGCGAACACTGCGCAGACGCCTAGAGTAGATATTGCACCAGAAAATATTTGCGCCTTGAGGAAGCAATGGCGAATTGCCTGACAACTACGAGACCATTTTTAGAAAAGGTGGATTAACGAATATTTGCCTACACTTACCCGTCAAACTAAATGGTGTGAAGGCACTGAACTCGTAATCTTTGTCTGTGACGCAAACGTGCCAAAACGACAATGGTGTCGTGGCGTAATAGAGCGCTTGTATCCTGGGAAAGATGGAGTGATCCGCCAAGCCGATGTGCGTGTAGCCGGAGGAGGTGTCATTCGACGCATTACATCCAAGTTTGCTGTTCTGTGTTTGGAGAGTAGTGAATCAAAACGATTCACGGGGGGCGGGGTGTCGACGAACGCCTCTTAAAAGCATCACTGCGCCGTGTTACTTTCAGTTCAATTTCATTTTTATTTTTGAAGTGTGGCAACTTCTATAAATTCGGTTCTCTTCACTCGACATTTGTTGATTCAAAGCCGATAGAGATGGAAGCACGGTAGGCCAATGAAATTTATATCAATATTCATTTAAATGTACAATGCCTTTTGTTCACATACATTGAAATAAATATAGACGTCTACATTTTATTAATGGCAGTCTCTACAATTTATTTCCGAAAGTATCAAGACTCGTTATATTTACTTATTTGCCGGATTGTTCGCCTGTCACAATAAGTCTTACTACATTACCTAGTTCTTCGGTTACATATAAGATGCGCAGAAACACTATTAATGATTTTCTTCATTATATCTGTGGCGTTTTATTATAACAACTTAAGTCGACTTAAGAAATTAGACCAATCAAAACTTTTTCTGGGGATTTTGAATATGAAAATCGTTTAAGTTTGCAAGACTTTTATCGGTCTTATATTATTTTGTTTATAAACGATTGAATCTAACTGGCTTGGCTAAGTTGTGAAGCAGTTTTGTTATTCAAAATCGCCAGAAAAAGTTTTGATTGGTCTAATTTCTTAAGTCGACTTAAGTTGTTAAAATAAAACGCCACAGATATATTATTTAGCTTTAATTCGTGTGGTGGCAAAGCTGAAATGTTTATTGTATTTAGAAATTCCGTTTTAAATTAAATTGCCCCTTTATGTTGAAACGCTGTTGGCGTTGGTCGAAATATTCGTTTGCTAAACGTTGTGCTGCATGCAACGGGCTTTATATTATTTAAATTATGCGAGACTTCTTCGCTTGGATATACTTTCCAAACATAGCCACTCGAATTTTTATTATATTTAGAATTTTTTTTAGCTATATACACTTTTAAAAGATGACAAATTAAATGCCAAAATGTCAGTTAAATGTCAAAATTTATTTCCACAACTTGAACAGCTGATTGAACTTTTCAACTCAGAAAGCATTGTTGATATCTGAACACCATTACATTGAGACGGTTGCTACGAGGCGACTGAGGTTGCTTCAATTAACGAAAAGCTCAGGTGGCAGCAATAAGTTAAAAACCTATTAGAAGTGTTTTTTTTTAATACGCAGAAAAATACCTTTCGTTTGGTACCCATATTGAAATATCTCATTTCACAAAAAAGAATTCAGATAGGCGGCAACCACTCATCCAACACTTATATATAAATTCTAGTACGCTATCTACGTTCAAAACTATATCCAAATCGTTGGATCCATTTTCGAAATAGTCTGGATATACAAATATACAAGAATAGCTCATTTAAAGTTATATGATTACACATATATTGTAATGATTAAGATCGGATCAATACAACATATAGCCCATAACTTCATTTCTGGTTGCCCTACGAAAGTAATTTTATTGTCTTTGAAGAGAAGAAATGTTTCGCTTTTAGCGATATATGAATGTCTTATTTGGTTGAAAGAGAACTCAGAGAAAAACAAAAATCAAACCAAAAATTTTAATATTAGAAAATTTACATATTGAGTAACATTTTTTCAACTATTTTGTTCACCTATACACCTTGATATAATTTACATCTACAGTTTCCTCTCAATTATGTTTCAAATAAGGTCTATTTTTAAAGATCCATTAAGGTTTGGCTAATGTAATTAGTTCTTTTATTTAAAAACTAAAAAAAAAATGCATGGGCATACAAATACAACTTAGTTAGTTAAATATGATTGCATAACCTGTTTCTTCTATATAAAATTATCGCTCGTTTCTCATTTAAGGGACCAAAAATGCATCGAGAGCATATTTACGATATTTTTTCCAGCAAACCGTCTTGCTACAACTTCCATCTCGTGATGCATGCGCTCCACTTGTTCATCACTAACAGTGCTGCCAAGCTAGGGGTTTTTCCGCCAAATCTGGCGTTTTTGAAATCCATTTACCGGAAGGAAATTACAAATTGCGGTTAGCGGGAAATCTAGCGTTTTTAAAAAAAATTTTGACGGTTTTCTTGCTTTTTTCTTTACACACAACTTAGAAATATTTAAAATTTGAATTCTTATCAACTTTTCTGAATATTTTAATCTGGCAACTTTTTTAGTCGCTATTCTGAATGCAGCTTTTGATACAAAGTACTATGACAGCTGCAGTGAATTTGAAATTAGCAAGTAAGAACGTGCGTTGTAAAATATATGCACACGTTATACTTAAGCAAAAAATAGTGAATTCGTGAGGAGATGATAAAAGCCAGTTATTCACAAAAATTTCGACTTAAGACGTGCATATTGCAGTTATTGTAATATTAGTTTAGAAGCCAAATTGCGTATTTTGGTGGCTCATTCCAAGACAAAAAACATGAAACCATGAGTGGACAGTTGTTGGTACCAAGTAAGATACCATTCAAACCTCTATCATTAAAAACAGCCGAGCAGAAACTAGTTTGTCGTTATATATTGCCCAGCATAGCTCTATTGCGCCTGTGGACCATTTAATGATGCAATCGAAATGAAGCTGCATAGGACGAAGTGTCCGATATGTATAATATGAAATGTGTTGGCTCCGCACTTTTATGAAGAATTGAAGATGGATGTTGGAGATTCTAAGTTTATGGTAATTGTTGTTGGAGCAGTGCTCGAATTTTTATGTTTGTTTGTTAATTGATATTAGAGAAAAATTACAACGATATGCACAGCGATGATATGCGACGACATGTTTCGAAGTCACCAACTTCTCATCAGACCCCTTCTCGGACACTGGGTTACGAACCCAAGTGCCTGCACCAAAGCCGCTGTTAATTACTCTAACAACTATGCTATGGTGCCCTGTAGCATCACGATGCATTTTTCCTATAATGTGCCATTTTTACTTTATTCCTTTTTACATTCTTTGGTACATATATGTGGAATTTTGTATGAATAGTTTAACTATTTAGGTTTTGTTTTTTAACGTTTAGTATAATGTTTTAATAAAGTTTAGTTTGTATACAAAGTATAATTAAGTAATGTTGAATTTAAAGTGACATTAAATGGAATTTAATTAATGAAAAGAATATGATTTTGCACACGTCGTGTTCGTCTTCACGCTTTGAATGCCCGTCGTCAACTCTCTCTCTTCTTGTTTCTTGATACTTGAACTTCGTTCGTTGCACGCCACAAAACGACATTTGAGAAAGGGTTGCCATCAAGTTTATGCAAAACCCAATCCCACATTCGGCCATTCTGCTACACATTCGACCCGAATGTATCGTTGTTATTTGTGTTGTCTTGAACCCACGGTTTAATATATTCGGCACAAGTTGAAGATTTTACTGGGCCTTCGGTGTTGGGCATTTTTTCGACTTCGTACGAGTTTTTGCCTTTGACTTTAGTAATGCGGTATGGACCTAAGAATTTAGACTTCAACTTAAGTCCACTACCGAATTGCGTTCGTTTAATAACGACCATCTCGTTGACTTTATATTGGTGTGCAGGCTTACGTTTTTTATTAAAATTTTCCTTACTTACTCGTTGAATTTTAAAAATTTGTTGTTTTGCTTTATTTCGTAGTTCGTCTCTATCGCTATTGAACGCCTTTAAAGATTCCTGTTCGATGAGTTCGCGTATATGCTGATCATTTTTCGTTCGAATTTTTGTACCAAATAAAAGTTTAAACGGTGTTGTGTTGATACTTCTTGTAAACGTTGAATTGATCGCCTGTTGAATTTTGTTAACGTGTTTGAACCATTTTGTTGCGTCTTCAATACTTAGCTTTGTCAGAACTGATATAATAATTGCATTTAATCTTTCTACTTGGCCATTGACTCTTGGCAAACCTGTCGTAATCATTATATGTTTGATGTTTTCACTACTACAGTACTCTTGAAAATCGTTTGAAGAAAACGCGGCGCCTCTGTCGGAAATGATGATTGCTGGATTACCAAATACTACGCTTTGACTACGGAGCTTCATTGTAACTTCTTGAGTTGTTGTTGACTTGGTTGGGTACAACCAACAAAACTTAGTGAATTAATCAATTATCGCCAAAATATGTTGATATTGCTTATTAGTTGAATGCAATGGACCTAGAAAATCTATATGGTATGTATAAAGTGGTAGCTCTCTTTCTGTATTGGATGGAGTAACCCTTCCTGCTTGCCTAGTTTGCGCGTACTAAGAATACAGGGTATCCAACATGCTATGTGTCGTCTGATTTTTTCTCCAATATTCGGAATAAAATAATCTTTTAAGATGATTTCTTTCGTCTTCTTTATTGAAAAGTGACCTCTTTCATGTGCTTGGCTAATAATTTGTTTTTGCATGCTTTCTGGTAGTACGATAAGTTCGTCATCTTTAACTATTTTATACAGTACATTGGATTTTATTAAATAATCGTCATAAGTGTCGGCATTCTTAAGGATTTCACGTATTTGTTTCAGAGTATCATCTTCTATCTTCGCATGGTTACCATCTTCGCATGGTTACCTCATCATTGCGTATCGTCATGACTGCGTACCGGCTTAAAGCGTCCACGTGCTTCATACGGATTCCTGCCCTATGTTCCACGACATAGTCGAATTCTTGTAGTAGCAGTATCCAACGAGCAACGCGCGTACATACATTTTTCTTCTTCAACGTTTTGGAGGTACACTCTGAATTTCGCTTATGCTTCAATTACTGCCAGTATTTCAAGTTCATAACTGGTGAATTTTCGTTGAGCTTCTGTCGTTATTCTACTCATATAGTAGATAGGATGAAGTTGGCCGTCGTGTGGTGATTTCTGCAGTAGTACTGCGCAAAATCCATCTATAGATGCGTCTGTGTGTAGCTCGGTTTCATAAGTGCGATTGTACACACCAAGTACCTGGTTACTGACTAATGCATTCATGAGTTCGTTAAAAGCTTGCTCTGCCGAAGGACTAGCCTCGAACTTTATATTTAGTTTTGTCATATCTGTTAATGGTTTCGCTATAATAGCGTAATTCGGGATAAACTTTCGAAAGTGACCTACCAGCCCTAAAAAACTTAAGAGCTGTTTTTGTGTATTTGGCATTTTGTAATTAAGCTGCTTTCGTCTTATCAGGTGATGCACGTATTGTGTGGTCCTCGATAACATAGCCGATAAAGATTACTCTTTTTTTTTAAAACTGGCATTTTTTAAAGTTCAACTCTAACCCATAATCACTGCAAGTGGCTATTACTTTTTCGAAATTGTTCAATGCTTGTTCCTCACTTTTTGCTGGAATTATAACATCATCGATGTATGGCAATGCATTATTCTCTTGCGTCAGTTTTCTAAAAATTGCGTTTATATGTATTTGGAATACTCCTGGTGAGTTGGATAATCCAAATGGTACTTTACAGAATTGATACTGCCCCCGTTGCGTAACAAAAGAGGTATACTTTCTGCTTGAGTCATGTACCGGTACGTGAAAAAACCCATTTTTCAAGTCAATCGTACTAAATATTTTTGCATCTTGTATACGGTCTAGCTGATCATCGATTAGGGGAAGAGGAAAATGATCTTTTACGATTACTTTGTTTATTTGACGGTTTTTGGCCAATACCACGGGACTGGTGAACTCTGAATTTGAAACTTCAATTATGCCTTCTTCAAGCTATTGATCAATTTGAGCATCAACGAAAGCCACCTCAGAAAAAGGTAATCGACGTGGTCTTGCGAATATTGGAGATTCGTCAGTAAGCGTTATCCGCATTTCCACATTTGTTGTCATAATCTTATTTGGTTTATTATTTGAAATGAGACTACTCACCCTTTCTTTAGCATTTTTACTTGCGCCCATGTCTATATCGTATTCAATGTTTTCGCTTATTGCATCAATTCATTAAAGTAACATCATCGTTCGTATTTGTGCTAAATTGCATCTTTTTGATTTTAATACCGTCTTTATTAATAGTGATTTCGGATTGCATACACAATTCTTCACCAAGCACAACTTTAACGTCCTTACAATTATTTGCAACCACATAAAATGTTAATACAAATGTCTCACTGTCTATTTGTAACTCATGTTCGAAATTACCACTGGGTTTGATTTTGTTTTCACCCAAAGATGCACCGAAACCAATTAGATGAATATTACACGCACTTAACTTTGGCTTACCCAAATTTAGGTATACTTCTTGTGTAACAATATTAAATTTACTGCCTGTATCGAACAGTGCATTATAAATTTTATCATCAATTTTCACCTCTTTGTGGGCTAAATCGCGCTTTATTATTACTTTGCGAGTGTTCGCCTTTACATTCAATTCATCTTTTTTGTTTTGTTCACAATTAGCGGAAATATATCCATACCTGTTGCATTTGAAACACTTTTTCCCTTTTTCTTTGTTTTTGCAACTTATTGACATGTGCCGTTTTTCACCAAAGTTATAGCATTTTGTTTCTTTTAGCTCACTCTTTACGTTTACTGACACTGTATTTTTTGTTTTTCTTTGTGTACGCCTCCTCTCATAACATTGCAATTTTTCTTTCAAATCACTCAATTTAGTTGCACCATACAATATTGTTTTGTTCACTGATGAATCACTTATTCCATCATTTACATATTGAATCAATGCTTCATCTTCGATTTTACCCTTATTAGCAATTTCACGCTTGTAATAGAAATACTCTTGCAAATTTTCACTGTCTTTTAATCTACGCTCACACAATTGCTTATGGAGAAGTGCACTGTTTGTATTGTCTTTGAATTCGCCCCGCAACGCATTTTTTAATGCTTGCCATGAATTCAACCCTCTCTCATTTAACACAAACAATTTCGCAACACCTCGCAAAGACTTCTTTGCAAACACAAGTTTTTGTAAAGAGTTCCACTGCATTAAAGCAAATATCTCTTCGAATTCTTGGCACCAAATATCAACCGAAATTTTATTGGAACCGTCAAATGTTCTGATAGAGTCTTCCATGTCTCGAAATGTCGTTGCAAATTTTGGCATTTCGTTTGATACGCTTATACGTTTGCGTACTGCACCGCTTTCGTTTTTTCTGCTCTCGTTTTCAACTTCGCTGTCTTTCGTAGCAAACTCATAATAATGCGTCGTTTCATGATTTGAGCTGCGCACGCTATTTTGATCTGCTTCACTTGCCTCGCCGTCGTTTTTCACATTGCTGTTGTTCACTTCGTCGTTGTTCTCCTCTTTATCGTCATCGTCGTCGTTGCTGTCGCCATCATCGCTGTCAGCTTCGGCGTTGTTTCTCTTTGTGAACAATTCGTTGCGTCGTAAATTGAGAAAAATGTGTAGCTTCACATCGTCTACGTTGTAGTCGATTCCCATCATGTTGCATATTGTTACTAGGTGGCGTTCGTTGAAATTTGAATTAACGTACATCTCTTTTTGCTTATACTCATCACTTTTTTCGTCGTATTCAAAGGCGCAAAACTCACGAAGTCTGCGTCGGTTATTTCTATCACCTTCTTTTCCAAATACATATTTATGCAGCGTTACAATATTGGCCTTGCTACTATCGCGCAGGCTGCTTTGCATATAATCATTTAGACACGACATTTGTGGCTTATGCAATTACTTTGTATTATTTTACCGAAATAACGACTCAGTACTTTACACTTTTGCACTTGATTTTTCTTTAGGCTAAGCCTCTTCGTGCACTCAAATATTTTTTTTTTAGGTTGAGCCCCCAAAATGCGGAATTTTGTATGAATAGTTTAACTATTTAGGTTTTGTTTTTTAACGGTTAGTATAATGTTTTAATAAAGGTTAGTTTGCATAGAAAGTTTAATTAAGAAATGTTGAATTTAAAGTGACATTAAATGGAATTTAATTAATGAAAAGAAAATGATTTTACAGCACACGTCGTATTCGTCTTCACGCTTTGAATGCCCGTCGTCAACCCTCTCTCTTCTTGTTTCTTGAACTTCGTTCGTTGCATGCATCAAGTTTATGCAAGACCCAATCCCACATATATTTTATATGTTAACTCAAGGAAAGTATAATGTGTTTAAGCGTTTTCATAGAACAGTTTAGATACAGAAGGTCTTTTTGCATAACAACACTTCCGTGTTATTTGTTATATGCCCAAAGTTTAGTTTATTATTGGATGAAACCACTGACATAAGTGTAACAAAACTGCTTGGTAAGTAGGAAAAATCATTGTGCTTGTCAAATTCTCATATAAACTTCTTTTTGTTTAAAGTCATTGTCATCATATATTTCAGTAATACGCATAACCGAATTATATCTACGTTTCTATCGATTGCAGAATTGGAAAATGCAGTTTCTAGTAGTACAGGGTGTTTTTTTACAGGTTTGTTTTTTGAATAGAGATAGAACTGGCATTTTGTGGTCAAATCTGGCAACTCTAATGTCATTTATGTTCAGTTTGGTTTGCCATTTCATCATGAACAGGTTGACAAAAGAACAACGCTTGCAAATCGTGCAAAATCATCGCAAAATTTTGTTCAGTGATGAGGCTCATTTTTGGTTGAATGGCTACGTCAACAAGCAAAATTGCCGCATTTGGAGTGAAGAGAATCCACATGAGACCCTTGAAACGCCATTACATCCACAAAAACTGACTGTTTGGTGTGCTCTATGGGCTGGTGGAGTCATTGGGCCATACTTCTTCCGCAATAATGCTGGAGAGGCAGCTACCGTTAATGGAGACCGGTATAGAGCCATGATAACCGACTATTTTGTTCCCGAATTGGATGGCATGAATGTGGATGAGTTGTGGTTCCAACAAGACGGCGCTACATGCCACACAGCGCACGTCACAATCGATTTATTGAAGGAAACATTCGATGAGCGCATAATTTCGCGGAATGGACCTGTCAATTGGCCACCAAGGTCGTGTGATTTGACACCATTGGATTATTTTCTTTGGGGATATGTGAAGTCGCTCGTCTACACCAACAAACCAGAAACGTTAGGGGAGTTGGAAGCCAACATTCGTGGCGTTATTGCCGACATACGGCCCCATATGCTCGAAAAAGTGGTTGAAAATTGGACCTGTAGAATTTACTTTATTCGAGCCAGCCGCGGCGGCCACATGCCCGAAATCATATTTAAACATTAATGGCATAAAATTATCCTTCCAATAAAGACAAATTGATGGACCTTAAAACGATTTTCTTGTGTTTTATTTCAATTCGAAGTTCTATACCCCTAAAAAAACACCCTTTACTTATGTATATTGGACTGCCTGAAAAGTAAATTGGAAAAACTTTAACTAGATATTAATAAACTTATTGGAATTTAAATTACTATTATTCCGAATTTCTTATACAATTATGTATAAACATCCAAAAAGAAACAGTCTAAGTTAACGTTTAAAACTTTGTGCAATATTCCACAAGTTTTCATCAAAATTTTAAACATTTTACTAAGAGCTTTTAGATTTTTTATTGAGTATGCCGAAAGTCAGGATAATTTTTATTTAGATTAGCATCTTATTTTACTAGAATTCAATGAGCCCCAAAACTGCATACTCAACAAAAATCTAAAAGCTCTTAATGAAAAGTAAAATTTTTGTGAAATATTACAGCAGTGGCTGGAGTTGAAGCCACGTTTTGGAATCACTAGAACATCTGAAAAATGCCATAAAGCAAAAATTCTTTATGAATTGTATAAAGATGAACGTAACTACCTCTACCTCATGTTCTTGAAATCAATACTTACGGACTTGCTTGCTCTTAATAATAGCTTTCAAACTAACAATATTGACCCAACGAAATTACTTAACGATTTTGAAGTGATAAATTCTCTAAAAAAGTAAAATTATTAGCTCAGATAATGATATAGATATAATTTCGATGGATTTTGAGGCACATATCAATGAAAACTGTTATTTGGGATACACATTCGAAAATAAAATATTAGAGATGAAAAATTCAACTCAGCTAAGCACCGAAAAAACTTTGAGAAGGACATGTACCAATTTCGTAGTATAGCTTATCAACGAACCTAAACATAGCTATACCTGTATATATTTATTCATACATATTAACATTTTGGAAAAACTTTGATTTTGCAGGTTGCCAGATAATTTTGATACCATTAAGAAAGTTAACATGTTTTCAGTTTTACGCGTAAAGCATGATAGTATTGAAGATATCCTTAAACATTTTAATTACACACCTGATATCATAAACAAAATAATGAATCAGTATAACAGAATAAATTTTATAAAATTGTTCCATTCGATAAATACTACTACCCAATTATGGGTAGAAGTTCATACGCATACGGATGCTGGTGTTAAAATATTTTCCGAACTGGTGGGATTTGCGCTGCCTTGGTCTCTCGTTGCCTTGGTCAAATGCAGATGTGGAAAGGTTATTCAGTCAGGTGAATTTGGTGAAAAGAAAGCTACGCAATAGCATTCACTTACATACTATAAATGATATCTTAAGTACGAGGTGTGTTCAAAAAGTATCGCGAATTTTGTGTTTTTTCAAAAATTATTTATTTATTCATGAATATCTATTTTGTCCCCTTCAAAGTAATCCCCATGAGATATTATACACTTGTGCCAACGGTTTTTCCAATCTTCGAAGCACTTCAAAAAATCATTTTTTTGTATCTTGTTCAGCTCCTCCTTCGATGCCGCCTTTATCTCGTCAAGAGAAGCGTAACGTCGTCCTTTAATGGGCCTCTTCAGTTTAGGAAACAAGAAAAAGTCACAGGGGACCAGATCTGGGGAATACGGTGGCTGCGGCATCATTAGTGTGTTGTTTTTGGCCAAAATGTCGCGCACAAGCAACGATGCGTGAGCAGTGGCGTTATCGTGATGCAAAAGCCAATTTTTGTTCTTCTTTGCACATCTTCTCGGCCTTCTGAGAACATTTTGTACCACCGATAAACGTTGCTTCGGTCCAAGGTAGCTTCTCCGTATGCCACAGTCAACATTCGGAATGCATCCGCGCACTTAATTTCGTTTTTCACACAAAATTTGATACAGGTTCTTTGATCCATTTTTTTGAATAGGTAAAAATCGAAGACGATCCAAAACACGTGCAAGCAAAGCAGCTGTCAACAATTAACTGAACATTCAAAATGGCCGAGCTTGTCGGCATAAGTGAGAGACATGAGTACCAACATAACGCCACAAAAAATTCGAAATTCGAATATACGTAACCAGCGAAAATTCAAAATTCGCGATACTTTTTGAACACACCTCGTATAAGGTAAATTTTTAATTAGGAATTATTCCAGAATTGTAACTGCTTTTTTGTACCAACAATTTTTGTTGATTTTGCGGCATGTAAATTATCAAGTATTCATGAAACGATTCATGGCCAAGAATACTAATTTTTCGTTTTCGTTTCAAGAACTGTATATTAAAAATAACAAATTTCCAGATATGGGTTTAAAAGGAGCAATAAGTGTTGCAAAGACTAGGAAATTCCAAAAACATATTTAAAGCTGATTGGGACAAATAAAGCTTATGAAAGCAAAAGTATTGATTATGCTAACAATCAATCCGATGATATTTTGTATGAACTTTTTGTTTAAGCTTTTCAACCAAACTTTCAATTGAAATTACAGTATCGATATACCGCATGAAAAAATAGCACTTGCTAAATTTGCTATGACTTTTATATTTATGAACCGAATTGCAAACTAAGTACAAGGTGGCGCAAAAGTTATCCTCCTATCAGAAAATGCTATAAATTTTGCGATTGGCCCCTAAAGTCAGTTCTGTTTTGACATTTGTGTAGTAAACACATGCGAAATACACGTTAATAACCAATGTTACGCTACACTGCTCCAGAACGCGGAATATTGCTGACTATTGATTTGACCAATAATCGGTCGGGGCCAAACGGTTACTGTGAATGGTGAGCGCTACAGAGCAATGATCAATGAGTTCTTTTTGCCGCAACTTGATGAATTGGGATTGGAAAACATGTGGTTCCAACAAGACGGTGCAACAGCACACACTGCACGTGCCACAACCGATATGCTGAACATCGGAAGCTTACTTTTGCGCCACCTTGTATTTACTTTTTGGGGTTTGTTTGGTAGATTTTAGCTGTTTTCTCCTGTTTTTTTTTGCAGCACTGATCACCAAAATGACTCAGGGAGAACGTCCAAATTAGAGTAAAGTAATTGAATTTTCATTGACATTCTACATCCCATTGCTGTGTACGCATTCAGAAACTCCTTAGCGATGTCACGCTGTTCCAGGTTCTTTGTTTAACCGGACTTAGTTTGAATGAAAATTTTGTAAATTTAATAGCTTGTGAATTTGAGGCCCAATAACAACGCCTTAAGCTCCACCCACAATACCGAAACGCCGTGGCAAAAAGGCTGAGAATAACACCCCAGCATTGTCTTTCTGAAATTACGCCCAACTATTAAACACAATAACAACGAGTACGAAATATTTTGACATTTTTATTTTTCTTTATTTTCATTTTTCTTTAGTGACCATATGAAAGAAATGAAAAAAAGCAGTCTAAGACAAGTAAGGAAGTCTAAGTTCGGGTGGAACCGAACATTATATACCTAGTAGTGATCTATTATGTCATCCCAATTTGCGCAGGTCTGTTTTAATACTTTCAGTTCGTATTTGCGTTCAAATGTACAGACGGATCTAGAGACGGACATGGCTACATCGACTCAGCTGTTGTTGTTGTTGTTGTTCTAACTACAAAAACACTCACCGAAGGTTTTGGGGAGTGTTGTCGAATTAACAGTCCTTGGCCGGATTTGAACCCGGTACGCTCCGGTACTCCCTTGCGGTACTGCCCGACTGTCGTGGTAGCGATTTATGACCAGTGAAACCTTCTAGGTCATGTCACCCCTCCTTCCGTAAGGAAGGATAAGATGGGTACTGATCATTTCAGTATACGTACAAACATTTCATGTTCATGAAAGGTATGAATATCAAAAAATATATACAACTTCACTTTTGCAGTGGGGTATTAACTACTTTCTCGGATATTTTACTTTTCATCCTGAACGTTTTGATATACATTAATAAATATTAGACCGGGTCGATTTATTAACCGATATCGCGCCATCGATGTTTCGATAGGTTTTGGACTCAGAAAAAAAAAGTTCCACTACGCATTTCCAAAAAAAATAATTTTCGAGCCCGCGAAATTTAATTTTTTTTACTTTTTTCGACTTTGATTTTTAAGGTATTTTTCATGACCTACTAAACAAATTTTCGTTTGATTTTAAAACTTTCATTTATACCCTGTTCGACCCAAAAGTTTCCGCTAAAAACGTTGGCGATAACAGTTTTTTGAAAAAAAAAAACAATTTTTTGGGTTTTGGGGAGTGCTTTGGTTAAAAAAATTGTGCCTTTCGCCCTGTTTTTTCAAGGTTTTTTCAGCATACATGCAAAAATGTTTTCCATGTAAACGAATTTGTCTCATATTTCCTGTCCCACTTAAAATTATGCGCTAAAAACGTTGGCGAAAATGGGTTTTTGAAAAAAAATGTTATTTTGGGGTTCTGGGACTTGTTTTGGTCGAAAAATCGATGCCGCGATATCGGTTAACTTTCGTCCATACAAATCGACCCACCCTAATAAATATATATCTCGATTCGTTTATGCCGAATGAAGAAATATACCTTGTGTGCGTAACAAAAATAGATATAAAAAATGTGTGTCTTTTTCAGGCGCCAAAGAACTCAACCAATCTTTATGAAATTTTCACAATATATACTTGGGTTCACTGGGTACAGCATAGACCATATATAGTTTTGGAAAAGTAGGCGGAGCCACGCCCCCATGCTATATAAAGTTTCAGTTCGTCATAACTCCGAAATTTTTGGTCTAAATTGATGAAATTTGGATATATGCGTCACTTAGTCAATATCTACATAATTTTTCAAAAGTGGGCGGTACCACGCCCACATATTTTGTGTTTTGTTATGCTCTTGAACTTTCGCGATAGGTTCAGGAGCTCGCTGGGCACGACACAGTCTGTATATAGCTTTTGGAAAAGCCCCCAGGTTATATAAAGCTGCAGTTCGGTATAGTTAGGAGTTTATTTGGTTCAAGTTAATGACATTTTATATATAGATGTGTTCTATGTATCAAAACGTGAAAACAACGTCTACCGTCTAATATACTAGGATATTATAAAATTGCGAAAGCAAACAACGAATTTCAGCATTCTTTTGTAAAACTGAGAGACTAGTTTGCGTTCAAATAGGCAGACGGACGGAGAGACGGGCATGGTTAAATCAACTCCGCTCATCGTGCTGATCATTTTAGTGAACTTTTCTCTTATTGTTCTCATACTTACATACATTTAATGTTTATGAAAGGTATGAAAATCAAAAAAGATATATAACTTCGCTATTGCAGTGGGCTATTAACTACGTGCCCGAATATTTCGCTTGTGTGTTTCCCGATTTGGATAATTTTTGGCAGGATTATAATACATACTACTGAGAAGCAGCCATTTTAAATGGCGCTTGGAGATGAGCGCCAAGGAACCCGCATACCAAATTTCATTAAGATATCTCAAAATTTACTCAAGTTATCGTGTTCACAGACGGACGGACGGACGGACGGACGGACATGGCTTAATTAATTTCTCTTTTCGTCCTGAACAGTTAGATATATGTAACTCAATATTTAACTCGATCCGTTTATGCCGTTACGTACTGCCGTTAGGCGACTAAAGTTAATATACCTTGTGTGCGTAGCACTACTAGGTATAAAAAAGAGTGGTGAGGTCGGATTTTGGACGTGTTTAAAGTTTTGTGAGTCAAAAAATTAATCACACTTTTAATTTCGAAAATAAAAATAGATAAATAATGCAATACAAATATGCAGAGCATCTTTCCTACGATCACGCTTCAATTCACATTATTTCTGCTGAAAACACCTCACGACATTTTTGCAGCGTTTTAGCAGTTGGCGTAAGATGTAAGGTGTTACCGAAAATTTAAGCAAACAAACAGCGATATAAACAATTCTACCGTCGCAAAATGCCGTCGGGAGAAATTTCGTTTTGATTTTTGTTATAACATATTTATAAAATACTCCCATTTGTATATCGATAACTTTTGTATCACCACTATAGAATGAGTTGTAATATAATAAAAGAACCATTACACAAACCGCGTGCTCTTCAACCCAATACTTTATCCAGAACATAAAGGTGGCGACGAGTAAAAAAATGGAACCTGCTCAATTTGCTAGATGCATTCAACAAAGCGGAAAAAAATTTATTGCGACAAATAAGTACAACTCCGAACAATCAGCAACAACAGCAACCATTACAAATGGTTTTACCGCCCTTTGCGCACTTCGATGCTACAAAAGAAAATTTTAAGTTATACCGGCAAAGGTTCAAGAACAACTTAACTATGAAGGGTGGTTTTGCAAACAAAGTAATTTGCCATCAATTGTTAACTAAATCAATTTGCTCTATACATTTCAAATGGCTGCTATCACGAATTTCCCCAAAGTCAGTCAACGAATTCGAATACCACGACATAAGGGAAAATTAGAAGAACATCTTTGCCTTAAGAAGAACATTGTAGTAGTAAGTAAAATGTTCTTGTCAACTTATCAAAGTGAAAGCCAAACAATTGCTGAGTACGTAGCGCTAATACGGCGCGATATAAATCAACGCGATATTTCGAAAATTTTTCGACGGGCACAGTTTATTCGCGGTCTATTTGACAACACAATACGGGAGCAGATACTTCAATCCGAAGAAACTGGTTTCAACAAAATTGTACAAAAGTCTTTATCGCTAGAAGCATCAAAAACAGATAGTCGTGAAGTCCGGGAGTTCCAAAAATTAAATAACTATATTAGAAATAAGTATTTTAAAGAATGTTCGTCTAATCGACGAATGTTTAGGTTTTATAGGGAGTGAGCGAAGGTTAGCTTTCTAGGGTTAATGCGAAACATAGCACTAGTGACGTCAACAAAATTCAATCCCGAATGCTGGATCTTCGAAAACCAGTTCTAGCAGCCGCCATTCAAAAACACAGGTACGCACTGAAGCAAAAGTCAATTACAAACAATAAGGAATTGATCATTTATGCATACGGTGGGGTGGAATAACCATACAACTAGGCAGTGCCGTACCAACGCACAAAACCCAAAATGTAATTTCTGTGGCAAACAGGCCATGTACAGCAAGTATGCATCACTACATTAATGAAGTCTGCGAAAAACGAAAATGTCAAAACGGAGGATACCAAGGAACCAATTCAACCAACTCCAGATTAATGAGCAACTGTAACCTTTAAGTCTTGCCTTCCGTTTATATACGAAAAATGTCATTGTTCCCGATGGGAAAGTAAAGGTAAGAGTAAAGTTCAATAATAGTACGTCCGACGAAGAAATGTATGTTGTCTCTGATGAAATACGACTTGCACTTGAGTCAGAGCAAATGTCCGTTGCTGAAAACTCACGTAGAGTACCTTGGACATGTCGTACAATTTAACCAAATTTCAAAGTCACGGTCTAATCTCGACGAAGTTTTAAACATGGCTAGTTCAGCAACAGTCGATGATGTCAAAAGACTTCTAGGCTTTTCAAGTCCAGTGTGGAAAACCATTTCGTGCCAGATAACGAGTCCAGAGTATCATCGATTCTTGCCAATGGATAACTATCCTTCTTCGTTACGTCGTTCAATTTTCGGTAATCCACACAGAACCTCATTTTTCCATCCTTCTTTTTCACTAGTACTACCGGTGAGCTCCATGGACTAGCTGATGGTTCGATCACACCGCTGCCACTCATTTCCTGTATAATTTCTCTTACCACTTGTCGTTTGGCCAATGGAATACTACGAGGAGCTTGGCGGATTGGTCTTGCATCACCAGTATCGATTTGATGCTTCACAACTTTGGTCCGACCTGGTTTGGAACCATCCTTGTCAAATATGCTCGAGTACTTTGATAGAAGTTCCTTTGCCTTTTTCTAATGATCTTTTTCGAGGCCTGACGCCCACGACATGATATCATCTGAAAGATTAATCTTGATGGTAGAATCAGTTTCCAGAAGCTGTTCAGAATTGATAACTACCTCGACCACTTGGCATTGTCCCAATATTGCTCCTTTGGAAAGTTTAATTGGCGATTTGAACTCATTAAGTACTCTTGTTTTGTCATGGCCAGGGGTTTTCCTGCTAATATGTTCGTCCTTGATTTGTTTGCTGCCTCGACAACCCACAATTTCTTTGTCCCATAATCTCCATCAATCTTTGCCCATATGATTGCTTCCGACTTTGGTGGAATTTGTTGGCTCTCCTCCACAAGCACTCGCTTACTAACGTATTTGTTTTCGTATCCAAAATTTAATGGCACATCCATGTCCTGGTAATTCATAATCCTGTTTTGCATGCCGATCTGGATGCCTTGCTCACTTAAGAAGTCTACACCAACTATGATTTCGTCAACAATATCTGCTACTATAAAATTGTGTAGAACGGTCACGTTCCCAATTGCGATTTCACATGTTACTTCTCCTAGGACATGGGTGTCCTCACCAGTGGCCGTACGTAACTTGGCTCCATGTAATGGTCTCACCTCCTTGTTGACTAAATCAGATCGAATTATGGAATGCGATGCGCCTGTATCCACAGTTAGTAAGTGCTCTTTTCCATCCACATATGCAACAACAGTAACATTACTAGCTTTCCTTCCGATCTGTGAGACAGAGATTATGGGGCATTCAGTTGCGGGAGCCAGTCCGCGCCCCTTTCGGCTGGCTCGATTTAGTTTAACGACTGATTTGGTTGAGAGGTTTGCTCATCTCCTTCAGCTTTGCGTTTTCGTCCACCTGAATTTCTGGGGTTACTGGAACCAGTGCCGCAATAACGGGCTATGTGACCTGCTTTTCCGCACTTAAAGCATTTAATGGCACCATCACTTTTTTTCTGTACTCCGTTCAACGCTTCCACAATTTTGTCTACCCCAGCCGGAGTTTCCACTTCTACGCGATGAGCCTTGTATGCAGGTTTACTCAAAAGCGAGGCTGTTTCCTGTGTCAGAGCATGCGTTACCGTTTCAGAGAATGTCCGTTTGGGGTTTGCATATGTGGCCTGCTTCGTCTCTACGTCGCGTATTATATTAATAAAACTCCACGGATGCGTCCGCATTTGCTAGATGCGCCAACCTCTCGATGTCCGATGCAAATTCCTGCAAAGTCTCATTCGGTTTCTGGGATCGATTCTGTAGCTCTATTTGGTATATCTGCTTTCGATGTTCGCTACCATAGCGTCTCTCAACCGGACCCATCAATGCCTCATAATTATTTCGTTCGCTGTCAGAAATAGTCTGCAAGATTTCAGCTGCAGGACCTTTCAATGCCACGAATAGTGCAGCAACTTTGTCTACCGGGCCCCAATTATTCACAGCTGCCGTCTTCTCAAACTGTTGCTTGAATACCTGGAAAGGAACGAAACCGTCAAAAGATGGGGTTTTTACCTTGGGGATACTATAGGGTGTTTTTTTTACAGGTTTGTTTTTCGAATAGAGATAAAACTATCATTTTGTGGTCAAATCTGGCAACTCTAATGTAATTGATGTTCAGTTTGGTTTGCCATTTCATAATGAACAGGTTGACAAAAGAACAACGCTTGCAAATTGTGCAAATTTATTTCGAAAATAATGGTTCAGTTCGCGAAGTTTACCGTGAGCTCCGTCCATTTTATGGTCGACATAATCGTCCATCAGAGCAATTAATTCGGTTAACCATGGATCGTTTTCGCACTACGTTTACTCTATGTGATAATACGCATCCGCAGAGACGTCGAACAGTGCGCACCGAAGAAACAATTGCCGCTGTAGAGCAAAGTGTTGAAGAGGACCCGAATGAATCGATTCGCCACCGTGCACAGCAATTGGAGCTTTGTCCATCAACTTTATGGAAGATTTTGCGCAAAGATCTTGGCTTGCGACCTTACAAGATCCAGCTTGTGCAAGAATTAAAGCCGCGAGACCATGCAATGCGTCGTGATTTTGGTGTATGGGCCGAAAATGAGATTGATTTCGATGCTGATTTTCATCGCAAAATTTTGTTCAGTGATGAGGCTCATTTTTGGTTGAATGGCTACGTCAACAAGCAAAATTGCCGCATTTGGAGTGAAGAGAATCCACATGAGACCCTTGAAACGCCATTACATCCACAAAAACTGACTGTTTGGTGTGCTCTATGGGCTGGTGGAGTCATTGGGCCATACTTCTTCCGCAATAATGCTGGAGAGGCAGCTACCGTTAATGGAGACCGGTATAGAGCCATGATAACCGACTATTTTGTTCCCGAATTGGATGGCATGAATGTGGATGAGTTGTGGTTCCAACAAGACGGCGCTACATGCCACACAGCGCACGTCACAATCGATTTATTGAAGGAAACATTCGATGAGCGCATAATTTCGCGGAATGGACCTGTCAATTGGCCACCAAGGTCGTGTGATTTGACACCATTGGATTATTTTCTTTGGGGATATGTGAAGTCGCTCGTCTACACCAACAAACCAGAAACGTTAGGGGAATTGGAAGCCAACATTCGTGGCGTTATTGCCGACATACGGCCCCATATTCTCGAAAAAGTGGTTGAAAATTGGACCTGTAGAATTGGCTTTATTCGAGCCAGCCGCGGCGGCCACATGCCCGAAATCATATTTAAACATTAATGGCATAAAATTATCCTTCCAATAAAGCCAAATTGATGGACCTTAAAACGATTTTCTTGTGTTTTATTTCAATTCGAAGTTCTATACCCCTAAAAAAAACACCCTTTAGTTGAAGCCGTTGGACGATTTAGTTGCAATTCCTCGATGCGTCCTCTCAAAGCAACCACCTCAGCTTCAATTTTGTCCTGGAGTTGTGCAATTTTTGCATCTTGCACTTCTAGTTTTGACGTAACCCCCTCTGCCTGTGCTTCCAACTGCGAAGACATTTGTGCCACCTGCATGGATATACGCTCCTCATGTGCTTCCAATGTTGACGACATTCGCGACTCCTGCTCTTCAAGTCGAGATGTAATTCGAGATGTAATACGCGTCTTTTGTTCTTCCATTTTAGTCGACATCTGAGTTAATACAACCAATATCATGTTTCTGCCCACGGTTGCTACTGGCTTCGGAGACTCCCTTTTTTCTTCCATTTTTGTCGATGCTTCCTCCACAAGATGAAAAACATGAATATAAACGTTGATTCCTTCTGCTTCCATAGCCTCTCGCAATCGTGACTGCAACTCTGATTTATTGCCCGTAGTATTTAGTCCGCGTTGTTCCAACTCATTTTTGAGTTGCTGAATCTTTAATTCATTCAGCTTCGCCATGTCCTTTTTTACAACCGACACTTTCGTGGAATGCGTTCGGCCTGGGAGGGAGGGAGGGGATAAGCATGCATGTTCGCACTTTTGGCATTAAACACTCTGAACAAAATAGAACATACAGCTGCACATAAGTGGAAATGGGCAAAATTGCACATTCGTGTCTTTGGCATTGTACCGACGATATGTTATGTAGGTCCGACTTTCGTTTGTTACATTACGTATATAGTATGTACCAAATCTGAAAAATTTTATGTTCGCAGCTTTTTAACTCCATAATTTATAGCCCAAACCACATTTATCCGAATTTTCACTAGTCACATTACGTATATAAAACGTATGAAACCTGCAAAATTTTAAGTTCCTAGCTCTTTAATAGCAAGATTTATAGGTCAAAATCTTTTTACCGGAATAATCGATTGCTTTGTATTGGTCCGATCTTGTTGGTTCCGACAAATGATTAATATATTACAAAATGGCGGTCTCATACCAAATTTGAAAAACTGAGGAACTAGTTCGCGTTCAAACAGACAGACGGAGAGACTCAGCTCATCGCCTTGATCATTTCGGTATACTTATTGGTGGGTCTACCTCTTTTTCTTCTCATACTTACAAACATAAAACCAAAATGATCATGAAAGGTATACAAATATTTTCAGAAGCCGCCTTCCATGGTAGAAATACATTCGTAGAGTTTACCAAACGATGCCGACGGGCGATCCCGTTTTGAAAAACTTTTGCCAAAACTGATAAATTTTATTTAATTTTTTTATTTATGGCTTAAAATTTAAACCTTTCTTTAAAGAGCATTGTAAGAACAAAACATTTTTCCAATGTGAATCCTTTTAGTGATTGCACAACTGCCGGTTCACAATTCTGATGACTCATTAACTAAGACTTGAATATCAGTTGAGTTGTCACTGATCAAACGGCTGTCCGGTAAAGAAGTGCCTTCAATTTATGTATGAAAGCCAGTGCTGTCAAATTGTGAAGATCTATTGACGCTTGACCTGGAGTTTTATCTCCTTCGATTGTGGATTACACGTACATATGCGAGAATATCCCCTGCAGTCAATTCTACTAGTTTTCTACTAGTCAAATACTAGTTTTCCAAACCGGCTCAACTATTTCGAGTTCTGTAATTTTTCCATAACTATTAGCAACTAGTATTTTTAACACGGCGATGTCCTACGAGATGGCAATTGTCCGCATCTGCATCAGGACCATACCAATTGGCATACTAGTCAGTTTCTGCATCAACAATATAACAGTTGACATACTAGTCATCATATACATCAATATCACACCATTCAAAATACTAGTCTGATATACATCAGGATCATACCAGTTTCCATACTAGTCAGTTCATAGACCAGAATCATACCAGCCGTCATATTAGTTATTCCATGGATCTGTTTCATACCAGCTACTGTATCATTTCGTAGTAGGTTAGTTAATTTTTGGTTTAAAAATTAAAGACTACATCATATATAAAAATATATCTATCACTATATTAAACAAATGAAACCAGCTTCAATAAAAATATAGTCGCTAGTCATAGCTATTTTACCCTTGGAAAACATTTCTAAAAAGCAAATTTCTTCTTTTTTAATAATATTCTTTTTTGATTGAATTTTATAATTGGCTCCACAAGCATAAATCTTAAAATAATTTTGAGACATTTTATGGAAGATATAAATATTAATCTCAGATAAAATCTAATCCATACTTGTAAAAATACCTTTACATAAATTTAAGGAAATTCAAGGAAGATTAGCTTTTTATGGTGAAAATTTTAAGTTTCGGAGTTCTTTGCAAATAACCATGCAGATAACTCGCTTATGAAATTTTAGTACATAATGTGCAAGTTCTTAGTAACTAAATTTTTAAAACTGCCTTGTTATTGTATGTGCCTCTGCTCGCCCATTTCGTTGTTGGAGCTATTAAACGATTCCGTTATTCCTTGTTATTTTATTTATGAAAACTTCATTTCACAATTACAATAAGTCAACCCTGAAAAATAAAACCAGTTCAACATTTCTCTTACGAATTTTTTTAAAGCTTTTTTATTAGAAAAATGTTACTTAGATTATTGAAAAAACGAAATGTTATTAACTTACACCATTTATTTGACAAATGATTGTTTCGTTTTCACTTTTCTTCGTGGTTTCATTTGAACATTTCTTATTCGTTCTTGCTTCACTGCTGAGTATGCATGTATCGACAATTTTAGAGGGTTGTTGCTGCTTATGATACGAGCAACGTTACAGTCGCTCAAACTGATATGAAATTCTAGTTAATGAACTAAAATGTTTACTGACCAGTTTGGCAGTTGACTGCAGAGCCCCTACTAGACAGGTACCAGTTAAAAAGTAACAGGCCAACCTAATATAACCACACAGCGTTTTTTACCGCATGAAAATAAAAGACTTTTCGGCTCTAACCCAAATAAGTTTGCGTGCGTAAGTAGCTCCCATATACAAGGTGGCGCAAAAGTAAGCTTCCGATGTTCAGCATATCGGTTGTGGCACGTGCAGTGTGTGCTGTTGCACCGTCTTGTTGGAACCACATGTTTTCCAATCCCAATTCATCAAGTTGCGGCAAAAAGAACTCGTTGATCATTGCTCTGTAGCGCTCACCATTCACAGTAACCGTTTGGCCCCGACCGATTATTGGTCAAATAAATAGTCAGCAATATTCCTCGTTCTGGAGCAGTGTAGCGTAACATTGTTTATTAACGTGTATTTCGCATGTGTTTACTACACAAATGTCAAAACAGAACTGACTTTAGGGGCCAATCGCAAAATTTATAGCATTTTCTGATAGGAGGATTACTTTTGCGCAGTAACCGTTTTTCACCGACCGATTATTGGTCAAATAAATAGTCAGCAATATTCCGCGTTCTGGAGCAGTGTAGCGTAACATTGTTTATTAACGTGTATTTCGCATGTGTTTACTACACAAATGTCAAAACAGAACTGACTTTAGGGGCCAATCGCAAAATTGATAGCATTTTCTGATAGGAGGATTACTTTTGCGCCACCTTGTACACAACCGACGTGCCAACTGAGCGTAAATGTCAAATCGATATGTCACGCAAAACAAAAATTTAAAATTGAGTTAGGTTTTTACGCTATGCGGTTAGTTTAGGTTGCTCTCATACGATTTGTATGTGCATGAGACATTTTTGACAGAAAATTGCCGGAGTGCATTTATATTAGGTTGGGGTGTAAGTCATATAACCTCTCGGTCTGACTTTTGTTTGCGTTATTTTTGCTCGTTTTCCTCAATTAGTTTCTGTGCAGCGTGCCAAATCTAACCATGTGTTTGTTGTCCGTGTGCGCACGTGCAGTATATGGCATCCCTTTCTAGCGCATGTAAAACCACATATATTTATTTATTTATTTATTTATTATAGCTCATATAAAGCCTAGCTTATACCTATTAATATTTGTGGTAACTTAACCTAGGCTTAATACTAAGTTACATCTAAAAACTACATCTAAAAACTACGTACAATGTAGTGATAAAGTGTGACAGACCTCCAAGTCATATCCCCACAATGTTGGTGCTGGTTGTCTATGGAATACAGGCCAGTGGCGCATATAAAGCGGGAAGGCTGTATCTGAAAGTCGGTGCACTGATTCAATCGAGTGACGCGACAGGATGAGCTTCCGCTACTTTTGGTATGCGTATGAGCGCTTGGAGCTACTGGCGCTGTACCACAAAATATTAGGCACGCAAGCACTGTATGAAGGTATGGAAACCTGACAATCCATCACTAGGTTGGTAGTGTCCTGCAATAAGTATACAATTTTTGCTTGAATCTATTTACATTACAAGATTTAACATCATTTGGTAGCTCATTGTAACACTTTAATCCTTTGTAGTACAAATTACATTTGTCTGCTTCAGTTTTATAAGGAGGTAGATTGAAATTATTTTAGCTTCTAGTGTTTACAGAATGTATCTATTTCACATATTTTATGTTACTCTTCAAATAATCAGGCAGATTGCCTTCTGTTATGTTTGTAATAAACTTCATAGTGTAGTAGAAAGGCTGATTTTTAACACTCAGCCAATTTAGAGCAGATAACATGTCTCTGATAGGTGTGTCATAGCGTTTGTTAAGAATGAATCTCATAGCTCGATTTTGTTGCTTTTGTAGCTTGTAAATTTGACTACCTCGCATTATGAAAAATATGGTTGGACAATAGATAAAATGGGGTTCAATTATTAATATGTACACCATTGCTTTGTACCTCTTACTTAAGTATCTACAAGTTCTTTGTGTCAAATATAATTTTTTGGCTATTTTTCCTACCGTATAGTCAATGTGCTCATTGAAGATCAGTTTATTGTCGATTTTTACTCCTAAATACTTGAAGTTGGTAAGGTAACTCATGGTAGATTAGGTAACTCATTGTTCTTAAAGTTCCTTCCTATCTGCACTCATCTCTCTCATTATCCATAATGGAAAGTTTTGTTAGCGCCAACAGTCAGGTATAATGCAAACGCACGCTAGCGCTAATGGTAATGAGTGCGGAAAACATGCTTCAGGCCTAATGGCTATGAATGACGCAAACTTCATATGAAAAGACAACTGTTTTTATTATTAGATTTGGTTTTTAATGTTTCTCGTTAACAATATATATATACACCAGGAATTGCATTGTTTAATAACAATAATTAGCACTATATACTTGCCTTATCTGGCCGTAATAGTAGCAATTTCGCTCATAATATCAATGAAGAAGATACACAAAGAAAAAGGAGAAATTGGCAGAAGGCTTTGTGTGTGTTAGTAATGCACCCTTTTATAAAGATTATACCTCATAGAAGATATTTCACCAAACATATTACTTTTCGGATAATTTTAAACAATGCATACCAAAAACCAAATATTTAAGCAAAAATATGCACCGTTCGTTTAACCATGTTATCAATTTTCGAATGAAAAATTTATACTTTTTCATATTCCTTCCATTTTTTCAAGATTGAGTCAAGTCAATAGTTTCAAGACCAAGTCAAGTCAATAGCTTTTAATAAAATAAAACATTTTTTTCTGTTATATTGCCATTCATTGGGGAAAATTTTATCATTGTTAAGTAAATAAAATTTTTTTTAATACATAGGAAGATTGGTAATTCTTTTAATAATAATTATCATCTACCGGATCCTCTTCTTCCTGAATATTCCAACAAATGTCTCCTAAAAGGGCATCAAGCTTTTTCCCACTATACCAATGCTCAAGTCTATCTGTGACTTGATGAAAGTGCTCACCGTACTTATCCGACTCAGCTGAAAATTGAACTTTTTGAGTTGGTTATATGCAAAAGAGCTGCTTTCAAGCTGCTTTTGGATGAGTGAATCTTTCAGTTAATATTGTGTAGTAAGCTAATGAATTATCGTCAATAGCTTTGAAAAATTGTGAGAAACGACGGTGACATTTAATTGGCGAATAAATACGTGCATCAGGTCTAAAATATTCAATTTACTCAAATCCTTTGTAACTTAAAGTAACTTGTCTCTACGATAACTTAAGGCGTCGCACCATAATATTCAAACGGTCTTGCTTAAGTTCCAAGTGCTTGCATGCTGCAGTTTCATGGGATGGTTAAAATATTGATATATCCTATTCTTCAGCAGTTGTATATGAACGTGATGTATAGTGTTCGGCTAGTTTAGTCTCTGTGGATATGGTACAGCATCTAAATGCTCAAGACTAAGTCAAGTCAATAGCTTTTAATAAAATAAATCATTTTTTTCCGTTATATTGCTATTTATTGGGGAAAATTTGATCATTGTTAAATAAATAAATTTTTTTTTAATACAAAGGTATTTTGGTAATTTTTTTAATTTTAATTCTCATCTTCCGGATCCTCTTCTTCCTGAATATTTCAAGAAATGTCTCCTAAAAGGGCATCAAGCTTTTTCCCACTACACCAATGCTCAAGTCTATCTGTGACTTGATGAAAGCGCTCACCGTGTTCATCTAAATATATGTCCAGTAAGCAAATGAATTATCGTCAATAGCTTTGAAAATTTTTGAGGAAGGACGGTGACATTTAATTGGCGAATAAATACGTGCATCAGGTCTAAAATATTCAATTTACTCAAATCCTTTGTAACTTAAAGTAACTTGTCTCTACGATAACTTAAGGCGTCGCACCATAATATTCAAACGGTCTTGCTTAAGTTCCAAGTGCTTGCATGCTGCAGTTTCATGGCATGGTTAAAATATTAATGTATCCGATTCTTTAGCAGTTGTATATGAACGTGATGTATAGTCTTCGGTTAGGTTTGGTCTCTGTGGATATGGTACAGCATCTGAATGCTCGAACGGCAATTGAAAACAAGTTGTTGCTGTGTATACAGCAGTTTTCATTTTTAATCTATACATCCCGACAACATAATTTTTACATGCATAAAAGTCGTCTCGACTATGTTCTTTTGGATTTATCCAAACCACCACCAGCTCGACTTAACTTAGTTAAGTCGAGTTTTTCACTTTTTCAGTTTCACCATCTTACTTTAACTAAGTCACAACTTATTTAGCCTTGCCAGCTGACTTATTCTCGACTAAGTCAGTGTTGTTGTCGTTCAAAACCTAAATGTCAGTAATGCTCCTAATTTTTTTTGTACAATGTCCCAGCCGAAAAATTCGTCAAGCATGACTTTAACGGCGTATGCGTAGATGCATGTGAACGCTTGTTTTCTAGCAAGCGACCATTGCGAAACTATCGTTTTCAATTAAGCGCTAAATTTAGTACCTTCCAACTAAAGATGGGTGTAAGATCAATACATTCCTTCGTTTATGGCCATACATGCCCATTTCGCACTGGGGTATTGGGATGCGCAGAGTTGTATGATATGAAAAAATACTACTATGCATCAAACAGCTGATCGGGTTGTTGTGTTCAAAATTAGCCCGATTCTGTAACTTTTACCCACTCGCCCAGTGTTAAACTTATCGCCAAATTTCGGCGTTTGTTCTTAAAGGCCGGTGTGCAGATCACAAGAAATTGCTCAAAATTTAGCAATTTTTCTTGCGTGAAAAATAGTAGTATGGACTTAATAAAAATCCATGGTCAATAGTGAAGCAGCAAGAAGAAGGGCACATAAGCAAATAAACGAATTAAACGTTTTTTGCCAATAACTTTTCACAGAAACAAAACTTTTGATACCGAGTTCAAAGCGCGTCTTTTGATACCTCTCCCGACATTTTTGGACGTGTTTTACCAGTTGGCGTATTACCAAATTACTGTTTTCTTCAAGAAATAAATGCCGCTTGATATTTTTCTGGCGGAAACCTGTGTTGCCGTACTCAAATTTCACGATAAAATAATAGTAAAATTACGTTGAGAACTGCGTACTGCCTCAAGAAAAGGTAACCCAAGAAATTTTCTTAAGCATTTCTTGAGCGTTTTTTTATATGGAGTTTTTACTTTTCTTGTGATCTGCATACCGGCCTTAACGAAAGTGAGATTCTGTAACTCTCCTTTAACGCCGCTAAACAGCCGGCTCTTGATAGTGATAAAACATGGCAATACTTATATTCAGAGTGTCAAAAACTGGAAAAACACAAAGAGGAATAAGAAAAAAACATTAAAATTATTTGGCGGCAACAAGTTGAGTGCACAAATTTTATCAAAAGGGAAGTATTTGCATAATTTTATTGAAACTACAGATTTTCTGCATATAATTTTGTAAATTTTCAGAATGGCGACTACCAGTGCAGCAGCAAAGAGACAGCGGGCTTCAGTGGACCAGCTGAATGCAATGGTCGACCTGTTGGCGGAAATGCACGGGAAGGTGGTGTTGCATAAAACCTCAGCGTACATAAAATCTGCAAACGACAGCCATGTAATTAATATGAGCATATACGCATATTGAATTCAATATTTAGTCTTACCTGCTTTTTAGGTGATATGCATGTTATTCTAGTCCACGATTCCTGAGATGGTATCGGGGCCCACGCGACATAATTTCCGGAACTGGGAGGACGGCAGGTCATCCACTCCTCTTAGCATACGTCTATTCATAATCTACACTTCTCTTGTCGCCGTATTTTGCACTAAATTACATGCAAAAAACTCAAAAATCATTTTTTCACTTTTTCCACACGCTAAAACACTTGCAAATACAAGGTGGCGCAAAAGTAATCCTCCTATCAGAAAATGCTATAAATTTTGCGATTGGCCCCTAAAGTCAGTTCTGTTTTGACATTTGTGTAGTAAACACATGCGAAATACACGTTAATAAACAATGTTACACTACACTGCTCCAGAACGCGGAATATTGCTGACTATTTATTTGACCAATAATCGGTCGGTGAAAAACGGTTACTGCGCAAAAGTAATCCTCCTATCAGAAAATGCTATAAATATTGCGATTCGCCCCTAAAGTCAGTTCTGTTTTGACATTTGTGTAGTAAACACATGCGAAATACACGTTAATAAACAATGTTACACTACACTGCTCCAGAACGCGGAATATTGCTGACTATTTATTTGACCAATAATCGGTCGGGGCCAAACGGTTACTGTGAATGATGAGCGCTACAGAGCAATGATCAACGAGTTCTTTTTGCCGCAACTTGATGAATTGGGATTGGAAAACATGTGGTTCCAACAAGACGGTGCAACAGCACACACTGCACGTGCCACAAGCGATATGCTGAACATCGAAAGCTTACTTTTGCGCCACCTTGTATACTAACGCTATTGTTAACACCTCGAAAATAATTCGCGACAGCTAACCACACAAAAAGTGTTAGCTAACACTTTTCGTGGGGTTAAAAGTTAGTGAATAGGGAAAAGCGTTAAAAATGGTGTTAAGCGAAGTTAACGCTAACACCTGGCGTTAAAATAGTTACAGAATCGACCTACAGTTGGTGAAACCCAAAATTAAGTTAGTCTCGAATCTGTGCTAACTTAAGTCACGACTTAGTTTTAGTCTGAGTCGCGTTGATGAAACCGGCCCTCAGTCCTACCATCACTCCACCTTCTTAAATTAGTTGCGGATCTTGTACAGGTAATAGACGGTGCCCATTCCGTATTAACGGGTCAATTCTGGCGTAACCGGTAATTTTTTACCTGGAAGATTATCTAACTGCAAATCGTAACCTTTGGCAATGCAGTTCATGTAACCACGATTCTAGCGTACATGGCAACGCTGTCAAAAATAGAGAATAAAATTTGTCTGTCCACAAAAGTATTGACAAAACACGTGCAATTTTTCGCGGTTACGCGACAATATCACCTATTTTGGTGGTTACGTGATTGAGCTGCAACTTACGTCGGCAGAATACCAAAAGAGTGTAAAAGTTTCCAAATTCTTTATTTGCGAATGTTGTTACCACACTAGAATTAGGGCGTAAGAAGCGTATTCATACCGAAATATTACAGATACAGTTCTTCCTTAATTTTGCGTTTATTAGTCATGATTACATGTCTTCCACAAAATATCAATAGGGATTGAATTTCGAATAGGACAATGGTTCATCATTGCCACTCTCACACCTATTGGAATACCTATTTGAACTTTCAATAATTTTCACTACTTTTCACCAGTCATTTTATGATTTTTATTGATAAACACAAAGTTACTCGAAGGATGACGACGACAAAATGCTTCGATATTGAAAGCGTTGAAATGTTTTATACTATTTCAGCACAACATTTGATGGCATGGATAAGAAGCGTTTCCTGTTAGAATTTGTTAAGAAAAACATATATATTTGGGTTATGTACCACATAATACATATATCTCTACGGAAACTCTTTTCTATTTTTGGGTAATTTTATTTGGAAAATATTTAACATATAGGTAAATAGAAACAAGTAATGAATTCTAAGTTCGGGTGGAACCGAACATTATAGTAGTGATCTATTATGGCATTCCAATTTACGCAGGTCTATTTTTAATAATTTTTAGGTTGTATTATAAAGCCAGCTGGTTGTTTTCAATAAAAGCACTTCTGCTATGAGTTCTGGGTGGTAAATTAGTTTATTTTATATAAATAGCTTTCTTACAAACTATTGCTAACGTACTTGAAAACATAGAAATATATAAACAAACAAGTAAGGAAGTCTAAGTTCGGGTGGATCCGAACATTACATACCTAGTAGTGATCTATTATCGCATACTTATTTACGCAGGTCTATTTTAATACGTTTCAGCTCGTATTATAAAGCCAGCTGAGAGATTTTTGCGCCGAGCTTCCTTTCTAATTTGAATTTTTCCCTACAAAAGAGATGAATTTTTGCTGAGAAGCCTTCCATGGTAGAAAGACACTCGGAGAGTTTGCCAAACCACTGCCGAGGGGCGACCCCGTTTTGTAAAACTTTTTCCACTTTTGATGTTACCTGTCCCAGGATGGCCGCCATTAATTTATTTGTATATAAATAGCTTCCCTACAACAACTGCTAACCAAATGTTTGCAAAATACCAATATATGCATATTTTATGTTTGAAAAATTTGCGTTCAAATAGACAGACGGAGCGACAGACAGGAGGACGGAGAGACTCAGCTCATCGTCCTTATTATTTGAAGGGCCCTTTTTTCTTCTTCTCATACTTACAAATATTTCATGTTCATTAAAGGCACGAAAATCAAAAATTTATATTTTACTTGTGCGTTATCCGCTTTGCTTAATTTTTGGCAAGAGTATACTACATGCTATTAAGAAGCCGATGACTAGTTTTGATTGAAATATCTTGTTAAAATTAGAAGCAATCGCCTTTGAAAATACCCGAAATTTTATGCTGAAAAGTGGGCGGCGCCACGCCTACTTCCCCAACATTCACAACATTTACAACATTTTTTTGCGGTTGAGTTTTTCTTAAAAAGCTAATTATGCATGCAAGATCTTATTGTTATAGGTTGCATCACCCTTCCGGGTAGGGGAGAGGAATGAAAGAATATACCCGGGGTAAGGCATGCCAGTCGTAAAAGGCGACAAAAATCCCGGTCAGCCGGACCGAGAGCTTGGCAGGGCTCTACCGGTTAGTGAGTAGTCTGGCTAACACTTCCTGAATGTGGCTTGTTTTACACATACTGCGTAAGGGGGGTGCAGGCTACTTGCGAGTCCAACCAGGGGACTTCTCTGGTACCACGGGGAACAGGAGCCCTAGGGTGGTCACAGCGCACAGGTGTTTTGCTCCGGCATTCGCGTGTGTTGTGGCCGCCTTACCTGTTCGCAGGGAACGGCCCTTCGGGGAGTTTCGTGGTGGCTGTGGTTCAACCCAAATGCGGGGAGAGCCTACACTTCCTGGGCTACGACCGTTTAACGACTCTCTTTCAATTGGTGAAAATGCTTGATGTATTCGTTGAATGCAGAGTGTATTATTGGTGGTGTGTATGCCCAAATTGGTGGACATTATGTGGTTAGGCATAATGTCAAAATTGAAGTAAAGTTTGGAGGAAAGAGAGTCGGATGACGGCCGTGGCCTCATGAAGTGGCCTCGATCTTGTACCGACCCTTTATGAAGAGAATGCTTGATGTATTCTTGAATACATCAAGTGAATAATTGTGGTAACCGAAGAATCTTGATTCGGAGGTACTAGCAGAACTGGCAAAGTTGTAAACATAGAAGAAAGATTATCAAAAGCGTTAATTAGATGATAATCAGTAGAGATAATATAGTGAGAGTTCATTCTGGGCCAGACTTTGTTTGATCCATGATAAGAACAATTGACGAAAAATATACAGGGGGTCGGTGCTTGGTCGTTGCGGCTCGAAGTGGAGTTGCTTTCAACCGGGTGCCGGACCCATAGCACGGCAGAGGTTTAGATAGCCCTCGAACCATACCACGTACATTAATTGGTACCAAAAACTTGTTTTTCGGCGCTGATCAAACGTCCCATTTGATCCTAGTGTTAAGAGCACCGTGGAGTTAAGCCGTCGCCGGCAGGTATCCACGATAATCAAAACACCCACTGTTATAGCTTGCATGGTTATAAAAATATCGCATTTTACATTTACAAACAAATTTTACAGTTGAACGATTTCCCCCATTTTTACAACAAATATTTACCTTTATATGTACAACATTTTCGCCAAATATAGTTTCGGTGATTGTTGTTGGAGCAAAGCTCGAATTTTTATGTTTTGTTTGTTAATTGATATTAGAGGAAAAAATTACAACGTTATGCACAGCGATGGTATGGGATGACATGTTTCGAAGTGCCCAACTTCTCATCAAATGGCACATTAGAGGAAAAATGCATCGTGACGCTACAGGGCATCATAGCTTAGTTGTTAGAGTAATCTAAACAAATGTAGTTTCGATGAATCAATTTTTGCCGGAGTTATGGCATAAAAAGTTTTGCGGAATAATCCACTATAAAAGGGGCGGGGCCAAACCAATTTTAAAAAGTTTATATTTTTCGTCTTTTTTCATTCACGGACACTTTGAAAGTGAAATATAAGTGATATAAAGCATCTGTAAGCAAAGTTTTTGCCTATTAAATATATCTATGATCCTTTTCAAAATCTATCGTATAAAAGTGGTGGTGGACCTTAACCGACTTCGCCCATTTTTTCCCCGAACATACCTTGTATTAATATAAATGTGTGTGGTAAATTTCGTTTCGATATCTTGAACGGTTTTTGATTTATGAATAATAATATTTCTATTGACTTATTCAAAAGTGGGTGGTGCCACACCAATTTTCAAAAATTTCTTGCAAAATTTATTTTCTGCCTTAACATTAATGTACACACCAAATTTCCTTCATTATCGTGCCAACGGATATGAACATGGCTTAATCTATTTCTTTTTTCTTTTCAATCTCGATCCGTTTATGCCGTTACATACCACCGTTACGCGACTAAAGTTAATATACCTTGTGTGCGTAGCACTACTAGGTATAAACACATTCGACGGTAGAATGCTAAACGAACCAAAAAACACCAACTCTGACGAAATATTTGAACCTTAACAAGTTTACAATAAACAAAGCAATCACGCAGGCACAACAAGCGAACAAGTAACAATAAACCAAAGAATCTAACAAATATACAAAATAAACCACAACACTAGGATAACTGACTTTTACCTACCACAAGAGTTAACGAATTATAAAAGAATACCGCTTTCTGACTTTTAGCTACTACACAAATTAACAAACTATTTTAAAAAACTACCGCCTTTGCGTACACGAAAACAACCTTAATGCAGGTACCCAACGACAGATACATTCACAACGCCCAGGTACACACGAGCGCGCATACACATATCTTGATAATACCTGCGCTGGCATCTAAAAACTATAAATACGCGACAATGAACAGTAGATTGGGCCGATGTATTAACCGATATCGCGCCATCGATTTTTCGATAGGTTTTGGGCTCAAGAAAAAAAAGTTCCACTACGCATTTCCAAACAAATTATTTTCGAGCCAGCAAAATTTAATTTTTTTTTACTTTTTTCGACTTTGATTTTTAAGGTTTTTTTCATGACCAAATAAAAAAAATTTTCGTTTGATTTCAAAATTTTCATGTATACCCTGTCCGACCCAAAAATGTCCGCGCGATAACAGTTTTTCGAAAAGGGGAGTGTTTTGTCCTGTCCCACTTAAAATTATGCGCTAAAAACGTGATAACAGTTTTTTGAAAAAAAAAAATTTTATTTGTTTTGGTCGCAAAATCGAGTTTTCGGTCGGACAGGGTATACATGAAAATTTTAATATCAAATGAAAATTTTTTAGTAGGTCATGAAAAAACCCGTAAAAATCAAAGTCGAAAAAGTCAAAAAAAATTAAATTTCGCAGGCTCGAAATCGAAAAATCGATGGCGCGATATCGGTTAACTTTCGTCCATACAAATCGACCCACCCTAATGAACATAGACACATCAGAACGAAAAATGGCACATCGCCGAAACCAAATTTAGCAGGGGATGACAGAAAATCGTTCCAATATACATCATGGCTAACCAAACTTACCCGAATATTTTGCTTGCGTGTTGTCCGATTTGCCTATTGAGAAGCAGCTAACAAATTTTCATTGCATTATCTAGCAGAAATTTGGTTAAGCTTTATGGAGAGCGAGTAGTTTTTTAAGTTATTTTATTTGCATATTTTATTATTTATATTATATTATTGGATTAGAGTAGAAAAGGGGGAGTGCGGATCACCTGTTACATCTTGTATGTATTAATTGGGGCCGAGCACTATTGGCTCTGACGCATTGCGCGGGATTGGTTTCCTCATTTTCGCTGTGAAAATCCCCCTTTGGGATTACAAAACATAAACTATATCTTCGAAATAATTCATAGGCTGGATGCGAATTACAAGAGATTGCAGCGCAAATGAAATAAACGAAAGAAATAATTATAGCTTATGTCGCTTAAACATTCTCGTCCCCCTAGACGGCTTAGTCGTCTTGTGATATTGAGATTGTCATCAAATAAGTAATGGTCCTTCTTCGCCATTGAAGAAACCAACACGTTGCATTGTTGGCACCCGTAAAAAACAAATTCTTCCCACCAAATGATTTAATAGCGCGGTAACCCAAATCCCTTTATTCGAAATTCCACACATACGAGGTGTGTTCAAAAAGTATCGCGAATTTTGTGTTTTTTCAAAAATTATTTATTTATTCATGAATATCTATTTTGTCCCCTTCAAAGTAATCCCCATGAGATATTATACACTTGTGCCAACGGTTTTTCCAATCTTCGAAGCACTTCAAAAAATCATTTTTTTGTATCTTGTTCGATGCCGTCTTTATCTCGTCAAGAGAAGCGTAACGTCGCCCTTTCATGGGCCTCTTCAGTTTAGGGAACAAGAAAAAGTCACAGGGGGCCAGATCTGGGGAATACGGTGGCTGCGGCATCATTAGTGTGTTGTTTTTGGCCAAAAAGTCGCGCACAAGCAACGATGCGTGAGCAGGGACGTTATCGTGGTGCAAAAACCAATTTTTGTTCTTCCACAAATCCGGGCGTTTCTGGCGGATTGCTTCGCGCAAATTGCGCATAACTTGCAGGTAATATTCCGTATTGACCGTTCTTCCCTGTGGCAAGAAGTCATGATGCACCACGCCCCTGCAATCGAGGAAAACTGTCAGCAAAACTTTCACATTCGACCGAACTTGGCGCGCTTTTTTCGGTCTTGGTTCGTGCGGCAGCTTCCATTGAGATGATTGAGCTTTGGTTTCCACGTCATAACCATAAACCCACGATTCGTCACCAGTTATGACCCTCTGGAGCAAATTTGGGTCGTCGCGGACAGAGTTTAACATCTCATTAGCAATGTTCATGCGATGCTGTTTTTGGTCACAATTGAGCAATTTTGGTTAAAAAATCGGTAAAAATCGAAGACGATCCAAAACACGTGCAAGCAAAGCAGCTGTAAACAATTAACTGAACATTCAAAATGGCCGAGCTTGTCGGCATAAGTGAGAGACATGAGTACCAACATAACGCCACAAAAAATTCGAAATTCGAATATACGTAACCAGCGAAAATTCAAAATTCGCGATACTTTTTGAACACACCTCGTATACTATCAAATCAAGTTTTTCCTATACATAGCCACTACAGTGGGCCAGTCCACCAATCTCGCAACACAAAAATATAGTTATTTCTGGTTTTAAAGCAAGCAAACCACCGGAAAAAATAAGTGTAATCCCAGCTATATGGTTTATTGCTAGAAATTTTTCCGGTATTAGTGCGTCCACAAAATATCCGAAAGTTATATAAGTTAATGGCATACTTTGTTAAACCCATTTCCACACAATCAGCAAATTTTCATGCGATTCCGTCGGCAAAATACTCGCATATTTTGGGATCATATTGCCTTCTTAGCTAAGGAAACTAAACACCTTAGTTAAGCGAAACAAGCACAACTAACAAACCAAACATTTCAGGTGAGAGAAACACACTCAATCCCTATTCTACTGACCAGGTTTGGTCACGTAGGCCGGCTCAGGCGTAGGTTAGTTTGTAAGCGGTAGCTTAAAGATAAGTCAGAACTCACTCACGAGCTAAAGGCACATAGTACCGCCTTATAAAAGTTGGAAACAAATAAAGAATAAAAGTTAAACTTTCAACTCGGGTTTTATTTAGCGCCCGAGCAGGGACCGCGGGACAAAGTAACGCGGACAAGTGAAAAAAATATTGAATTAAAACATTACATTGGAACAGGCCCCTTAGTAGCGAGGAAAAATGTGTGAACCTCGCAAAAAGGACGGACAGTATAATCCAGCCTACTAATAGTGAACATAGCTTTAGTAGCAAAAAAGGAAAAAAAAATAAAGGAAAAAACTTTATAAACAGTTAGCAGTTAATAAAATATTATCAAATCATCTCTAACAGCTAAAACAAGTGACTTTAGTAATGAAGAAAGTATAAAAGGAAAAAAAAGTTTTATAAACAATTAACAGCTAGTTAACAAATCATCAAATCATCTTTACGTATAGCAAAAAAAAATATATATATAAAGAAAAAAAAGTTTATAAACAGTTAGCAGTTAATAGAATATCATCAAATTATCTCTACCAGTTAAAACAAGTGAGAGTAATGAAAAAAATATAAACGAAAAAAAAGTTATGAACAATTAACAGCTAGTAACAAATCATCAAATTATCTTTACTCTCACACAAACATTTAGTAAACAGAAGCTAACGTCCGAAAGTCAATACAGAAAAAGAAAGTGATGCAGATTCCGTAAGGATTACTGTAAGTTAAAGTTAGGAAGTAAGGTAAAAGTAGGAGAGAAATTATAATTATAAAAGTTGTAAACAGTAGAAGTAGAAAAAGAAATTATAGAATTAAAATTACTAAACTAAGTCAAGAAGAACAGATAGCAGCGACCTTTTCGAGGCTGAATTTACAAACATCCTCTTCCAATTCCTCAACCATGTTTACCCTTTACCAAAAAAGGGAATTGGCATCCCTAATAACAAACACGGTTTCTGCCCTATTAAACCCACAACCAGAGGAATAAGAGGAAGCTTCTTTAGATTTCAGTAATAACATAGAACAATCTGAGAGAGTGGCAGATGTAGTAAAATGCCTGAGGGAATTTTCAGGCAAAGATAGTGAGTCTAGTTCCTGGAGGAAGTCAGTAGACAGAATACTATTAATGTATGGAAGGAATAAGGATACCCCAACATATTTCGCAATATTACATACAATGAGGCGTAAGATCGTCGAGGGAGCAGACACAGCCCTCGAGTCTTATAGGCCCCTTTAAGCTAGGGTAAAATAAAGAAATGTCTGATGCTACACTACTCAGACAAAAGGACTGTGAGCACTGGCAAATTATTCTAAGCCCAGTAACCCCAATCCATCAAGAACATCATTAAACCACAAACTCTACCCTTTTACCCATCAAATTACAAATATCCACAACCAATCCCAAAGACCAATTGCTTACCAGCAGTATGGACAGAATCGCAACTTTGGCACGTTGCAACCCAACTTTCGTCCACCACTTCCACAACAAACCTTTACAAATTCCCCTCTACAAAACGCAACTACGTCACGTCACAAAATTACAGGCCACCTCTTCCACCTAAACCCCCAACACCTATGGAAGTTGATCTGTCTCTCCGAACGAGGCAAGTCAATTACCAGAATAGGCCTCAGTATCAACAAAATCAGACTTCTAATAGCAAACCACAAGGGTTCTCTAATGGATTGACAAACGCTAGTGACCATCCAGCCTATAAAAGAGCACCGTCTCAAAGCCTGAAAACCCCTAATAAAGTGCAACGTATTTATAATGCCGAGGCTATAGAGAGTGACCCAATAGACTTGAATAACGACATTGCAAAATATCCAGAAGAGAACTACGAACACTATTAATACTAATTTTTTAGACTAAACCCCTCCCAGCTGCCATATTTCCCTTACAGGATGAGAAATGGTAACGAGTTGAAATTTTTGCTGGATACAGGCTCGAACAAGAACTACATTAGCCCGAATTATATACGAAATCCTCTCCCAAATAAATCCTTCTTCGCTAACTCAGTTGGAGGCCCAGTAAAAATCGACCACCACGCAAACATTTATATCTTCGGCGAGGAATTGGGGAAAATTAAATTCCACATCCTGCCAAACCTGAAGACATTCGATGCCATAATAGGCAACGACACGCTGAAAAACCTAAATGCAGTGATCTTCACTAATGGCAATTGTTTCACTCTACTCAATAAATATAAATATCCCATCCACTAACTTCCAATAAATTTCCTTTTCACATACTATCCTACGGCCTAACCATTTAAATCCTGGGGACAACGAAAAGTTAAAACAACTCTTGGACTCATGTCCAACCTTATTTTCCGACCCAGACAAAAAATGAACCTTCGTCACTAACGTTAAAGCGGAAATTAGAGCAAGGAACGATAGGCCAATCTATTCAAAAACATATCCATACCCTTTGACTTTAAAAAAGGAAATAGACCAACAAATTGATTAATTTCTGAATGATGGTATCATTCGTCCATCAAAATCTCCCTACAATTCTCCAGTATGGATCGTTCCTAAGAAACAGGACGCCTCGCAAAAAAAAATATCGCATGGTAATTGATTATCGTAAATTAAACGAAGAAACCATACCAGATAAATATCCGGAATAGGATATTACCACTATTTTATCCAACTTAAGGAGAAATAAATACTTCTCCACTATCGATCTTAGAATTGGATTCCACTACATTGCTCTCAATCAGGCTGATATCGAAAAACTGCCGTCTCATTCGCAAATGGGAAGTTTGAGTTCACGCGGCTACCGCTCGGCCTAAGAAACCCACCAACTATTTTCCAACGCGCCTTAGATGATGTTCTTAGAGAACATATTGGTATCCGATGTTACGTCTTCATCGATGATATAATAATCTTTAGCAAAACCAAAGAAGAGCATTTCGATAATTTAAGCTATATCATAAATGCAAATTCATTAAAGAAGAAATTGAATTTCTAGGTATTATAGTTGGTCAAGAGGGTATTCGCACTACACCAAAAAAAGTAGAAGCAATAACTAACTTTCCCCTTCCCAAAAACGTCCATGATTTGCGATGCTTTTTCGGAATGACCGGCCATTATCGTAGATTTATCAAAGCTTAAGCACAAATCGCAAAACCACTCCCTGAAATACTTAGAGGAGAACTGGTAAGAATTTATAAAAATCAATCCAAGAAGGTCCATTTGAATCTAACAACCCAACAAGTGGAAGCAGTTAAACAACTAAAAAATTGCTTAACATCTCATAATGTTATAATTCATTACCCTGACTTTGAAAAAGCGTTCGAGCTTACCACTGACGCTTCCCATTATGCTTTAGGAGCCGTACTCTCCCAAGAGGGTAGGTCAATACGTTTCCTTTCAAGAACGCTGAGCAGAGCAGAGGAGACTTTTGCAACCCACAAAAAAGAGATGCTACCGATAATTTGGGCTCTGCAGTCACTCAGATGTTTTCTTTACGGATCAAAGATAGTTAAAATATTTTCCCACCACCAACCATTGTTTTTCGCTCTCAGTAACAAAAATACCAATGCCAAAATAAAGCGATGGAAAGCGCAACTAAAGGAGTATAACCACAAAATAGTATACAAACCCGTCAACGCAAAACATAGTTGCAGACTGCCTCTCGAGACCACCAATGGCAAACATAAATTTAATAACGGTTCATAGTAGCGATAGCTCCTTAGAAAGTTTAATACTAGAAACACCTATTAATGCCTTCAAAAACCAAATTTTTATCGACGAAGGTTCAGAATCCTCATATAAGTTCGAAGTAGTTTTCCCTATGTACCACAGACATATTATTACCGAAAGAACCTTTTCGGAGGATTCACTAAAGTCAATTTTAAAAAAACATCTCAATCCTTCGGTGACAAATGGCATCAAAACAACGGAGCCTGCTATGCTAAAAATTCAAGCGGTTTTTCCCCTACACTTTGCTAATTATAAGATACGGTTCACACAGCTGATTGTGGAGGATAACAAAACCGGAATATCAAAACCGAATAATAGTAGAAAAACACAACCGTGCCAATAGGAATGAGAAAGAAAATAGATTACAAATATTAGGAAAAAACTATTTTCCTGCCATGGCAAAAAAAATTAAAAAAATCACAAAACTATGCAAAATTTGTAAAGAAAACAAATACGAGCGGCACCAAAACAATCCAAAACTAGGCGCTACACCCCTACCTGAATATGCTGGGCATACCATTCACATAGACAACAGACAAGCACAAAGTGCTCGTCTCTATTGACAAGTTTTCCAAATTAGCAGTAGTAAAGAAAATAGATGAAAAAAGTATCGAAAGTATAAGGAGGCCTTTAAGGGACATAATATTCTACATTGGAGTACCAAAAGCGATAGTTTTTGATAACGAAAAAACATTTAATTCACAAAATAAAATTCATGTTGGAAAATGATTTTAATATAAAGTTTTACTGCACCACCATATAAAAGCGAAGTAAATGGTCAAATAGAAAAATTTCACTCAACTTAGGCAGAGATCATGAGATACTTAAGACACGAGCACCCTGACAAAAGTTTTGAGGAACTTATGGAGTGGTCCGTAAATGAATGCAATCATTCTATTCACTCGGTTACATAAAAAAACCAGTTGATATATTTTTTGGTAAACCTTCCTCATTCAATCGTGACGAACGTGAGGAAACTAGGAAACAAATTCTTGGAAAACTTAAAATAAAACAGGAACAGGATCTTCAGTATCATAACAAAAATAGACAGGAAGCAGCTGACTATAGTCCAGAGCAGAAAATTTTCTTTAGACAAAACAAGAGATTAGGTGAGAAGCTTTCTCAAAGATACAAGGAAGAAATTGTCAGGGAAAATAGGCATTCTACAATAGTAGCACAATCGGGAAAATCGTTCACAAAGGACGCATACGAAACTAACTACCTAACACGCATTCTCTGTATTTCTAGACTATTCCTTTTCCTAACATTTCTTCTGTGCAATGGCTCAGTCGAGGTGCTCGACTACTCACAAGTAGAAGTCGTTACCATCGAGAATGGCACGAAAGGTGCAAACAGGTATCTACAGAATCCTCCATTACATCAACCTAACCGAATATTCCTGAATCTTAGAAGACATAAATAGCCATTTCATAAGAAATATTCCACCTTCCCAACCTCTACACCCATTCATTGCAGAGGACATAAAAATAACTAATATTACTATCAGACATATAGCACCCAAAAATAGAAGGAATAAATTTTGTAGGCTCTACCCTGAAAGGGCCGCAGGAAGCCCTGACCATGATGACCTCATGGCTATCAATAGCAAATTCGAAGAATTTGTTGAAAACAACAACCATCAGCTAATAACCCTAGTCTACAAATTCGAACTTTTTTTCTCCACCAGAGACGCGAATATGAAATTCGTCTGTAAAATCACCCCCTGATTCCGAAAATCGAGGTTATTTTTGATTATATTGTTCCGTTTTATATTTCTACTTATATTTTTCAAACTTTTCCGCTTGATTCATTCATGCAGTCTTGGCCGAATTGTCTGTTTCTTTATTTTATTACACCAAAAAACCAATACTTGCGACTTACTCGCCACCCACATTAGACTGGTTAACCGATATCACGCCTTCGATTTTTCGATAGGTTTGGGATCAGGAAAAAAAAGTTCCTCTACGCATACCCAAACAAATAATTTTCGAGCCTACGAAATTTCATTTTTTTTTTACTTTTTTCGACTTTGATTTTAATGTTTTTCTCATGCCCTACTAAAAAAATTTCATTTGATTTAAAAAATTTTCATGTATACCATGTCCGACCCAAAAATATCCTCTAAACCCGTTGGCAATAACAGTTTTTTGAAAGAAATAATATTTTTTTGGTTTTGGGGAGTGTTTTGGTCAAAAAATTTACCCTTTCGTCATTTTTTTAAGGGTTTTTTCAGCACACATGCAAAAATGTTTTCGATGAAAACGAAATTGTCTCATATTTCCTGTCCCACTTAAAATTATGCGCTTAAATGGTGGCGATAACAGTTTTTAAAAAAAAAATTTTTTTTCGGGTTTTGCAGTATTTTCCAAAAGAACATTTTTGTTATAAATGTACTCTAAGTCTGATCGAACAAATAAAAGAAAAATTTTTAAATCGGTCAAGCCGAATGGATGCGAATTACAAGAGATTGCACCGCAAATGAAATAAACGAAAGAAATAATTATAGCTTATGTCGCTTAAACATTCTCGTCCCCCTAGACGGCTTAGTCGTCTTGTGATATTGAGATTGTCATCAAATAAGTAATGGTCCTTCTTCGCCATTGAAGAAACCAATACGTTGCATTGTTGGCACCCGTAAAAAACAAATTCTTCCCACCAAATGATTTAATAGCGCGGTAACCCAAATCCCTTTATTCGAAATTCCACACATACGAGGTGTGTTCAAAAAGTATCGCGAATTTTGTGTTTTTTCAAAAATTATTTATTTATTCATGAATATCTATTTTGTCCCCTTCAAAGTAATCCCCATGAGATATTATACACTTGTGCCAACGGTTTTTCCAATCTTCGAAGCACTTCAAAAAATCATTTTTTTGTATCTTGTTCGATGCCGTCTTTATCTCGTCAAGAGAAGCGTAACGTCGCCCTTTCATGGGCCTCTTCAGTTTAGGGAACAAGAAAACGTCACAGGGGGCCAGATCTGGGGAATACGGTGGCTGCGGCATCATTAGTGTGTTGTTTTTGGCCAAAAAGTCGCGCACAAGCAACGATGCGTGAGCAGGGACGTTATCGTGGTGCAAAAACCAATTTTTGTTCTTCCACAAATCCGGGCGTTTCTGGCGGATTGCTTCGCGCAAATTGCGCATAACTTGCAGGTAATATTCCTTATTGACCGTTCTTCCCTGTGGCAAGAACTCATGATGCACCACGCCCCTGCAATCGAAGAAAACTGTCAGCAAAACTTTCACATTCGACCGAACTTGGCGCGCTTTTTTCGGTCTTGGTTCGTGCGGCAGCTTCCATTGAGATGATTGAGCTTTGGTTTCCACGTCATAACCATAAACCCACGATTCGTCACCAGTTATGACCCTCTGGAGCAAATTTGGGTCGTCGCGGACAGAGTTTAACATCTCATTAGCAATGTTCATGCGATGCTGTTTTTGGTCACAATTGAGCAATTTTGGTTAAAAAATAGGTAAAAATCGAAGACGATCCAAAACACGTGCAAGCAAAGCAGCTGTCAACAATTAACTGAACATTCAAAATGGCCGAGCTTGTCGGCATAAGTGAGAGACATGAGTACCAACATAACGCCACAAAAAATTCGAAATTCGAATATACGTAACCAGCGAAAATTCAAAATTCGCGATACTTTTTGAACACACCTCGTATACTATCAAATCAAGTTTTTCCTATACATAGCCACTACAGTGGGCCAGTCCACCAATCCCGCAACACAAAAATATAGTTATTTCTGGTTTTAAAGCAAGCAAACCACCGGAAAAAATAAGTGTAATCCCAGCTATATGGTTTATTGCTAGAAATTTTTCCGGTATTAGTGCGTCCACAAAATAGCCGAAAGTTATATAAGTTAATGACATACTTTGTTAAACCCATTTCCACACAATCAGCAAATTTTCATGCGATTCCGTCGGCAAAATACTCGCATATTTTGGGATCATATTGCCGTCTTAGCTAAGGAAACTAAACACCTTAGTTAAGCGAAACAAGCACAACTAACAAACCAAACATTTCAGGTGAGAGAAACACACTCAATCCCTATTCCCGGCTCAGGCGTAGGTTAGTTTGTAAGCGGTAGCTTAAAGATAAGTCAGAACCCACTCACGAGCTAAAGGCAAATAGTACCGCCTTATAAAAGTTGGAAACAAATAAAGAATAAAAGTTAAACTTTCAACTCGTGTTTTATTTAGCGCCCGAGCAGGGACCGCGGGACAAAGTAACTCGGGCAAGTGAAAAAAATATTGAATTAAAACATTACATTGGAACAGGCCCCTTAGTAGCGAGGAAAAATGTGTGAACCTCGCAAAAAGGACGGACAGTATAATCCAGCCTACTAATAGTGAACATAGCTTTAGTAGCAAAAAAGGAAAAAAAAATAAAGGAAAAAACTTTATAAACAGTTAGCAGTTAATAAAATATTATCAAATCATCTCTAACAGCTAAAACAAGTGACTTTAGTAATGAAAAAAGTATAAAAGGAAAAAAAAGTTTTATAAACAATTAACAGCTAGTTAACAAATCATCAAATCATCTTTACGTATAGCAAAAAAAAATATATATAAAGAAAAAAAAGTTTATAAACAGTTAGCAGTTAATAGAATATCATCAAATCATCTCTAACAGTTAAAACAAGTGAGAGTAATGAAAAAAATATAAACGAAAAAAAAGTTATGAACAATTAACAGCTAGTAACAAATCATCAAATTATCTTTACTCTCACACAAACATTTAGTAAACAGAAGCTAACGTCCGAAAGTCAATACAGAAAAAGAAAGTGATGCAGATTCCGTAAGGATTACTGTAAGTTAAAGTTAGGAAGTAAGGTAAAAGTAGGAGAGAAATTATAGAATTAAAATTACTAAACTAAGTCAAGAAGAACAGATAGCAGCGACCTTTTCGAGGCTGAATTTACAAACATCCTCTTCCAATTCCTCAACCATGTTTACCCTTTACCAAAAAAGGGAATTGGCATCCCTAATAACAAACACGGTTTCTGCCCTATTAAACCCACAACCAGAGGAATAAGAGGAAGCTTCTTTAGATTTCAGTAATAACATAGAACAATCTGAGAGAGTGGCAGATGTAGTAAAATGCCTGAGGGAATTTTCAGGCAAAGATAGTGAGTCTAGTTCCTGGAGGAAGTCAGTAGACAGAATACTATTAATGTATGGAAGGAATAAGGATACCCCAACATATTTCGCAATATTACATACAATGAGGCGTAAGATCGTCGAGGGAGCAGACACAGCCCTCGAGTCTTATAGGCCCCTTTAAGCTAGGGTAAAATAAAGAAATGTCTGATGCTACACTACTCAGACAAAAGGACTGTGAGCACTGGCAAATTATTCTAAGCCCAGTAACCCCAATCCATCAAGAACATCATTAAACCACAAACTCTACCCTTTTACCCATCAAATTACAAATATCCACAACCAATCCCAAAGACCAATTGCTTACCAGCAGTATGGACAGAATCGCAACTTTGGCACGTTGCAACCCAACTTTCGTCCACCACTTCCACAACAAACCTTTACAAATTCCCCTCTACAAAACGCAACTACGTCACGTCACAAAATTACAGGCCACCTCTTCCACCTAAACCCCCAACACCTATGGAAGTTGATCTGTCTCTCCGAACGAGGCAAGTCAATTACCAGAATAGGCCTCAGTATCAACAAAATCAGACTTCTAATAGCAAACCACAAGGGTTCTCTAATGGATTGACAAACGCTAGTGACCATCCAGCCTATAAAAGAGCACCGTCTCAAAGCCTGAAAACCCCTAATAAAGTGCAACGTATTTATAATGCCGAGGCTATAGAGAGTGACCCAATAGACTTGAATAACGACATTGCAAAATATCCAGAAGAGAACTACGAACACTATTAATACTAATTTTTTAGACTAAACCCCTCCCAGCTGCCATATTTCCCTTACAGGATGAGAAATGGTAACGAGTTGAAATTTTTGCTGGATACAGGCTCGAACAAGAACTACATTAGCCCGAATTATATACGAAATCCTCTCCCAAATAAATCCTTCTACGCTAACTCAGTTGGAGGCCCAGTAAAAATCGACCACCACGCAAACATTTATATCTTCGGCGAGGAATTGGGGAAAATTAAATTCCACATCCTGCCAAACCTGAAGACATTCGATGCCATAATAGGCAACGACACGCTGAAAAACCTAAATGCAGTGATCTTCACTAATGGCAATTGTTTCACTCTACTCAATAAATATAAATATCCCATCCACTAACTTCCAATAAATTTCCTTTTCACATACTATCCTACGGCCTAACCATTTAAATCCTGGGGACAACGAAAAGTTAAAACAACTCTTGGACTCATGTCCAACCTTATTTTCCGACCCAGACAAAAAATGAACCTTCGTCACTAACGTTAAAGCGGAAATTAGAGCAAGGAACGATAGGCCAATCTATTCAAAAACATATCCATACCCTTTGACTTTAAAAAAGGAAATAGACCAACAAATTGATTAATTTCTGAATGATGGCATCATTCGTCCATCAAAATCTCCCTACAATTCTCCAGTATGGATCGTTCCTAAGAAACAGGACGCCTCGCAAAAAAAAATATCGCATGGTAATTGATTATCGTAAATTAAACGAAGAAACCATACCAGATAAATATCCGGAATAGGATATTACCACTATTTTATCCAACTTAAGGAGAAATAAATACTTCTCCACTATCGATCTTAGAATTGGATTCCACTACATTGCTCTCAATCAGGCTGATATCGAAAAACTGCCGTCTCATTCGCAAATGGGAAGTTTGAGTTCACGCGGCTACCGCTCGGCCTAAGAAACCCACCAACTATTTTCCAACGCGCCTTAGATGATGTTCTTAGAGAACATATTGGTATCCGATGTTACGTCTTCATCGATGATATAATAATCTTTAGCAAAACCAAAGAAGAGCATTTCGATAATTTAAGCTATATCATAAATGCAAATTCATTAAAGAAGAAATTGAATTTCTAGGTATTATAGTTGGTCAAGAGGGTATTCGCACTACACCAAAAAAAGTAGAAGCAATAACTAACTTTCCCCTTCCCAAAAACGTCCATGATTTGCGATCCTTTTTCGGAATGACCGGCCATTATCGTAGATTTATCAAAGCTTAAGCACAAATGGCAAAACCACTCCCTGAAATACTTAGAGGAGAACTGGTAAGAATTTATAAAAATCAATCCAAGAAGGTCCATTTGAATCTAACAACCCAACAAGTGGAAGCAGTTAAACAACTAAAAAATTGCTTAACATCTCATAATGTTATAATTCATTACCCTGACTTTGAAAAAGCTTTCGAGCTTACCACTGACGCTTCCCATTATGCTTTAGGAGCCGTACTCTCCCAAGAGGGTAGGTCAATACGTTTCCTTTCAAGAACGCTGAGCAGAGCAGAGGAGACTTTTGCAACCCACAAAAAAGAGATGCTACCGATAATTTGGGCTCTGCAGTCACTCAGATGTTTTCTTTACGGATCAAAGATAGTTAAAATATTTTCCCACCACCAACCATTGTTTTTCGCTCTCAGTAACAAAAATACCAATGCCAAAATAAAGCGATGGAAAGCGCAACTAAAGGAGTATAACCACAAAATAGTATACAAACCCGTCAACGCAAACATAGTTGCAGACTACCTCTCGAGACCACCAATGGCAAACATAAATTTAATAACGGTTCATAGTAGCGATAGCTCCTTAGAAAGTTTAATACTAGAAACACCTATTAATGCCTTCAAAAACCAAATTTTTATCGACGAAGGTTCAGAATCCTCATATAAGTTCGAAGTAGTTTTCCCTATGTACCACAGACATATTATTACCGAAAGAACCTTTTCGGAGGATTCACTAAAGTCAATTTTAAAAAAACATCTCAATCCTTCGGTGACAAATGGCATCAAAACAACGGAGCCTACTATGCTAAAAATTCAAGCGGTTTTTCCCCTACACTTTGCTAATTATAAGATACGGTTCACACAGCTGATTGTGGAGGATAACAAAACCGGAATATCAAAACCGAATAATAGTAGAAAAACACAACCGTGCCAATAGGAATGAGAAAGAAAATAGATTACAAATATTAGGAAAAAACTATTTTCCTGCCATGGCAAAAAAAATTAAAAAAATCACAAAACTATGCAAAATTTGTAAAGAAAACAAATACGAGCGGCACCAAAACAATCCAAAACTAGGCGCTACACCCCTACCTGAATATGCTGGGCATACCATTCACATAGCCAACAGACAAGCACAAAGTGCTCGTCTCTATTGACAAGTTTTCCAAATTAGCAGTAGTAAAGGAAATAGATGAAAAAAGTATCGAAAGTATAAGGAGGCCTTTAAGGGACATAATATTCTACATTGGAGTACCAAAAGCGATAGTTTTTGATAACGAAAAAACATTTAATTCACAAAATAAAATTCATGTTGGAAAATGATTTTAATATAAAGTTTTACTGCACCACCATATAAAAGCGAAGTAAATGGTCAAATAGAAAAACTTCACTCAACTTAGGCAGAGATCATGAGATACTTAAGACACGAGCACCCTGACAAAAGTTTTGAGGAACTTATGGAGTGGTCCGTAAATGAATGCAATCATTCTATTCACTCGGTTACATAAAAAAACCAGTTGATATATTTTTTGGTAAACCTTCCTCATTCAATCGTGACGAACGTGAGGAAACTAGGAAACAAATTCTTGGAAAACTTAAAATAAAACAGGAACAGGATCTTCAGTATCATAACAAAAATAGACAGGAAGCAGCTGACTATAGTCCAGAGCAGAAAATTTTCTTTAGACAAAACAAGAGATTAGGTGAGAAGCTTTCTCAAAGATACAAGGAAGAAATTGTCAGGGAAAATAGGCATTCTACAATAGTAGCACAATCGGGAAAATCGTTCACAAAGGACGCATACGAAACTAACTACCTAACACGCATTCTCTGTATTTCTAGACTATTCCTTTTCCTAACATTTCTTCTGTGCAATGGCTCAGTCGAGGTGCTCGACTACTCACAAGTAGAAGTCGTTACCATCGAGAATGGCACGAAAGGTGCAAACAGGTATCTACAGAATCCTCCATTACATCAACCTAACCGAATATTCCTGAATCTTAGAAGACATAAATAGCCATTTCATAAGAAATATTCCACCTTCCCAACCTCTACACCCATTCATTGCAGAGGACATAAAAATAACTAATATTACTATCAGACACATAGCACCCAAAACTAGAAGGAATAAATTTTGTAGGCTCTACCCTGAAAGGGCCGCAGGAAGCCCTGACCATGATGACCTCATGGCTATCAATAGCAAATTCGAAGAATTTGTTGAAAACAACAACCATCAGCTAATAACCCTAGTCTACAAATTCGAACTTTTTTTCTCCACCAGAGACGCGAATATGAAATTCGTCTGTAAAATCACCCCCTGATTCCGAAAATCGAGGTTATTTTTGATTATATTGTTCCGTTTTATATTTCTACTTATATTTTTCAAACTTTTCCGCTTGATTTATTCATGCAGTCTTGGCCGAATTGTCTGTTTCTTTATTTTATTACACCAAAAAAACAATACTTGCGACTTACTCGCCACCCACATTAGACTGGGTCGATTTATTAACCGATATCACGCCTTCGATTTTTCGATAGGTTTGGGATCAGGAAAAAAAAGTTCCTCTACGCATACCCAAACAAATAATTTTCGAGCCTACGAAATTTCATTTTTTTTTTACTTTTTTCGACTTTGATTTTAATGTTTTTCTCATGCCCTACTAAAAAATTTTCATTTGATTTGAAAAATTTTCATGTATACCATGTCCGACCCAAAAATATCCTCTAAACCCGTTGGCAATAACAGTTTTTTGAAAGAAATAATATTTTTTTGGTTTTGGGGAGTGTTTTGGTCAAAAAATTTACCCTTTCGTCATTTTTTTAAGGGTTTTTTCAGCACACATGCAAAAATGTTTTCGATGAAAACGAATTTGTCTCATATTTCCTGTCCCACTTAAAATTATGCGCTTAAATGGTGGCGATAACAGTTTTTAAAAAAAAAATTTTTTTTCGGGTTTTGCAGTATTTTCCAAAAGAACATTTTTGTTATAAATGTACTCTAAGTCTGATCGAACAAATAAAAGAAAAATTTTTAAATCGGTCAAGCCGTTATGTAATATGTAAAATATTTTTTAATTAAGGTTTTAAAAAAAATGTATGGTGTACATGTCTTATACCATGTCAGACCAGATCGAAAACATTAAAAAAATATTATCAAAATCGGTCATTCCAATCCTGAGATATTCCGAGATATCTAAACATAAATTCATTTTTATATGTATAGATTAAAGGAAAAATTGAAAGCAACAAACATATGCATGCTATAGTTATAGTACTATTTCGAAAACAGCCACGATTGCTCGTCAGACTAATTCGTATAGTTTTTGCTATTTCAGAAAACGAATTAGTTTGACGAGAAATCGTGGCTGTTTTCGAAATATTACTATAACTATAGCATGCATATGTTTGTTGCTTTCAATTTTTCCTTTAATCTATATATATAAAAATGAATTTATGTTTAGATATCTTGGAATATCTCAGGATTGGATTGACCGATTTTGATAATATTTTTTTAATGTTTTCGATCTGGTCTGACATGGTATCAGACATGTAAGATTTTTGCCAAATTTTTTTAAAGCGGGCATAGCACCGCAAATTTCAAATTCGACTGTTAATAACTTCAGAACGGTGTAAGATAGAATTACGACACTTGATACGAGGTATCGTCAGACTAATTTGTATAGTTTTTGCTGTTTCAGAATACCTATAGAGGTTTTAAACTTTTTCTACTACCATGTGGGCAGTCTTATAAATAACAAGTAAGGAAGTCTAAGTTCGGGTAGAACCGAACATTATATACCTAGTAGTGATCTATTATGGCAGGTCTAATTTAATACTTTCAGTTAGTATTTGCGTTCAACTAGACAGACGGACAGACAGATAGACGTATCGAGAAACGGACATGGCTACAACGACTCAGCTCATCCTCCTAATCATTTTAGTATACTTTTTGATAGGACGATCCTTTTTTTTCTCATACGTATAAACATTTCATGTTCGTGAAAGTTATGAAAATCAAAAAAGATATACAAATTCGCTTTTGCAGTGGAGTATTAACTACTTGCCCGGATATTTTAGTTTTCATCCTGAATGTTTTGTTATGCATTAGTAAATATATATCTCGATTCGTTTATGCCGAATGAAGTAATATACCTTGTGTGTGTAACAAAAATAGATATAAAAAATGTGTGTCTTTTATAGGCGCCAAAGTACTCAACCGATCTCTATGAAATTTTCACAATATATATTTGGGTTCACTGGGTACAGCATAGAAAACATATAGTTTGGAAAAGTGGGCGGAGCCACGCCCCCCCGCTATATAAAGTTTCAATTCGTCACCCCTCCGAACTTATTTGATCTAAATTAATGATATTTGGATATATGAGGTGTGTTCAAAAAGTATCGCGAATTTTGTGTTTTTTCAAAAATTATTTATTCATTCATGAATACCTATTTTGTCCCCTTCAAAGTAATCCCTTTGAGATATTATACACTTGTGCCAACGGTTTTTCCAATCTTCGAAGCACTTCAAAAAATAATTTTTTTGTATCTTGTTCAGCTCCTCCTTCGATGCCGTCTTTATCTCGTCAAGAGAAGCGTAACGTCGTCCTTTCATAGGCCTCTTCAGTTTAGGGAACAAGAAAAAGTCACAGCGGGCCAGATCTGGGGAATACGGTGGCTGCGGCATCATTAGTGTGTTGTTTTTGGCCAAAAAGTCGCGCACAAGCAACGATGCGTGAGCAGGGGCGTTATCGTGGTGCAAAAGCCAATTTTTGTTCTTCTTTGCACATCTTCTCGGCCTTCTGAGAACATTTTGTACCACCGATAAACGTTGCTTCGGTCCAAGGTAGCTTCTCCGTATGCCACAGTCAACATTCGGAATGCATCCGCGCACTTAATTTCGTTTTTCACACAAAATTTGATACAGGTTCTTTGATCCATTTTTTTGAATAGGTAAAAATCGAAGACGATCCAAAACACGTACAAGCAAAGCAGCTGTCAACAATTAACTGAACATTCAAAATGGCCGAGCTTGTCGGCATAAGTGAGAGACATGAGTAGCAACATAACGCCACAAAAAATTCGAAATTCGAATATACGTAACCAGCGAAAATTCAAAATTCGCGATACGTTTTGAACACACCTCGTATGTGTCACTTAGTCAATATCTACATAATTTTGGAAAAGTGGGCGGTCCCACGCCCACATATTTTGTGTTTTGTTTTTGCTCTTGAACTTTCCAATAGGCTCAGGAGTTCGCTGGGCACGACACAGTCTGTATATAGCTTTTGGAGAAGCCCCCAGGTTACATAAAGCTGCAGTTCGGTATAGCTAGGAGTTTGTTTGATTCAAGTTTATGACATTTTATATATATATATATATATTTATTGAAATATCATATTTTTATTGAAATATCAAGATTGAATTATAAGCGATTGCCTTTAAAAATAGTAGAAATTGTATGCTGAAAAGTGGGCCGCGCCACGCCTACTTCTTCAAAATTGACAAAAGTTTGCAGTCTGATTGATATACTCGTAACTTGCTTGGTTTTAGAAATATCGCTTCTTAAATACAAAAGAATTTTCCAGAACTATGTTAAAAAACTGGGAGTGGACATTAACCGATTTCGCCCAGTTTTACAACAAACAGTTACCTTTATATATTGAACATTATCCCTAAATTTTGTTTCGACAAATAAATTTTTGGCGGAGTTATGGCATAAAAAGTTTTGCGAAATAATCCACTATAAATGGGGCGGGCCACTCCCATTTTCGAAAATTTTTATTTTTTCATTTCTTAGTTCACTTTAACAGTGAAATATAAATGATGTAAAGCTATTTTAAGCAAAGTTATTGCCTATTTAATATATCTACGATATTCTTCAAAATCTATCATATAAAAGTGGGCGTGGACCTTAACCGCTTTCGCCCATTATTCCTCGAACATTCTGAACGGAGTTTGATTTATGATTAATAACATTTCTAAATTTTACTTAATCAAAAGTGGGCGGTGCCACGCCCATTTTAAAAAATTTTTTGACAAATTTATTTTATGCCTCAATCTCAATGTATGCTTCAAATTTTATCCTTATAGGTGTATTATGTACTGAGTAATCACATAAGTCAATATCTATTGTTTATACCGTTACGTACTGCCGTTGTGTGCATAGCACTACTAGGTATAACAAAAAAACACAGCAAGAAAATATCAAGAAGATACACGCAATGGGAAAGGTGACGTGGGTGTATTATTAAAAAACGAGGAGTTGGTGAAATACACTACGGAGTTCGGCGTGGAAAACACCGGAACGGTAGATGAGCTAAGGAAGTGCCTGGCAAGCTTCATACAAGCGCAACGTACCGACTCAAGTCTGGGGGCTCGTTTTACAGAGCTAGCCCTCAAACAAGCAAGGCCATCCATCACGATTAGCCCAGCGACTCCGAGGAATAGTAGCGGACGGGCATTACCAGCTAGCAGCGGGGGGGCTTCGACCAACAGTACTACGGGGCACGAGAACCACGCCCACCATGGAGCAGCGCAAAGACAGAAACAAGTCGCGCAAGAACCATTATCACAGGCCAACATAGTGGACCGAGTGCGCAAGTGGGGCGTGAAGTACGACGGCGGGAAGGACCCGCTAGGATTTATTGAATGGGTGGAGGAGCTGGCCGACAGCTACGAAGTCAGCCGCAATTCCATCCCAAGCGCGCTACCGGAGTTGCTGAAGGACAAAGCCTTTGTGTGGTATCGCAACAAAAATCGGCAGTGGCAGGAGTGGAACCTCTTTAAGAAGGACTTCCTCAAATTCTTTCTGAGTTCGCGTTTCTTTGAGAGGTTAGATGATGAGATCAGACAGCGTGTACAACAACCAGGTGAGACGTTTAAAGACTTCGTGCTATCATTGCAGGGGCTCATGCGACACGCTGACTACAGTAGTGAACAGAAGCTCAACCGGTTTTATCGGAATTGCCGTCAAGAATACAAGCTTTACGTGAAGCGAAGAGAGTTTAAGGGAGTTGGTGAGTCTGGCTGAGGACTATGAGAATATAACGATGGAGAAAGAACCACTGAGAGCAGTAGCGAGACCGTTTGTGCTGCGACGACAAGAGGAGCGATGTCAGTACTTGCAAGCCGGCGAGAGGAACGAAGGACACCAAAGGCAAGAGACTGCAAGACACTGATCCACGTAACGCGTGGAGGCGATGCGGAGAGAGCCGACACTACGCCCACGGGTGCCACAATGAACGACCAAAATTCTGCTGGCAGTGCGGACAAAAGGGTATACTAACGCGTGACTGCTGTCGTAGATAGTTGGGAAACAGACTGAGAACCCATTGGTACCGAGGGGTGGCGTCTCAAGCAACCCAACCTCGGTCTCAATAAATACTTTTAGGCAGAGCCAAGGGCGAACCTTGGCTACAGTAACCTTGGATGGAGAAGATGATGGCATCAGTAAACACAGGAGTTTTGTAAATGAAGTAGTAGCGGCGAGAATTCACGCCCACAGATTCAAAGAGATAAAGGCACGTGTGGTAATGGGCGATGGCAAGGTAGGGAAGATCAGGAGCAGGAATCGGTAACACGTACAACCATGGTAGATGACGGGGATAGCACAGGTATTGAGGAAGACGCGAGCGAAGCAAGCCAGTGGAGAGTACTGCAGATGTGGCGGTGAGTAGCTTCCTAAAGTATGAAATGCAGATGTTCGAAGAGATGACCGGCGTGTCCAACGTTGACACGCACAAGATAGTGATGCGAGATGATCGACCGATCAAATCACGGTATTTTCCAAAGAATCCAAAGATGCAAAAAATCATAAATAAGGAGATCGACGAACTGATAGAGAAAGATTGCGTCGAGCCATCCCAGAGCCTACACAGCGTACCAATCGTTCTGGCTTGGAAGAAGAACGGCAAGTGGAGACTTTGCATCGACTATGGACAAATCAGCCCTCGCTCAGTACCGGATGCCTATAAAAGAGCTAAGCCTACCACATAACATACGAGAGTTACGACGGCTTGTGGGAGTAGTTTCGTGGTACCGGGGAATCATACCCGATTTCTCGCGACGACGTCAATGCTGAAGAAGGGAAGTAGATGGAAATGATCCTAGGAACAACTACCGGCATTCGATGCATTGAAGAATGAGGTCATACAGGCGCCGTTTTTAGCCTGCCCAGACTTCACTAAGCGTTTTAGATTACAGACGGATGCCAGCGACTTTGGCCTCGGCGCAGTTCTTACGCAGGGGTTCTCCGACGAAGAAAGAGTGACTAGCCATAGTTTGGGCAATCAGAAAGATGCGACCATACTTTGAGGGATATAGTTTCATGGTGACCACCGATCACCTAGCTTTGAAATGGTTGAACGCTATCGAAAGTCCGTCAGGCAGGATAGCTAGATGGGCGCTCGAGCAGATCGGTTTAGGACTTTGGACGCCAGACACACATTCATAGTTTCATGGTAATCACCGATCACCTAGCTTTGAAATTGTTGAACGCTATCGAAAGTCCGTCAGGCAGGATAGCTAGATGGGCGCTCGAGCAGATCGGTTCAGTAATTTGGACGCCAGACACACATTCATTTTTATACTCAGCGTGTACTGGTACACAAGGTATTATAGTTTTGGTCATATAACGGTGGTTTGTAACGGTACAAAATACTAGAGATAGATATGGAATTCCATATATCAAAGTTCTTAGAATGAACAGAGGAATCCATTAAGACATGTCCGCCCGTCCGTCCGTCCGTGGACACGATAACTTGAGTAAAAATTAAGATACTTTAATGAAATTTGGCACACAGGTTGCTTTCCGGCCAAAGGGAGAAATCGAACCATAACCACGTCCATTTTTTCGATATCGAAAATTTCGAAAATCGTATAAAATGGGTTAATTCAATAATAAAAGCAGCTACAATGATGAAATTTGCAAGTTTTTTTAATTTGGTTGTCCCATTAACGACTTTATCAAATTTTTGGAAAACGAGGGCTGCACCGCTCACATATGAGTGAAGAAATTTTTAAGTTTTTACTGTTAATAACTTCAGAACCGTTTACGTTACTTTAACAAAATTTCGTAGGAGGAATACAAACGAAATCTCTTTCCGACCGCGCCTACTTTTCCATAAAAGTTATATGGAAAATATGTAGAAATATTGAACTGCCCATATCTAATCAACTTATGCAGGTATAATAATATAATTTGGTACTTACATCAATTCTCTTATTCTTTAAATGAGTTTTGCAAAATTTTGGAAGGTGGGGGTGGCACCACCCACTTATGAGTCAATCAAATTTCAAATTCGACTGTTAAAAACTCTAGAACGGTGTAAGATAGAATTACGAAACTTAATACGAGGTATACTATAGACATGTAGAGTATGTCCACGGAAAATGAGCAAAATCGGTGGACGAGCACGCCCACTTTTGGACCGAAGTTGTCTAAAAGAGAGATAGTATACCGAAACATGCTATATTTCCTTCACTGATGCAGATGATGATGATGCGTTGGCGACGGCGAGTACCGAAGAAGATTTAATGATGAGCTGTATGAACTTTACGCAGACGCCGACATAGTTCAGCGAATTAAAACACAGCGGCTTCGCTGGCTAGGCCACGTAGTGCGAATGAGCGAAGATGCTCCAGCCCAGAAGGTATTCTTATCGGCCCCCGCCGGTGGAAGCAGTGGAAGAGGGAGACCACCACTCCGATGGAAGGACCAAGTGGAGACCGATTTGCGATCCCGCGGTGTTTCCAATTGGCGCCAGTTGGCGCAACGAAGAAACGACTGGCGAGCTATGTTGGACGGTCAATATCGCCCAGGCGGTTAGATGACCATTTAAAGAAGAAGAAGATGCAGATAGAATGCTAGAATTTCGTTATTACAATAACCTGATAATCTTATTACTGATTTTTTTTTTTATTTAAACCGCCCACATATAAATGAACAAAATATCAAATTTCAGCTATTATTAAATTCAGAACCGTGTTAAATAAAATAAGAAAACATGATACGAGGTATACTATCTACGCTTTTCAAAATTATATATAGCCTATGCTGGAACCAGTGAATCCAAGAATCTACTGTGAAAATTTCATGAAGATCGGTTGAGTAGCTTGAACGTATATACAAGATTAAAATTTTATATAGCAACGGCAGAAACGGATCGACATAGACATTGACTTATACGAGGTGTGCTCAAAACGTATCGCGAATTTTGAATTTTCGCTGGTTACGTATATTCGAATTTAGAACTTTTTGTGGCGTTATGTTGGTACTCATGTCTCTCACTTATGCCGACAAGCTCGGCCATTTTGAATGTTCAGTTAATTGTTGACAGCTGCTTTGCTTGCACGTGTTTTGGATCGTCTTCGATTTTTACCTATTCAAAAAAATGAATCAAAGAACCTGTATCAAATTTTGTGTGAAAACGAAATTAAGTGTGCGGATGCATTCCCAATGTTGACTGTGGCATACGGAGAAGCTACCTTGGAACGAAGCAACGTTTATCGGTGGTACAAAATGTTCTCAGAAGGCAACAAAAGCCAGAACAAAAATTGGCTTTTGCACCACGATAACGCCCCTGCTCACGCATCGTTGCTTGTGCGCGACTTTTTGGCCAAAAACAACACACTAATGATGCCGCAGCCACCGTATTCCCGAGATCTGGCCCCCTGTGACTTTTTCTTGTTCCCTAAACTGAAGAGGCCCATGAAAGGACGACGTTACGCTTCTCTTGACGAGATAAAGACGGCATCGAAGGAGGAGCTGAACAAGATACAAAAAAATGATTTTTTGAAGTGCTTCGAAGATTGGAAACCCCCGTGTATAATATCTCAAAGGGATTACTTTGAAGGGGACAAAATAGATGTTCATGAATAAATAAATAATTTTTGAAAAAACACACAATTCGCGATACTTTTTGAACACACCTCGTATACATATATCAAAATGTTCAGGACGAAAAGAGAAATTTATCAAGCCATGTCCGTCCGTCCGTCCGTCTGTGAACACGATAACTTGAGTAAATTTTGAGATATCTTAATGAAATTTGGTATGCGTTTTCCTTGCTCATCTCCGAGCGCTATTTAAAATGGAATATTTTCGAAAATACAAAAAAAGTGATTATTCAGTACATAATACACTTATGAGAACTAAATTTGGTGTGCACTTTAATGTTAAGGCAGAAAATAAATTTTTCAAGAAATTTTTGAAAATGGGCCTGGTACCGCCCATTTTTGATTAAGTCAAAGTTAGAAATAACATTAATCATAAATCAAAAACCGTTCAAGATATCGAAATTAAATTTAGCACACACATTTCTATTAATACAAGGTATGTTCCAGAAAAAACGGTTAAGAAACACGCCCAATTTTATACGAAATATTTGGAAAAGGATCACAGATATATTTAATAGGTAATAACTTTGCGTACAAATGCTTTTTATCATTTAGATTTCACTTTTAAAGTGTCCGTGAACGAAGAAAGTCGAAAATAAAAATTTTTGAAATGGGCGTGGCCCCGTCCCTTTTATAGTGGACTATTCCGCAAAACTTTTTATGCCATAACTCCGCCAAAAACTGATTTGTCGAAACGAAATTTGGTGATAATGTTCAATATATAAAGGTAACTGTTTGTTGTAAAAATGGGCGAAATCGGTTAATGTCCACTCCCAGTTTTTTAACATAGTTCTGGAAAATTCTTTTGTATTTAAGAAGCGATATTTCTAACACCAAGCAAGTTACGAGTATATCAATCAGACTGCAAACTTTTGTCAATTTTGAAGAAGTAGGCGTGGCACGGCCCACTTTTCAGCATACAATTTCTACTATTTTTAAAGGCAATCGCTTATAATTCAATCTTGATATTTCAATAAAAATTGGTCAGCTGCTTCTCAGTATATTTATTATACTCCTGCCAAAAATCAATGTAAGTATGAGAAGAAGAAGAGAAAAGTTCACTAAAATTATCAGCACGATGAACGAAGTCGATTTAGCCATGCCCGTCTGTCTGTCTGCCCGTCTGTCTATTTGAACGCAAACTAGTCTCTCAGTTTTACAAAAGAATGCTGAAATTCGTTGTTTGCTTTCGCCATTTCATAATATATAAGCAAATCTGGTAGCCGTGGTTTTGACGTTTTGATACATAGAACACATCTATATATAAAATGTCATTAACTTGAATCAAACAAACTCCTAGCTATACCGAACTGCAGCTTTATGTAAAATATTACTTCTCCACATTGAACAATGGGAACAAATTTCTATAGAAATATAGTCGCACACATTACAGGCATACTCCTTTAAATTTTTTTAAAACATTTTGTGGGAAATTTAAAAATTTATATATTAATCTCAGATAGAATCTAATCCATACTTCTAAAAATATCTTTCAAGGAAACATTAGCTTTTTATGGGGGAAATTATAAGTTTCGCAGTTCTTTGCAAACCACCATGCCTGTAGTACATAATGTGAAAGTTCTTAGTAACTAAATTTTTATAAAGTGTTATTTTAGCCACCTTGTTATAATGTGTCGCTGCCAGCCATTTTCGTTGTTGCAGCTTATAAACGATTCCGTTGGAGATTCACTGTCATTTTATTTATGAAAACTGCATTTCACAATCACAATAAGTCAACCCTGAAACAATTTGATATTTCCTTTATGCATTTGTTGAAAACTTTTTCTTCAGAAAAAGGTTCTTTGATTATTCCAAAAGTAAGTGTTATTTACTTACACAATTCCTTTGACAAATGATCGTTTTGTTTTCACTTTTCTTCGTGCGCCTCTATTGCAGTAGCGACATCGCAAAAAATAAGGGTGATTTTATTGACATGCACGTACGTACATAATCTGCAACCCAAATGTACTATTTGAACACGAAATTCTCAAAAGGATTATGATATGACTATTATTTACAAGAAAGTTTCATATTCAATTTAAATAAATTAATATTTGAAAACTAAGAATATTAGTTAAACAGAAAATTACAATGTAGAACGGCGATGTTAACTGAACGATTGCTGTCCAAATACTGAATTCTAATCTTTCTCGTTCGTGTATGTATGTAGCTATCGACAGTTCTGGAGGGTTGATGCTACCCTGCAGTCAATTCAGCTAGTTTTATACTAGTCAAATACTGGTTTGCCAAACCGGCTGAACTAGTTCGAGTTCTGTAATTTTTCCATATTATCAACTGGTATTTTGAACACGGTGATATCCTACGAGATGGCAATTGTCCGCATCTGCATCAGGACCATACCAATTAGCATACTAGTCAGTTTCTGCAACGGCAATATACCAGTTGACATACTAGTCAGCCTATGCATCATTATAATAACAGTTACTGTACCACTTCATAGTAGGTTGGTTCCCTTTTGGTTTAAAAATACATGAAAATTGCAAAATTACCACTTTATTGAAAATTCAGTCATCAAATATAAAATATATGTCATCAGATATAAAAATATCTCTATCACTATATTAAACAAATGAAACCAGTTTCAATTAAAATAAACTCGCTATTCATAGCAATTTTACACTTGGAAAACCTTTCTAATTAATTGATTTCACAGGCAGAAATCTTTAAACTTTTTTTTGAAACACTTTATGGAAAATTCATATATTAATCTCAAATAGAATCTAATCCACACTTGTAAAAATATCTGTATATAAAATTAAGGAAATTCAAGGAAAGACAAGCTTTTTATGGAGAAAATTATCATCCCGATTCTAAACGAAAAATCCGCACGTATTTTTTCGCTTGTCCCTATTCCCTTATTCTGAACATAAAATACGCAAGTATTTGTTCGCTTCTCGCTCTTCGCCTATCCTAAACGATGTTCGAAAAAGCGAAAAGTGGTTTTGCGAGTAAAATTTTCTGGCGAACAGAATTTCCCCAAGGAAAGAAATCCGAGTGGATATTTAGAATCGGGCTGTATAACTTTCGGAGTTCTTCGGAAATCACCATGCACGTAATTCACTTATGAAGCTCTAGTACATAATGTGCAAGTTCTTAGTAACAAAATTTTTTTTTATGCTCGCCATTTCCGTTTTTGCAACTTGTAAACGATTCCCTGTTATTTTCTTTATGAAAACTGCATTTCACAATCACAATAAGTCAACCTGGAAAATTAAAACAAATCCGTTTCATTTGAGCACTGCTTACTCGCGACGCGACGTCGCAGAAAAATAAGGGGGATTTTAATGACATGCACGTAAGTACATGATCTGAGAATATCAGCTGAAGACAAAATTTAAGTGTAGGATGGCGTTCATGATTTAATGATTTATATGGTTGACGCGAACGGCCAACAACACGAAATTACCGTTTGACGTCGGTGAATTCTTATGTCAAAATGCACATGTGAGAGGGAACGTGCAAAAACGATTCGCCTATTTTCTAAGCTTTTGACATAAGGTGTGGATGAGGAAGAAGAAGACGCTATGTCATTTGAAGCGACCATATAAATTATTTGATCATGATGGCGTTGTTAACTGAACGATTGAGTACTGAGTTGTTTTCTTTTTCGCTCGCATATGCATGTATCAACAATTTTAGAGAGTTGTTGCTGCTTATGAAAGCGGAAACGTTGCAGTCGCTTAAACTGGTATGAATAGACCACGAAATTCTAGTTAATGAAGTATAATAATTACTAACTAGTTTGGCGGGTGACTGCAGAGTACTTATGATAGCGGAAGCGTTGCAGCCGCTCAGACTGGTGTGAATAAGCCCACAAAATTCTAGTTAATAAACTAGAATGTTTACAAACCAGTTTAGCAGTTGACTGCAGGGATGTTGCTCTTATGCCAAGGACAGAACTTATTTTTTTGTCTTTAGATAAACGAGTTATTTGGTAGAATTACCTTTCGCATATACAAACTACACTATGGAATAATTCAAATATACAAAATGATCTCAAAAAACTGTATTTCAATTTGGAAAAAGTTTAAAAAAAAAACCAATTTTTTAAAAAGGTCTATTTAATATATATAAAATATCTAAACACTAAAATGTTGTTTTTTTCGTTTTTTTTTTTTTAATCTTTTCAATAAATACATATCTTGTTAACTTTCTTATATTTTCATATCATTATGTGACAAAGAAGAATAAATTACATATATTTTGAAAGTTGTACAGATTTTTTTGAAAATGTCATAGATTAGAACAAGAATCCTACCATCCCCCAAATATATATATATATATATCCCCCAATATATGGACTAACCCTTGACAATAATTTTTTAATTTTTTATTTTTTTAGCTTATACTTTTGAGTTTCGGAATATTTGCTCACTTGTAGTGAAGTTTCATTTAAAGGTATAAAAGAGTGGAAGCTTTGAGTTCCTGTAATAGTTTTAACACTTTTTATAAATGGAAAATAATTATTCTTTTGTTTTCTTGAAGTCGTCATCATCTGCATAAGCAGCGCCGAACGCCTCTTTTTATTGTCACATGCAGATTTTCCATTGCTGGTTGCGTAAAAGTGGATATTTTTCCTATTTTTTGGAAAATCGTAAGATAAAGGATATCCAAAAATGTCTTTAATCTCTTTATGTGCCATACTTTTTAATAGCAGGCTTGCATAATATCAGGTTTTTTTCCCCAAAAAACCCAAATAAAATTTTGATTTCGAAAAAATATTTTTTGTTATGAAAGTTAGGAGAAAAACAAAAAAGGGATTTTTTCAGAAATATCAAAATAAATATTGAAAAAGCTTTCATTTTGTTTACAATCAAAAAAATTATTTAGATAAAATTTATAAATAATTAACAAAATTAATTTTGTTTTAATATTTCGTTTTGAAAACAACGAAACAAAATTATTTAACTTAATGGTTTTGATAGTTTTTAAAAAGAACATTTTTTTGGTTTTTTTTTTTTGCTTATACAAATTATGTAAAGTTTTCGATTTGATATTTCATGGTCTTCAAAATTTGTTAATAATAATATTTAGTTCTTCTGATAATGTTGACAGTAGAGACTTTTAACAAAGCTTTGCATCGAAACAAAACTTATTTTTTGCTTTTATTGTTCCCAGAATCACATAAATATCCGAACATAGTCAGAAGCCGAATGACTGGAACCGTTCCCAAACAGAAACGTGTAGCAAGTCAATCCATGTATATATGTATGTTTTATAATTTACTCCCTGCTGTAAATGAGGATGCGCCATAGGGTTAATGTAAATACCAGTATAATCTCACCTTGTCACTACGCTACATTATTCATTCTAACTAATATATTAAGTCATGTTCTATCTCTGTTTGACCATGTACATACATGAAAGATATTGTACCATGTATGTACGGTGTGTGTAAAGTATTCATTCTAACCAATATGTTATGTTCTATCTCTTTTTGACCATGTATGTACATGGAAGATATTGTACCATGTACGAGGTGTGTTCAAAAAGTATCGCGAATTTTGTGTTTTTTCAAAAATTATTTATTTATTCATGAATATCTATTTTGTCCCCTTCAAAGTAATCCCCATGAGATATTATACACTTGTGCCAACGGTTTTTCCAATCTTCGAAGCACTTCAAAAAATCATTTTTTTGTATCTTGTTCAGCTCCTCCTTCGATGCCGTCTTTATCTCGTCAAGAGAAGCGTAACGTCGTCCTTTCATGGGCCTCTTCAGTTTAGGGAACAAGAAAAAGTCACAGGGGGCCAGATCTGGGGAATACGGTGGCTGCGGCATCATTAGTGTGTTGTTTTTGGCCAAAAAGTCGCGCACAAGCAACGATGCGTGAGCAGGGGCGTTATCGTGGTGCAAAAGCCAATTTTTGTTCTTCCACAAATCCGGGCGTTTCTGGCGGATTGCTTCGCGCAAATTGCGCATAACTTGCAGGTAATAAACCTTATTGACCGTTCTTCCCTGTGGCAAGAACTCATGATGCACCACGCGCCTGCAATCGAAGAAAACTGTCAGCAAAACTTTCACATTCGCCCGAACTTGGCGCGCTTTTTTCGGTCTTGGTTCGTGCGGCAGCATCCATTGAGATGATTGAGCTTTGGTTTCCACGTCATAACTATAAACCCACGATTCGTCACCAGTTATGACCCTCTAGAGCAAATTTGTGTCGTCGCGGACAGAGTTTAACATCTCATTAGCAATGTTCATGCGATGCTGTTTTTGGTCACAATTGAGCAATTTTGGTACGAATTTCGCGTAAAAATCGAAGATGATCCAAAACACGTGCAAGCAAAGCAGCTGTCGACAATTAACTGAACATTCAAAATGGCCGAGCTTGTCTACATAAGTGAGAGACATGAGTACCAACATAACGCCACAAAAAATTCGAAATTCGAATATACGTAACCAGCGAAAATTCAAAATTCGCGATACTTTTTGAACACACCTCGTATGTAAGACAGTCTCAAAGCAAAGATGAATAGAACAAAGCAGTTCTTATTTGTGATCGAGCACGGCCGGATTTTAATTAGAAGACTACAATTTCTCAGAAGTGCGGTTGTCCCAACGCCGGTAATTTTTTTTATATATTTGCAAGAGTTATTTATTTGAAACCAAAGTCGTTTAAGAAAACTAAAAATGATCGAAAATATTGAAAACTAAAAATGATCGAAAATAGTAGCGGTGTAAAAAATAATTGACGTGATTGAATTAAAATCGAAAGAAATTATACGTGACAAAAGGAATATTCCAAAAAAAAAGTGGCGTGAAAAAATAAGTAATAATTCGGCTGTTTAAGCGACATAAGCCATAACTATTTATTTCGTCTATTTTATTTGCGCTGCACTCTCTTGTAATTCGCAAGCAGCTTATGACTTATCACAAAGATATAGTTTATGTTTTGTAATTCCAAAGGGGACATCGAAATGAGGAAGCCAATCCCGTGCAATGCCTCAGAGCCAATAGTGCCCGCCCCCAATTAATAAATACAAGGTGTAACAGATGCACCGCACCCCGTTCTATATAGAACAAATAATTTAAATAAATAAAATAATAATAATAAATAAACATAGAAAAGGGCTCCCTATACTAAACAAGTGCTCCGTACACCCCCTTTTCCTCTCTAAACTAATAATATAATAAAATTATATACAAATAAAATAATTTAATATTCCCAAAACATCGCCCCTATGCAATATGTGCAAGGGGGGTTTTTCACAACGGAAATGAGGAAGCCAATCCCGTGCAATGCCTCAGAGCCATCAGTGCTCGCCCCCAATTAATACATACAACGTGTAACAGGTGCACCGCACCCCGTTCTATATAGACCAAATAATTTAAATAAATAAAATAATAATTAAAGAAATATTAGAAAAGGGCTCACTATACTAAACATGTGCTCCGCACACCCCCTTTTCCTCTCTAAACCAATGATATAATATAAATAATAAAAGAAAATAAAAAATAACTCAAAAAAACTACTCGCCCTCCATAAAGCTTAGACATCGGCCATAAGACATTAAAACTTTATTAAACAAAAGAACGTGCTAGAAAAATACAAAAAGTAGGAATAGTTTGCCTTAAACTATATGCGAAAGAATAAATTGAACATAAAAATTAACTGTACAAAACCGCAAAACCAAAAACAAAAAAAGGCGCTGTTAGAGTACTCTAACACCTAAGCTCTGATGCCCTTTTTTGGCTGGTGCAGACACTTGGGTTCGTATCCCAGTGTCCGAGAAGGGATCTGATGAGAAGTTGGGCACTTCGAAACATGTCATCCCATAGTTACCATCGCTGTGCATATCGTTGTAATTTCTCTCTAATATCAATCAATATTAAAAAATCTTTTTAAAGAGTACGAAGGTGGACCGAACTTTGGTGTGTAGGTAGCCCAATTTAAAAGCATTGTTTCAACGTATCGCGTTAGTGAAAATGAACAACGTGTGCTATTGCTAGGTAAACTAAAAGGCAAGGCACAAAATTGGTTGCAGAGTAAAGTAAATTTCGTCCCTGAAAGCGTTGCTACCCTACTAAATGACATGGGCGAAGTATTTGACGTGAAAGAAAATCGCATTACGTTGCGCAGCTAATTAAAGGCAAGTAAGTGGAACCCCATTGCAGCTAGAAGAAGAAGAAATCATCGGATATGCAATAGAAGGCATAGGAGACTATCGCTGACGTACACAGTCATATTTACAATACTATACCACAAAATCACAGCTAATTAAGGCGTTCGCTAAGGTAGAAATTAAATCTACGACAACGACATCAACAACAGCAAAATCAGAAACAAGTGAACGCGATTTAAGGTGCTACAACTGCAACATTCGAGGACAGCTTTCAAGTGAATGTTGGAGGCATCGGGCAGCAGATAAGAAAAAGGGGACTCATTTAGTCGATGAATAGGTAAGATTGTTTTATTTTATTATAAAAAATTCTACATATATTTCGTTTTCCTTAGAATATTTCGTAAATTGATATTGGAAGCCCAATCAGCTTTATAAAGCAATCGTGTGTCAGAGAAAAAATGGACGAGAATCGCAATTAAATAAATCATATTTTGGTCTAAATAATAAAAATATTGTGACTCAAGGAAAGTTTTATGTTATATTCAAATAAACGATAACTTGGTTGAAATAAATTTTGTTATAGTTGATGATAACACCATATGTAACAAGGCTGTGTTGGGAAGACATTTCTTAGAGATTTGCAAGTTTCAGGTAATAAGAGCGAGTGAAATCGATAAAGATATCTACCAATAGTATAGAAAACATATCGTTAATTAATGAGTGTAGATCAAGATACACTGGAAACCACAATAAAATAATTTGTGGTGTAAATAAAGTAGATGAAAGTTCAGATAGCAAAACCGAGGCCTTAAAGCCAAATTATAATGAATGTTCTGTTAAAAAAATGTGTTATGTAATTGATGATTCAAATTGTAAAGCTAGTGAGAAAGAAGAAAAAGATTTTACCAAACAGTTTATGTTAATTTGTAGTGTAAATAGTGAGAAGCCAAATTTGAAAGTCAGCGATAAGCTAAGTTTTTACTATATGGAAAAGCTGTACGAAACTTTTTTAAAATATTATATTAATAATCATCAGCGCTCTGATGAATGAACCTTAAGTAAGAAGCGAAATGAAGTTAGTTGCTGAACTGTAAAGACCCTCAGTTGTCCTCCAAGGCGGTTGTCATACACTGAAAAAATTGAGCTGCAAAAGTTAATAGACGATTATTTAAAAAAGAAAATAATTAAGCCAAGGGAGTCGGAATTTGTGTCACCGATTGTGCTGGTTCGTAAGAAAACCGGCGATCTTAGAACGTGCGTAGATTACAGGCTGCTTAATGAGGTGACGGCTAAAGACAACTATCCTATCCCGTTGATAGATAATTTGCTAGGCAGGATGTCAGGTAAAGAAGTTTTTATGAAACTACGAAACTAGATTTAAAGAGTGGGTTTTTTCATGTTTCCATGCATGCATATTCGATCAAATATACTTCCTTTGTGACACCTTTAGTTCAAAACGAGTTTTTCCGCTGCCATTCGGGCTTAAAAATCTTCCATCAACATTCCAACGTTTCGTAAATAAAATATTCGCGGATATGGTTCAAGAAAATAGAGTCATAATTTGTTTAGATGATAAAATGATCGCTACAAAAGACACAGAGCAACATTTTGTAATATTGAAAGAAGTTTTTGAACCGTTTTCCGATAACAAATTGGAGTTGATGGTTGTTAAGTGTGAATACCTACGAAATGAGGTATAATATTTAGGCTCGAAACATGGCATTAAAGCTGATGATAAGGGGTTGGAAGCATTCAAAATACCAAACAAGGTGCAAGCGGTGCAGACTTTTCTAGGCCTGTGTCCATATTTTAGGCGATTGGTCAAAGATTTTCCATTATAGCTAAGCCTTTGTATGATTTAACACGAAAAGACAGGAAATTTAATATTGGTAATCAGGAAATGAAAAAGTTTCGAGTTGTTAATGCAGAAGTTGTTGGAATCACCAATACTAGAAATTTAAGATCCAAAAGACGAAACGGAGTTGCATTGCGACGCTAGTGCGTTCGGTTTCGAGTTAATATTGATGCAGCTTAAGGCTGACAAAAAAATGCACCCAATATTTTATTTTTCAAAACGTTCTAGTGAGGCAGAATCGATGTATCATAGCTTCGAACTAGAAACTTTATCAATTATCTATGCACTCCAGCGATTTCGAGTTTATCTCCAAGGACTTAAGTTTAAGATAATTACCGACTGCAACTCCTTGACCCTGAGACTAAACAAAAAAGAACTTACACTACTGCACTACATAATGGAGCATAGATCCGGTACCCGGATGCAGCATGTTGACGCCTTAAGTCGTGTCAACAATGTACTGGTTGTAGATAAGAAACCCTTTGAAGAAAATTTAATTGTGTGCCAGGCGAGAGACAAAAAGTTGAAAGAATTGCAAGATCTGTTACAGGTTATTGATCACAAGTTATATGAGATGCGGAACGGGGTGTTGTAAAGGAAGCTTGGTAATGGAAAAATCTTTTTCTGCATTCCAGAAGAAATGGAAAGCCACGTCCTTTTCAAGTATCATGATGAAATGGGTCACATCGGTATGGACAAACTGGTCGACCTTATATCGAAAAACTACTGGTTTGCGAAAATGAGAGAAAAAACGACAAATCACATACGAAATTGTTTAAAATGCATAGTGTTTTCGTCGAAGTAGGGTAGGGAAGAATAATATTTGCATAGTATTCTAAAATCAAGCGATCCACTTGAGCTAATACACGTAGATCATATTGGGCCGGTCGACAATTCGCGTTCAAAAAAAACATATTTTCGTAGTTATAAACTCCTGTACAAAGTTTGTTAGACTGTACACAACGAAAACGACTAACACTAAAGAAGTCATTAACGCCCTTACAGATTATTTCCGCACATATAGTAAACCTAAAACAATTATATCAGATAGAAGGAGATGTGTTACCTCAAACGACTTCGCGTAGTTTTTAAAATTAGAAAATATTCAGCACATAAGTAGCATCAGGGTCGCCCCAAGCGAATGGTCAGATGAGAGGGTGAATAGAAGTCTGGGCTAATGATAGCCAAAGTATACGACGCGAAGTTAGAACAAAGGCTTCGGATAATGAAAAACGCCTACAATCTTATAATAATGCATACGTGATTAGTAAGCGCCGGGTTGCGAATCAGTACAAAGAGAGGAATTACGTATTAATACAAAATTTTGACCCATTTGCAGGTGTAAGTGGAAAGCTAATTCCGAAATTTAAAGGGCCTTATAAAATCGCAAAAGTTTTGCGTAATGCTCGATACGTCTTGGAGGATGTGGAAGGTTTCCAGCAGTCTAGGATACCATATAAAGGGGTATGGGGTGTTGCAAATATACGCCCTTAAGATCTGGGGATCAGGATGGCCGAATTGTAGCAAGCCAATCCATGTATATATTTATTAAAATTTACTCCCTGCTGTAAATCAGAATGCGCCATAGGGTTAATGTAAATACCAGTACAATCACTTTGTCACTACACTACGTTATTCATTCTAACTAATATATCGTGCCGATTATTCTCAAGCATGTAACACCCCTAACTCAATAACACTCCTACCACTAGTTCAACACAACTGATATAACGATGGCTACGCTTATGCATGCAAGCGTGTACCAACGAAGAAGGAGAGAGATGACGAGAGTGTTTTCGAATACGATGCAAAGAGAAGGTGCCAATAGATAACACCGACCCTTCGAGAACACGAAGAGCGAACAACCCAAAAAGTTCTAAGTGCGTAGGGTAGCACCCTGTTGGAATATATAAGGCAGTGACCAAGCACGGCAGGTTGATCAGTTTATTTTCAAGTGTTGTTCAGTGAACTACTGTAAAGTTACCAAACTCTTTAATTTGTATTACCTTTATTACTGGTAAATAAAACTAGATATTAGCTACATTATCTGTGCGTGTGTTTATTTGACTTTATAGTGATCGAACCCAGGATTAATAATCAAGGAATCATCGAGTTCGTCACAATTGGTGTCAGAAGCGGTATTGTTAAATAAATACCATTGATTTAAAGGATAACAAGGACATGGCGAACTTGAATGAATTAAAGATTCAGCAACTCAAAAATGAGTTGGAACAACGCGGACTAAACACTACAGGCAATAAATCGGATCCACAGTCACTATTGCGGGAGTCCATGGAAGCGGAAGGAATTAACGTCGACGATTATTCGTTTTATCTAGTGGAAGAAGCATTGACAAAAGTGGAAGAGAAGAAGGAGTCAACGATTCCAGTGGCAAGTGTGGACACAAACATGATATTGGCTATATTGACTGAGATATCGACCAAATTGGAAGAACAGAAAACTTGCATGGCATCTCAGCAGGAGGAACAGAAGACACACATGACATCCCAGATTTCAGCTCAACTAGACGAAACGAAGGCATATATGAGATCTCAAATGGAAGAACAGAAGGCATATATCTCATCGCAGTTGGAAGAGCAGGAGACAAGGGTGCCATCGAAACTAGAAGTGCAAGATGCAAAGATTACCCAAGGGCAAAAGGTATTCAGAGACCGGCAGGATAAAATTGAGGCCGAAGTAGATGCTTTGAAGGGCCGTATCCAGGAGCTACAACTGAACCGTCCAGCTGCCGCAGTGAATACTCCTAAAGTAAAGTTCCCTTCCTTTGATGGTTCTGTTCGTTTTCAGGTATTTAAGCTACAGTTTGAGAAGACGGCCGCCGTGAATAGTTAGGGATCTGAAGATAAAGTTGCAGCACTATTCGTGGCATTAAAGGGGCCTGCAGCAGAAATATTACAGACTATTCCCAAATCCGAAAGGAACAGTTATGATGCATTGATGTGTGCCAAAAGGGCATTCGCTGAGACGATATCACAAGCTCTGACGCAAGAAACGGCATTGCTTTTGAGCAAACCTGCATACAAAGTTCATCGCGTAGAAGTGCAAACACCAGCTTGGGTAGACAAAATTTTGGAAGCGTTGAAAGGAGTACAGAGGAGAAGTGATGGTGCCATCAGATGCTTCAAGTGTGGGAAACTAGGTCACATAGCACGTTATTGCGTCACTGGCTCCAGTAATCCAAGCAATTCAGGTGGGCGTAAACGCAAAGCTAGAGAAGATAAGCAAGATGAATGCCCCATAATCTCTGTGTCACAACTCAGTGAGTAATGCTACTGTTGAAGGGTACGTGGAAGGAAAAACGCGCTTGCTGACTGCCGATACTGGTGCATCACATTCCATCATTCGGAGGGACTTGGTCAGCGGAAAGGTGGGACCATTGCGGAAAGCCAAGTTTTGGGCAGTAACTGGTGACAGCAAGCAAGTCCTGGGAGAAGTGACATGCAAGGTTGTGATTGGGAATGTGGCTACGTATCACAACTTCTTGGTAGCGAATATTATCGAGAGAGACATTCACATCAACGTAAGGAACAGGGTTATGACTTACAACGGCCAAGACGTACCTCTGATCTTAGGACACAATAGTGGCTATAGCACCAAGGGAGTAATCTTAGAGATGGAGCAGCAGGAGCCTTGTAAGGCAGCGGTAGCCCCTCGACCATTGGCTTCCATGGACAGGTGCCTCCTGAAGAGGATTCGGCAAGGCCAGGAGAAAGATCCAGATTTGGCACGTATGTTAAAAGGACTGAAGGAAAATAAACAGCCAAGAAGAGAAGAGATGGTCGCAGAGAGTCACTTTGCAAAATCATACTGGGCACAATGGAGTACGTTAAAACTAATATCTGGCCAGAATCATCGAGCACTTATTGTTGTTCTCAAGGCAAGAATTCCAGATGTTATCAAAGCGTCGCATAGTTGCCCAGATGAAAGGCTCATGGAAGCGGCAGTTCTGTTGGATTGGTTGCAGACAATCTGTAAGGGAATGGATTACTAAGTGTGCAAAGTGTGTTGAGGATAAAAGAGCAACATCTGGTGGACATGATCCGAGGAAGCAACGCAACTTAGTGGATAAGGTGAAACAGTGTACTGGGCATGAGAGAACAGAACGGAATCCTGAAGAAATGAGTTGCAGGAATGTTTACCAGGTACCGCTGGGAACGAAAGTGAAGACACAAATTCATGCGGGATTAAGGACAGACAAAACGGTTGGAATATGTGACAACTTAAGGCATTGTGGGAATCTTGCAGGAGAGAATTGATGTCGGAGTCTTAATCCCTGAAGGAAATCAGGTTTGGGTCGGACAATGTGTCTGATCGGGACGAGGGCAGTGTGGCGATTATTCTCAAGCATGTACCATCCCTAACTCAATAACACTCCCACTACTAGTTAAACACAACAGAGATAACGATGGATACGCTTATACATGGAAGCATGTTCCAAGCGAAGAAGAGATATAGCACGAGTGTTTGCAAATACGATGCAAAGAGGAGATGCCAATAAATAACACCCATCCTTCGAGAACACGAAGAGCGAAGAACCAAGAAAGTTCTGGATGCGTAGGGTAGCACCCTGTTGGACTATATAAGGCAGTGACCAAGCAAGGCAGGTTGATCAGTTCATTTTCAAGTGTTGCTCAGTGAACTACTGTGTTACCAAACTCTTTAATTTGTATTACGTTTATTACTAGTAAATAAAACTAGCTATTAGTTACATTATCTGTGCGTGTGTTTATTTGACTTTATAGTGATCGAACCTAGGATTATTTCTGTATCCTTTTCACTCTAGATCTATATTTCTTGAATTTAAATTAACTAATTTTTGTTTTAAATGATATATATTTGAATATTAAAATCTGTTACAAATGTACATATTGTTAAATGGTGTAAAGATGATGGGCTTAAAAGTCATTAGTCTTATGCGCAATCCAGAAATCATCGAATTTGTCACAATATTAAGTCATGTTCTATCTCTGTTTAACATGTACATACATGGAAGATATTGGACCATGTATGTACATGGAAGATATTGTACCATGTATGTATGGTGTATATAAAACAGTCTCAAAGCAAAGACGAATAGAATAAAGCAGTTCTTATTTGTGATCGAACACGACCGGCTGCTTTTTAATTAGAGGACTACAAACGGAACTTGAAACGCTACCTCAGTCACAAAACATATCTGTATGGAAACAAAACTGGGAAATGTTTCTCGTAATCGAAACCTAAGATATACGATAAGAGTAAAAGTAATACTAATAGCTTTTCTTCCTTACTGAAACTTTAACAAACCCCTATTCGGTTTCTGCTAGTGAGTTGTTTATAATTATGTACGAGGTGTGTTCAAAACGTATCGCGAATTTTGAATTTTCGCTGGTTACGTATATTCGAATTTCGAATTTTTTGTGGCGTTATGTTGGTACTCATGTCGCTCACTTATGCCGACAAGCTCGGCCATTTTGAATGTTCAGTTAATTGTTGACAGCTGCTTTGCTTGCACGTGTTTTGGATCGTCTTCGATTTTTACCTATTCAAAAAAATGGATCAAAGAACCTGTATCAAATTTTGTGTGAAAAACGAAATTAAGTGCGCGGATGCATTCCGAATGTTGACTGTGGCATACGGAGAAGCTACCTTGGACCGAAGCAACGTTTATCGGTGGTACAAAATGTTCTCAGAAGGCCGAGAAGATGTGCAAAGAAGAACAAAAATTGGCTTTTGCACCACGATAACGCCCCTGTTCACGCATCGTTGCTTGTGCGCGACTTTTTGGCCAAAAACAACACACTAATGATGCCGCAGCCACCGTATTCCCCAGATCTGGCCCCCTGTGACTTTTTCTTGTTCCCTAAACTGAAGAGGCCCATGAAAGGACGACGTTACACTTCTCTTGACGAGATAAAGACGGCATCGAAGGAGGAGCTGAACAAGATACAAAAAAATGATTTTTTGAAGTGCTTCGAAGATTGGAAAAACCGTTGGCACAAGTGTATAATATCTCATGGGGATTACTTTGAAGGGGACAAAATAGATATTCATGAATAAATAAATAATTTTTGAAAAAACACAAAATTCGCGATACTTTTTGAACACACCTCGTATATGTAGCGATCAGCATCCCTACAACTCTCAACAGTTGCAACTTAATAATTTTGGTACATTATATTTTCACATATAAGACGGCAGCGCCATTCAAACAGGTTCTGTCATGACACCTCATACATTATATTTTGTTCTATTATTGCGCTACCTGCTTTGTTTTACTAAATTCTCCCCTTCTTGTACTTACAATCAGCGCGTGAGCAACATATCTTTTTTCATCATTATTAAAATTTCGATTAAACAAGTGTTTCATCATTTTACGAGCCTAAACGCTACATATACATTTCGTAGTTTTACACAAGATATAATTTATTTATTGTTTGTTCATTAATAATGTTTAATATGTTTGAGGATTAAAGTTTAGTTAAACAGTTTAATTAAATACAGTCTAATACAGTCTGTCAACGTAGAAGTGACGGCACAACTTAACTTTTTGGCGTATATTCTTTAACTGAACTCTCTTTTCCGTTTCTTTTTAAATTCGGCATTTCGGTAAGTTTGACTTTCGTCAAGATGATGCAGTTCGCAAGGTTGTATTTCATTATTACTGATTGATAGTATTGATAAGCTTAAGGCTTGCTTATGTAAGATGGGTCACGTTAATACTCTCGACCATTTTTAGTCGTTAAACCCAATCCCACAATTTCGTACTGTCCGTCTAGCGTTACGAATTACGTGTATTTTCTTGATTCCGCTTCTACAGGCATATGGAAGAATCCGTCAGCCAGGTCTAAGGTAGTGAAAACATATACCCCTTGCAGTTTATTTAAAATGTCATCGATTCGTGCCATAGGAAAATTTTCACGAATAATTTTCCTGTTTAATAATCGGTAGTAACAACACAATTAATTATCTTCTTTAGATAGTATTCGCGAGCGCTGGAAAACCGTTATGTCAACCTGTAAAATAATTTTAATTTCCATCGGAAATTGTTCAATCCTCTTTGCCTCGTAAGCTCCCGAACCATGTTGTTAATACCAAGCTCTTTTACATTCGTACATAAACTGTGAAACTATTCTAGCAACTCTATTGCATCTTCTTTTCCAGATGTGTTTGAATCTAGCTAACTATTTTCTCTCCTAGTGAACGCTACTGCTTCTGGTGTCACAGTAATATTTACTTGCTCTAAAACTAATGTTCCAATAAACAACGGAAACTCAATTGCATCTTCGCTACTAATGTGAAATGTTTGTGGAAACTTTAACCCATCGGCTACTATGTCTGTGACAAAACTACCAAAGGTGAAAATTCTTTTTTACATATGCCATATAAAATACGTGCTTCCTTCTTAATGTAAGCAATTGAAATTGAGTTTGTCAAAAAATTCCCTCTTTATTAAGCACAAACAGCATCCAGTTTCGATCAATTCATTCATCCTAACCCTCCCACGACTAGTGTTTTGAATGCTAAATTAAACACGTTATTTCGTCCGTCTACTATGTTGGCTTTGTCACTTCCTTTTTTAATTTTTGTGCCATCTTTACTTTTACACTCAAATGATTTGTGCCCTACTTCTTAAAGCTTGAAATATTTTACCTTATTGCTCTTACAATCACGAATCATGTGGGTTGTGCTTCCACACCTAAAACATCCCTGCAGTCAACTGCCAAAATGGTTAGTAAATATTCTAGTTAATAACTAGAATTTCGTGGGTCTATTCTATTTGAGCGACTGCAAGGTTTCCGCTATCATAAGTAGCAACAACCCTCCAGAACTGTCGATAGCTATATACGAGGTGTGTTCAAAACGTATCGCGAATTTTGAATTTTCGCTGGTTACGTATATTCGAATTTCGAATTTTTTGTGGCGTTATGTTGGTACTCATGTCTCTCACTTATGCCGACAAGCTCGGCCATTTTGAATGTTCAGTTAATTGTTGACAGCTGATTTGCTTGCACGTGTTTTGGATCGTCTTCGATTTTTACCTATTCAAAAAAATGGATCAAAGAACCTGTATCAAATTTTGTGTGAAAAACGAAATTAAGTGCGCGGATGCTACCTTGGACCGAAGCAACGTTTATCGGTGGTACAAAATGTTCTCAGAAGGCCGAGAAGATGTGCAAAGAAGAACAAAAATTGGCTTTTGCACCACGATAACGCCCTGCTCACGCATCGTTGCTTGTGCGCGACTTTTTGGCCAAAAACAACATACTAATGATGCCGCAGCCACCGTATTCCCCAGATCTGGCCCCCTGTGACTTTTTCTTGTTCCCTAAACTGAAGAGGCCCATGAAAGGACGACGGTACGCTTCTCTTGACGAGATAAAGACGGCATCGAAGGAGGAGCTGAACAAGATACAAAAAAATTATTTTTTGAAGTGCTTCGAAGATTGGAAAAACCGTTGGCACAAGTGTATAATATCTCATGGGGATTACTTTGAAGGGGACAAAATAGATATTCATGAATAAATAAATAATTTTTGAAAAACCACAAAATTCGCGATACTTTTTAAACACACCTCGTACATACACGAACGAGGAAGAAAAGAGTTCAGTATTTCGACTCCGAATCTACACACACACACAAACCTCACAGGGTGCGTTGTATGCAATAATAAAACAATCAAATTTAAAGACTGCAATATTGAACGTGAAGACATAAACCCAAATTATTGAATAAAAATCAGTTGTAACAACTTATTACTTCCTACAGAATATAAATTTCAGTTTGAACTGAAATTTTTAGTGGTAGTTTTTACTTTAAAACAACTCTGAACACGATTTCCTTAATTTCACTCCCTCGGAGTAACTTCATCCACTACCTTCCGCTGCGATTCGCAAAAGAAGATGCCAAACTTGTAGGGATAAACAATGGCATTCGGACAGCAATCGTTCAGTTAACAACGCCGTCCTACATTTTAACTTTTCGTTCAACTAATATTTTGAGTTTTCAAATATTCTTCTATATAAATTAAATAAAAAACTTTCTTGTAAATAATACACAGTATAAATTAAAACGCAAACACCTTTTAAGTCACTTAATGATTTTGCAATTTATTATTACAAAAATAATAATAACAATACAATTGTTTCGGCACTCGCGTAGTGCCTTCTTCAGCTGAAAGCGTTCAACTAGCCATTGTCTAACATAAAACAATAAACAAACAAAGAGAGAAATTGCAGTAATCCCAAAAGTACATTAACAAAAAATATTTAAGTTTATCGGAAAGCTGCAAAAAGACTTGAGTACAGTGGGCCAATATCCCTATTAACAGCAAACTTTTTATTTACATAAATATGTAGGGATTCTAAGATATTTAATTTATTACTATTTGATTCAGATTTAATTAATTTGAAATCGTCTTCACTTATAGCATGTTCGGCTATTCCGCTTTTCGGTTCGATGTTCCTAATATATTTGAAATGCTCGTTCATCCTTGTGCGTATTGTGCGCGTTGACTGGCCTATGTATTTTGCCCCGCATATCTCTCCGTCGTCATTGAAATTAGGGCACGTCACTGAATAAACCCCCGGTTTATCCAAGCTGTGACACTTGTCTTTTGTCGATTTTAGCAAAGATTTCAAGTTATTATTACTCTTTGGGACAACTCTTACGTTTGTTTTATTAAGCAGTTTTTTAATATATTTAAAATAATGTTCATCGTACGTCACGCTGCAAAACCGATATTCCTCTTTCTCTTTTCCCACTGTATCGAAGAATGAACTGCAATCTCTTCTTACTTTTTTATTTCGGTGTTTCCTTATTAGTTGTTGGATGCTGTTGGGGCAATACCCATTAATTTCAGCGATGCCAATTCTTTTCTCTGTCTCTCTTTCAAATGCGTTGCTGCTGAGCGGAACGTTTACAAGACGATGAGCCATAGAGTTAAAAGCCGCTAGTTTGTGGGAGTAGTGATGGTTTGATTCAATAGGAATGAAACGATCAGTCGTTGTTGGTTTTCGATAAATATCGAATTCGATAACGCCATCATTCTTATGTATTAATTTTAGATCAAGGAAAGGCAATTCCCTATTTTCTTCACATTCATATGTGAACTGGATCGCACCATTAACTGAATTTAATAAATTAAGCGTGTCTTCTATTTTGTCTTTATCAATAATGACCACGCAATCATCCACGTATCGACAATAGAATCGTGGGAACAAAGAACTTTCAATCAATCGGGTTTCGATAGTATTCGTATATAAATTGCATAAAAATGGACTTATATTCAGACCCATAGGCAATCCTTCAGTTTGTTCAAAAAATTCCCCTCTGGACTGGAAGTATAATTGATTGACACATAATAAAGTTAAATCAAATAAGGCATTGGCGACCGTCAGATTAAGATTTTGCTTATCGAGCCAAAAGCGTAGAGCGTCCAAAGCGCCCTTTTTTGGTACGCTTGAAAAATACGAACTGATATCGAATGACGCAAAACATTCGTTCGGATTCAGCCGGACATCTTTGATTCTTGAAATCAAATCTAATGAATTTTTAATGGAAAAATTGTCAAAGCTCTCAAGCTTGTTGAAGTATTTGCTCAACCATCCGGCAATATTTGATATAGGGGAAGTATACCCAGCGATGATTGGTCTAAACTTATTACCCGGTTTATGCGCTTTATACAGGCCATATAGACAAGGAACCCGTACATACGACTTATGCATGTTGATGTCCCATCGGCGGCCAAACAACTCAGCATACATTTTTCGTCGAGTAATAACCACTTTTTTCATTTTTGGAAGAGGGTTTTTTACCTTGATATAGTTACCTTCGTCAATCAATGCGCGCATACCATTGTTGTAATCGAAGAAGGCACTACGCGAGTGCGGAAACAATTGTATTGTTATTATTATTTTTGTAATAATAAATTGCAAAATCATTAAGTGACTTAAAAGGTGTTTGCGTTTTAATTTATACTGTGTATCAAGTCACTTAGCACTCAAAATTAACTAATTGTAAATAATAGTTTTTATAGCGAAATCATAATTCTTTTTAGAATTTCGGCTTTAAATAGTATATTTGCGTTGCAGATCATGTGCGTACGTGCATGTCAACAAAATCACCCTTATTTTTTGCGCCGTCGCTACTGCAACAAAACGATCATTTGTCAAAGCAATGATACTTAGACCATTTTTTTTTTGGAATCATATAAATAAGCTTTTTCTGAAGGAAAAGTTTTTCAACAAATGCATAAAAGAAATATTGAATTGTTGTTATTATGTGACGTAGACTTATTGGGATTGTGAAATGCAGTTTTCTTAAATAAAATAACATTGAATCTCAAACGAAATCGCTTAGAAGCTGCAACAACGAAAATGGCGAGCAGAGACACATACGATAACAAGGTGCATAAAAACATCTTCTTTCTTTAAATGGTCATCTAACCGCCTGGGCGATTTTGACCGCCCAACATAGCTCGCCAGTCGTTTCTTCGTTGTGCCAACTGGCGCCAATTGGAAACACCGCGAGATCGCAAATCGGTCTCCACTTGGTCCTTCCATCGGAGTGGTGGTCTCTCTCTTCCTCTGCTTCCACCGGCGGGTGCCGATAAGAGTACCTTCTGGGCTGGAGCCTATTCGCTCATTCGCACAACGTGGCCTAGCCAGCGGAGCCGCTGTTCTTTAACTCGCTGAACTATGTCGGCGTCTGCGTAAAGCTCATACAGCTGATCATTACATCCTCTTCGGTACTCGAAGTCGCCAATGCGTAGAGGTCCACAAATCTTTCGAAGAACCTTTCTCTCGAATACTCTCAGAGTCGCATTATCATATGTTGTTAGTGTCCACGTTTTTGCACCATATAGAAGGACGGGTGCGATGAGTGACTTATAGAGTGTTATTTTCGTTCTTCAAAAGAGGACTTTACTTTTCAATTACCTACTCAGTCCGTAGTAGCATTTGTTTGCAAGAGTAATTCTTCGTCGGGTGTATAGCTGATGACAACATGTACTTCGTTTTGTCCTCGTTCACCACCAAACCAATAGTGCGTTCTTTAAGGGCATAAAATGCACTGTTTAAACAAGTTTTTTTTTTAATGCCAAAAAAAATACTGTCAAATTTATTACTGTGGTGCTCTGTGCTAGTCGAGCGTCTAATGTTAAAATAACTAAAGATAATACAGTATTTCTTGCTAAATAAATGTGGATTTAATTATAAAATACTTAATTCTAGTCAATATCTGGATATTTGCCTGCCCATCAGAAAGAGTATGTGCATTTTTTGCATTAACTGAGGACCAAAAATAAAAATCTGAATACTACAAAGCACTTTTGGCAGAAAAAATTGCATTAAAAAAAAGATATTCCAAATGTGATATAATTCGGATTCCGCTGCAAATGTCAAAAGGGACGAAATTAAAATGGCTGCCATTCCTGGGTATCAATTCTGGTTTTGCGTTATCGCGAAGTGAAAAAAATCTTCTCAATTTAGTTATCACGTTACGTTTTCCTTTCTTCATTTCATTGAGCTCTAAAATGCGATTCTGCTATGTGCGCTGAAAATTATTTGCTGAAGAACATTTTTAATCGCGTCGACACAAGTTGATCTTGCTAAATGATAGTTTATTATAGAATTGTAAGAATAAAAGTAATATTTATCACTTAAAACGTTTAAATTTGTAAAAAATCCGATGTTTGAATTTTTTTAAATTTTGACGTTAACACCAAATTTATATTGGCGTTAACTTTTTTTACTCCACCTCAAATGGGAAATTTAAAGTAAAACGAAAATCGGAAATCGTGGTGAATTGACGTATTTTCTTTTCACTTGACGATAACGCAAAACCAGAATTGACCCCCTGGAGTGTTTGAGCTCGGGAGGCCTACAGGATTTCATTTTTCACGAATTAAGCTGTAGAATGTAACCTCGAAGTCTTAAATGTTGTTAGCAAAACGTCCTATATAAATAATAAAGAAACTACTCTGTATTGGAAATACCTCTGAATACAAAATTTTGGTATTTCAATCTCAGTTTCCATGAAAAATATAAGGGCTTGGTAAAAACAAATTTGATATTTGAAATCACCGTACTCTAATGCACTTAGGAACGAATTTTTACTCAAATACTCACATTTTTCTATTTTGTTGTTTTATGTGGAGACACGCACTGTGCGTCGTGTTACTTTCAATTTAATAAAAAAAATTTATTTTTGAAGTGTGGCAACTTCTATTATATTGGTTCTGTTCACCCGGCATTCGTTGATTCAAAGACAATGGAGACGGATCCGTGGTAAACCAATGAAATTTAATTCAATATTAATTTAATTGTACAATGCCTTTTGTTCACATATGTACATAGAAATAACAACTTATTTCCGACGGAATCAACAATTTTATTTCGCGTCCTTTTCTTGAATATGCATTTACCATATTGCATCTGTCAACTGCAAATGAATTTCGTGCTATGACTAAACGCACACCAACAAAGAAAGCACTCGTTCAAACATGACTTCTAGAAAGTTCACTAAAAGATCAACTGTTACCAGAGCCACCAGCGCTGTGGCAACAGAGGAAAAATAAGATAATAGTCAGAGGGATATTGTGATCGGCAGCGCAGCCAGCGATGAAACCGAAAAACAAGAAGAAGTAACATGTCAAGACAATTCTATGGTCGACAGCGCAGCTGGTGCTGGGGCAGCAAAATTAGTCGGCGTTGCAGTTACAGCGAAAACAGGGGAACATTTAATTCAAGCCTTTCAGCAACAGATTCTCGCATTGGAGAATAAGCTCGAAAATATTCAGCTTAAGTATATTGAAAGCGAATTTCAACAAGAATCACTTAAAATGACACTTCAGCATGCCTCAGCCGCCAGAAACGTAGCAGCAATATCAGTCGCCCCTGTCGTTGCGTCGAATGCTTTTACCGCCGATGTTCGCGTATGTTATGCCACAAATTGTAAGACGACACCAGCCGTTGGTTAGAAGTTTGGCAACGCCAGTACGTTTCTATACCTGAGGCATACTTCACCCAAGCGCCGATCCTGGTAAATCATATGGTATCCGCCACTATTTAAAACAATTCACATCGTCCCTGCACAAGCGATCAACCTATAGCCGTATCAGTTGTAGCATCGTCGTATGCACCTACCACTGTCTTAAACTATTCCATCGTCCTTGCCGCCTCACCTAATACCTTTAGCCATTATGCCAAATTTGGGCATGATGATGGTAAAGCCACTCCATGCGCAGCTACAACTTTATCAATGTGCAACGTCGGAGCCAGACGCTGGTGTATATTTAGGCGCCAACGTCACGCAGCCACCATTTTATGTGTTCAAAGTTCTTCAGCCGTTAAAGTCTCTCAGCCACCTATGGGAATACCTGAAGTACCGCCAGCTAACGTTACTTCAACACCACACGCATGTTAATTATCGTACGACCCGTTGAGCGCAGTCAATGCAAATGCTTACGGCTGGAAGACCTATCCAAGTTTAGTGGCCACCCAGAAGACTTGCTAGTCGTTTTCACCCCCCATACGGGTATAGCAACTTCGAGAACAACCAGCGACTGCAAAAATGCCTTAAGGGTGAGGCACGAGAGTCGATCAAATTACTGTGAATACCTCGGAACAATGTTGGAGTTATTATCGAAGCACTACGTTTCCAATTTGGTCGCCCTGAACAGCTAATCCGAAAACCAGCTATTTTAGAAAGTAACACTGTAAATCTGGTACCATTCACTACAAGGGTAAAAAACTTTGTGGCGTTTTTGTAGTCAGCGAAGAGGCAGCTCTACCCTACCAATTTAAACCTTCCTACGCAAACACTGAGTGAGGCCGACGAGTAACACGCCGAAGCTGCCTCTGGAACCGTTCCTAAGCTTTTGAAAGGGCTTGATAACTGCCAACTATGGATACCCTCAGAGATAGTAAAGGTGAGCTGCACTGGACCGTATTGCGCTAGCACAGATTTGGGCTGGACGGTTTTTGGACCAAGCTCGGAGGTTACTCCGAAAGCGCAAGTATGTCTCTTTACGACGCCAAGTTACCACACAGCTACGAAATGGCCAAGAAACATCGAGAAGGAAATGCATCGCGATAACGTCTTCGCAGCAACCTTTAAGAACGTTATCGACTAGTATGATTGTGCGAGAATGTTGACGCCTAACGAAGCCGCAATAACAAATGAAAATACATGGTACTTGCCACACTTTGGTGTGGTTAACCCAAATAAACTAGTTAAACTTCGTCGGCATATCTCTTAACTCTCAACTCCTTAAAGGCCCACAATGTTATCATGCGCTACTAACTGTCGTTTTTCATTTTTTGAAGGAGCCATAGCGGTGTGTGGTGACATCAAAGAGATGTTCCACCAAATTCTAATTCGCGCAGAGGAAAGATGTGCTCAAAGATTTCTATGGCGTAGTGGCGACTCTAGTAGAGAACCAGATGACGTTTGGAGTACAGTGCTCACCATGCGGCGCACGGTATATAACAACACTGAACGCTACAGAGCACTCCAACGACGCTAAACGAGCTTTGCATGCTATCCTGGACTACCACCCTGTGGATGATTTTGTCGATAGTTTCAACAGCATAGCAGAAGCAATCTTTGTGTCCAAAAGAGTATGAGATATTCAACAAGATGCCGGATTTGAGCTACGAAACTTCACATCAAATTCGCCAGAAGTACTCGATGCACTGTCAAATTGTCTCTTGAGCCAAATCACATTCTTCTTTTTAAATGGTCATATAATAGCCTGGGCGATTTTGACGGTCCAACATAGCTCGCCAGTCGTTTCTTCGTTGCGCCAACTGGCGCCTATTGGAAACACCGCGGGATCGCAAATCGGTCTCCAATTGGTCCTTCCATCGGAGTGGTGGTCTCCCTCTTCCTCTGATTCCACCGGCGGGTGCATAGAATACCTTCTGGGCTGGAGCATCTTCGCTCATTCGCACTACAAGACCTAGCCAGCGAAGCCGCTGTGTTTTAATTCGCTAAACTATGTCGGCGTCTGCGTAAAGTTCATACAGCTCATCATTAAATCTTCTTCGGTACTCGCCGTCGCCAACGCGTAGAGGTCCACAAATCTTTCGAAGAACCTTTCTCTCCTTACTCCCAGAGCCGCCTCAGCAGATGTTGTTAGTGTCCACGCTTCTGCACCATATAGCAGGACGGGTGCGATGAGTGACTTGTAGAGTATTATTTTCGTTCGTCGAGAGAGGACTTTACTTTTCAATTGCCTACTCAGTCCGAAGTAGCATTTGTTTGCAAGAGTAATTCATAGTCGGATTTCTAGGCTAGCATTATTGTTGGTGTTAATGCTGGTTCCCAGGTAAACGAAGTCCTTTACTATTTCGAAATTATTGCTGCCAACAGTGGCTTGGTTTCCAAGGCGCGAATGCGCTGACTCTTTGCATGATGACAGAAGGTACTTTGTTTTGCCCTCGTTCACCACCAATCCCATTTTCTCCGCTTCTTTTTCTAATTTGGAGTAAGCAGAAGTTACGGCGCGGTTGTTAAGGCCAATGATATCAATATCGTCAGCATATGCCAACAGTTGCACGCTTTTATAAAATATTGTTCCAGCGCGGTTAAGTTCTGCAGCTTGTATTATTTTCTCCAGCATTAAATTAAAGAAATCGCACAATAGGGGGTCACCCTGTCTGAAACCTCGTTTCGTTTCGAACGGCTCGGAGAGGTGCTTCCCAATTCTGACCGAGCTGGCGGTGTTGCTCAAGGTCATTTTGCATAGCCGTATAAGTTTTGCGGGGAAACCAAATTCAGACATAGCGGCATATAGGCAGCTCCTTTTCGTGCTATCGAAAGCGTCTTTAAAATCAACAAAGAGATAATGTGTGTCGATTCTTTTTTCACGGGTTTTTTCCAAGATTTGGCGTATTGTAAAAATCTGGTCGATGGTAGATTTACCAGGGCTGAAGCCACACTGATAAGGTCCAATCAGTCTGTTCACATCAGGCTTGATATGACCTTATATGCGATATTCAAAAGGCTGATTCCGCGATAGTTGGCGCAGTTTGCAGGATCGCCCTTCTTGTGGATTGGGCAGAGAACACTTAGATTCCAATCTTCAGGCATGCATTCATCCGACCATTTTCTGCATAGAAGCTGATGCATGCGCCTTACCAGCTCCTCGCCTCCGTGTTTGAATAGCTCAGCAGGCAAACCATCAGCGCCAGCTACTTTATTGTTTTTCAATCGGGATATTGCTTTTCGCATCTCATTATAGTCGGGTTGTAAAACGTCAATTCCATCATCTTCGATTGTGGGCTCGGGTTCGGCATCTTCTCTGGTTTCTTGCTCAGTTTCTCCATTTAAAAGGCAGAGAAGTGATCCCTCCATATTCTGAGTGCTCTCTGAACATCGGCCACCAGGTCACCGTTCTCATTCTTAAAGGAGTTTGCCCCGGGTTTAAAACCTTCTGTCATTCGCCGAATGTTTTGATAGAATTTTCGCGCATTATTCCCGTTGGCCAGCATCTCTAGCTCCTTTATTTCACGTTTTTCTGCCTCTCTTTTTTCGCCCGGAAAAGCCGCCTCGCTTCCCTCTTCAACTCGCGGTAGTGTTCACACACACTCCTCGTTGCATTCGATATCAGCGTTGCCTTGTAGGCTTGTCCTTTCTTTTCGTTGCAGCGCGGCAGTCTTCATAATCATACCAGTTGTTTCTTCGCGTTCGCCGGAATCCAATTACTTCTTCGGCTGCGGTACGGAGTGCTACTGAGATATGATCCCACTGCTCATGCATTCCACTAGGTTGAATTGTGCTCTCGGAGAGCAGGTGTGAGAGGCGATCTGCGAAATAATTGGCGGTCTGTTGCGATTGCAGCTTTTCGACGTCCAGCTTTCCCTGCGTTTTTTGTTGCACCTGTTTTGTCGTACAGAGGCGGGTACGAATCTTGGCTGCTACTAGGTAGTGATCAGAGTCGATGTTAGGTCCTCGTATTGTGCGAACATCTAAAACGCTGGAAGCATGCCGTCCATCTACCACAACGTGCTCGATCTGGTTGCGTGTTTTTCAATCGGGGGACAGCCATGTAGCCTGATGGATCTTCTTGTGCATAAACCTAGTGCTGCATATGACCATGCTTAGGGCACCGGCGAAGTCCATCAGCCTGAATCCATTTGGCGAAGTCTGATCGTGGAGACTGACTATCGTTTCAAATTGGAAAATTCCATCCCTGTTTTAGACATTTCCAGGGCTTTTGGAGTAAGCTTGGAAACAGTTATTGAAAAGATTTATATAAAAGAACTGTCTATATCTGTATACGAAATTCACAGTCGAGTTTTAGCTGAAGACGTTTCCGAAGAACCAAATGGACCATTTTCACTTTCAGCCACTGTACATTGTCGTAATGATAATCGAGTGGATTAAATTGAAAATCAACTAGCAATTTTTGTAAACACGTAAACTTCCCGACAGTGGGGCCAAACACACCCTCCTTGCCCACCCTGGCGTTAAAGTCGCCAAGCATCACTTTTTTTAAATTTAGTTTCTCTTAAAAAGCTAATCTTTCCTTGAAAGATATTTTTACAAGTATGGATTAGATTCTATCTGAGATTACTATTTAAATTTTAAAATGTTTCAAGAAATTTAAAGATTTAGCCTATAAAATCAATTATAAAATTCATTCAAAAAAGGACTATTATTAAAAAAGAAGAATATTAATTTTTATAAATGTTTTTCAATGGTAAATTTACTGTGAATAGCTACTATACTTTTATTGAAATTTGTTTAATATAGTGAAGTAATATTTATTTTGAAAGACACATATTTTATATCTGATGACTGAATTTTCATTAAGTGGTTTGTAATGTAATTTTGCAATTTTCGTGTATTTTTCAACCCAAAATGAACTAACCTACCGCAGTAACTGGTTTGATACTGATGCATAGGCTGACTAGTATGACGGCTGGAAGATACTGACGTATGTACTGACTAGTATGTTAACTGGTATATTGTTGATGCAGAGGCTGACAAGTATAGTGGTGATGCAGACGCGGACAATTGCTATATTGTAGGGCATCGCCGTGTTAAAAATATCAGTTGCAAATATGGAAAAATTGCGGATCTCGAACTAGTTGAACGGGTTTCGCAAACTAGTATAAAACTATTAGAATTGCCTGCAGGGATGGTTTGGCTGTTTTTTGAGTAGCTTTGTAGTTTCCCATGTTTGCTGACTGACGCTTTTTGAAACCTGTGTATTTGTATTACCATAGACTTCTTCATACATTTGATTCGCTCACTAATCGGTTTTGCGTGATATGAATCTGGTATACCCTCAACAAAATATAAAATTAAACTTGCTACGTCTATATCAATAGCTTTTCCTATTTCTATTAGGGCATAAAAATACGCACGTACGGATTCTCAATTGATTATGGACATCAGAGGTGGACAACTGTGACCCAAACTCATCAATGAGCACTTGTTTCAACGCTTCCCAACTTAATATTCCGCGTTGGCTTCTAACAAATAACTTTGCTACACCCTAAGCAGTTTCTTCCCTGCAGTCAACTGCCAAACTGGTTAGTAAACATTCTAGTTCATCAACTATAATTTCGTGAGCTTCTTTCTTCCATTTTGAGCGACCAGCGTTTCAGCTATCATAAGTAGCAACAACCCTCCAGAACTATCGATAGCAATATACATACACGAGAGAGGAAGAAAATAACTTAGTATTCGGACAGAAATCGTTCAGTTAGCAAACTATCTTTACCCCTAATAGTTTGGCATCTTGTTTTGCCAATCGGAGTGGGAGGTAGTGGAGAAGGTACTCCGAGAGAGTGGAATAATGGAAATCGCGTTCAGAGTTGTTTCAAAGTAAAAGTTACAACTAAACACTTCAATTTAAACTGAAATTTACATTCTATAGTAACTGATAAGGTGCTGTAACTGCTTTTCATTCAATAATTTGGGAGTTTTATGTCTTCACGTTCAAATTGCAGTATTTTAATTTGATTATTTTATTATAACATACAACGCACCCCGTGTGGTTTCGGAGTAAGTTCCCTGCAGTGAAATATCAAACTAGTCAGTTAACATACTAGTTAGTATCCAGCTTTAATTTCCTGGTTGAAATCGTACTAGTCAGAAAGAGTTCAATCCATACTAGCATACGACTACAATTTCCATAGTATATGTTTAAGCGACATAAGCTGTAATTATTTCTGTCGTTTATTTCATTTGCATTGCATGCTATTGTAATTCGCAACCAGCTTATGAAATATTCCAAGGATATAGTTTATGTTTTGCATTCCTAAATCGGGGTTTTTACAGAATCGGGGTTTTACAGAAAATGATAAAAAATTAAAATGATCTATTAATGAGTCCATTTTTTTTTTCATTTTAATCCCTGCTGGAGGTTTTGGTCCACATTTGGGCTAGTATTCTTTTAACTTTTTTGAACTAGTATGATACTGGTATGATTAGACTTCAATTTTACTAGTACATTTCCTTCCATTTTGAACTACTATGAAACTGGTATTTTACGACCAGTATGATACAAGTATATTTCCACCATATACAAACTAGCATTTCATGAGTAGTAGATGACTGGTATGTTCTGGTCGAAATATGACAATTGACATCTCGTAGGACATCGCCATGTTAAAAATACCAGTTACTTATATGGTAATATGATAGTTGGCTGACTAGTTGGGCTTGGTGCATATACTAGTTGTAAAGTAGTTTGCAACTAGTTGTTTTGACTAGTAGACATATACCATGGTTAGCAACGTGATCTTGCAATTTTAATTTTAATTTTAACTAATATTCTGAGTTTTAAGATATTAATTTAATTACATTAAATATTAAACTTTCTTGGAAATAGTAGTTTTTATAGTGACATCATATTCCTTTTCAGGATTTCGTGCTTCAAATAGTACATTTGGGTTGCAGATCATATACGTACGTGTATGTCAACAAAATCACCCTAATTTTTTGCGATGGTGCTACTGCAATATCGGCGCAACAGCGAAGCAACAACGGATAAGCAGTGCTCAAATAAAATCGAAAAAACGATCATTTGTCAAGGCAATTGTGTAAGTAAATAACATTATAAGTTTTAGAATAATCAAAGTAAGTTTTTCTGAAGAAAAATTTTTCAACAAATACATATTTATTTATTATTTTTCTGAGTTGACTTATTGTGCTTGTGAAATGCATCATTCATAAATAAAATAACAGTGTATCTCCAACGGAATCGTTTAGAAGCTGCAACAACGAAAATGGCGAGCAGAGACACATACGATAAAACGTGGCTAAAAATAGCACTTCATATAAAACTTGGTCACTAAGAACTTGCATATTATATACTAGAAGAAGGGAGTTGGTTATTTGCAAGGAACTCCGAAATGTATAACTATACATTTTATTCAAAAAAGGACTATTATGAAAAAAGAAGACAATCACTTTTTATAAATGTTTTTCCAGGGTAAAATTGTTATGAATAGCGACTATATTTTATTTGTTGCTATTGAAAGGCTTTATTTCATATTGCAATTGTTGTTGTGCTCTGACTTGCTTTTCTTATTTCTTTTTCGTTACAGCTGTTTTGCGTGGTTTGTTAAACGTCAGATACAGTGTGTTTAAAACTGTTCGCTCAGTACTGTGTCACTTAAACTGTCAGGGTTGTTTTTCTTTAATCCGCTAAATTTTTTCTAACTTATAATTTTTCTTATAAATTTATATTAGTATTTATACGAAAATGTCGTGCATGATAGCAAACTGCCAGGTAAAGGGCGAGTCCGAACGCTTCGTGGCATGCTGGCTGTGTTAGCCGGTAGAATAGCTGACCTGCTTAACGAAGGAAAAGGCCTGCGCTGGTCTTGTTCCAAATGCCGGTCGACGGAAGTTGAACTCTGTAAAATCTTTAGGCATATCAGAAACGGTTTTTGAGAAATAAGCAAACATATTTCATTGCTGACCGAAAAATTCAAAAAATATGAAAATATTTTCAAAACCTTGGAAACTTTGGCCTCATTTGGAATGCACTGATAATCGCGAAAACAAGCGCAGGCGTACGGATGATCGGCCTACTACCTCAACAGTGCCGAACTTGCCTCAACCCCTTGAACTTATCGATTTGGCTTCTCCAATTCCTAGTACGGTTGTCCGAGCAACGTCGAAGAACGCCCCTTCAAAAACGTCCACTAGGAAAAACCCGGAACCTCCAACTACTGCAATGGAGTCTGAACCAATCGTTGGTAAGCTGGTTGTGGTTCCTCGCAAAAAATCTATTTTTGTGTCTAGGTTCTATCGAGACACTACCGAGGATGATTTGATGTACCATATTTCTTCTAAAGTTAAAGATCAAAGCGTAACTGTTAGAAAATTTAATTTCACATATCAAAGAAGTATGTCTTCGTTTAAGATTGATGTATCTGGGAAAGATTTCGATACTCTTTTGGACAGCTCTTTTTGGCCTCCCGGGGCTCTTGTGCGGGAGTTTCAATACAGACCGAATAGGAATGTTCAAAATGTAGCGAAAATTTCTCGTAATAACGTTGAGTCAAAAAACTGAGCACTAAATCCGTGAATATCTTTTATCAAAATGTCAGAGGTTTAAATACCATATTAACTTGAAATCTTTTCATTGTAAATATAACGTAATTGCTTTTACCGAAACTTGGCTAAAACCTCATGTTTTCAATTCAGAGTTTTTTTGTAATGAATATCAAGTATATAGAAATGATCGCTTGAACAGAGTCGGGGGTGGTGTTCTACTTGCCGTTCATTTCTCCATCCCTTCAGAAGAGGTTAATATTCCTAACATCGATTTCATTGAGTTCAAATGCATCCGCCTTCAACTAGACAACGTCTCTATGTACTTATATGTTTGCTACATCCCTCCAGTATCAGATTTTTCAGTCTACATGCAACATGTCCCTCTGCTCAAAACTGTTAACTTTATGACTAAAGCTTCAGATTCAATTATTGTTTTGGGTGATTTTAACTTACCTCATATATCGTGGAACATATTTGATGGTAACTTATTCCAAATCCGTCCAAACTGGGGTACATAGACTGTTTAGATGGAATGTCCGATCTTTGCCTTAATCAAATAAATGTTACCGCTAACAAGTTTGGGAAAGTCTTAGATTTAGTGTATGTTAATGATATAAATCAATTTTCTGTAAATCGTTGTGATCCGTTGGTTTTACCAGAAGACCTTTACCATCCTTCTATGGAAATAGTCTACGAAACCATAAGTAATGGCCAAGGCACTCAATGCTACTCATGTAGTAGCTTTGATTTTAACTTTTCCAAAGCAAACTACAAGAAATCATATAAGGAACTGTCTAAATTAACTTGGCCTGAATTTGGTTGTGATATCGATCTAAACGTCTCACATTTCAATCAAACTATTTACTGCCTATTTGAGAAGTTTATTCCCAAACGTAAATTAACTTATGATCATCCGACGCAAGCTTGGTTTACTAAAGAGCTTAAGGCTCTTAAAAATAGGAAAACGCGATCATTTAATTTATATAAGAAATCTGGATTAAATAAACATTACTTACTGTATTCCAGTCTACGTCAGAAGTACATATATTTAAATAAAAAGTGCTATAAAGCTTATATCTCTAAAACCAAAAGAGACATTATTCTCAATCCAAAGTCATTTTATGGTTTCGTAAATTCTAAACGTAAAGTATCAGGGTTTCCCTCAGCCATGAAATATCAAGACTTTATATCTAGCGATAATCAATATATCGCAAAATTTTTTTGCTCAATTTTTCACTTCTAACTATTCTGCTGTCACCAATTCAAACTTTCAAAACTATCCTTATAAGCTACACGGGGCAAATTCAATTAATTCACCAATTATATGCGCCAAAGATGTTCTAATTTACCTTATAACCTTAAAAGAATCTTTTAAATACGGTCCTGATAGGATTCCTACATGTTTCTTGAAAAAGTGTGCGAACCATATTTACCAACCCCTTACCAATTTGTTCAATCGATCACTAAAGTGTGGTGTTTTTCCAACTGCGTGGAAAGAATCGTTTCTTCTACCGCTGCATAAATGCGGGAGTAGGTCTTCTATAGAGAACTATCGTGGCATCGCAAAGCTTTCTGCCATCCCAAAATTGTTTGAAGCTATTGTTACAAATCAACTTACGGGTCCGATCTCTACTTTGATAGCTGACTGCCAACACGGGTTCAGTAAGGGAAAGTCCATAATTTGGAACCCGCGTTACCAGGTTCATGTAGATCGCCTTGAATCAGTTCAAAAACAATTTTTACTATTTGCCTTAAGAGATTTTCATTGGGATCCCTTGTACAATCTGCCACCCTATACGAATCTTTTAAAACTCATTAATCTGACCACACTTTCTAGTCGGAGGGAAATGCTAGGACATATTTTTATGATTAAATTGCTAAATGGTTCACTATCCAGCCCATTTCTTCTAAGTACCGTCTCGTCCTTCAAGGCATTTTAAACCTCTAGTCTTAAAACAGTGCCGAACCAATTTTCAGTTAAATGAGCCTTTTCGCTGTTTGTGTCAAGATTATAACTCTCTTTCTGGTAGATTTGATATATCAGACTCGCTTTTCAGCATAAAAAAATCAATTATTTCTATCCTAAATGCATAGCTACTAATTGTTTCTTATTCTTTGACTTCTATTTTAACTTTTAACAATAATTTTATTCTGTTAACTAGTTATTTCTTAATGTATAATCTATCCGATATCTACTTCACTTAGCTGATGAGGTTTTCTCTGTAGATGAGCAGTTTTAGATCTCGACGATTAACAAACCAAAGCCTCTCAACGACTCGGCACGAACGAATAATCCGCGCGTTATGCGGATGCACCCCTCGCGCCGGTCGGGCGGGATATGGTGGGTAATCCGTTGCGAATTATTATTATTATATTTTTACTACAATTTGTTTCAATTGTTCACTATAGTGAAGTAATAATATTTTAATACCTGATAACTGAATTTTCAATAAAGTGGTTTGTAATGTAATTTGGCAATTTTCTTGTATTTTTCAACTCAAAATGAACTAATCTACTATGAAGTGGTACAGTAACTGGTTTGATCCTGATGCATAGGCTAACTAGTATGACGGCTTGTGGTGTATGTACTGTTTACTATGTCAAAAATTTTTTATCGAAACCTGAAATTTGACACACACACAATAAATTTTGTTTTAAAAATTCGAAGCAATTTTATCAAAGTCTAAAAATTTTTTCAATATGTTTGGATTTTTTGGAGTATATAATTTTTTAGTATATTAAATTTTGAAACAGTAATGGGTCAATCTTAAGGTCGTGAAACATTTTTCTGATTTTAGGCAATTTGTTCTTCCGAAAAGCTTAAGTGTTTTCGTCCATATAAAAGAAAATTGCCTGCATTGAGGAAAATACAGAAGTCCCCAAGAATAGATTATTACTTGCAAAGCGAGTCTTAATCTTCTTGTATAAAGAGAAATGATAAATAAGATAGGATATTCAACAATTGTAAAGCATAACGTAAGTTAAATAAAGTAAAAGAAAAACTTTGTTTTTAATTGATTTATTTCTCAGACGAGACGTCAGGGCAGCCGATTAAGTTGGATGAGTTATTATGACTATCTTTACATTGCCGGTGACGGCACCTGAATACCTGATTTCCTAACTGTAGCTGTCGCCTGTGAAATGCTGATTCCGCAGTTGCCGTAAGTTTGTGTTATTGGCATTCCGTTTTATCGTGGGAATGGTTGCAGCTTGCTGTTCACCTGTAATTCCTGACTCAGCGGCTAGCTTATGTTGGCTTAGCCGCTGTTTTGCTTGTGTTGTTGATCTGTTGTTGTTGGGTGCTAACTACTCCCCCACTTGGAGTGAAGCTGTCCGCGGCTTCTATTATAGCCTTGCTCAGGTTCGCTTTTTTATTTTCTCTTGTTATAGAAACAACCATAAAGATTATGAGGACCGCTGCTGCCAAAAAGTACCAGTGTGCTTACTGTTTGTATTGAGCGAGTATGGATGAGATTCTGTAAGTAAGGTAGTGAAAGCAGGGTCATGTGATCGGTAAAATGTATAGTTTCGGCAGGAGCAGCCTCGGGGCGAGAGCGGGCTATTTTGTTCCAATTACTATAGGTAGTTGTGTTAATAGTAACTTCTCCATCAAATGTCACTAGAAAGGTTCCCTTTGCCAATTTAGTTAAATTTCCATCATACAGCGATGCTGGTTGATTGTTTATTAACACAATGCCATTATCAATTTCCTGGATGGCAGCAACATGGTCAGCTGATGTCGTTGTGCAGGTTGATGAGTGCAAGTTTAGCAGCTGCATTACGCATGGGCTTTCCTTCAAAGGTTGGCAAAAGCTACACATATGTAACAGTTTCTTTGCGATTATTCAGTGGTTTGTAGTTTCCAGTGCATTCGACTACATCTTCTGTTTCCACTGAAATAATCCTTTTGTCGTGTATCACAGGCAACAGCTTTAAGAAATTACAAACACTAGCTATCTTTGGATATTTTATGAGGAAATAAATACATTGATCATTTTGAAATATTTTAACATTAGAAACTTGTAGTAAATCGCTTACACTAACGTTGGCAGAGTGTTCAGCATCCAGCATATCTTTTATTTCTACACCGTTTAGCAAAATAGGATTGATTATATTTACATTACCCAGAGTGACGGACGTTATGATGTTTTCTAATTCCATCATCACTGCCCTATTCCTGGCAGTTGCCAAAGAAAAAAGGTTGCCAGTATCTATTTAGGCCCGCTTAGCGTTCTTCAGCATGTTTATCTGCAGTCTTATGATGACGTCCTCAATGTAGACGTGACAAGTCCTTCCAATGTCGTCTCTCACTATGTCATTCATGGCCTTTGAAAAATGCTCGGGGCATTCTTCAAACCGAAGGGAAGTCTGTAAAATTCATATTTTCCATTATTTATCGAGAAGGCTGTTTTTTCTCGATCCTTTTCAGCTAATTTGATGGAAGCCCGACTTCAAATGTATTGTTGAAAAAAATGCAGAGGCTCCCATATTCGACAAAATTACAGAGGTATTCGGGATTGGATACCTGTCACTAATGGTTTAGCTATTTAGTTTTCGGAAATCATTTTATCCACAACCCAGATGGGGTTGTTGTAGGAAGAGCGGGATGGCCTCAAAATCTCGTTCCGTAGCAAATTCGAAACTTCCCCATTGACGAATTCTGCTGCCGCCATGGGGCATGTGTAGCTTTTAGAGTAAACCGGAAGGTCGTCAACGGTTCTAATTATTCCAACAATGTTATTATTGTACGGTAGACCTTCGTCTGGGTCAGGTAAATCGCTTGTCATAACTATTATTGTCATGGCCATAACAGGTTTCATCCACGTCAAGGTCACCCTCCTCGTTGTTTATCTTATGTGCCAGGTGGCTAACACGCTGAATCTTCGGAGCGGTGAGGCGATCACTTCCGTGTTGTCTCTTTTCGGCAGCCGGGGTCGTCTGCGAGTTACTTTGGGCGCGTGCGAGTCCAAAGGGGTTGCCTATGTTCCTATTATTTGAATCGTTCTGATTTCGGTCCAAGTGTTGTCCCCCTTGTCGTGCACCACTATATTGTGGCAATTGTAGTCCAGCTTGCCTAAAACGTGAAAGGGACGGGTCCACTTCCATTTGGAATGGATGCTGCCGTAATTGTGTTTGTTGGTTTGGACCCTACGGTACTGTGGGGAATATTGATAGGTGCTGGGGTCCTGAAGTGTGATTTGATTTTCCGATGGAATTCATTATGGTCATTTTTGTCATCCTTGTTCGGTTCGCCTCTAATTCCTGGACTAATGTCAGTGCAGGGGGAAGATCGGATGATTGCGACGAGCAGAGAATGTCGCATAGTGGCCGATTAAGGCCCGATATAAAGACACGGAGAGCATCTTCACGGTATTTTTTGCTAAGTGAATCTATTAGCGTTCTGTTTTCGCCATGAGTCATTGTCGTCTTATTGATTATGAGGGTTAGTTTCCGCTCTATTTCGTCATAAAACTTAGCGACAGATAATGACCCTTGACTAAGCATTGAAAGCTCTTGTTCAATTAAGAACACCGGTTTTTTATCGGCGTATGTGAAATCTAATCTTGAAATTATGGCACGAAAGTTCAGCACGGTATTTAAAGAAGACAATACCATATGAGCGGATCCTACGACCATATTTCTTATGATACCTACAGCTTGATAATGCTTTGAGCTTCCTATGTAGCCCTCGAAAACTTTATATGCAGTGTGCGCAGCCTGCCTCCAGGATACGTAACGCGCCTGATCACCGTTAAATTCCGTCATGGTTTTCACTAAATCTAGTGACTCGTCACATGTAACACCAGGCTGGATCGTAACAGCCTCATATTCTTCCACACTTGCAGTAGTTCCATTTTAATAAGTCTCCTACTTAATTCGTCCACTCACGTCTAGGCCGATCAGTCGCCGTACGAACTGCTGCGTTGAAGAGGGCCTGCATTTGTGCTTGGTCCATTTTAAAAGCTGTTACGTGACCGCTTGCGTCTTTGGTGAGGTGTGATGCCAAGCAGGTATGCTTGCATCCCAAGCTAGTTCGTCGTGTTGGGCGGGGTGTTTCCCACTACCCTCACCTGCAGTCACATGAAAAAAAAGGAGACTCATACCTGCACATGGAAAGGGAAAAAGAAAGGGGGTATAGAGGAAGACGAAGAGAAAGGATGAGACCTGTCCTGTCAGGTGGAGTCTTTCCCACCCGCTCTCGGGCAACTTGCACGAAACCATGGGCTCTGTACTGACTCCTGACTCCCTTACAGGGCCCCCTAACCTGACTTAGTCGGTCTGTCCGTTGATTAGTCCATTTCCCTAATATTTACCCTCACTTACTTGACACGCGCAAGCGCAGCACCAACACCAAACCAAAAAAGCTTAGCCTTGGATTTTTGCAATTAAATTCATATCTTCAAGTCATCATATTCTATTACAGTTTACTGACAATAAAATTCAAAAGTTCATTTCTTAATCTATTTCGCCTAACCTATTACTTAATTTTACAAAAACTAAAGAAAAATTCAAATGTAATTTATAGTTATAATTCAAAGCAAACCCTAATCTATCGTTTAAAAACGTGGACATAAGAAGATTCTTAGTTACAAGAAAAATATCGATATCTAATATATATACCGAAAAATGGCAAAAAAAAATGGAATCCTAAACTAAAAGAAAACTTAAATCTTCATGTTACTAATTCTGGTACTGTTACGACGACTAAACAATTGGATTAATTGTAATATGCCCTAACGTATAAGTTACTATGTTCGGATGAACAGCTGATCGGGTCACTGACCTAGCTTCTAATTGTGTGCTTTAAATTCTTATTGGTTGGTTATTTACTCCCTGCAAACTTTATTTTTTTTTGTTTACATAAAAGAAATAAGAAAAACCAAAAAAAGAAAAAAAAGAGTAGCACAAAACGGATTAGTAATTGTTTATACGTATGTAGGTGTGTGCTTATGTCTGTACATTCTTTCGCGGTTTTGGTTTGTGAGCTGAGCGGTAATGCACTTACATACATAAACACACACAGCATATAAACTATGGAATACGCAGACAATTTAATTTTAAGGAAAATTTCCTTACTGCAAAGGAAGTTTGAAGTATGTATACGCGGATGGACTTAAAGAGGAAAGTGGGAATAAAGAAAGAACAATATTAACTGGTGAAGTGTGTGTGAAGGAAAACTCGCTGGATAAGCCAGCTATTTAGTAAAAAAAAAGGTAAAGAAATACTTCGAAACTCCTTTTTTTCTTTTTTTTTTTTCTTTGGGAATGGTGACCCCAACAAAAATGCCTAATAAGCCCCTAAATTAATGAAGTTACTCTCGAAGTTACTCCCGAACAAAAACGTGTGTCTTCTCGATCTATCTTTTTTTTCTGACTATGCAAAAGCGTATACATATTCACTTCTCGCTACAATTTCCTCATAACAGCGAGTAAAACAAAATCAAAGATTTAATTTAAACTCAAATTTCAAAAAAAAAAACAAATTCAAAAATATGCAAAATTTTAACCAAAAAAACTTATTCAAATTCCAACACACAAAAAAAAAAAAAAAAAACCAGAGATAGCCTAACCACAATCAAATTCCAAAGATACTTAATTTAAGCTGATCCGACGTTTTGTTGTTGTTGTTGCTACCGTGTTGTTGTTGCTGGTGATAAATTTACCATATAGCATAGGGTTGGTGATGGCTGTCTGGCCGTGCTCCAATGTATGTGTTTGTGTGAGCGTGGCTAGTGCTTTGTTAGCTCTCCTTGGCGTTGCGGCGCCAGTCTCTGTGGCAGCTTTAAGTGGCGTGGTCACCTAAAAAAAACAATACAATGCAGAGATGCTTAAGTCACTCAACACATCAATAAAGGTATCGAGGGAGAAATATAAGTACATTTTGCGTTTGCATGCCCATGGATCCCCGTATACACATATCTTGGTATATACGAATCTATATCCATGCGCTTACAACTTTCTATTTGGCTTGCTTCCTATTACAAGCCAAGAGCTCAGTGGGCATGCCAGGTGGAAAATACTGGAATTAGCGTAGACTTACTTACCTTCTTCTTAAATGCTCAGGATAAGAAATTTGGGCTTTTGCCCGACGACTTTTATCTTCTTTTCTTCTTCTTTAAATGGTCATCTAACCGCCTGGGCGATTTTGACCGTCCAACATAGCTCGCCAGTCGTTTCTTCGTTGCGCCAACTGGCGCCAATTGGAAACACCGCGGGATCGCAAATCGGTCTCCACTTGGTCCTTCCATCGGAGTGGTGGTCTCCCTCTTCCTCTGCTTCCACCGGCGGGTGCCGATAAGAATACCTTCTGGGCTGGAGCATCTTCGCTCATTCGCACTACGTGGCCTAGCCAGCGAAGCCGCTGTGTTTTAATTCGCTGAACTATGTCGGCGTCTGCGTAAAGTTCATACAGCTCATCATTAAATCTTCTTCGGTACTCGCCGTCGCCAACGCGTAGAGGTCCACAAATCTTTCGAAGAACCTTTCTCTCGAATACTCCCAGAGCCGCCTCATCAGATGTTGTTAGTGTCCACGCTTCTGCACCATATAGCAGGACGGGTGCGATGAGTGAGTGTTATTTTCGTTCGTCGAGAGAGGACTTTACTTTTCAATTGCCTACTCAGTCCGAAGTAGCATTTGTTCGCAAGAGTGATTCTTCGTAGGATTTCTAGGCTAACATTATTGTTGGTATTAATGCTGGTTCCCAGGTAAACGAAGTCCTTTACTATTTCGAAATTATTGCTGCCAACAGTGGCTTGGTTGCCAAGGCGCGAATGCGCTGACTCTTTGCATGATGACAGAAGGTACTTCGTTTTGCCCTCGTTCACCACCAATCCCATTTTCTCCGCTTCTTTTTCTAATTTGGAGTAAGCAGAAGTTACGGCGCGGTTGTTAAGGCCAATGATATCAATATCGTCAGCATATGCCAACAGTTGGACGCTTTTATAAAATATTGTTCCAGCGCGGTTAAGTTCTGCAGCTTGTATTATTTTCTCCAGCATTAAATTAAAGAAATCGCACGATAGGGGGTCACCCTGTCTGAAACCTCGTTTAGTTTCGAACGGCTCGGAGAGGTACTTCCCAATTCTGACCGAGCTGGCGGTGTTGCTCAAGGTCATTTTGCATAGCCGTATAAGTTTTGCGGGGAAACCAAATTCAGACATAGCGGCATATAGGCAGCTCCTTTTCGTGCTATCGAAAGCGGCTTTAAAATCAACAAAGAGATGATGCGTGTCGATTCTTTTTTCACGGGTTTTTTCCAAGATTTGGCGTATTGTAAAAATCTGGTCGATGGTAGATTTACCAGGTCTGAAGCCACACTGATAAGGTCCAATCAGTCTGTTCACGTCAGGTTTCAGTCTTTCGCACAATACGCTTGATAGGACCTTATATGCGATATTCAAAAGGCTGATTCCGCGATAGTTGGCGCAGTTTGCAGGATCGCCCTTCTTGTGGATTGGGCAGAGAACACTTAGATTCCAATCTTCAGGCATGCATTCATCCGACCAAATTCTGCATAGAAGCTGATGCATGCGCCTTACCAGCTCCTCGCCTCCGTGTTTGAATAGCTCAGCAGGCAAACCATCAGCGCCAGCTGCTTTATTGTTTTTCAATCGGGATATTGCTATTCGCACCTCATTGTAGTCGGGTTGTGGAACGTCAATTCCATCATCTTCGACTTTTATCACTCCGCGTAATAATTTGACTGTCGCGGACTTTCGGGGCTTAAATCGCGCACTTCCTACCTTTTAAATTGTAGATTTAACCTTTATTTAATTTCTACTGATATGACTTTACCCTGTACACACTTTACTTTAAAAGCAAACTTGGTCAGTTGACTTATTGAGCCCCCTTTTATACCTTTGTCGCCGTGGCAGGATAACTGGCTACCAAGTGGAAAATGTTCACTCACACACACAAAACTTTCTTCCGACATTCCCGTATTTTCTTTTATACACTCACACAATCACACGAGCAATCGTTTAGATCCATACATGTAAGTAATTCGTGGGTTGTCTGCAATGTTGGTATGCTGTTACAGAATTTTAGCCTTTCATGGTTGGCAAGTCTTTCAGCAACATGGTGGCTGTACACATCAAATGTTGCTGTACAGCGGCGACGCTGCAAAGGCTTAGCAACATTATTACAGACTCTTGCTGCTAATGGTTTTGGCCAGTATGGGGCACAGCTAGCGTTACAGGCTCGAAACCGCCGATTGCGCCTGCCCTATGGAGCGTGTTCGTAAAAAAATGTTACAACGCGGCTTGCAACATTCGGCCTTTTGCGTCCAACGTGTGGCCTCGACCCACGACTCTATGCCGTGCTCAAAATCTGCTGCCTGCTACGGAGCTTTCTTTCTCATTTGGTCAATGGGCTCGTAATTTGATACTAATTCAGTGGGCTACTTCTACTAAGTCTATATCACAGAAGCTATATTAAATCTAAATAAAATAAAAATATGACAGGTCTAGTAGTCCGGTAAAAAAATTTATATAAATACGAAAATAGTTACACAGGTGTATCAATAAAATAAAAAAAATAAAAAATAATGAATAAATAATTACGTGTATATATATCATCAGATAAACCAAGTATAATTACGTACGTCAAAAAAAAAACACATTTTAAATATCTACGTCCAAACGAATACCTAGGCATCACCTGCGTCAATAAGCATCCTAAAATCTGCACAAATATACGTAAAAGTGATTAACCTAAACCTAAAAAAAACATATTATACACGCTGACTTGTACCACATAAAGCATGTATCTATTTTGCAAAAATGTCCTTAGCGTGGTATATGCCGATCTTTTTCCCCTTACTATCGTCAAGTTCGTACATAGAGTTTCCCATGACACTTAGAATTGTGCATTTTACTTGCTTAGGGGCTAACTTGGCATTGTAATTCTCGATTTTGGAGTTCTGTTTGAAATTTCGGCAATATACCACTTGTCCTAATTGAAATTTAACATCCTTGCTTCTAGTATTATATATTTTTTTTTTTGCTTCCTTCATGGGCTAACTTCAGCTCTTTCATTATTTTACTTCTTAATAGTTGTAACTTATCACAGGTCACATCTATTTGAACATCAACATATTTCAGTGCACCCAACTTTCGGTATAACTCATATGATGCAGCATGCTGTATCATCGGCATACCAAAAGTGGCATAGTATGGCGACATGTTCATGGCCGAATGTGCAACGCTGCGGAGGGCAAATGCGGCATCACTAACATGTTTATTCCAGTTTTTCCGGGTTTCCTTTATAAAGGATCATATAATCTGCAACACGGATCGATTAACCCTCTCGGCAGCGTTACTATGAGGCGAATAAAATGCCGACTTTATGTGCTTGGTGCTATATTTTTCTAGCAAACTGTTGAAGATCTCAGACACGAATTGTTTTCCATTGTCCGAATGAACATATTCGGGTATGCCGAACACATGGAAACCGTCCTTCTCCAGAAACTTTACTACTTCAGCTGAAGTTGCCCTTCTCATCGGTTTTAAAAACACAAACTTCGAAAAATGGTCTAAACACACAAAGACATACACATTACCATCACTCGTTCGAGGATGCGGACCCATAAAATCAATAAACAAACGTTGGAACGGTCGTTCGGTGACTCTTTGTTTTCCCATCAAAGGTTTCTTAAATACATTTTGCGTTTTGCTTGGTTTGCAGATTTCGCAATTTTTGACATGTGCAACTACATCTGATACCATGCCCGGCCAATAATACTTCTCACGTAGTGGGGATAGCGTTTTATGTATACCGCCATGTGCAGCAGATGGTGAACTGTACGACGACTCTAACCCCTGCGGGTTAGGGGTTTAGAATATGCGCGAGGTAGGCATACCGGTCGTAAGAGGCGACTAATATGCACAAAGGTAATGACGTGCAACTCGATGGTCGATCTACGGATATGATGCCTCTCACCTCTCATTACCCATCTCTCCTTCCTTACGGAAGGAGGGGTGACATGACCTAGAAGGTTCCACTGGTCATAAATCGCTACCACGACAGTCGGGCAGTACCGCAAGGGAGTACCGGAGCGTACCGGATTCATATCCGGCCAAGGACTGTCAGTTCGACAGCACTCCCCAAAACCTTCGGGGAGTGTTTTTGTCGTTACTACAACAACAACAACAACGACTCTACTAACCCCGGTCGCAACTCCGACGGAACCCATAGCTTGCAGGTCTGGTCCGCTAGCAGCTCATCTCCCCGGTCGAATTGCGTCCGTTTGTACACGTACCCGTCCGATAGACATAGGTCGGGGAGCTTTTCTTTGTTTTCGGTCACCGTCTTCTTTAGCTCCATATACTCCTCCGACTCAAAACACGGTGATTCCAAGCATATGTCTATCGCACGGTCGTTCGTCAATATTTCGTCCATATGCATTCTTAACAGTGTGTCAGGAACCACGTTCTGCGCACCTCTTCTATGTTCAATGTTGAAATCATAAGTTTGCAGTTTTAAACTCCATCTTGTCAATCTGCCAGAAAGATCTTTCCGGTTCATTCGCCATTTGAGGCTGGCATGATCCGTGATGATTGTGAACGTGGTTCCCTCCACATACGGTCGAAAACGCTTCACGCTAACTACCGCGGAATAGCATTCCAACTCGGTTATACTATAATTTTTCTGTGCCTTGTTTAGTTTGGCTGAAATGTAAGCGATTGGTCGTTCATTTTGGTCATCCTCTTGCTGAAACAAAACCCCCCCACTCCCTCAGTCGATGCATTGCATTGGATGTAGAAACGTCTATTGAATTCCGGGTGCGTTAGCACTGGTGCTGGAATCAAACTTTGTTTCAGTTTCTCAAAGGACTCCATGGCTTGGTCCGTCATCGTGAACTTTTTAACTTTGTCCTTTTTGAGGCAGTCGTGCAATAGTCGCATAGTCCTGTATGAAACGTCGGTACCAGCCCGACATGCCCAGGAACCGTCGTAGTTGTTTCGGGGTCTTAGGTACAGGAAAGTCACTCACAGCTGCCACCTTATTGGCGTCTGTCCTAATGCAGCCATCCCCAACCACGTATCCTAGATATCACACCTCCTTATAACAAAATTTACTTTTTTCTATGTTCATCGTTAACCTAGCCTCGCAAAGACACCGAGCGATCTTTTCCAATAAACACATATGGGACGAAAAATCTTCGGAGCAAACCAACAAATCGTCGAGATAAACAAATACACACTCACGTAAAGCGGCCGGAATGACCTTGTCCATAAGATGACACATTCTTTGAGCTGCATTGCATATCCCGATAGGCATAACAGTAAAATGATATAGGGGTCGGCCTGGGAGAGTGAAGGCAGTCTTTTCGCGGGACCTTTTCTCGAGGGGAATCTGGAAGAAAGCGTCCTTTAGGTCAATTGCGGAGATAAATCGCGTGTTTTGCAGCCGGCTTAGGATTCCGTCGATGTGAGGTAGGGGGAACGCATCCTTGATCGTCCTTTCGTTCACTTTGCGGGCGTCTAGGCAAAGGCGATTTTTGGTGCCCTTGATCACGAGTGACACTGGTGAATTCCAGCTGCTGTTGGATTCCTCAATAACTCCCATACTCAGCATACGGTCCAACTCTGCGTATATAAGCGGCGGGTGAAATAGGGTAGTGGCGCTGCTTTACTGGCAGATTTTCGTCGACAACCTCGATAACGAGCTCTTCCTTGTCCGTCTGGCCTTACCCTAATACAGCGAAGGGCGGACATTGGGACTTTACGCGCTCCAACATATTGCTTTGTTCAGTGGTTAGTACATAACATACCGCGTCGAATGGTAGGTCACCCTCAGCGGGAACGAGCTCCGCCACACTGGCCCCATTGACATTACTATTCGCACCCTTACTCACAACACTCATACCAAAAGCTTGCTAAAAATCAATACTTCTTGCTGTAGATCGGGTACTATTAGAAATTCTAACTCCTTAATGACATTATCCCACGAGACTGGTAGCTTAATTACACCTACCATATTCTGTCCCCTGATTGACATAATCAGGTCCTCTTTACCACGCAGGAGTGCCGCTGAGTCTTTTCCTAGGCAGCTGGCACTCGCCCCTGAGTCCAAGAGAGCTATAACCTCCTGACCTCCTTTCTGCAAAAAACCTATTATCTCCCTTTACTGTAACTATTGTGGAAATTAGTTTGCTCTTCAATCTCTTAAAATACTTTTTCTTCTCTCTCATCTTCTCTATATTTTTAAAATTTCTACCTTTAATTTCAATCATTGCATCACAAAATATCCTACGCCTAGCTTCCTCGTATTCCACCTTACGTTGGTGTAAACTTTTCATTTGCTGTTTCCCACTTATATCTACTGCCTTGTCTATTTCGAATCCTCTCTCTTTTCTCTGCAAAATGTTCACTGCTGGATGGCCGGGTTGCCTGTCTCCTGGCTGGAACTCCCGGCTATCTCCGCCAGTTTTAGGTTTCCCTTACCGGGTTTAAACACGCAAAAGGACGAGTCACTACCACACGCGAAACAAACCATATTGTGAAACGACGACGAACATTTATTTGGTTTTTGTGCTTCTGCCGGGTTTTTCACCGGCATGCCACACGAAAGACACAACATCAAGTGGAAGGGGGATGCACAAAAGGAATTCATGGAGGACTTAGGCACAGGAGTACTTACAGATGGACCATGATTTTTGGGATTCAATGGGGTTTGGTGTTGAACATGGGTTTGTGGTTGGGGTTTCCGGTTGAAGGCCTCTAGTTTCCTATTTCCTATCTCTGTCTGGTCAAAATCTAGCTCGTTGATGGCTCTACCTCTACTCTTATTTTCCTTAATTAATTTTTCCGCTCTCTTACACTCAGCCTTGAGCTCCGCCAAGAGTCCATTTTTAGGGCGAAGGTCAAATTGGCCAGGTATGGTTTGAGGTTACCCTTAATTATACCGACGAGTTCCTTCTCAGGGATCCTCGTTCCCAAGCGGAATGTCATATCGTGGATCTCCCCGTAGAAATCGTCGGAAGTTTCATTGGGCTGCTGCTTCCTTTCCATCATTTCACGGATTATTTCATGGTCGGACTCAGCAGACATGAAGTGGCTCAGCATCTCGGCTTTCAAACCGAAGTACCCGAAATCGGGATCGTCTGAATGATCCTCGAGTACCTGCCAATACCACTTCAAGGCCCCACCGGAAACCAGATAATGAAAGTCCGTGAAAAGCTGGAAGTAGGAGATGTTGTGTTGTTCTCGCATTTTTTCCACCCGAAAGATGAAACTTTCGACGCTCATTCCCTTGTTTTTACCATCGAATTTTATATGCCATTTCTCTAAATCGAGTTTTTTCCACCTTGGTTCATCGTTCGAGTAACGTGCGTCCCGATGTCCGTCTGAACCTCAGTTGGCAGCTGGAACATTAACTCGTCCACCATCACCAGTCCGGGGTTCCGGAGTGGATGCCAAAGCAGAGCGATTTCCCAGCGGATGAACGGATGTCTCCATCTCCGCTACGCGACCCCTAAGGTTCTCTACGGTGGTTTTTATACCCATCACTTCATCCGCAATTTGCGCCACCATGTCTTGCTGCTGCGCCATCATCGCCATCATTCGGCTCAGTTGCTCGACATTTGACATCGTGTTGGCAGGTACAATCTCCAGGGCATTTACCACGGTGGGATTCGCAGTAGCCGGTGTTGCATTCACCGCGTTAATCTCGCCCCCTCCTGTACCCAAATCCGTGGTTTCGGGCATCTGACACACGAGATCGACCTTATGGGAAAAACTCAAACTATGGTTCAATTCGTCGAAAGACAACCCGCTGGCGAACGTGACCCTCTGTATACGGTCAGGGTCAAGGGACGCGAAATTTCGGGACGTACACCAATTGAAATAGTCGGTCGGAACAAAGTCAACCGGCCTCGGAATCCCAGTATCTATTTGATTAAAAACATACCCTACTATTTGATTTTCTAGCGCTCTCGTAACGCTACGAGTGAGTGGCCTATTCTTAGCTTAGAACTCCCAATCCACCTGATACCCTAGTCTCCTTATGCCTGTCTTTATCAGACATTCACTGTACTGAAAGGGCTAACCAAGAACCCCCAAAACACGAACTCAAGTATAGCAATCAAAAAAAATAATTCAGTGAAAAAAAAGGAAATGAATCAATGTAGTTTGTATATGTATAGATATGTCTGTATTTTATAGCCGCTGTATTGAGTGTACACGTACAACTTATAATTAAATATGTTTAAAGAGAGTTATGTATGGTAAAAAAAAAACAAAAGGAAAATTCCAAAAAAAAATTAGAAATAAAATTATAATCCAAAAAAAGATGTATCTCAAATGATGTAGGCTATATATAACCAATTCCGAAAAGGCAAAAATTAGGTATACATTTTTCTAGGTAATTCAAATAATTAAAAAAAAAAAAACCATTTTGAAAACTTATTGCTAAGAAAAAGTAAAAAAAAAATTCTTGTATCTCACAAAAACTGCGAAACGTAATTCTAAATTTTCGATTTATAACTAGCAAAACTGATAATTGCCAACACAATTTAAACTTTAACCAAATAGGATTTATTCGCCGATCTTAAAAATGTAATAAGACCCTAGCGTATAAAAATGTATGTGGTTGTGCTATAATCTGTGTCGGTATCAAATTACAAAATACCAGTTTTGCAATAGGACAAGAAGAAATGTAAATAAAGAAAATATATCGATTGTTTGGTGTATTTGGTGCTGCCTTGGGTTCGATTCGGTGCGGGCACTAAGTCCGTATCTTCTAAAGTCATTGTCAGTTCTCACGCTGTCCTCTGTAGTGTGGCACGACACGCTCGGAAACGAATTTACAAGTGTGGATACCACACTTCCCTACTCCTGTCGTGGCAACTCACTGTAGACCTCACTTACCGGTAATGCTGGACCACCGGTAAGGTAGCTTGAACAGTTCGAGACGACCTCTCACGTATGTCCGTCTCCTAGCTGGGTTCCATACCAGAGACCACCTAATCAGATTCAAAAATCCCAGAAAGGAACCCTGGTAAGGTCACCCAACTGTCTCCTACTCTTTTGTCATGACGACACTAGCTTCCGCGATGAATCGCAGCAGCCCTGCCACCATGACGGTCTCTGTCCTCAGTCCCGAGAAGGAAATTAAAGTTTGGAATTAGTTCTCTTAAAGGTATCTAAAGTATGCAATCAGGAAAAGAGGGAAAGTAAGAAAAAGATAGATACTACGAAAGAATGGTTGTAAGTGAATGGAAAGCTAGTTGGCCTATTTCCGTTGGGAATAGGATCATAATAATACTCGATATGGAAAACTAAGAAAAATTAATTGTAGGAACAAAAAAAAATGTGGTAATTGATAGAACATGTAATCGGGCTATTATCGTTGGGCGCCATTTTTACGTGACCGCTTGCGTCTTTGGTGAGGTGTGATGGCAAGCAGGTATGCTTGCATCCCAAGCTAGCTCGTCGTGTTGGGCGGGGTGTTTCCCACTACCCTCACCTGCAGTCACATGAACAAAAAGGAGGTTCATACCTGCACATGGAAATGGAAAAAGAAAGGGGGTATAGAGGAAGACGAAGAGAAAGGGTGAGACCTGTCCTGTCAGGTGGAGTCTTTCCCAACCGCTCTCGGGCAACTTGCACGAAACCATGGGCCCTGTGCTGACTCCTGATTCCCTTACAGGGCCCCCTAACCTGACTTAGTCTGCATGTCCGTTGATCAGTCCATTTCCCTAATATTTACCCTCACTTACGTGACACGCGCCAGCGCAGCACCAACACCAAAACAAAAAAAGGCTAGTCTTGAATTTTTGCAATTAAACTCATATCTTCAAGTCATCATATTCTATTACAGTTTATTCACCATAAAATTCAAAAGTTCATTTCTTAATCTATTTCGCCTAATCCTATTACTTAATTTTACAAAAACCATAGGAAAATTCAAATGTAATTAATAGTTATAATTCAAAGCTAACCTTCATCTATCGCTTAATTACGTGGACATAAGAAGATTCTCTGTTACAAAAAAAATATCGATACCTAATATATATACCGAAAAATGGCAACAAAAATGGAATCCTAAACTAAAAGAAAATTTATATCCTAACACCCCTGGGTGTGAAATCCTAGCACTAATCTTCATGTAACTAATTCTGGTACTATTACGACGACTAAACAATTGGATTAATTGTAATATGCCCTAACGTATAAGTTACTATGTTCAGATGAACAGCTGATCGGGTCACTGACCTAGCTTCTAATTGTGTGCTTTAAATTTTTAATGGTTGGTTATTTACTCCCTGCAAACTTACTCTCACAAAAAAAATAAATTTTTTTTTTTAGATAAAAGAAATAAGAAAAACCAAAAAAAAGAAAAAAAAGAGTCGCGCAAAACGGATTTGTAATTGTTTATACGTATGTAGGTGTGTGCTTATGTATGGACATTCTTTCGCGGTTTTGGTTTTCTCACCTAATTCAGGTTTGATCGCTGGGACGGTTTGTGAGCTGAGCGGTAATGCACTTACATACATAAACACACACAGCATATATACTATGGAATACGCAGATCAATCACTCACCTGGTTGCTCTCCAAAGGCGCCGATGTTGAGAACTTGTGCTGAAATAAAATTCAAAATCAAAAAAAACTCAAGCATACATGCTCCCTAGATACCTACATACATACATTTATCTACAGGCGGCAAGATCGCTCGTGATCTGGCTTCAAAAGCTGATTGCTCTATCAAACACAATAGTGCCCAAATGACCAGCCATGTGTTCGCGCGGTGATGGACGAATTGTGTGCTTCCCTTCTGTTCTTTTTATGCCATAACTTCTCCAAAAATTCATTTGTGGAAACGAAATTTGGTGATAATGTTCTATATATCAAGGTAACTGTTTGCTGTAAAATTGGGCGAAACCGGTTAGTGTCCACGCCCAGTTTTTTAACATAGTTCGGAAAATTTTTTTTGTAAAATTTGAAGAGCGATATTTCTACAACTAAGCAAGTTATATCAATTAGATTTTGCACACATAATAAGCTTTTTAAGAAAAACTCGGCCGCAAAAATTTTTTTTTCAATTTCGAGGAAGTAGGCGTGCGCCGCCCACTTTTCAGCATCAAATTTCTGCTATTTTCAAAGGCAATCGCTTATAATTCGATCTTGGTATTTCAATGAAAATTGGTCAGCTACTTCTCAGTAGTATGTATTATACTCCTGCCAAAAATTAGCCAAATCGGGAAACACACAAGCGAAATATTCAGGCACGTAGTTAATAGCCCACTGCAATAGCGAAGTTATATATCTTTTTTGATTTTCATACCTTTCGTAAACATTAAATGTATGTAAGTGTGAGAACAAGAAGAGAAAAGTTCACTAAAATGATCAGCACGATGAGCGGAGTCGATTTAGCCATGCCCGTCTCCCCGTGCGTCTGTCTGTCTGTCCGTCTGTCAATTTGAAAGCAAACTAGTCTCTCAGTTTTACAAAAGCATGCTGAAATTCGTGGTTTGCTTTAGCCGTTTTATAATATACTAGCAAACCCGATATACGTTGCTTTGACGTTTTGATATATAGAACACATCTATATATAAAAGTGCATTCACTTGAACCATCTTTAATGGGGGTGTTCGCGCCTTGCACACACCAGCGCCACCCCAAACCGTCGACTCGTAGGTGCATACACCCTCCTCCTCCACGCGGAAGAGGAGCCTCCTCGTGGTGATACCCGGTAACGCTACGGCGGCTAATTCGAGCGGCGACCTTTCCACCAACCCCTACACCCTCCCTCCCCCCCTTCCCCCTTTTCCCGTCTCCATTCCCTGTCTTGTAAGGGCTGGATCAAGGTGTCATACGACCCGTGCCGATGATCAACTTGGCTGGGGGCCCTTAAATAGCTCAGTCGCGAACGGAGTGCTTCGGATACCGGGCGACCTCCGATTCTATTCAGCCTTACCCGGGTAATGCGGATCTCTGCCTGGGTGAACCGTCCCCTTCTCCGCCACTCGTGGGATTTGAAAATAATGGAGCAAAAAATAAAATTGAAAATGAAAATAAAAGTAAGGAGTCTGGCTCTCCAAATAAAAAGCCAACAGGAGCTCGCTCCGCAAAGATGGTCACGGCGAAACCGAACCCAAACAAAAACTCAAGAGCTGAGAGGACACCCCAGCGATTCAGTGCTGCAGCGGCAGCTAGACGTGATAGGGCCGAGTGCACAACCGGTCCGAGTAGTCCGATGACCGGTGCCTCTTCCAGAGGTGCCGATCGGGAGGCCAGCAACGCGGCTACCACCAATCCTGTAGCATCCACCAGTGGCCTTGCCATTCAGTGCATAGCGTCTAACGAGTCCGCGGCTGGGGGCTCCAAGAGGGATGGGGGTGCAAGCGATAGGGTCAAGGACTCGGTGCCTAGGCAACCCACAAAGGCCAGCCACCAGGATAAGCGGTCTGCAGCCCGGATCCTCTACAGGAACGCGACCTCACCGACAAGGTAGGAAGATGTTTCGGCGGAGGTTTGGGCGAAGCTCCAGCGAGACCTGGCGTGGGCTCGGCGGATAGTGCCAGACTTCAAACGGGAGTTGTATGGCGCAAACAAAGGGGAAACCTCTACGCGAAATCGCTCAGTGGGGGTGACTACCCCAACGGCACCGAAAAGGGCCAAAACGCAGTGAAGCTACGTACGGTCTTTCGCAGCAGTAGCCAAGGATCGTAAGATCAGTGGCGTAATCGATGAGGGCAGTGTAGACGGCAGGATCCCGAAACAACAGTGGAAGTGGATCGAGGCCGCGCTCGCTAAAGTTTGCCGTCCAGGTGAAGAGGGAGAACCCTGGACCGCCCCCAACCTATACCGATGCAGGGGGGTACCAAGGCAATGTCAGACTGATCGCCTGCGGAGACACTAGGTACGTGGACCTATATAAGATCGGCGTGCAGCGAATAGGGGAAGTGTACCCTGGCGCGCGCTTAAAAGCAGTGGATGCGTGTGACATCCCGCAACGGCCAAGAGCCAGAGCCTGGGTTCCAGTGACGCCAACGGAGCCAGAAGAAATCCTGGAGAACCTGCAGGAGTTTAACCCGGGTCTACCGACCCAAAACTGGAAGGTGGTTAGCGTGGACAAAGCAGCCGGGCAAGCAACGATGCAGATAGTTCTGCTGTTAGACCAAGCAAGCATCGAGGCCCTGGACCGATGCGACTACCGAGTGAGCTACGGCTTCAAAAATATTAGCTTGAAGGTGTACAAGGCTGATGCCGAAGCCCTTGCTAATTTATCATCTCTTGTGGTGGAGCCTCCCCCCAGCGATAATGAGATGGAAGTTGAGGACAGTGGGTCGGATGTGCGGAGCGGCTATGCCTCGTCCAGCTTGGACGGTAGCGGAACTCTCAGGAGGCTTTACTCCGAGAGTCAGCTTCTGAGCGAGGACGACGCGGACGCGACGCTCACGGAGGAGAGTGAAAAGAATCAAGATGATGAGGGTCCTCCAAATCAACCTTCATCATAGTAAAGCAGCGTCAGCTGCACTTCTACTCCAGCTTTCAGCAGGTGGAGTAGATATCGTTCTAGTTCAAGAACCGTGGATTACTGGCAATAGGATCTGTGGTTTGAGGACCATCACACACAATGGAGCAGCACTGACACAAACGACCGAGGTGAGTCACTATATAACTACTTATTAGGCACTAATCTAACTTTATGCAACAGGGGGAGTGACCCCACATTCATAACAAGGAACCGCTAGGAAGTACTTGATATCACATTGGTCAGTGACTCTTTCAGCGACCTCATAGAATCATGGAGGGTCCTAACAGAACACTCCTTCTCAGACCATAGGTATATTAGTTTCTCAATAGCAAATACGCACACAAGTCCAAAATTCATACAAAATATAAAAAGAACAAACTGGGGCTACTACAAGAAGCTTATTTATAGAAATCTATCAAAACAAATGGTCACACCTAGAAACGATAAGGAACTAGACGAGCTAGTCAACACTTTTAATCAACAATGCAAGCTTGCTTTAGATAAGGCTTGCCCGACCAAAAAGGTAACAGAAACCCATAAGCCACCTTGGTGGTCGTCTGAACTAGATAGACTCAGAAAGGCATGTAGGGTTGCCTTTAATAAAGCTAAACAGGATGGCCGCGAGCTATCCTGGGCTGTTTACAAAACTAAGCTAAGCACATATAAAAAAGAAATCCGCAAGGCTAAACGAGCCTCCTGGATGGACTTCGGCAGTGAAATTGAATCTACATCTGCTCCCTCGGGCGTGAGGAGGGTACTCTCAAAAGCGCCAGCAACTTTGAGCCACGTCCAAATGCCAGATGGGCACTGGACCGCTTCGACTACGGATACCATGAATCTGCTCCTGGATACACACTTCCCGACATGCACAGACGTGTCGGCGGAGGACTGCCTTCCGATCAAGTGATAAGGGAAATCACCGATGAGAGAAAGTTAGATTGGGCTTTATCTACCTTCAAGCCCCATAGGTCGCCAGGACCGGACGGAATATTCCCGGCCCAGCTACAGCATACCTCCGAGCTTATCAATCCTTGGTTGAAAACTATGTTTATAGGTTGTCTAAGGCTCAACTACGTACCCACTTCATGGAGGGAGGTTAGGGTAGTCTTTATCCCCAAAGCCGGGAAACCATCTCATACTAAACCTAATGACTTCAGGCCTATAAGCCTATCCTCATTTCTTCTTAAAACTCTGGAAAGACTTCTGGAGGACTATGTCAGAAGATCGATGGGCCCAACTCAGCTTTCACGGGCTCAACATGCCTACAATAAGGGTAGGTCAACTGATACTGCCTTGCACTCCCTTGTATCTGTGATAGACAAGTCACTTAACCTAAAGGAATACACATTGGTGGCTTTCCTCGACATAGCAGGCGCCTTCAGTAACGTCCTTCCGGATGCTATCACTTCGGCGTTGACGGGTCTGCGGGTCGATGCCTGCCTTGTAGAGTTCGTTCGTAAACTGCTTACTAGCAGACGGATCACAACCGAGCTAGGTGGGAACTCGATTCACAGACTCGTTAACAGAGGTACCCCGCAGGGAGGTGTTCTCTCACCGCTACTTTGGGTGGTTACTGTAAACCAGCTTCTACGCCTCATGGAAGCGGAAGGCCACCAAGTGATCGCATACGCCGATGACATCTGCGTTATTATGCGGGGAAAATTACCTCAAACTCTTTGCAATTTAATGGAAACAGCCTTATCTAAAATATGTGATTGGGCAAAGTCAACAGGTTTGGGGGTTAACCCCGAGAAAACCGAGCTAGTCCTCTACACCAGAAGGTACAAAATACCGAACCATATACCACCAAAAATCGGAAACACGACTTTGGCATTCAGTGACAAAGTCAAATATTTAGGAGTTACTCTAGACAAGAAACTACTCTGGGGTGACAATATAACAGAACGAGTGAAAAAAGCAACGTGCGCGTTGCTTACTTGCAAGAGAGCAATTGGTGTCTCGTGGGGGTTTTCTCCCAGGGTAGTACACTGGATCTACACAGCCATTGTTCGGCCGATTCTACTCTACGGAGTGCTGGTCTGGTGGCCTGCACTAGCTAAGAATACGTACCTCAAGCAGCTACATTGGACTTTTTGTAGGAGTTCAGAACTCTGCATAACCGGGGCCCTTGGGTCCACCCCGACAGAAGCACTCAACACTATGCTGCATCTACCACCGCTTGATCTGGTGGCGAAGGAAGTAGCCACGATCACAGCTTTGCGAATAAGGGAGACTGGCGTCTGGATAAACGAACAAAGTGGGCACGCCACAATCTTGGGTAACCACGCGCCTGTTAACATACCACCACACACTGACTACTGCGCGTCAAATAACGTGTTCGCCAGGAACTACGAGGTAATAATACCGACAAGACAAGAATGGGACAACAGACCACATACGGTTCGGGGCGCCATTAACATCTTCACTGATGGCTCCAAGCTTGAGGGGAAGGTGGGGGGAGGAATCTTTTCACCGGACCTGGGACTAGAGATCTCCTTTCGTCTTCCCGACCACTGCAGCGTGTACCAAGCGGAAATGCTGGCAATACACGGTGCGGTGAAAAGCTTGGCATCCATGCCCCAAAATGGTAAACAGATCTTTATCTTCTCAGACAGTCAGGCCGCACTTAAAGCCTTGAACTCATACGTCGACGATGCAAAGTCGTTAACTGAATGTCGCAGATCTCTAAACGAGATGGCTCAGCACTTCAGTATTAGCCTTATTTGGGTACCTGGGCACAGGGATATTGAAGGTAACTGCAGAGCGGATGAGCTGGCCAGACGAGGTACCACCACCCATCTCCTTCCGGGAAATATGTCGGTAGGCATACCCATGGCCTCCTTTAAATTTAGTGTCAGCACAAACACAATGAAAATAGCAAATATGCTCTGGTCGGGCTCTCGATGTGCGAGATATCCAGGCTAACCTGGCCTTCTTACAACAAAAGACGTACAAATTCCCTGTTGTCCCTTAATAAATCGGGCATTTCATCCCTGGTAAGGGTTCTAACAGGGCACTGTTTAATAGGCACTCACGGCGCCAGAATGGGCGCAATGTCTAATGATTACTGTCGCAGCTGCAGATGTATTGAGGAGGAGGAAAGTGTTCAGCATCTGATGTGTCAATGTATCGTATCAAAAATAGAAATAAAAGCGTTATCCAAATTTATTGACTCCACGAAGTGGTTCGATCCCCTGCCCTGGGTGTGAGTTGGTTTCCCCTGGCGTCGACGGTGGCTCGACCGTGAGAGTCGGCTGGTCCTTTTTCAGCCTCTGGAGATCTTTGAACACTATTACTCTAGGGTTGTTGGATCGGTTTACTGTAAAGCGGCTGAGCTGCTGTCGGCTCCAGGGATGACCTGCTCGCATCTCTGGGGCATAGAAGTGGGTAGAGACCGTATAGGGTATCACAATGGGCCTATTTAGAGGCCTAAGTGTCGGGCAGAGCCCAGGTACTCTGTCCAGCCCTTGCAACCTACCCTACCCTAACCTAACCAAATAAACTCCTGACTATACCGAACTGCAGCTTTATATGACCTGGGGGAATTTCCAAAAGCTATATACAGACTGTGTCGTGCCCAGCGAACTCCTGAACTTATCGTGAAAGCTCAAGAGCAAAACAAAACACAAAATATGTGGGCGTGGCACCGCGCACTTTTGAAAAATGATGTAGATATTGGCTAAATGACACATATATCCAAATTTCATTAATTTAGACCAAAAAACTTCGGAATTCTGACGAATTGAAACTCTATATAGCTTGCGGGCGTGGTTCCGCCTACTTTGCCAATTCTATATATTGTCTATGCTGTACCCAGTGAACCCAAGTATATATTGTGAAAATTTCATAAAGATCGGTTGAGTTCTTTGGCGCCTATAAAAGACACCCTTTCTATACCTTTCATGAACATGAAATGGTATATTAACTTTGGTCCGATGTTTGTAACGTTTAGAAATATAAGAGATAGACCCACCATTAAGTATACCAAATTGATCAGGACGATGAACTGAGTTGATACAGCCATGTCCGTCTGTCCGTCCGTCCGTCTGTTTGAACGCAAACTAGTCCCTCAATTTTTGAGATATCTCTATTAGATTTGGCACACGGATGTATTTTTGTATTATATTAGACATTTGTCGGATCCGGTATAATCGGGTCACTATAGCATATATCTCCCATACAGCCGATCGTATAAATAAGAGGATTATGACCCTCTTAAGGTACATAGGTCAAAAACGGTGGGGCTATGACTGCCGTTCATTTACATGATCAATTTGGTTTCTCGTTTTTTGATCACGATACAGCAAGGTAGCTTTTTTGATCTTCAAACCTGGTACTGCCGATGAAGCAGCGTCGAAGTTAATCAACCTAGCCGCATTGGGTCTATCAGCTATTCCGGGTGAACTGCCGGCGGAGATTATTTGTAATAGAGTTTTGTTATCTCAATCGATTTTATCGAAATTCACTGCCAAACTCCGAATAAACCGATTAAATTCTCTCATGATCTGTCACATTTCTCCCGTCTGCAGCTCCATCGGAATAGCTGATAATTTCTTCGTGGAGACTAAATTGTCCTACTATAGGCCCAAAGACTCCTTCCTTAAACACCCTGGCATTAAAGTCACCAAGCACGATTTTAATATCATGTTGAAGGCAGTGATCATATGTCCGTTCCTGTTTATCATAGAGGGAGTCCTTATCTACACAGTCCATCTCCTCAGTCGGCGCATATAACTGTTGTGTTACAGAACCTCACTTTTATGCGTATTGCAGCGAGACGGTCTTGGCAGTCTCTTTCCCACCACGAATCCAACACCACGACTTTGCTTCACTTTCTTCTTTGTATGGCAATTGTAGGAGACGTCACAAAATCCGATATGGTATTCAGTTGAAAGCTCTAGAAGCTGTTTTTGTTAATTCCTATTTGAAGCAGCATTACCATAATATACATAACTAATTTTAAATACATATGTAATATGACAATTTATTCCCCACATACGTGTACTTATTATAAAATGATGTACCTTACGTATACGTAGTGTAAACTTAGGGGAAATATTTTTTTCACTTCATTTAATATCGGTTGACACGTTTAAACTTTATTTGAGAAAACAATTTTAGAGAAATTTATCAAAATAAAACAATAGAAACTTTTTCCGAAATTACGGTTTGAGCAACATTTCAGTTAGAAAATCGCAGTTATTCAAAATAACTGCGCAGACGCCAGTTTCAGCGACTAAAATCTTCAAAATGTACAAACGCACTGAAAAGTTGATAAAGGATGACAAGAGTTGTAAAATTAGTGCGACATAATAGGTCTGTTCAATAACAAAAAATTATTACTGGAAGTTACGAATTCTTACTAACTTTTTCTGTCAAGTGTTCATTAACTCAAAAAATTTGTAAGAGAAAAATAAATTGAGAGCGTAAGAGTTTGGGAGACTTACTAATCTTTACTGGTAAATTTCTTGCTAGTAAAAATTTTTAAACTCAAATAATTCGCTGTCAAACTCGAACTGAAATAAAATTAATAAATATTTTTTTTTATATATTTAAAAAAAATAAATTAATTTTAATATTGATGGATAGAAACGGGAAAATAGAACACCTTCAATGCGTAAGTACTAAATTATGTGATAAAGGGTGTTTTTTTTAGGGGTATAGAACTTCGAATTGAAATAAAACACAAGAAAATCGTTTTAAGGTCCATCAATTTGGCTTTATTGGAAGGATAATTTTATGCCATTAATGTTTAAATATGATTTCGGGCATGTGGCCGCCGCGGCTGGCTCGAATAAAGCCAATTCTACAGGTCCAATTTTCAACCACTTTTTCGAGCATATGGGGCCGTATGTCGGCAATAACGCCACGAATGTTGGCTTCCAATTCCCCTAACGTTTCTGGTTTGTTGGTGTAGACGAGCGACTTCACATATCCCCAAAGAAAATAATCCAATGGTGTCAAATCACACGACCTTGGTGGCCAATTGACAGGTCCATTCCGCGAAATTATGCGCTCATCGAATGTTTCCTTCAATAAATCGATTGTGACGTGCGCTGTGTGGCATGTAGCGCCGTCTTGTTGGAACCACAACTCATCCACATTCATGCCATCCAATTCGGGAACAAAATAGTCGGTTATCATGGCTCTATACCGGTCTCCATTAACGGTAGCTGCCTCTCCAGCATTATTGCGGAAGAAGTATGGCCCAATGACTCCACCAGCCCATAGAGCACACCAAACAGTCAGTTTTTGTGGATGTAATGGCGTTTCAAGGGTCTCATGTGGATTCTCTTCACTCCAAATGCGGCAATTTTGCTTGTTGACGTAGCCATTCAACCAAAAATGAGCCTCATCACTGAACAAAATTTTGCGATGAAAATCAGCATCGAAATCAATCTCATTTTCGGCCCATACACCAAAATCACGACGCATTGCATGGTCTCGCGGCTTTAATTCTTGCACAAGCTGGATCTTGTAAGGTCGCAAGCCAAGATCTTTGCGCAAAATCTTCCATAAAGTTGATGGACAAAGCTCCAATTGCTGTGCATGGTGGCGAATCGATTCATTCGGGTCCTCTTCAACACTTTGCTCTACAGCGGCAATTGTTTCTTCGGTGCGCACTGTTCGACGTCTCTGCGGATGCGTATTATCACATAGAGTAAACGTAGTGCGAAAACGATCCATGGTTAACCGAATTAATTGCTCTGATGGACGATTATGTCGACCATAAAATGGACGGAGCTCACGGTAAACTTCGCGAACTGAACCATTATTTTCGAAATAAATTTGCACGATTTGCAAGCGTTGTTCTTTTGTCAACCTGTTCATGATGAAATGGCAAACCAAACTGAACATAAATGACATTAGAGTTGCCAGATTTGACCACAAAATGCCAGTTTTATCTCTATTCGAAAAACAAACCTGTAAAAAAAACACCCTGTACAATTCAGTTTATTTGTAAAATCTTTACATGCTTGCTGGCAGAAGGAAGCTACAACAGCAAGAAAACGTAGCGCAGTGCCAGAAAGACAATTTGTTTCCCTAATCAAAAAATAAAAAGTGGTTATTCTTTAATTAATTTTTGAAATATGTCAATCGTTTTTTACGTACCAATTGTTGTTCATTTACTTGTATGTAAAATTTTTCTCTTCGAATGAAATTACTCTTTATTTTATAATAAAACTCTTATTTAAAGTATTCACTGGAAAAGTAAATGAACAAACCTAATAAAAGCGATATTCACAATTGAGGGCAAACGGACTGATACTCTTGTCGACTAGCACAAGGAAACGACAAAGCATTTGAAGTATTGTCCAACAGTTTATTGCGAAAAACTGAATAAATTTTTTGGGAAACTTCCTGAACTTAAAATATATAAAAACAGTTGGATCCTCAATATGTTGTTTCGTTTATAACAAAGAAAATTTAATGATGTTTGTGAGGCCGATAAATTTAATATTTACACAAGGAAACGACAATGTATTTAAGTTGAAAATTCATGTTAACTTAGTTTTTGTTATAGAAGATGTTACATTTAATTAAAAACAGTAGTATATTGCATTAGTAATTTAAAAATTTCGATAAAGGGTGCGATAGACAAAAGTTTCTTGTAAATTGTAAGAAAAGCTCATTTTACTCTCAGTAACATAATCAGCAAATAAAACAAAAATAATTAAAGATGTTGCCCATCGGTAAAAACACAATTCAAAATTAAATGATGATTATGAGGACGAAAAATTTAAAATTGACACGAGGAAACGACAATGTATTTAACTTGAACGTAAATGTTAACTTAGTTTTTGTTATAGAAGATGTTACATTTAAATAAAAATAGTTGTATATTGAATAATTAAATTTAAAGTTTAGATAAAGGGTGCGATAGATAACAGTTCGCCCCTGCGGGTTAGGGATTTAGAATATGCCCGAGCAAGGCATACCGGTCGTCAGAGGCGACTAATATGCGTAATGACGGGCAACTCGATGGTTGATCTACGGATATGATGCCTCTCACCTCTCATTACCCATCTTATCCTTCTATACGGAAGGAGGGGTGACATGACCTAGAAGGTTTTCAAGGACTGTTAATTCGACAACACTTCCCAAAACCTTCGGGGGGTGTTTTTGTCGTTACCACAACAATAACAACATAGATAACAGTTTCTTCTAAATTGATAGAGAAGCTCATTTTACAGCAAATAAAACAAAAATAACAAACTAAACACTATTCATAAATAAATAACACAAAATTTCCCATTACGAAAATCCCGAGATTGTAAAAAAAATATTACGAGATTTTCGTCACTCAAATATCTAAGGGATCCCGGAAGCCTGTAATTCTTAACCCTATTACTATCCTACACATATTATGCGATTTTATTGAACGAAATTTAGAAAAAACAATCTACAGGGTTAAATCATTCAACATACCGATTTTCCACACAAATGTCAGAGCGGACAGTTGGATTTGACTTTAGTAAGATTTTTCATTACCTTTACATTCAGGCAGGTTCTAAAATTCAATTCCGTGCGAATATCAATCAAATTCATCGGGAATCCGACACAGCTTGTTTTAGTTTCAGTTTCATTTCCACATTTTTTTCTAAAATTAATTCCTAGTGAACACGATTGTTCCAGAAAACGAATTCATATTAAACATTGCAGCAATCACTGCAATTCGAATTCGTGATTTTTACCCTGCAGTCAACTGCTAAGCTGTTTAATGAACATTCTACTTCATTAACTAAATTTCGTGGGCTTATTCATACCAGTTTGAGCGACCGCAACGTTTCCGCTATCATAAGCAGCAACAACCCTATAAAATTGTCGATACATGCATATACGAGCGAAAAAGAAAACAATTCAGCATTCGGGCCGCAATCGTCCAGTTAACAACGCCATCCTACATTTTAATTTTCTATTCAACTAATATTCTGGGTTCGTAAATATTTATTTAATTAAATAAATATAAAACTTTCTTAAAAATAATAGTTCTGATAGTGAAATCATAATCCTCTTGAGAATTTCCTGGTTCAAATAGTTCCTTTTGGTGGCAGATCATGTACTTACGTGCATGTTGCTACTGCAATAGAGGTGCAGCAGCAACAACGAGTAAGCAGTGATCAAATGAAACCTCGGAAAAAAGTGAAAACAAAACAATCATTTGTCAAAACAATTGGGTAAGTGGTCATATGTTAAATTTAAAGCTGGGAAGTTTCTCAAAAGGTTTTGCACTTATCTCGCCACCTGGAAGAGTTTTCTTTTCAGCAATTCATACTGCCATCGTGTCCTGACCTATGTGCAAAATTTCAAGACAAGACTTCCAATTTCGAACGAATTTTCAAAATATGTAGACCCGTGCGCCATCTACCGGATTTTTTTTTTTAAATAAAATAGTATATTTCCATCTGGTTCAAGTCTCTAGCTTACCGCGAAGTTGCTCAAAAATCGATCGCAAGATTCCCCTCATTTTTCAGCGATTTTCAGTTATCACGATAAGCGCGGTACCTAGTGGAATTTTAATTTCTACAAATTATATGATGAACGTGTCCCATACTATCTATCTGCTAAGTTTAAGGTTCCTAGGCCAAGGGCAAGCTAGTTTAAAATCGATAAAAAGATTCTCAAACGAATTTTCAAAATATGTAGATCTGTGCGCGATCTACCGATTAGATTTTTTTTTTTGAAATATTGAATTATGTGAAAAGTCTCGAGTCTTTAGCTCACTGCGAAGTTACTCAGAAGTCGATGGCAAGATTCCCCACCCTTCTTCAGCGATTTTCAGTTTTATTAGTAAACGCGACATCTAGCGGAATTTTGTGTACAAAGTATTCCATGGCATTTCATTGCTGATCTATGCGTCAAGTTTCATGGCTTCATGGATTAAAAAAAATCCGTTAGATGGCGCACGGGTCTACAAATATATGTATTTTTGCTTGATGTTTTTTAATTAAATAAAATGTTGAACATTTCTTTGGGACTTTTTTAAAAGCTTTTCACCCTTTATATGGTGTAGTAAAAAAGCTTTTCGTTTGCCATTGTTGGCTGTGCATACCTACAACAATTCCGAATTTAACAAATTTTATTATATCATAAAACGAAAGGAATTATGGTCACTAATAAATGTGCCAAAAATCGGTCAAACGCAGTCTCGAGAGATAAATAAAAGTTGAACTGCCTTTTGCAAATTAGAATGGAATAATTCGAGTTTTGAAAAATTATGAATGAAGTATTTTTTTTATCTTGTATGTCTACCCAAAAATCCTAAAACCAAAAAAAGGAGAAAGTCTAAAAATCTTGATACAATTCAGAAATTTCTACTCATTAGACAATACCCTGCAGTCAATTCTACTGGTTTTATACTAGCTTGCCAAACCGACTCATCTAGTTCGAGTTCTGTAATTTTTCCATATTAGAAACTGGTATTTTTAACACGGCGATGTCCTATGAGATGGCAATTATCCGCGTCTGCATCAGCACCATACCAATTGGCATACAAGTCAGCCTCTGCATCAGCAATATATCAGTTAACTTACTAGTCAGTACATACACCGGTATCATAGCAGCCGTCATACTAGTTAACCTATGCATCAGTATCATACCAATTACTGTACCACTTCATAGTAGATTAGTTCATTTTGGGTTTAAAAATACACAAAAATATATGTACACTGAGATTTTTTTTTTTGAAATTGAGTAAGCACAAAAAAAGTTTCGAAAATGTTTTGTAGATATCGTACCCAGAAAAAAAATTTTTGTTTGTGCTAACTCAATTTCAAAAAGAAAATCTCAGTGTACACATATTTTTGTACATGTATTGTGATTTACCCTTCCATATAAAATAATTTGAGCACCAATGGAAGTAATATTTATTTTGATAGACACATATTTTATATATGATGACGGAATTTGCATTAAAGTGGTTTGTAATGTAATTTTGCAATTTTCGTGGACTCGGACAATTGCCATCTCGAAGGACATCGCCGTCTTAAAAATACCAGTTTCTAATATGGAAAAATTACAGAACTCGAACTAGATGAGTCGGTTTGGCAAGCTAGTATAAAACCAGTAGAATTGACTGCAGGGTATTGTCTAATGAGTAGAAATTTCTGAATTGTATCAAGATTTTTAGACTTTCTCCTTCTTTTGGTTTTAGGATTTTTGGGTAGACATACAAAATAAACAAAATACTTCATTCATAATTTTTCAAAACTCGAATTATTCCATTCTAATTTGCAAAAGGCAGTTAAACTTTTACTTATCTCTCGATACTGCGTTTGACCGATTTTGCTGATTTTTGGCACATTTATTAGTGACCATAATTCCTTTCGCTTTATGACATAATAATTTTAAAATCACAGTCTTATTCCCAATTTGTTATACTCGGAATTGTTGTAGGTATGCACAGCCAACAATGACATACGAAAAGCTTTTTTACTACAGCATATAAAGGGTGAAAAGCTTTTAAAAAAGTCCCAAAGAAATGTTCAACATTTTATTTAATTAAAAAACATCAAGCAAAAATACATATATTTGTAGACCCGTGCGCCATCTGACGGATTTCTTTTAAATCAAATAGTATATTTCCACCTGGTTCTGAAGCAGGTGTTCAGTTTTAAGTCCCTAGCTTACCGCGAAGTTGCTCAAAAATCGATCGCAAGATTCCCGCCCTTTTTCAGCGATTTTCAGTTATCACGATAAGCGCGGTACATAGTGGAATTTTGATTTCTAAAAATGGTGATCGTGTCCTATACCATCTGCTAAGTTTAAGGTTCCTAGGCCAAGGGGAAGCTAGTTTAAAATGGATAAAAAGATTCTCAAACGAATTTTCAAAATATGTAGATCTGTGCGCGATATACCGATTAGATCGAAATATTGCATTGTCACCGGGTTCTGAATTATGTGAGAAGTTTCGAGTCTTAAGCTCACTGAGAAGTTACTCAGAAGTCGATAGCAAGATTTCCCACCCTTTTTCAGCGATTTTCAGTTTTATTGGTAAGCGCGACATCTAGCGGAATTTTGTGTACAAGGTATCTCATGGCAATTCATTGCTGATCTATGTGTCAAGTTTCATGGTTCTACCTTACCGGGAAGTTACTTAAAAATTCATCGCAAAATACCAAATTTTAAATCAATTTCGCGTCTACCTCGATGCGTGCGCCACCTATCGGATATTCGTCCACATTGCATTGTCACGGAGTTCGGAACTATGTTACAAGTTTTAAGTGTCTAGCTCAACGGGAAGTTCCCTAAAACGACTTTGCAAGATTCCGAAAATTCGTATAGAAATGAGCGGACAAACAAGAAAGTGACTTAATATAACGTTAGTGAAAAGGTAGTAACAACAATTTGGTATGAAGCTCAGCACTTTCATATGAAATAGAAACTTACGCTAACAAATTGACAATGAAAATTAAAAAAAAAAATTGAATTAAAATGAAGCTAAGGTTGGTTCAAAACGGTCCGAAACATAGATGATCGCAACCGTAACTATTGCAGCTAGGTATAGGAATAGACTTCTGGTCTCAGAAAAGTCAAAAAATATCCCTTGATATCATGTGGATATTTAAAGTCAAGCGGTCCGGTTGTGTTTTGCGGTGCTCTTGTTTGTTTGCATTTATTTCAATTTCAATTATATTATTGATATTTAAATCCACTAAAATTTGAGATAGTGACTTTCATTAACAATGGTTGTATAGACTTTGTCTTGTGTAAAATTTCAAATTTCAAACATAAAGACTGTGAACTTCCTTTAGTTTCTTAAATTAAAATTTCGGTGAATACATTTAATTTAATTTACATACATATATTTTCGACATCATGCCGTGTGTGTGTGCACAAAGAGTCGATCGCTCTCGACCCAAAGCTCAATGCAACAACCGCAAAGAGTTGTTTCACCTTGAGTGCATCGGTCTTGTACCAGCTGATGCTGACAAATTGTATGTATGTAAAGTATGCAGTAGGCTAAATAGTGGTTTGACTACTTTAGCTGGTGATAATTTAAATGTTAGCAACAATTTTATCAACAACAATAATAACAATAATACGCCGCAAGTGCCTCGCTTTTCTCTGCTTAAAGAAATTGCTGAGCTCAAATCTGACAATGAGCGCATTCAGTCGCTTTTAAATACTCTCGTTGACTTTAAAACTGAAGTAGGGGTAATGTTTGGACAACTTATTGCTGAATTTATCTCGCTGAAATCATGCGTTTGTGAGAAAGATGCAAACATATGTGAGCTTACATCTGAATTAAAGAAACTGCAGTGCAGCTCAACCAATTCTCTTGCTGCTAATATTGCTCCCGCACACTCGTCCAACCTACCCGTCGCACCTAGTGCCAGTGCTGCTGCTGCAATCAATAATACCAATGCCGATGCAACTAATAGCAATACATCTCTTTCTGCCATGGATGACCACTGCGCATCGCCCAACTTGTCGTACGCTGAACGGCTAGCCGCCCCATCCAATGAGTCTGCCAATCCTACAATTAATAATAAAAGTCTGCATAATGCTTCTAGTGGACTTAATTCCTCTGTCGCAGCCCCTACTGTTGTTGCTGGGACCTCGCGCGCCTCTGCTGCTGTTATTACAAGCGCCACTAGTTTGAGGGCCATAGTGTATGGCCGTAATAAAAATGCCGAGCTTGAAGTTGCTGTTAAGATGAAATGGGTTCATGTGTCTTCGTTTAAGCCCACAGTGACATCAAAAAACATTATTGATTATGTTTCTAAGCACGCCGGCATTGACCGTGGCCACATGCGTTGTCGTATGCTTATAAAAAATGGTGTTCCGCTTGACAGTCTTGAAAGTGTGAACTGCAAACTTGGAGTATCTTCTGAATTTTTTGATAAAATATTGGAGCCTAATGTTTGGCCAATTGACATCAATGTCCGGCCCTTTCGTTTTTACCAAAGCCAAAAATATGACACCTAATAGCGCCCTTAAAAATCGCAGTGTAGATACGTCTTTAAAAATCTATTTCCACAATATGGGTGGCATGCGCACTAAATCTAAAGAAATATTCGTGGCTACCTCGCGCTTGGACTATGATGTGTTCGTCTTCGTCGAAACTTGGCTCAATTCCGATTTTTTCGACGAAGAATACTTCAATCCAAACATTTTTCACACCTTCAGGAAATACAGGGACGCAGTTAAGACCGGTTTACGAAAAGGGGGCGGAGTTCTAATAGCTTTAAAGAGAAGTCTACGCGTCTCCGTACATCAACTCATGCATCACGACTCTTTAATTGACCAGCTTTGTGTTAGAATTTCTGGATCTTCTCGCGCTTCATTTATCTGTGTGTCGTATATTCCGCCAAACAGTTGTGATAGCCTGTACAACTATCATGTTGAAAATATTGCGAATCTATGTGAATCTAATTCCCATGCCGACTCTTGTATTCTCGGAGATTTTAATCTGCCTGACATTGTTTGGGTGGACTTTCAATATAATGGGATTTTAACTCCTACTAACGTTACGCGATCCTCTGAAATTAATGTTATCGACTGTATTTTAAGTTGTAATCTTATTCAAACTAATTACTTATTTAATACGCTCTCTAGATTGCTTGATCTTGTCTTTGTTAGTGAAAATTTAATAGTTAGTCTCTCTGAGAGTACCTTGCCCCTATGTGCCTCAGATAAACATGATGTTCCCCTTGATATTTATTTACAAAATTTCGACGTTATCCCGGCGTCATCTTTTAACTTTCGATCCTCGAATCTAGGTGAGCTCAACGATTCCCTACTTGCTATGAACTGGGACTTTATCTTTTCCTCTAAGGATGTTAGTGTCTGTTTTGAATCCTTCCTATCTTCTTTGGGTGAGATATTTCGTTCCAAGGTGCCTCTTTTTGGCTCTAAACGGCACAAGCTTCCTTGGTACAACAAGACTCTAAAAAAGTTAAAAAATCACCGTAACAAATATAATAAGCTTTATAAGTCTAACACTGCCAACTCTATGCTCAGAGATCAGTACTTATTTAGTGTAAAACAATTTAATGTGCTGGATAGATTTCTTTACAACCGATACATTGGAAGGCTCGAAAGTGAGCTTAAAGAAAATCCAAAGGCTTTTTGGAATTTCATCCGCTCTAAACGTGGCTCTTCCAATGTACCGATTTGTATGAAGTGGAATGACATATGCTCCCACTCTCCCAATGAGACTGTGGAACTCTTCGCCGATTTCTTTAACTCTAACTTTGAAGATAACACTTCCAATTTGTGTGACTATTATCAGCGCTCGTGTCCCCGTGAGTGTTTAGATTTTGGTTCCCTCATAATCACTGAAGAAGACGTAAGCAAAGCTATGTACACCCTTAAGCCCTCGCTTAAATGTGACAATGATGGCCTTTGTGGTTTTGTTCTCAAGCACTGCAGTACATCTCTCTCGGCTCCGCTATGTCATATCTTTAATCTGTCTCTATCTTCTGGAATTTTTATCGACAGGTGGAAGAAGTCAGCTATCACTCCAATTTTTAAGTCGGGGAACAAAAATTACGTTTCTAACGACAGGCCAATTGCTAAGATCACAGTGTGTTCTAAGCTTTTCGAAAAAGTTATAAAAGATAAACTTTCATTTGTGATCAAAAGCGTTGTCGACCCGCACCAGCATGGGTTTGTTGCTGGGCGTTCGACTGTAACTAACATAGCGCACTTTTCTGATTTCTGCATTTCCGCATTCAAGGATGGCTCTCAGGTGGATACAATATACACCGATTTCTCAAAAGCTTTCGATAAAGTCTCTCACGAGATCTTGTTACACAAACTGGAGCTCATTGGATTTCACTCTGTTTTTTTGAGCTGGCTGAAATCCTATTTGTCTAATAGAACCATGTATGTGGATATAGAAGGCTGCAGGTCCCACCCGTTTATAGCAACGTCTGGTGTTCCTCAGGGCAGCATTCTTGGCCCACTTTTGTTTGTTCTATTTATTAATGATATCGGTTCCTGCATAAAATATTCCAACTTTCTGCTCTATGCTGACGATCTTAAGATTTTTCGTAGGACAAATGTCCTGTCGGATACTGCCCTTCTGCAACAAGACCTAAATAACATTGTAGGTTGGTGTCTCTCCAACAACCTCCACCTTAACGTAAAAAAGTGTTTCCATATGTCATTCTCTAAGTCTTTTACCCTTCATACCTCCGCCTATTATATCTCAGGTGGTCAGCTGGCCTCAGTCAAAGAATTTGTTGATCTAGGAGTCGTTTTCGATACAAACTTTTCTTTTGTTAACCACATTTGTTATGTGCTTCCAAAGGCATACTCAAATCTGGCTTTCCTTCGTAGATATGCCAAAGACTTGAAGGATCCCTACACGAGGAAGACTCTTTATATTTCTTTAGTTCGTTCGAAGCTAGAGTATGCATCCGTTATCTGGAACCCTATCTATAGCTGCCATTCTGCCAGAATCGGAAGAGTTCAACGAAAATTTATTCGGTTTGGCTTAAATATCCTCAATTTTGAGGACCCGATTCCGTCATACTACTCGCTTATTAACCTGCAACCCCTTGATACTAGGAGAACTGTGCATTTGCTTATGTTTGCCTATGACATAATAGCTGGTTATCTAGACTGTCCAAATCTTCTCGAGAAGGTCTCATTTAACGTCCCTCACAGGTGTCTACGTTCCTTTTTACCTTTTTATTTGCCTGCTCCCAGTGCGAATTATTACAATTTTAACCCAATTTATCGTGCCCTTGCTCAGTTTAATAAGCTCTCAAGAGGTGTAACTATTGACTTTTCCCTATCGAGAGATACATTCAAATCTATTATTGTAGTTAGCCTTTCATGATACATACATTTTTTTTATTTTTTTTTATTTTTAGCTTTTTAATTTTACTTTGTATATAGTCTGTAAGATTGATTTCACATCTTGAATAAACATAAACATATAACAAAAAATACTACATTATTTCAGTAGGTAACATTTAGATGGAGACAGAGTGAAATTTGGTATACTAATTTTAGTTGGCATAGCAAATTTTGTGAAAATGTGTGGAATCGAGAAGTAACCACGCCTAAGTTTTATATGTGCATGAAATATTTTATCAAACGAAACGTTGTAGATTCGCTCCACCCTTCACCACGACTGGTGTGGATTTCGCTGGCCCATTCCAATTATAAGCATCCATGTTCCGATCTCAAACCCTCGTAAAGGGCTACGTGGCCGTCGTTGTGTGTTTTACCACCAAAGCGGTCCACCTGGAATTATGCTCAGACCTCACCATCAAGGCTTTTCTTGCTGCCTTCGCCCGATTTGTAGGACGCCGAGGATACCCGAACCAGATGATGAGCAACAACGGCAAAACATTAATCAGCGCCAAGCGTGCTACCGAATTGGAATTCGTATCGTTCCTGAAAGAAGTATCGCGGATATTGTACAGAAGTATGCCCCCCAAGGAATGAACTGGAAGTTTATACCCCCCGCCGCACCTCACATGGGCGGATTATGGGAATCCCCTATCAAGAGCTTTAAAACGCACTTTAAAAAGGTCGGCGAAACTCACGGCTTTTCCTTCGAGGAGTTCTCGACTTTATTAATTCGAATAGAAGCCGTACTTAACTCTCGTCCCATCTCCTATGACCACCGCCTTCACGCCAGGTAGTTTTCTTCGAGGAGCACCAATGCTCTCGCTTCCCGAACCGAATCACGAAAATCTCTCTCTGATAAATAGGTGGGAACGCTGCAAAACTGATTACCTCGCCGACCCTTAAAAGCGTTATTGCTGGAAAAATGCTCAAACTCCCCCGAAAATTGGCGACCTAGTCATCATTAAAGAAGACAACTTACCACCCACCGAGTGGCGACTAGGTCGATTAGAAAGCCTACACACAGGACGAGACGGTATTCTCACGAGACCTCTCAGTAAACTGTGCTTTCTACCGTCATTAGAGAGTGACGAGGGCCCTCAGTGCCCACTCCCCTCCCCCTAACTTAATACAGTCCAGAAAGCTCGTACTATCGTTAGCTCTCAGGCAACAACTTAGGCACTCCCCAAACCTATGCTTAATCCCAGGCGTATAACTAATAGGCATATATTTCTCTCTCTTTTCAACAGATGGATCGTCAACACCCTCCGGTCCCAACACCACGCCGCTCATTGGCATCGCAGTTGACCCTGCCCGCAGCCCGTCCGCGCCGTAGCGAACTCGTACCGGATTACCGGAAATGTAGGTTGTGTATACGGCATTACGCGCTACTGATGTGCCCAGTGTTTAGGGCCATGCAGCCGCAACAACGCTTCCTAATTGCCAGGGCACATCAGTATTGCACCAACTGGTTAGCGCTGTCCCATCGCACCAACCAGTGCACCTCCACAGAAAGCTGCCGGGTCTGCGGGCAGCACCACCACACATTTCTTCATCGGGGTCGGAGGTCGCCAACCTGCGTACGTCGCACCACCTGTAGAGGAAATACCTCCCACACCATGCCGCCAGGAACCGCGGCGTCGAACAGCAACTCGCCGTCACCGTCTTCAACCGCAGCCTCCCATGGCTAATGGTCGTGCTCCAATTGCACGTCAACCGTCACGACCAGCCAGCGTCGGGGATCGCACCATCCGATGCACCGCAACCGGCTTACGCACAGCCACATACAAAAATAAGGTGGGGCGGATCTTTATTCAGAAAGCAGTTCGCTTAGTACGCCTAGAGGAGGCAGAATTTTACACGAGATCAGTAGCCACACGTCCCAATCCCAAAAACATATTATTCATTATTTACATATTTCATGAATTGTAAATAAAATAATACTCGTTATACATAAATATTTTCCATGAATTGTAAATAATTTCATTATAACATGTATTATATCATATTATATTATTATTACATTATATTTACTAACCTCAACGTATGAACTCCCCCTAAGGTTTAATTATTAGATTGGAACGATTTGGAACGTGTGGCAACCACGCGTAAATCACCTCAGACCAATTCGCTGCACAGCTGACAGCTGGTCGGCCATCATATATTATTATTATCATTGTTTTTTCTCTTTTTTTTCTTTATGCAAATAAAAAACCCTTGCAAATAAAATTTAAAATAAAAGGTAGTTTCGAGCCGTGAAAAATATAACTAAATACATATATTATACCTCACTGTGAAAGTGCATCAGATATTTGTGAAATAAATATAAAATACCACTGAAAAAACCTTATACATCTGTAGAATTTAACGCAAAGCGTATTTAACTATATCAAAGCTAGTGATACAGTTTCAATTTAGACAGATTGTTTCTGGGTGGAGTCTTTAGTGCACTTTATAGGAAGCAAGTGATTATCGAAGACCCGTATTTAATAAATATATTCATTAAACTTGAATATAAAAGTTGAAGTTTGCTACAAGCCATAAATAAATACAGCAATTTATAAAAGCTGATTCTTGGCAGAGTCCCAAAAAAAAACCATCATTCAGAATAAGTGCCACCCAATTTAATTAACTAATATTGAAAAGCGTAGATAGTATACCTCGTATCATGTTTCGTAATTTTATTTAACACGGTTCTGAAGTTAATAATAGCTGAAATTTTGACACTTTGCTTATCTATATGTGGGTAGTGCACGCCCATTTTCCAAAATTTGAAAAAAATCTTGAATAAGATCTTTAGGTCATTGTAACTACGAAATTCTAGCATTCTATCTGCATCAGTGAAGGAGCTATGGCATGTTCCGGTTTAATACCTCTCTTTTAAAAAACTCTAGTCTTAAAGTGGGCTTGGTCGTGAACCGATTTTGCTTATTTTCTGTGGACGTACTCTACATGTCTATAGCATACCTCGTATTAAGTTTCGTAATACTACCTTACAACGTTCGGAAGTTCATAACAGTTGAATTTGAAATTTGATTGACTCATAAGTGGGCGGTGCCAAACCCACTTTCGAAAATTTCACAAAAATCATATAAAGAATAAAAAAAATTGAGGGAACTACTAAATTATATCATTGTACCTGTATCAGTCAAGGAGATATAGGCAGTTTAGTATTTCTACCTCTGTTTCATATAACTTTTATGAAAAAGTAGGCGTGGTCGAAAAGCGATTTCGCTTACTTTTTATAAGTGTACGTAACACCTCCTACTAAATTTCGTTATTCTAGCATAAACGGTTATGTAGTTATTAACAGTCGAAGTTTGAAAATTTTTTTAGTCATATGTGGGCGGTGCCACGCCCCTTTTCCAAAAATAAATCTAGCAAATTTCATCATTGTAGCTGCTTTTCTTATTGAATTAACCCATTTTATACGTTTATCGAAATTTCCTATGTGCCAAATTTCATTCAAATATCTCAATTTTTTCTCAAGTTGTCTTGTCCACGGACGGACGGACATGTATCAATGAATTCCTCTGTTCATTCTAAGAACTTTGATATATAGAACTCCATATCTATTTCTATTATTTTGTACCGTTACAAACTACCGTTATAAGACCAAAACTATAATACCCTGTGTACTAGTACACGCTGAGCATAAAAATGGTTCTGCTTGAACAAACTCAAACTAAACATCAGCAAAACAAAATCGATAATCATAGAAGATCTATAAATATACAGAACCTGAGCACCTTAAGCCTAAACCATGAAACAAATATTAAATATCTGGGAATAAAAATTTAAGATAGGTTGAATTTTAGTACCGTGTCGATCACATTATGAGCAAAATTGCAACACACTTGCAAATTTCTAAAAAGAAAATACAAAATAATGGTTTACCAGGCTATAATCCAGCCCCTTTTAAATTATTGCCCAACCATATTTTTTATAATGATTGATAGCCAAATTTGAAAACTACAAAAACAACAGAATCGAGCAATGAGATGCATCCTTCGTAAGCGGTTCGACACTCCTATCAGAGATATGTTATCGACTCTTAATTAGTTAAGTGTAACTTGCGAGTACCTAAGAGTTAACATAAGGTAGGGCAATGATATAAGCAATATAGATATCCGTAGAAAAAATGATTTTCAGATGTGAGACAGATAAATGTATTATTTTCTATAAGGGTCTAAAATATTAGAAAGAATTACCTGATAATATTAAGCAAAGTAAAAGCGCATCTAAATTCAAAAGAGAGGTTTTTGAATATTGTAAGTCTATGCCAATAGCTTATACTATAGTTAAAAAAATTAAAAAAAAACTAGCAATTCTGGTTCTGTTCCGTATTTTTATCTCTTTCATCAACATGAGTGAGTATGACAAGAAGAAGGCATATACCTACCAATAAGCGTACCGAAATGATCAGGGCGATGCGCAGAGTTGATTAGGGTATGTTCGTCTGTCCGTACATTTGTCTGTCTCTTTGAACGCAAACAACTACCTCAGTTTTAGAGTTATGTGGCTAGAATTCGGTATGTGGCCGCCATTTTGTTATATATTAATCATTTATCAGAACCAACAAGATCGGACCAATACAACGCATAGCTCCCATACAATCCATTGTTGCCATAAACAAATTGCGGCCAATAACTCTTGCAATTAAAAAGCTAGGAACGTTAAATTTTTTAGATTTGCAATATATTAACCTTCATGTGTCCGGTAGTCAACATTTGTAGCAATTTGTGAAAAAGTAAAATAAAAAAAAATTTTCCGAAACAACAATGCCCGAGGTTTTCAAAAGTTTCCTGATCATCAATTCAAAGTCAATTAAGAGTATAACATCACTCGAACTATTATTTGCCTGACCCCTAAACCCTACTTGAAAAAAACATCATCTTGCAGTCGGTAGTCTACATTTGTAGACACCATATAAAATGTATGCAAAATATTATTATATAGTTGATATTCACTCCATCAATGCTTCAACAAATTCTTGTAGATACGAATGAAAAAGTTCGAAAAGACTATGGGACTTGGAATAAGTATGGGAGAAATTAACCTTAATTGAACTAAAAGCATTTATAGGTCTTTTGTTACTAGCAGGTGTGAATAAATCGAATGACGAAGATGTGGATGTGCTATGGAGCCAAGACAGCGTTGGCTATTACCGTGCAACAATGCCCAAGCCACGCTTCAAAGAAAGTGTTCGATTCATTAGATTTGACAGCGAGCGTACAAGAGCAGTTAGGCTAGACGCCGATAAGGCTGCTCCAATATCTGAATTGTTGACGCAAATGAACGCAAGTCTGCGCAAATATTACCAACCATCTGGAGAAATTACTATTTGCTTTTCGCGGCAAACCTAGGTTTACCCAGTACATACCCTCTAAGCCTGCCAAGTATGGGATAAAGGTTTGGTTTGCATGCGATGCTAAGTCGTTCTATCCACTCAAAAGTGAAATATATACTGGAAAAAACTCAATTGCTGGTCGAGGAAATAACGTAGGAGAAGGTGTTGCGCAAAGGTTATGCCATTGGAGCACACCGTGAGGACTATAATTTGTGACAATTTTTTTACATCGCTTAACTTGGGCAAGTATTCAGTGTGCAAAGGTCTTGCTCATTTTGGTACTGTTCGTCAAAATAAAACGTTTGTACCATATGAAATGAAGGCTGAACGCAATCGTGCAGAAGAATATTCCATTTTCGGGTTTCTCGATGGAAAGTTTTGGTTGGTATCTTATGTCCCAAAAAGAGGCAGAGCAGTCATAATACTTGCCAGCACACCTTTGGCGGATTCAATTGTAGCTGAAAAGAAAAACAAGCCGCAATACATCCTTGATTACAATGCAAACAAAGGAGGCGTCGACGCAATGGATAAAATGCTTTCTGCATAATCAACGAAACGCAAAACTTTGAGTTGGCCTTTGGCCATGTTTTATAACATGGTGGATATAAGAGCACTTGCATAATTCATCATTTACTCGGAAAACAATCCATATAACCGTCGTTCAGACGCGCGACGAAAGTTCTTGCGGAGCTTGTCTAAGCAGCTTTTTACGCCAGCAATTGAACAGCGTTCTAAAGTTCCGCGGGTGCTGGGGTTCAACCAAACACGTAAAGCTATTGAAATGGCACTAAATCGATCCCTTGCTACTACTTCTAAGGTGGATTTATCCATTTTACCTGATATTTCGAACGATAAACAACCAAAATATCTTGTACGTTGTCAACACTGTGAAATGGGAAATCGCAAAAGTACACGAAAAATCCGTACTTGGTGCTGGAAAATGCTGTTCAATTCCTGAAAATTAAAGCATTTTTTGTATTAAAATTATTACCTGAATATACGTTATTATATACGTACAAGTCAAATAATTACCATACAATACTTTTTTCCGATTAACGGGGTTTGGGCTGTGTATTTTTCAATTAACGGGGTAAGACCGTCAAATTTTTGCACAGTTTCTAGTTATGGTAAATAACGATTAGATACTGAAACCCGTGATTCGTTTTGATGAAAGGAATAAAGCCTTCGGCACAGCCTAAGACAGCGCTTTCCTTACTTGTTTTTTACATAATATTGCAGACTTTCCGTTTATGATGTCTTTGTTCTAAGGGTTTTATTTGGCAAGGAAAAATCCGATAAGACGCAGAATACGCCTATAAACGAAACACTTTCTTTCTCTATGTGTTTTTGTATTCCCCCTTCAATTTTTTAGTTTTATGTTGAAGATTGATTGTAAGATGGAATAATTAGTAAATATAAGCTATTTGTTCTTATTCTTAAGAAAATTAATTGCATAATATGATGAAATATGTCACGTTAAAAGACTACGAGTATATCATACTTGCGTCTTAATAAAATAATAGCAATATGAGGAATAACTGAATGGTACCGGAATACAATACCAAAGTTGCCTATCTGAGAAAATTTATATCCAAGTCGAAATGCAGAATCAAACCACTTTTATTTTATTTTAACTGGGAAAATTTTATATTATTAATTAATTAATTTTCATTCAAATTTGTATTTATTTTAATCTAAGTTTTAATCACGATTACTAGCCCTTCATCTAAATCTTACTCACCAGTATCAGGACTTTTAACGGTTTTTTTTTAGCATCGCTGGTTGGAGGTTCCGTGACAACGAATTTTCACAATTGTTACTAAACAGCATTAAAGCCAGGCATTTTGTTATTTGCTTTTCTTATTGGTAAAACTTGGCGGTACCACTACTTTGCGGCACGACACGCACTCGAAATAGTACTTTTCCAATGACTAATCCTAAACGGAATTCCCCAACATTTACTCAACTGCCCTCAACCTTGCCACATATTCCCTTTCATGTCCGCTCATACGTACGACTACAACTTAACCGGTTGTGATTATCATTTATTGGCGCTTAACCGCCTAGGCGATTTTGGCCGTTGCGTATCAAAGCATGCTAGTCATCCCTTTTCATTTTTAGCTGACTTCAATTAGTAACACCAAAGGAGTTCAAGTCATCCTTCACCTGTTTTTTCCAACTCAGTCCAGGCCGCCCTTTCCTCTGCTGCCCAATTCGGGTGTTGATAAAAAAACCTTCTGGGCTAGAGCTGTTTTATTCATTCGCATAACATGACCCAGCCATCGCAGTTTTTGAGCTTTTATTAGCTGCACTACAAATTGGCGGGACCTACAGTTATTTGCCGATTCCAAACGCCATCTGCAAAGCAGGTGAAGTTTTGCTGATAAGCCTTCCATGGCAGAAATACACTCGGTTACTCGGAACCACGGACCTTCGATGTGGTTGGCCAGCAACACTCCCGCCACATCACGGCGGTCGTCAGATCTGCGTAAAGCTCATATAGCTCATCGTTAAATTTCCTTCGATACTCGCCGTTGGCATCACGGGAAAGAACATACATTTTCCGGAGAACGTTTCTCTCGAATATTCCAAAAATCATCTCATCTTCTTTCGGCACTGTCCATGTCCGAGCCGCACATGAGGACAGGTATGATGAGAGACTTATAGATCTTTGTCCGTAGAGAGAGGCCAAAGTAGCACTTGTTGGCAAGAGTAATTCTTTGTTGAATTTTTCGACTGGCAATTATTTCGGTGTTAGCGCTGGTTCCCATATATACAAAGTCCTTCACAGTTTCAAACTTCTAACTATCAACAGTGATTCTTTCTTTGAAGGTAGCAAATACTTCGTTTTGTCCTCGTTCACCGCAAGACTAATTTTCTTCGCTTCTTTTCCCAATGATATCAATACCATCAGGAAACGCCAGCAATTTTACGGTTTTTAGTTGATTGCACCATTGCGGTTCAACTCTATTGCTCGAATTATCTTCTCAAGCATTAAGTTGAAGAAATCGCATTAGAGGGAGTCGCCTTGTCTGAAACCTCTTTTGGTTTTGAATGGCTCGGAGGTTCTCCCCAAGTCTAACAGATCTGTTGGTAATGCTCAACGTCATTTTGCAAAGTGCCCGCAAGTTTTGCAGAGAAGTCAAATTCAATATGGCGAAATCCTGCTATCATGGGTCTTCTTCAGGATCTGACATATCGTGTGGATCTGGTCGATGGTAGACTTACTAGGCCTGAAGAAGCAATTATAAGGTCCAATCAGTTTGTCTACGATGGGCTTCAGTCTTTCGCACAATACGCTGGATAAACCTTATATGCGATATTGGCGGGATATCCTTTCTTGTGGATTGGGAGTCCTTTCTTGTGGATTGGGCGGGCGTAGCACACCTAAATTCAAATTTTCAGGCATGCTCTAGTCCGCCCATATATTGCATAAGAGTTGATGCATGCTGTTCAACTGCTCCTCGCCTCCATTATTGTCTCTGCAAGAATTAGCCCCAGTATTAAAACACTCTGTCATCCGCCGGATCCTTTAATAGAATTTTCTTTCACTATTCCTCTCAGGCAGCATATCATGCTCCTCACACTCCTTTCAGGCTTATGTATCTTTTTCCTGAAAAGGCCTCTCTCTTCCTTCCTCGTTCCATGATAGCGCTTCCATACACTGCGGGTTGTGCCGGTTGGCAACGTGTCCCTTAAAGCACCATCCTTCTTATCCGAGGCGGAGCGACATTCTGCATTGAAGCAATTGTTCTTCCGGTATCGCTGGAACCATATAGTGTCCGTTGTTGTGCACACATTCTTAGCTACACAGAGGCGTGTTCATATCTTATCTGCCACAAGATGACGGTGAAGCTATGTATGCCGTCGATCATGATAGTATAACTTCGGTTTTCTATCCTCTGATCAGGAGACAGCCAAGTGGTCTTATGCATTTGTTTATGCTGGAACCTGGTACTACTGATGATCATATTGCGAGCAGCGGCGAAGTCAATCAACCTAGTCCCGTTGGGGATGTTAAATGCTGGAGACTAAATATTCCGACTGTAGGTCCGAAAACTCCTTCCTTGCCCACCTTAGTATTAAAGTAGCCAAACACGATTTTAATATCATGTTGGGGGCAGCGATCATATCATTGTTCCAGTTCATCGTAGAATGACTCTTTCTCTTTGTCGTCTGTCTCCTCAATCGGCGCATAGGTGCAGATAAAGAATATGTTGAACAACCTCACTTTGATGCGGATCGTAGAGAGATGTTCGTCCAAGGGGGTGAACGCTAATACTTGGCGGCGCACTCTCTTTCCTACCACGAATCCTTCATAAGGACCTAGCTTGTCTTTCTCCTCGTCTGGCCACTGTAGTAGACGTCACGAAGTCCAATTGTCCCATCCATCGCATTCCCTGTAGGGTGGTGATGTAAGCCTTTACATTAGCAGGTACATCAACCAGCCGGGCAGCAGTAACCTCGTCTAAAAGGGCCCGGACACTCCAGGTACATGCCCTTATCTCATTGGCCTTAACTCGTTTTGCCAACTCGTCAACGGTAAAGAGAGTTTTCATCCGAGGCTTTGTTACGTTATGTTTCAATGGAATTTGCGTTTACGTGGCGGGTCCTAATCCCAGCGCATTACCCGTCTACGGGGTGTTTAAATAATATCTGCACATTTATATATCGAGCCGTTTGATCCAAGACAGACGACCGCATGCAGCTGCACCTCGTGGTGAACAGATGCTGCGAAAAAGACCTCAGTGAGCCCTTAAACCGCTTATGTGAAGTGGCCCCACAGGTTCACTCTCTTTCTGGCGCGAACCTTGATAGCTTACGTTGCCCAGAGTAGGGATGCTTGCGCAGCTAAACAAGCACACACCAATTACACTTCGGTGAAACGCATTTGGGAAAAATTGGCACCGGCATACTTGCAACAGAAACGCTTGGTAATAATTACCTGTCCACCGGCAGATTAATAGGCGTTGATCTACTTTCATGCGTTTGGTCTACTTTCATTCTGTAATTGTTTCGACATGAAATTGTACAGGTTTTGAATATGTTTTCCAGAGAAAAAAAAAATTATATAATTTGTGAGATTTTATTTTGATTATTCTCGGAATGGCTTTTTCAGTCGTCAATTAATATTAAATTATTGTAAGATTTTAACACTTTGTTTTAAATTAAATAAATTGAGTTTAAAGCATACAAGTAATCGAAAAAGGGAGACAGCGAAACGCAATTTTTACGATAGTATTGTATACGTGTATTTTTGTTAACTATGATATCTACTGAAAAGTCAAATTCTTACAGGAGCGGTTAGAGCTTATATAAACAGACCCATGAATTTTATGAAAAACTTCTGTATATTTCATTGAAAACTAGCCTTTACCCGCGGCCCTGCCTTAACCTAGAAAGTGAAACATCACATTATACATAAGTAAAAAGTGAAATTTTTGCTGGGAAGTTTATCGTTAATTGTTTTCTATAAGGTAAATAAAACCGCTATTCCTAGTACGCAGAGTGGGATACACCGCATTGACCAACTTTCCAAATTGCTTGCACAGAGTAGTGGTAACTTAAAACATAGTGTTCCCAAAGAGAACATCTGAAGTTCCAATTTTGACATTTATATATTATAGAAGCTTAACCAACAGCCCCTTATAAGCTATTTTTTAAAATTCTCATCAACGGGCCAAATAAAAAACTGTTGAAAGATCAATTATTTTTCAATTTAACAAAATGCGAATATTGCTAAAAGTTTCAAAACAAAGTATTGAAAAACGGTCTTCAAAAATATCATTTTGGGTGGAATATGAAGTTTTTCAAAAGCTTCTTTCAATACTTGGATCTGAAAATTTTACCAATAACCGATATTAAGTATTTAAGGGAACCACATTTTATGGCAACCATATTTTGAGCAATAACTTGATTATCGATAAATATATCGAAATATAGCTAAGTCCAAAAGAAACCAGTGGCCTTCCCCTTTCGTTTGATACCAATATTAAAACAAATTTCAAGGTCTCAGGGGAACCACATTTTGATCGATAACTAATTTATCGATGAATATATCGAAATATGGAATAGTTCAAATGAAAGCTATGACCTTGTCCTTTCGTTTGCCACCCATATTGCACGAAAATTTCAAGGTTTAATTGGAACCACATATTGACCGGTAACTCAGTTATCGATAAATATATTGAAATATAGCAATATAGTGCATGCAAAATTTCAATGTTTTATGGGAATCACATTTTGACCTATAACTTATTTATCGATAAATATATCGAAATATGGATATAATAATTTAAACACGGACGACTTAGGCAAATATTTGGTTCAACAAGCAATGTTTAGAATTAAATGTTACACCGAAATTTGCGCGAATAAAAATAAAAACCAACACCCAAGCAAGTAGGAGAACGACCAGGAAGGCGGAAAAGGACTTTTTAATGTGCGAATTACAAAGCTTTTATGCTAAAAAATACAAGATAAACACCGAACTACTAAGGATACATCTGCAATGTCCGGACTCTTGCCCACGACTGCATTGATGGACTGCTTCGACCACATAGAGACAGGAATCAAACACGAACTATAACGCAAGTATGAAAAACTGAACCGAAAATTGGACCAGTTAACGGGCCGACGCGATCACAGTAACAGTCAACAAACACACGAATTTAACAAAAGGTTCGTAAACCTAACAACAGTGGCCATTAGCAACGAAGAAGCGCAACTTCTAGGGAAGGGCCTGAAGCACAACATCGCGGATAGCAATGAAGCAAAAAGAACTGAGCGAGCGATAGTAGATGCAGAGGTTGCAATATCGCTTCTTCCATATGAGGAACAGGAGCACGCAAGGCACATGTGCAGAGAAATCATAAGCAAGAAGGTAAGAGCCCAGGAAGCACAAAGAAGGAAATAAGGAGCTGAAAATATTGAAAAGGCTACAACGAAAGCTAAAAGATAACAACATCGTCACAACGAAGGCAGACAAAGGAAACACAACAGTGGTAATCAGTAAAGATGAATATATAGCAAAGACAAAGAAGCTCATCGAGGAAATGAAATGCCGCATTATTAGGGATAACCCCACGGATAAATACCAGACCGAAGTTAAAGAGGTTATAAAAAATGCTACCAAAATAATAGACGAGAGGATGGCATATACCCTAACCCAATGAATCCATCTGCTCCTCCACTTATTGCGTTACTTAGAATCCACAAACAGGATACGCCGATGAGACCCATAACACTGGACCACGAATTTCAACTTTTTCTCTTTACCAGAAACGCCGTTATGAAATTCGTATGTAAAATCACCCCTGATTTGTAAAATTGAGTTCATTTTCGATTCTATGGTACCGTTTTTGAGATATTTGCAATTTATTGTTATTCGAAAAACCCAAAAAGATGGCTTTCTTTAATTACGTATATCTCACGAACGGGTCAAGCAAGTATTTTTATTTCATCGCTTATAACTTACGTAGTTTTGCATCGATTTTCTTCGATGATAGCTTATCTTTTTTCTAATTAAACAGAGCTTTACGTAAAGAAAAAATATCTGGAAAAAAGGTTGTGGTTTTGGAATGCTGCCCTCGCAATGAGTAATTTTTTTCATATATTTTTATGAAAAAAAATAAAAATCTGAAATGATAAGCTTATATCTCGAAAACTATCTGGTTGAGCAAAAAACAATGTATGATACATTTATCGTCTTTGCGATTCTGTAAACTTTTTTGCAATTGCTCGTGAGATATACGCAATTAAAGGGAGCCATCTTTTTGGTTTTTTCGAATAACTAAACAATAAATTGCAAATATCTCAAAAACGGTACCATAGAATCAAAAATGAACTCGATTTTCGAAATCAGGGGGTGGTTTTGCATACGAATTTCATAACGGCGTCTCTGGTAAATTTTGGCCGTCGACCAGTGTAATTAATTTTGAGTCCGCGCCGGGCTATAAGCTGTCGAAACATCTAAAAACGATTTTAAAGGACACTCTGAAACTAGGCACGAATACATAATAAGCAATACGATAGAGCTACTCCAAAGACTTGAGACCGCTAAACTCACACAGAGCAGTAAGCTCGTATCCTTTGACATAAAGGACTTATACCCGTCAATACCACTAACAGATACAATGGATATAGTCAACAAAACACTACTGGACAAAACTGAAGATAAGGTAAAATCTGCGCAAATTACTAACGCGCTAAGAACAACGCTGCGGCAAAACTATTTCCAGTTCAACAACAAAATATATAGACAGACAAACGGACTAGGAATGGGTAACCCAACATCGGCCATTCTCATGGAAGCATTCATGCAAAACTTGGAAGGAAAATATATACAGGAGTTAAAAACCAAGTTAGGCGTGGCATTCTACGCTAGATACGTGGATGACATCATCTGCATCCTAAGTGACGATAACGAAGAGCAAACGGAACCATAGACGGGCTCTAAACGACCTCCACACCGAGTCGGTAGACATATCTCTCAGATCTCGGCCTGTGAATCCCGTTATTAATACTCAACCACCTGAATTGGCTGAAGAGGAGCGTGTACTTCCGAGGAAGACTAGAGTCATACTAGCACAACTTCGCTCTGGATATTGTAATAGGTTAAACTCTTACTTATCCAGACTGAACCCCAACATACCAAACACATGCCCTGCATGTGGTATGTCCCCTCATGATACCATACATCTCTTCTCCTGTTCAGTTCAACCCACTCTTCTAACACCTACATCACTCTGGTCCAACCCTGTGGAACTGCTCGTTTCCTTGGACATCCGTTAGAAGAGCCTGATGACAATTTAGAGTGATCGAGCCCATTGGGCAGGGCGAAGCACTGTCAACAACAACCACAACAACAACAAGAGCAAATACTAGAGTTCCTCCGCAGACAACATAGCAACATAGAGTTCACAGTGGAAGTAGAAAAAGATGGAATAATGAACTACCTGGACCTAACTATAGGGATTGACAAAATAACGAATAGGTTCAGCTACGGCATTTATAGAAAACCGACTGCCACGGACACCATAATACACTCTACATCAAACCATCCGCAACAGCACAAAAATGCAGCATTTAGGCACTTAGTGGATAGGCTTCAGAGAAAGCCACTCACACAGAAAGCATACAGGAGAGAACTTAATACAATATATAACATAGCGGCAAATAATGGATACAAGAAATCACTTGTGGATAAACTCAGAAGTAGCCATGGAACACAAAGTTAGCGTAGAGGAAAATCCAAAGGTTTGGACAGCAATGACATACACTGGAAAAGCGACGGACAAATTGGCAAACTTCTTTAAAATATATAACATTAACACAGCATTCAGAAAATCTAACAACGTAGGACAAGAACTAAGAACCGACACTAATTCTGATGACCCATTGAACAGACACGGAGTGTCTAGGCTTACTTGTGAATGTCAATACAGCTACATAGGACAAGCAGGAAGAAAAATAAGCACAAGATTCCGAGAGCATATCAAGGACTACAACAAAAAATACGAAAACCCACCATAATACCAGAATCTAACTTCGCGAACTACATGTTCGCGAACAACTGCACCCCAGCTAACATCAAAACAACGGCTCGATGTACTTGAGAACATGGAGATATACAAGTTAAAAACATTTGACGGCAGGATCATAAACGAACACAGCAACACTATCTCTGACGAAATATTTGAACCCTGTAATCTAATTTACAAAAAACAGCACAAGCCAGCACGTACAGCAACGAAACACGTAACAATGAACAAGCAAAAACGAAATATGAACCAAACTGCAAAAATCACCGATTTCTACCTACCCCAACCTACCGCTTAGCTAAAAAGCGGTATGTCTACATACCTGCAAAAACAACCCTTGGGACAGATAACAATTCGGACGTATCAATACCGCGCGCACACACACGCATATTAACGTTACCTACCACGGACACATAGATTGACATTACCTGCCACAGCACCCACGGACTATAAAAACAACGCAACGGATAGACACAGACTAGAACGAAACTAGGCATTGAAAATGGCAGAACGCCGAAACCGGTTTGTCACAAAACCAAACTTGACAAGGGATGACGGAAAATCGTTCCAACAAAAATCAGCTTACTACCCTGTCGGAAGATCAACACAACAAAATAAATCACTTTGGGACTACCTTTCCTTACTACAGAGCCAGCACAGAAATAGAGTCTTCCATTCCCTAACATGAATGTGCCTCTTTATTAAAAATAGTTTTCTTCAGCATTATAGCAAAAAAAAATAGAAAAAAAGTTATTTGAAGATAATACCAGGTTAATAAGACTTAAATCCATTTATTTGCCATGTTTCTTAATGCATGAAAAAGTAACTCAACTCATAATATATGATCAAATTAAAAATATATTCTTCAGCGATAAACTATAAGTATATGTAATCTAAACAAAAAAAAAATTGTAGACGGTCAAAAAAATACTTCTCTCTCAGAAAATAACAATAAATTATTTTTTTTAACACATTTTTCTAGAGAGAGGAGTAAGTTGCGCTACTTGTAGACATATACTCGTACCCTGGCCAGGAGCGCCAGAAACACTAGATTGTTACAAAGTCAGTTAATAATTAAACTTCAGTAGAGGAATATAAAACTTTAAAAATAGAAACTTCGAATTTTAGTATTTGCCATGGTTTTTTATCCTCAGATGTGAACATTATCTTTTGGTGGTCAAAAGAAAGTTACTTGGGAAATGTTGTTTAAAAACCAAAACTTATAGTTGTGTTTAGTAGTTTTTTGAAAAGGTGGGCAATTATTTAATTGTTCTATAGTTTTAATTTGATATAAAATTTCTTAAATTTTGCAAGCAATTGGGGACAATATTCAAACACTGCAAATGAAGTTGCATAACTAAAACAACGATAACAATAGTCACTGCTGGTAGCTCTTATTCTATGTCTATCACTGTGCAAGCACAGTCACGAATGAAAATCGCTGAGACTGAGAAATCATAGTCACAAGCCACACTGTTCTTCAGAAATCGCGGGATCATATATTTTCATTTTTATACAACTTTGGTGCCACTCTTCGGAAAGTTAAGGTGCTACAACTGCTTCATTTTCAATTATTTGTGAGGTTTACGTCTTCAGGTTCAATATTGCATTATTTAAATTTGTTTGTTTTAATATTGAATGCAAACCACCGTGTGTTGCTTTGTGTGTGTGTGGAGCTTCAGAGTAAGTTCACTACTTGTAGACATATACACTGGCCAGGAGCGCCAGAAACACTAGATTGTTACAAAGTCATCGTAGATAAAATTAAAGTCGGCAACACTTAATACTTCGACCTGCAACTCCTACAGCGCTATAAAAAATGTCGAGAGGGGTACCCAGGAGTCTTGGCAACTTGTCGATTGGCGAACAAAATACAAACGAAACGCACGTTGATCGAACGAGACTGCATAGCCATACCCAATTGGCGACAAATTTGAACAAAAACTGAATATTCGCATTTGCGAATATCATCACTGGCTTGAACTATAACAAATTACAACTCAATGACAATTGTTATAAATATGAGAATAGATATGTTTAGGTATGCTTGCAAAAATTCAAAAGCTCTTTTTATATCAATAGACGTTATTTTTGTTATGACCTATTGAGTATGTGACAGCGCTGAAAGAAATATTTTCATGAAAGAGGTACGATTTATGTGAACCTCTGGAAGCATTAGAAGATGCTCTCTATGCCTTCGATATTGAAGACAGTATTGTCAACTGGGTAGGATCGATTCTGTATTAGAAATGGTAATCACAAAGCTTTGAGGTAGTGCTCACAGAGCACATCTTTGGAGGGATGGTGTCATCCAACTATTTCTCTTGCTCTGTATCATGGACAGAATATTTCGTCAACTATACAGGAATGGAGGTAAAGTAGTTTCCTACGCGGACGATATGATCTCTGCCCTATGTGATCAGTTGGATCATGCAGATATTATTAAAACCGAGGGTATGGGCTGAAACCGCGATGCTCAGCGGGAGCCTCCAAATACAGAGCTAGTGTTCCTCTCCACTAGCAAGAACATGACAAGTTTTTACTTACCTTCTCTTGATGGTCAAAAGTGGCGGTTCTGATATAAACTCATATGGGAACGTTCACACGGCTAAAAATTAAATCAAACTTTGCTGGGCTACATATATGTCCAAGCCAAATTTCGTTTAGAATTTAAATTATGCCAGTTTTCGAGAAAATGAGCGTGACAAAAATAGTTTAACAACCCTATGCTTGAACTATAAAAAAATTCAACGCAATGACTATTGTTAGAATTGTGACTGTAGATATGTTTAGGTATGCTTGGGAAAATTCAAAAGCTCTTTTCATATCAATAGTCATTATTTTTGTTATGATTTGCTGATTATGTGGCAATGCTGAAAAATATATTTTCTAAGAGGTACGATTGAAGTGAGCCTCTGGAAGCATTACAAGATGCTCTATGTGCCTTAGTAGCAGAAAATTGTAATACCAAAGCTTATAGCTAGTGAGCCCACTGCAAATCTATAGAAAGGCGGTGTCATCCGAACACTACTCTGGCTCTGTGAGATGTACAGCCTATTTCGTCAACTCTAAAAGATGTTCCGCGATGCTCAGTTAAAACACAGCGGCTTCGCTGACTAGGCCACGTTGTGCAAATGAGCGAAAATGCTCCAGCCCAGAAGGTATTCTTATCGGCACCCGCCGGTGGAAGCAGAAGCAGAGGGAGATCACCCCTACGATGGAAGGACCAAGTGCGTTTCTAATTGGCGCCAGTTGGCGCAACGAAGAAATGACTGGCGAGCTATGTTGGACGGTCAAAATCGCCCAGGTTGTTAAATGACCATTTAAAGAAGAAGATGCTAAGTGTGCTCTTCAGCACCACCTGTTTAATAGCTGGCGAAATATTTCCAACACCACCGCCATGTGCTTATCTATGCTTCCTACGAACTCATCGTGGTATTTCAATGTGAGATCTACGCTTATAATAGAAGGGGTTAAAGTCTCTAGGAGTCTAAGAGCCTGTGGCCGTCATACAATGAAGTACTATCTTCAACCATTTCCAGAAGGAATAAAACAGGCATATTAGATAATATGGAACTAAAACTGCTGATGAGCTGGAGCGAAGGAGGTCCTAATAATGATGAATTTGTGTTCCTACCTTAATTAAGTAGATATGACCTTCACCCATTCTCAAATTAAACAGAAGGGACATATATATGTATTGAGCTTAGTTGCGCCAAAATTATTATTCTTGGCCGAGAGAACGCGGTAAGGCAGTTCTACTGATGATGATAAAACAGATCTGTCAAAAAATCCATCATGATCACGCTACTAACTGTCAAATGGCGGAAGTGGTTCATGCATAAGTATGGTAAAGAAGAATAGAACTAGGAGTTTAGATGACATCAAAACCAGCGTATTGTTAGCTTAGTGGTTAGCAATGCGTCCCAAAAATTCTCTGATGAAGAAGCCTAGCAGCTTCCGAAATGGATCTATAAGAAAAGCTATGGCGGTTGTCTCTAAACCTTTTTTTTACTCTATTTATTTAAAAAACTTAATAATTAATTAAAAATTATTGTTAAAAAAAATAATCATTTTCATAAAAATTCCAAAAGTGAAAAATTATTATTCTTGGCCTTGAGCTCGTTTCATGAATACATGACACATTAACTCACACAACAGAGGCTCTATAGTGCGAATACTTTGTTTTTCATTGTCCCACTACCAACTCTTCTCACTCACAATGAAAGCCGATCACACGAGTAATACAAAAACATGAATGATAGTAACGTGCACTGACTACTACAAATTAAAGGAAGGTACACAATCGAAGCTAAGTCGTTATTAAATGTGTAGCTCTTGACTTGATCCTACCACACAAATTCTTCTCAGCTGTTCACGCCCAAGAAAGTTTTATCAGTAATTCGTTATAGCTTCAGAATCGCGGTAGATGGTTTTGTTCAACTGCCAAACTATTTAGTAAACATTCTAGTTCATCAACTATAATTTCGTGGGCTTTTTCATACTAGTTTGAGTGACTTCAACGTTTCCGCTATCATAAGCAGCAACAACCCTCCAGAACTCTCGATGGCACATACTTACATGAGCGAGGAAGAAAAGTATTCAGTATTCGGAAATCGTTCAGTTAACAACGCCGTCCCACATTTTAATTTTCTGTTCGAACTAATACACTGAGTTTGAAATATTAATTTATTTAAATTAAATATAAAACTTTATTGTAAATAATAGTTTTAATATTAAAATCTAATCCTTCTGAGAATATCGTGCTTCAATTAGTACGTACGTGCATGTCAAGAAAAGCACCCTTATTTTTTTTGCGACGTCGCTACTGCCACAGCAACAACGAGTAAGCAGTGCTAAAATGAAACCACGAAGAAAAGTGAGTACAAACCGAACATTTCTTTTTGGAATAATCTAAGTGTTCTTTTCTGAAGAAAAAGTTTACAACAAATGCATAATAGAAATATTGTATTGTCGTTATTTTTCAGGGTTGACTTACTTTAAAATGCAGTTTCATAAATAATATGACAGTTAATCTCCAACTGAAGCGTGTAGAAGCGGCAACAACGAAAATGACGAGCAGAGACACATAGGGCATGGTTAAAAATAAAAAATGTAGTTACCTAGAACTTACACATTATTTACTAATATTATACATATATGCGGGCGGTTTTTTGCAAAGAACTCCGAAACTTATAATTTTCACCTTAAAAAGCTAATCTTTCTTTGAAAGATATTTCTACAAGTATGGATTAGATTCTTTCTGAGATTAATATTTAAAAAAAATTTCGCAAAATGTTTTAAAAAAATTTTAAGCTTTATTCCTGTGAAATCAATTATAAAAATCATTCAAAATAGGAATATTATTAAAAACAGAAAACTAATTTTTATAAATTTTTGCGAAGTGTAAATTTGATATGAATAGCGATAATTTTTCTTAAAATTTGTTTCAATTGTTCAATATAGTGGAGTAGTATTTATTTTGATAGACCTACATTTTATATCTGATGACTAAATTTTCAATAAAGTGGTGTGTAATGTAATTTTCTTGTATTTTTCAACCCAAAATGAACTAACCTACTATGAAGTGGTACAGTAACTGGTTTGATACTGAAGCATAGGTTGACTAGTGTGACAGCTGGTATGATACTGGTGTATGTACTGACTAGTATGTTAACTGGTATATTGTTGATGCAGAGGCTGACAAGTATGCCAATTAGTATAGTGGTGATGCAGACGCGGACAATTGCTATATTGTAAGGCATCGCCGTGTTATAAATACCAGTTGCTCATATGGAAAAATTACAGAACTCGAACGTTGATGCGGTTTAGCAAACTAGTATATAACTAGAACAAAACTAGTAGAATTGACTGCAGGGTAGGCAGACAATCGAATTGTGAATGTGCACCCAATTCACTGGGTGCATGTTCAAATTATACCAATTTCCAAATCCTTGCTTTCGTGGCTGTCGTATATAAAAAGAAAACTAGAATGATTTGCCGATCTAATTTAATGCGTCTGATTTATTTGATGTACGCTAGCAAGTCAAGTTACAAATCGGAGAGCTGATAGCAATAATTAAGTAGTACAGAAAAAACAGGTTTCGTTATTTTTCGAAGTTAGTGATGTTAATACATAGTTCAATTCAAAACCGATTACTTAAAATGTGTATGCTATCAAATATGATTATTAACAATGATTACAATATAATTTGATATTTAAATATGTGTTGTAAAGCAATGTGGCCGAACATATACCCGCCGTTGAAACCATCTGGATTTCAAGAATCTTCATTGAGCGGCAACGGAGCAACCTTGTATATTGGACTACGAAGTAATCCCTTTGATGTTCGTAGTTGTACTACGCGAACTCGGCCGTCAGCACCAGGTATAGTTTCGGTTATGCGGGCGAGCAGCCATTGTTGAGGTGGAAGATGAACAATAACCAACTGCCCGACCTTTATGTTAGCTTGCGGTTGCAACCATTTTGATCGCTGCTGCAGATCATGTAAGTAATCACGCCTCCATATTTCTCAAAAGCGTTGTTTTAAATAAGTTACACGCTGCCAACTAGTTAGATAAGAGACTTTCTTGCAATCAAATGTTTCCTCTGGTAAAGACTTTAGAGAGCATCCAATAAGTAGGTGAGCAGGTGTAATTGCCTCCCCATCATTTGGATCATTGGACAAGTATGTAATTGGACGAGAATTCAGTATAGATTCCACCTCCATCAAAACTGTTTGAAGCTCTTCGAATGTCAAGTTAGAATGAGCCGCATTCTTAACTAGGAGTGTTTTGGCAGATTTGACGGCCGCCTCCCACAGCCCCCCAAAGTGCGGAGCTCGGGGAGGAATGAAGCGAAATTCAAACCCTGTTTGGCTCGAATAGGTCAATACATCGTCGAGCGAGGTTTTATTCAAGAAACGTTGACTAAATTCATTGAGCTTTGACTGAGCTCCGACAAAATTCGTTGCATTATCGCAATACAAGCGCAATGGTATGCCGCGCCTACTTACGAACCGTTTCAGAGAAAGCAAGAAGCTGTTGGTAGACAAGTCTGACACAATCTCTAGGTGAACGGCCTTAGATGAAAAGCATATAAAAATAGCTGCATACGTCTTATATGGCTGTTTACCTCGATTACTATATGATGTAAAAAATGGGCCACAAAAACCCACTCCGCTTTGAGGAATGGACGATGAGCTTTTAACCTATCTGCTGGTAGATCAGCCATTACTTGGCTCAATCATTTGGGTTTGTAGCAGAAGCAATGAGTGCAAGTCCTTACAACTTTACGTACAAGTTCGCGTGCCTTGACGACCCATACTCGTTGCCGAAGTAAGCTTATTCGAATTTTAGGCCCAGCATGAAGTTCTCGTTTGTGAAGATATTCTACGTAAAGTTGGGTGAAGCGATGAGTCTTTGGAAGAAGCGCAGGAAACTTTGCATCATACGCGATTGGGGCCTTCTGTAAGCGCCCCCCCTCCCCCTACTCTGAGTATTGTAATTACTTTATCGTCGATGTACATTTTCTGTAGGAAAGGGGAAAGTTTGGCAAGACTTCCCTTAACTGGCTCATCGTTGGAAAGATTTGCTAGCTCTTCTTTAAACTCCAGCCTTTGTACTTCAGAAATAATTCTCCAAAAGGTTATGTCCATTTCTTCTCTGGATAAGTGCAATATGTCAGCTGCTGTTTGTTGTCTATTCACTGGACATTTATTAAAAACCCGAAATATGAACGAAAGAATGCGAAGAATCTGGTACTAGGATGAATACCGATTAATTATGTCGAGAATGATGGATCCAATGGTGTCACATCGCTTCTAATGCATTTTAATGAAACTGGCTTTCTCTTCTCTAAATCGCCGGAATGGGAAAGATCACCTTGTGTAGGCCATTCTCTAGATTCCTTTAGGAGAAATTCAGGCCCCGAAAACCAAATAGTATTTAGTAAATCCATAGCGCTACTAGCTTCTTATTCGTCAAGGTGTTAAGTTGTGAAAATTTATGCTATGTGAAAATATATTATTTAGTGAGGAATAATTGTTGATTTCCTACCAAAAATATAAAAAACCCATAGTTTATAAAACTCCCCAGGCTGGAGAAATAAATTCGAGCAAATAAAATTGCAAAAAGTAACAATATCAATTAACAAACAAAACATAAAAATTCGAGCTTTGCTCCAACAACAATCACCATAACTATGATTGTTACAGGTACAGTGCGGGTGCATAACAAATAACACGGAAGTGTTTATATGCAAAAAAGCCCTTCTGTATCTAAAACTGTTCTATGAGCGCGCCTAAAAATATTCCACTTTCCTTGAGTTGACATATAAAATATATGTACCAAAGAATGTATAAAAAGGAATAAGCAAATGGCACATTAGAGGAAAAATGCATCGTGACGCTACAGGGCATCATAGCTTGGTTGTTAGAGTACTCTAACAGCGGCTTTGGTGCAGACACTTGTCAGTGTCCGAGAAGGGGTCTGATGAGAAGCTGGGCACTTCGAAACATGTCATCCCATACCATCGCTGTGCATAACGTTGTAATTTTTCCTCTAATATCAATTAACAAACAAAACATAAAAATTCGAGCTTTGCTCCAACAACAATCACCGTAACAAAAATTAGTTGAAATTATATATTTTTTTTTTTTTTTCGCCAAAGGAGCGATGCATGTATGTGTTGTGTATGCATATATGAAAAAAATTTACTTTTGGATAGACAAAAAAGAACTTACATAAGCAATCAATGGATTGCAGAAGGTGCAAGGTGCAGGTCCGCGGAGAGACGGGAATAAGATGTGCGGGTGTATGCGGCAAGATCTATCATTCGCAGTTCAAATGCTCGAGAATAGACCAATGCATGCTGAATAAATTGGATATGTGATGATTGTGTTGCCTATATTAGTAACGTTGACTTTGCTATTAAAGAAATACAGAATGTAGTCGAAAGGAATGGTATACGTTTGTCGGAATATAGGCGTGAATTCGAAAGCGCGCTTAAAACCAACGATAAGAAATAAAAAACCTGCTGGAAGTAATTGAAGCAAAGTATAGCGAAAGAATAGAAGCAATGCAAAAGGCACAAGAATTATGTGAACGAAGTGAGCGAGAAATGCATAAAATTAGTGAAATATCTGCTGGTTTGAATAAGCAAAGCGAAAAAATATGTAAGGAAATAGAAACAAACACAAATCAAAATGCAAAGATATGTTATGAAATCAAAGAAATAAGTGTTAAAAAGAAAACAACTGATAATAGCCAAACGTCATATGCAAATGTGGTGATAACAAGTGTAGACAAATCGGTGATGCCAGAGCTAAGAAAAGAGGCACCTCTATTGGTAAAGCCAAGATCTAAACAAAAAAGTGAAAAAACAAAATTAGACTTAAATGCGAAGGTCGACCCAGGAAATTTACGTGTATCTAATATTGAATCTAGAGGTAATGGAGTTTTAGTAATTTAAGCTGAAAACGCAAGCGAAAGAGAAAAAATAAAAAACACGATTGAAAAAAATATCGGAGAAAACTACGATGTGAAAATACCTAAGGCTATAAAACCCAGATTTTTAATATCGTTAATGAGATACAAGCATGATGAAAATTCATTAGTGGAGAAACTAAAGAAGCAAAACAAAATACTTGAAAATAATGATATACAAATTGTTAGAGTGTATGAAGTAAAGGAGGAGAACAGGGTTCTTTATAATGCAGTTCTGGAAATTGATCCAGAGAGATTCCCGACTGTGATGAACAATGAAAAAATTAACATTGGCTGGGAACGATGTAAAGTTTTCGATAGTGTAGAAGTTATGAGATGTTATAAGTGTCAAGGCTTCAACCATAAAGCACTGGATTGCAAAAATGAAGAAGTGTGCTTTAAGTGTCTAGAGAAACACAGATCAAAGCAGTGTAAAAAATTAGTTACACAGAAATGTATGAACTGTATCCGTGCAAATGAGAAATTTAACCTCGGTGTTGACATAAGTCACTCAATACAGAGTAGGCTATGCCCGGGATATCTAAACAAAGTAGAACTGAAGCGAAAAAAGATCGGTTACTAGCAACCAAAGCAACTCTGTGGCTTTTATACAAATATCCAAGGACTTGTTAATAATTTTAATGAAATCGAAGTTATGGCTGATAGTTTGCAATACGATTTTCCAGTTTTAACGGAAACACATGTCATCGAAGGATCTAAAATCCAACTCAATAACTATGAACATTTATGTTGCCTCTCTAATTCTGTAAGGACAGGTGGTGTGACAATATATATAAGAAAGGATCTGCATGCTGCTGTATGGTTTGAGAGGATCGTTCCATCAAAAATATGGATCCTTGCATGCAATTGTCAGCATCTCGGAAACCAAATCACAATAATCGCGATTTATAGATCACCGAATAGCTCTGAGAGAGAGTTCTGTAATATATTTCAAGAAACGGTTGAAGCAGTGTCATATGAAGTGGGTAACATTATAATTGTTGGAGATATAAATATTGATTGGTACAAAAATTGCATTTATAAACGAGAATTAATAAGGACATTGAACGATAACTGTTTGAAGCAAAAGGTAAACGAATATACCAGGATAACGCACGTAAGACGTTAATCGATTACGTTATAACTAATACAGGGTGTTTTTTTTACAGGTTTGTTTTTCGAATAGAGATAAAACTGGCATTTTGTGGTCAAATCTGGCAACTCTAATGTCATTTATGTTCAGTTTGGTTTGCCATTTCATCATGAACAGGTTGACAAAAGAACAACGCTTGCAAATCGTGCAAATTTATTTCGAAAATAATGGTTCAGTTCGCGAAGTTTACCGTGAGCTCCGTCCATTTTATGGTCGACATAATCGTCCATCAGAGCAATTAATTCGATTAACCATGGATCGTTTTCGCACTACGTTTACTCTATGTGATAATACGCATCCGCAGAGACGTCGAACAGTACGCACCGAAGAAACAATTGCCGCTGTAGAGCAAAGTGTTGAAGAGGACCCGAATGAATCGATTCGCCACCGTGCACAGCAATTGGAGCTTTGTCCATCAACTTTATGGAAGATTTTGCGCAAAGATCTTGGCTTGCGACCTTACAAGATCCAGCTTGTGCAAGAATTAAAGCCGCGAGACCATGCAATGCGTCGTGATTTTGGTGTATGGGCCGAAAATGAGATTGATTTCGATGCTGATTTTCATCGCAAAATTTTGTTCAGTGATGAGGCTCATTTTTGGTTGAATGGCTACGTCAACAAGCAAAATTGCCGCATTTGGAGTGAAGAGAATCCACATGAGACCCTTGAAACGCCATTACATCCACAAAAACTGACTGTTTGGTGTGCTCTATGGGCTGGTGGAGTCATTGGGCCATACTTCTTCCGCAATAATGCTGGAGAGGCAGCTACCGTTAATGGAGACCGGTATAGAGCCATGATAACCGACTATTTTGTTCCCGAATTGGATGGCATGAATGTGGATGAGTTGTGGTTCCAACAAGACGGCGCTACATGCCACACAGCGCACGTCACAATCGATTTATTGAAGGAAACATTCGATGAGCGCATAATTTCGCGGAATGGACCTGTCAATTGGCCATCAAGGTCGTGTGATTTGACACCATTGGATTATTTTCTTTGGGGATATGTGAAGTCGCTCGTCTACACCAACAAACCAGAAACGTTAGGGGAATTGGAAGCCAACATTCGTGGCGTTATTGCCGACATACGGCCCCATATGCTCGAAAAAGTGGTTGAAAATTGGACCTGTAGAATTGGCTTTATTCGAGCCAGCCGCGGCGGCCACATGCCCGAAATCAAATTTAAACATTAATGGCATAAAATTATCCTTCTAATAAAGCCAAATTGATGGACCTTAAAACGATTTTCTTGTGTTTTATTTCAATTCAAAGTTCTATACCCCTAAAAAAACACCCTTTATAAATGAAACAAAAGCACAAGTGAATACAAGCAAAAAAATAACAGATCATGAGGCAATCGAAATTAATATTCCAGTTTTTAATTCCACTAGAATTCACACCCTTCGCGAAGTAGAATATTTTAAATATAAAAGAGATACGTTCGCACAACATTTAGGATCGCATGACACCACATACAAAGACACCAGAAGTGTTAATCAAAATATGGAAAACTTAGAGAGATGCTTAACAGACGTTATAAAGAAGAATATAATTATAAAAAAACTGAACATAAATAATAATTCTCATGATAATAGCGTTATAGCCAATAAATTTAATGCATATTTTATAAATAGTGTAGGCAACATAAGAGACTCTATACCCGAGGTGCAATATACCAATATCATTCCAAGTACAAACAACAATTTCAGATTTAAGGAAGTTACGAACAGCGAAGTGTTTGATACCTGTAAGAAATTGAAAAACAAAGCCGACTGTGATAAAATAAGTCCTAAGATTCTTCTACATAACTGACAAATACTTGGTGATACCATTACAAATATAATAAATAAGTCAATCATGTATGGTGAATTTCCAACTTCGTTAAAAATATCAATTATAACGCCGGTTGAAAAAGTTAAAAGTACTAGAAAACATGAAGAGTTTAGACCTATAAATGGCCTTAAGACCATAGAAAAGTTACTTGAGACTATGTATCGTGAAAAAACAATTACAGAATTATATGGAAAATAACTGTCTATTTTTAAAATATCAGTCAGGTTTTCGAAAAAACCATTCGTGCGAGAGTGTAGCCAATTTCGTGTTAAACGAATTTAAATCCAATGATTCGAAACAAAAGACTATTTCTGTTTTTTTAGATTTTAAAAGAGCGTTTGAAGCAATCGATAGGAATGTACTGTTCCAAAAATTGCAAATGTATGGCATAGAAGGAAACGATATTAATTGGTTTAGGTCTTTCCTTGACCAAAGATTTCAAATAACGAGAGTAAATGGGTCGATGTCTGAAAGTCTTATTGTTGAATTTAGTGTCCCTCAAGGTTCGGTGTTAGGTGCCCTATTGTTTATTATATATATAAACGATATGCCCTTGGTGATAAATAATTCGAAAATTGCCATGTACGCGGATGACACGTTAATATACGTAAAAGGTACGTATTTAGATGAGTGCAAATTAAAAATAACTAGAGACATTGGGCGGGTAAATGAATGGCTCAGTATGAACAAATTAAAACTAAATGAGCAAATGACAAAAATGATGCTGTGTAACACAGGCGAGGTTATCAATATACGGATAAACAATAAAGTTATTGAAAACGTGGCAAATATTAAATATCTGGGTGTGATAATAGATAATCAATTAAAATTAAAAGATCATGTAGACTACATCTGTAAAAAAATCGCTAAGAAATGTGGGTTCCTTAAGAGAATTCGTGAAAAAATAGACACCCTAAGAGCAATAAATATAAACAATGTATAGTAAAACCACATTTCGGGTACTGTGCCTCAACTACGTATACATGTTGTAATACTACACTAGTAGAAAGACTACAAAAGCTTCAGAATAAAGGTATGAGGTGTATCCTAAAATGTAACAGGTATACACCAATTGACACAATGCTTACTACGCTAAAAAGGTTAAACATAAGGCAGAGGTTTAAAATATGTACACTTCTGTTTGTTTTTAAAATCAAACACAAAAAAGCGCCAGAGTATTTAACCGAAAATGTCACATATGTGCGTGATGTGCAGCATTTCCGACAACTACGAAACGCAGATAACTTTCGACTTAATTTCCAAAGAACAACGGCTGCAAGGGAGTCTATATTTTATAAAGGTCTACAACTATTTAATATGCTTCCACATGAGGCCAAAATAGAAAGCAACGTCAATTTGTTTGAACGAAAATGTATTGAATTTGTTAAAAGTAATGCTATTTAATTATTTATTTATTTTTGAAAATGTAACCAAAGATTGTGAAAAGAGTATATTGAATAATACTAATAAATCATCATACTACTACTACTACATCCTCGAGACACGATATCTGCGGGGTTTTCCTTTGATGGAACATGCCTCCACTGAATATCTTTACAATCTTCTTGCAGCTCGGAAACTCTGTTACCTACGAAACAATTTAATGACGAGGAGTGCATTTTCAGCCATTGAAGGACAACCTTTGAGTCAGTCCAAAAATATACTGTCGGTTTGTATCTCGATAATTTGTGCATAATGCGTTTCCAAGTTTTATTTAGCAGCACTGCAGCACAAAGCTCTAGCCTAGGAAGTGATTGTGCCTTTATTGGTGCCACCTTTGATTTTGCCAATAAAAGGGCTATCTTGTAAACGCCATTTACCTTTGTTCGTACATATAAGCAGCAGCCGTATGCACGTTCCGAAGCATCCGCGAAACCATGAATCTCACTAGTAGTAAATATTAGTCGAAGTATGAACGTACCTTGGTACTTCTATATCGTTGATTTTTGCTAAGTCTGCTGCTATGAGATTCCACATGTTGAGAAGTTAGTATGGTAAAGGTTGATCCCAATCAAGATTTTGAATCCACAATTCTTGCAATAAAGTTTGCAACTTATAATTACAGGATTAATAAGGCCAAGCAAATCGTAAATTCGATAAATAATTGATAATACAGAACGTTTAGATGGAATATCGGGTATTTGCAGATCAAATTGAAAGCAAAAAAGATCCTCTTTAGGTTTCCACAAAAGTACCAACACCTTTGCTATATCCTCTTCACCAGCCTTTATTTGTTTTTCACTAATATCATCGCCAACGACGTCTACGAGGTGTGTTCAAAAAGAATCGCGAATTTTGAATTTTCGCTGGTTATGTATATTCGAATTTCGAATTTTTTGTGGCGTTGTGTTGGTACTCATGTCTCTCACTTATGCCGACAAGCTCGGCCATTTTGAATGTTCAGTTAATTGTTGACAGCTGCTTTGCTTGCACGTGTTTTGGATCGTCTTCGATTTTTACCTATTTTTTTACCCGCCCGAGGGGTGCTTTGTTGGGGTTAAAAATGTAAGAGTGATGTATTTTTTGGCAGTAAACGTATAAAAACTTGCTTTGACAATCACTCTTGAGTTCAGAGAACGACAAACCACTTTCGCAGTAGTTGTTGTCAATTACGTATTTGAGGCGGTCGGAGACTGGAATAGCTTAGAATTTTTCGCAAAACTTCATTGCGTTGTTTGAGTTACAGAGCTTACATGAGACTTGATGGGGGTCTGTATGGAAGTTATTCGTTCTGTTCCTGTTTGAGAAATGCGAGTTACGGGTAGTTGTTGTTTGTGGACCTGAGATCGCTTACCTGGGCGATAGCTGTAAAGTCTCGCCACTATTTCATATCTTGAGGTCAAAAATTTGTCCATATCTGCCCACAGTGGCAATTCTTTCCGGGAACTTAGAGATTGTTCCCATAGTGAGAGTGTTTCATTGGGTAGTTTCGAGGAGCATATATACACAAGGGGATGTTGGAATACCTACGGCAATTATTTATTGTGGTTTGCAATTTTTGAATCTGTTCACCATTTACCGAGTATATTTGCTGAAGACTAAAGAGGGTCTTCAGTTGGTTCTCAACCAATATTCTTCGGTTTTCATACCGAGCTTTTAGAGCTTCCCATGCCAGCTGAAAACTATCATCTGTAAGTGGGTATTGTTTTACTAATTGGCCTGCTTGACCTCGTGTCTTTTGTCGCAGATGATACAGTTTCTGAGCCTGGGTTAGTTTGGGATGATTGCCGTAAACATATCCCTAAATGCTTAGTATTTAATAATAAGTTCGAAATATTTGTAGAGGTACAGGGTTGAGAAAGTTAAGGAGTGGGTCTCAAAATGTGCAGTGCGTACATCATTTGTGCCATACAATTTTCATAGCTTTCCGAGCAGTTTTGGTATTTTTGAACACCTGCAAAACGTTTATTCTTTTACTTTCGAAAATTAAAGTTTCGAGACTTGTGTCAAGAGTATCATTTGATTTTTTACTCATTTTGTTTTCTTAGGGTAGTATGTACTCAGGTGTTTTAATAACCAATTTATAATAATGAGTTACAATGAGCTGAGTACCAGAATAAGGGCAGTTTTAAGTTTGAAGCAGGGTTGTGATTGGACCGTGGAATATGAAAATTACAATTATTTATCTCTATTAATTTGGAAATATTTTGGAGCAACAAATGCTTTGTCTATTTATTTTCCGAAACACTCTAATGTTTGTATGTTGCCACAGGAATTTAAAAAGAGATCAAGAAGAGTAAATGGATGGAGCTTATGTATGTTTGTATTGGACAATACAAAATTGTGTAAAAGGTGGGTAGTTTAGTAGGGTAAGTATTTCGCAGTTGTGCAGTAACTACTTCTTAGGTATTGTATAATGCGAATACAAATAATTTCGATAGAGTTGTATTAACATGCCCTAGTAATGCTGTTTTGTTAATATTGTTCTTGTGCAGCCTTAGCGCACCTAAGTGCAGTCAACGAAATATTTCGGAATTTTTTTTTCTGGATTGATCAAATTTCTTGGCATGTACCGGAAGTTTTTTAACCCGAAATTAGATAACACACAAGCATTTATTTGTGTTACGAGAGAGGGGGAAAGATATTTTGTTTATGGGATTCTATCAAAATATCCTGGTCTTTGACGGAGCTTGTTTGTTGCGGGGTGAGTGGTTTCTTTGTAATGGGTTTGGGTGAGTATTGAATTAGAGTTTGAGATGTATGTATATATTAGAAGAATTTGGCTGAACTTTTTTCGAGAAATTTTTTCCCTTTGATTTTGAGAAAACGGTGTTTTGGCCGACCAAATATGCTGTATGCGAATTCTTATTTTTTCTTTTGTGAGGGGTTCCCCTGCTGCCGTTGATATTACGATTTCTATTATCTGTTCACTGTTGTAGGTATACTGCTCGTGATAGGAAAATGTAGCTAGTGCAGGTGTACTACTAGTGGACGGACTTATTAAATCTCACTTTTTTTCTAGCACAGCACCACTGTGGTTTTTTTGACCCATTTCTTCACTTTAGGGCACTGACCGTATATGTACATAAATACCTATATGTACATATATACATATACTCGTATGTATATACGTAAGTATTTTTGTTGGTTTTTTAGTATTACTGTATTTTGTCTTTCAGCGCGCCTCGTTTGCCGAATTTATGTTTTCAATATTTTTTTTCTTTTAGTTTAACAAATTTTATATCTTTTCTTTCTAAAATATTCAAGTATTCAAAATCTTTTTTTTATTTTTATTATTTTTTTGTTTCTTTGTTTTCTAGGTCGCTGACCACTTTCTATGGCACTAAAGCACCATGTATAAACTTGCACTAAATTCACTTCGGGAGGAAAACTTTACTAAATAAAACGCGCTGGACTTGGATTTACGTAATTACAGATCAACTTTATTAACACCCCTATTGTAGATAATCGACTACTAAGCTGTTAGTGATCATCGAGCAATTGCGAGTGTCGAACCGATTGCCTACTGAGCGACTGTGAATACTTAATGGATCATCTTTCTACTACCATTTTGCAGTCGCTGGGGTGTCGACGTGATTTGAAAAGTGCTAATGAAATGGATAAAAAGTAAATCCATAAAAAAAATATAAAATATATAAATAAACATACAAAATGAGCAGTTTTTGTTCGATAAAGTTAGACCATGCCAAAATAAAATAAGATCGACTCCCGCAATAGGGGTGTATGTTTTATAAGCGACAAGAGCGGTTGGAGTTTCGCGAACTACTAACTCTAAAGCGGCAAATTACTTAGCATTGGACCGCTTAGTTTATATATGTGTGTTTAATGTAAACATAAGAATTCAAATAAACCGTAAGTAAATTCATTGTTTACAGGGTGCGTATGAAAAAATGTAAATACGTATATAATTTAAAGTATTTTAGCGAACGGTTAATTTACGGGTACGTTTTTATAATGTAATTTTATACATTTTAAGGTAAGTATTTTATAGGGTAATGTCATACATTTCGAGGTTAGTATTTCAAATAGGTTAAGTATTAATAGGTAAGTACGTAAATATTTTCCTAACCATCGAATTCAATGAGGTTTTCGCTCGTCTTCATGGTAAGTATTTTATAGGGTAATTACATACATTTCAAGGTAAGTATTTCAAATAGGTTAAGTATTAATAAGTAAGTACGTAAATATTTTTCTAACCATCGAATTCAATGAGGTTTTCGCTCGTCTTCATGGTAAGTATTTTATAGGGTAATTACATACATTTCAAGGTAAGTATTTCAAATAGGTTAAGAAATAATAGGTAAGTACGTAAATATTTTCCTAATCATTGAATTCAATGAGGTTTTCGCTCATGTCTTCAACATGAAACAACAATGCATAAAGTCTGCACAACAGTAGGTGGATCATCCCAGCATTGCAGATTTGTTGTCACGGAGACAAACATATGTACATATACTATGGGCCGGTTTCACCAACGCGACTAAGACTAAAACTAAGTCGTGACTTAAGTTAGCACAGATTCGAGACTAACTTACTTTTGGGTTTCACCAACTGAGCGACTTAAATAATTTTGAACACAACAACCCGAACAGCTGTTTTATGCATAGTAGTATTTTATCATACCAGACAACTCTGCGCATCCCAATACCCCAGTGCGAAATGGGCATGTATGGCCATACACGAAGGAATGAATTGATCTTGCACCCATTTCTCTTTAGTTGGAAGGTACTAAATTTAGCGCTTAATTAAAAACGATAGTTTCGTAATGGTTGCATGCTAAAAAACAAGCGTTCACATGCATCTACGCATACGCCGTCAAAGTTATGCTTGGCGAATTTTCCGGCTGGGACATTGTACAAAACAAATTAGGAGCATTGCAATTTAGGTTTTGAACGACAGCAACACTGACTTAGTCGAGAATAAGTCAGCTGGCAGGCTGACTAAGTTGTGGCTTAGTTAAGTTAGATGGTGAAACTGAAAAAGTGAAGAACTCGACTTAACTTAGTTAACCGAGTCTATATCGAACCTGGTTAGCAGCTCCTCCATTACTATGTCTGCTATAACAGGTGTGCTATAATGGTGATTCCATAGGCATCCCGGAACGTTGCTCATATATATTTTAATTATACTTGAAATATCTGTTTTCTTTTATACAGAACTTGACTATTGTCAGGAAGACTTCTTTGGTCATGGACGTATGGTCTTTAATCTTGCTTAAATTAAATCAGGTCTTTGATGTTGTACTTTGACGAAATTTTTTTAAAATTTGGACAACAAGTCTACATAAATTGACGGAGAATTGACGGACGAACAGATGGGCTCAAGGGAAATATCTACTTTGTGAATTTCGAGTTGGGCATATATGCGGGGTACACTTGAGACGAAACTTTTCTTTTAAATCAATAATTTTGCTGCTGTACTTTTTCTCTACTAAGAAGTGCGTTTGAAAAAATTGTCATTTACTAATTATGACAAATATCGTAAACTAGTAGTCCGATTTTAAAAATAAAACTAACTTTGTTTGTCCTTTTAATTACAAGTTTTATTATATATCAACAACTTTGTCACTACTACTGTTGTAAAAATCGTTTTAAATTTTCCGGCAAACTTTCCATTAATAATTTTACAGTAGTATTTGACACTTTTCGAGCTGCCTAACTCAACTTTTCCCGAAAGTCTTTGGCGTTCCTTGCTACTTTTTTGTTGCCCTAGTTTCCTTTTTTACCAATGCTCAGTATCTTTCAATTGGCCTGAGTTCTGGACAGTTGGGCGGATTTGCTTCTCGAGGCACCAAAAGCACATTATTTTTTTAATTCCATTCCAAAGCCAATTTGCTATAATGACAAGAAGCTAGGTCAGGCCAAGAAAAAGTGGAAACCTTATGTAGTCTTAGGTAAGGCTTTAATCTTTTTTCTAAGCATTCTTTAATGTATATTTGGGAGTTTATTGTTCCCGTAGTTACAAAAGCACTGCTCCTTTCTCCACAGCTGCAGATTGCTTGCCAAACCAGGAATTTACGAGGAAATTTTTACTGCCTTTTTGACTTACACTTTTCGCCCACATTCCCGCGCTAGTCTGCTGTGTAAAACTCCTGGCCTGGAAGCTGCGAAAAGTCGGCTAAAACATACGTCTCCTCGTCCATGATGCAGCAATTGAATTTTTCAAAGAAACAAATTTTTAGTTTTTTTGCGCGATTTTTTGCTTCCACATTCTTCACAGAGTTTCTGGAGCTTTTTGGACCTTGAACGTTTTGAGACCAGATTCCTTTTTTGCTTTACGGACAAAAAACTCGGAAAATCCCACCTTTTGCGCTAGTTTTCTGCCTGAAATATTGGGGTTCTTCTGAAAAACGGTGATGATTTTCTTTTTCATGTTTTGGTCACTGATGCCCCTTTTTCTACCCAAACCTGGCTTCCGGGTAACAGCCAATTTGTCCTTGAAGTTTTTTAAGACCCACGAAACAGTTTTCGGGCTTACTTTAAGTTCTCGAGCAATTTGTTTTAATGTCCACTGAGGGTGGTCTTGAAAACTTCTAACAATAGTTTTTCGTACTTCCAATTCGCTTACCATTTTTATACAAGCTACAGCATTTAGCGAAAATATTTTCAATCAGTATTTTTCTTACATTTATTTCTAATCATACTACGAAAAAAATATTCAAATCAAATAATTAAGAAAAAACTTGTTGAATAAAATAAAGATGAAATTTTTTTCAAACGCACTCCTTATTTTGTTGTTTTTATCCTGTAGGCTGTTAGTTGGATCCCGATTCAAGACTTTATACGTTGCAATGTATCATAGCTGCTTGCTTCAAGGGAAAAGAAGTAGATGACCACATCTAAGGTAGTTCTGCATTGATGTATATTGGAACGATTTTTCGTCATCCCTTGTCAAATTTGGTTTTGAGACAAACCGGTTTCGGCGTTGTGCCATCATCAGTGTCGATTTTCGTTCTGTTTGTGTACATGTGTGCATGTGTTGTGTGTGTACCTTCAGAAACGGGGGTGGTTTGCATCGATCGGTTTTTTTGTGGTTGACTGAGGCAGGTAAATGTTGGTGATTTTTGTTGTTTGACCTTTTTTGCTTGTTTGTTGTTTTTGATCTTTTGCTGTTTTGTGCTTATTTTTCGGTGCGTGTGTGTTTGTTGTACCTGAGTGGTTGCTTTGTTTTTTGTAAACCAATTTTAAAGGTTCGAATATTGTGTCGGAAACAGTGTTTGTCTGTTCGTTTATTATTCTACCGTCGAATGTTTTTTGTTTGTAGATTTCCATGTTTTCGAGTACGTTCAGACGTCTGCCTTTTGCTTGTACATGTAGGACCTTGACTGTTTTTTGATGTTTCCGGGGGGGGCATTTATTCTCCGCCATGTGATTCGCAAAGTTGGACTCTGGTATGATGGTTGGATTCCGTATCTTTTAGTTGTAATCTCTAATGTGTTCTCTGAACCTCGTTCTTACTTGTCGTCCGGTTTGTCCTATGTAACTGTGCTGGCATTCACAAGTGAGCTTGTATACACCATGGCTGCTAAATGGATCTTCTGAGTTAGTTTTGGTTCTTAGCTTCCGTCCTAAATTGTTCGATGTTTTGAACGCTGTGTTGATATTGTATTTTCTAAGGAAATTTGCTAATTTATATGTTGCCCTTCCAGTATATGTCATTGTCGTCCAGGTTTGTGTACTTTCTTCTCCATTGTTTCTTTTTTGTTCTCTAAGGTCTCTCCTGAGTTTATCTACTAGTGCTTTTTTATATCCGTTGTTTGTAGCGATGTTATATATTATTCCAAGCTCTCTTCTATATGCTTCTTGTGTAAGAGGTGTTCTTTCCAATCTTTGTACTAAGTGCCTCAGCGCTGCATTTTTATGTTGTTGTGGGTGGTTCGAGGTATTATGTATTATTGTGTCGGTGGCCGTTGGTTTCCTATATATGTCGTAGTTGAATTTATTGCTAGCTTTATCAATACTTATTGTGAGGTCCAGATAATTGATTCCTCCGTCTTTTTCGGTTTCCATTGTGAATTTTATGTTCCCGTGCTGCTTGTTGAGGTACTCCAGTACTTGCTCTTCGTTGTTGGAAGTTAAAACGCATATGATATCATCCACGTACCTTGCGTAAAATAACACTCCTAATTTGGAATTTAATTCCTGTATATACTCTTTTTCCAGGTTTTGCATAAACGCTTCCATAAGAATAGCCGATGTTGGGTTTCCCATCGCAAGTCCGTTTGTTTGTCTGTATATGTTATTGTTGAATTGAAAATAGTTTTGACGTAGTGTGGTTCTTACCGTGTTCGTGATTTGCGTACTTTTTACTTTATCTTTTGTTTTACGTAGTATTATAGAGTTTACTATGTTCAATGTCTCTGCTAGTGGTATTGATGTGTATAGATCTTTTATGTCGAAAGATACCAATTTGCTGTCCTTTGTCACTTCAACGGTCCTAAGTTTGTTTATTAGTTCAGATGTATTAGTTATGGTGTGTTCGTTGCTAAGTTCCAGTGTGTCCTTCAATACTATTTTTAAATATTTAGATAGCTTATAGCATGGTGCCGATTTAAAATTAATGATTGGTCTCATTGGATTGCCTGCATACCTAGCTGTGCTTCAGCGTGGCTCAGGGACAGTGGGCGTGGGCTTACCTCGATGTGTTCAGCGAAAGCATTACACGAATGAATTAAAAAGTATGCAGGATCACAGGATTAGGCACGCGAAAAAAAATATACAGGGTGTTTTTTTTAGAGATAAAACTGGCATTTTGTGGTCAAATCTGGCAACTCTAATGTCATTTATGTTCAGTTTGATTTGCCATTTCATCATGAACAGGTTGACAAAAGAACAACGTTTGCAAATCGTGCAAATTTATTTCGAAAATAATGGTTCAGTTCGCGAAGTTTACCGTGAGCTCCGTCCATTTTATGGTCGACATAATCGTCCATCAGAGCAATTAATTCGGTTAACCATGGATCGTTTTCGCACTACGTTTACTCTATGTGATAATACGCATCCGCAGAGACGTCGAACAGTGCGCACCGAAGAAACAATTGCCGCTGTAGAGCAAAGTGTTGAAGAGGACCCGAATGAATCGATTCGCCACCGTGCACAGCAATTGGAGCTTTGTCCATCAACTTTATGGAAGATTTTGCGCAAAGATCTTGGCTTGCGACCTTACAAGATCCAGCTTGTGCAAGAATTAAAGCCGCGAGACCATGCAATGCGTCGTGATTTTGGTGTATGGGCCGAAAATGAGATTGATTTCGATGCTGATTTTCATCGCAAAATTTTGTTCAGTGATGAGGCTCATTTTTGGTTGAATGGCTACGTCAACAAGCAAAATTGCCGCATTTGGAGTGAAGAGAATCCACATGAGACCCTTGAAACGCCATTACATCCACAAAAACTGACTGTTTGGTGTGATCTATGGGCTGGTGGAGTCATTGGGCCATACTTCTTCCGCAATAATGCTGGAGAGGCAGCTACCGTTAATGGAGACCGGTATAGAGCCATGATAACCGACTATTTTGTTCCCGAATTGGATGGCATGAATGTGGATGAGTTGTGGTTCCAACAAGACGGCGCTACATGCCACACAGCGCACGTCACAATCGATTTATTGAAGGAAACATTCGATGAGCGCATAATTTCGCGGAATGGACCTGTCAATTGGCCACCAAGGTCGTGTGATTTGACACCATTGGATTATTTTCTTTGGGGATATGTGAAGTCGCTCGTCTACACCAACAAACCAGAAACGTTAGGGGAATTGGAAGCCAACATTCGTGGCGTTATTGCCGACATACGGCCCCATATGCTCGAAAAAGTGGTTGGAAATTGGACCTGTAGAATTGGCTTTATTCGAGCCAGCCGCGGCGGCCACATGCCCGAAATCATATTTAAACATTAATGGCATAAAATTATCCTTCCAATAAAGCCAAATTGATGGACCTTAAAACGATTTTCTTGTGTTTTATTTCAATTCAATTCCAAAAGCAGCGGGAATTGTTTTAAATAAAAGTACGTCGAACGAGGAACGCATTACCGTAATATTCTACTTAGGTATTCATGGCACACCAACACTCTGGATGTGGAGATGAAAAAGGTGGAAACTCTCCTGACATCTATACCCGCCCTTCCTGTTAACGAGTTTGTTGTATAGTTCGTCAGGACATGCCGCCCCGTTTTCGTCAACCCCAACAGCCCAAATAAATTTCTACCACATTTTAATGCCTAATTTAACAATATTTAATTCCATTATAATTCATTAACAATTTTGCGTGTAAAACTCAGGTTACATTTGTTAGAAGTCTAGTCTAATCTTCAAACCAATATGTGTGTAATTAGGTATTCTACCATAGCCCTAATCATAAATGACATCTGCGAGAAAAAAGACAAGAAGTACTTTTTTTTTCTCCGAGTAACAAAACCATTAACGCCAACATTTCTGGCTAGAAGCAAGGGTGAACAGTGCTATCATATCCTTCCATAAGGTTAAAAGTATATACGATATATAAACAGATAATATGCAAAATATTAGAAAGACTTACGTTTGTTGATTTGCAGCAGCAACGCGACGTTGGGCCCAGCGAAGACGACGAAGTTGCATTCAATTGTTATCAGCTAAGTTCGACGGTTAGGCTGTGTACATTTGTATGATACGATGGTTGTAACGTTCGATAGTGCTGTTACTATCGTTGCTTCTGCCTAAAAATTCTTTACACCGAGTATATTGGGCTTGGCCCTTTTTTTATGCTTAAGTTATTTAGATTACTTTCATTGATAAATTTAAAGAGCCTATACTAAGATAGAATTACAAGAGCGGCACCGGCGTGTTTGATCGAACGTTGCCGGCATAAAAGAAATTTAATAGTTGGAGAACGATTAACCCTCTTCTGCTGGTATACCAAGTTGGCACACAAAAAAAAAGTTTATTTTTCACATTATTCGCAATCAATAGTCTTAAAATCTCTACACTCCAAAACTTAATATAAATTGGATTCCTTTTGTGGGAGAACTTTGGCTGCTGCGGGGTTCTTCCTCCTCTACTTCATTCTTCTTGGGATCATTACAGCTTGATTTTGCTTGATGGTGATGCTTGTAGCAGGGGCAACATTCGATTCATCGCGACAAATTTTTAGCATTGAAAAGGTTCTGTATTGAAAATATCGAGAATTGACGATTTTTTTTTTTTTTTTTTTTTTTTATAATATTGGTTGAAGTTTTCGAATCGCAATCAAACGAGCGAATTGAAGTAGGATCACTTATTTAGTTCATAGCTTGTTAAAGATTTGGGCTAACCCGTTTAAGACACCTTCATTTTAGAAATCTCCACGAGGAAAATGTGATCACTTATATAAGCCATAGTTAGTGGCGGATTACGCAGACCCGTGAATTCACATGTATTTTAGGATGTTCTGCGGGTATTTGCTTTTTTTTTTTGGTACAGTTGTCACACTCGCTGGATCAAGTCCAAAAATTTGTTTTTTTTTTTTTAATGCACTAACTAAATTGTTTTATTTCTCGTTTGGCGTATTCCGCGGTTGCTTAAGAACAGCCGGCTTGACAAGAAAAGATCACCCACGAAACCCCATCTCTGTGTACGCAATATGCTCGCCGCGCGCTGATCAAAAAGAAACTCACAAAAAGAAAAAAACCTGTTTTACCGTAGTATGACGTCATTACTGGCGTGATCTTCGATATGCAAGTTATGTGGAATGCCTGCTAACGGGATGGCAATTATTGTTAGCTTATAATTCTCGTCTTCTTTGAGAGCGAATGAGCTGAGCAACTGTCCCTTCTCAACTAACGTAGCAGTTAAATTTTTGGTACCCCCTCACAATCTCCCCCGCCCAGACAGATGCTATACAATACTTTGCGGAAGTATACATCTGCTTCTGCCAGTCTGCTCCGATTTCCAGCCTTGAAATTCACCAAATGTCTTTTACATGATAGGTTCCTGTTCCTTTATTACCCAAATCTTCTAAAACATAATACGCGTTGCCTAGCCTTTTTACAACCTTAGCTTTAATGCCTTTCGGAGCAAGTTTTGCGTTAAAATGCTTCTGGAGGTTGCTTTGAGCAAAATTCCTGCGTACCACTTCCTGGCCCACCTGAAATTCCCTCTTCCTGGCACGTAAATTGTAGGAACGAACGTTCTTGTCGTATGCCTGCTTGAGCTTTGCATTAATAGCTTCTCTAATGATAGCAAATTCATCTCCTCTCGTTAATTTAGCGGAGCCTTCGGCCAGCAACCCAAGATTCCTAAGAAGTCCGTAATCACTTCCGTGAGTGATCATGTTTTGCCCAAACACAATGTGGTAGGGCGATTGACCTACACTATGGTGTAATCCGTTTCGTAAGGCACTGTTGATGCTACTAATGTAGAGATCCCAGCTCCGTTGATCTTTTCGTACGAAGGACCTCAACGCTTCATTTATGCTTCTGTTTACGCGCTCTGAAGCATTGGACTGTGGTGAATATACTGCAGTTCGTGTATGTCGGATTCCGTACTTTGTAAGGAAATTAGTGAACTCCTTGCTTGTAAATAAGCTGCCATTATCGGACACCACGGTCTCCCCGGACTCCAAAGCAATCGAAGATATTTGCTTTCAAAAATTCGATTATTAAGGTGGATGTAAACTTACGCAATGGCTTTAAAAATGTAAACTTTGAAAAATGATCTAATACTATCAAGATACCTGTGTTGCCCTTTCTGGTGCGAGGAAACGGGCCTATCAAATCCACATATAATCTCTGAAAAGACCTTTCTGTTTCCACCCTCTGCCCCATTGGCGTACGAAGTGCGTATGTCGGAGCTTTGGAGGTTTTTCACAAGTCACACGAAAGCACGTAGTTTCGAATTTCTATCGCCATACCTGGCCAATAGAAGTGCCTACGAATGCGCTCCAACGTTTTGGCAACGCCTCCATGAGCTGATGTGGGCGAATCATGTGCCGAATACATTACGCCTTTCCGTAGTCCTGTTGGAACATACAGCTTCCACACGTCCTCATCCGAGTTTTCACTGTTCTCGAACGAGGTGCGATGGTAAATAAACTAGTCAACTACTTTATAATCGGGTATATTCGACTGAACAAGCTAGTCTCTCATGGTCTTGTAGTCGTCGCTTTCGAAGAGCTCTGATTCGGTATCTATTTCTGGCAAAACGTCCACACTCAACTCCTCTAAACTAGCTTCCTCGCCTTCGTAAACTCGAGATAACGCGTCTGCCACTTTATTGACACATCCTTTGCGATGCTCAATCGTAAAACTGAAGCCTTGCAGCTTAAGAGCCCATCGCACTAATCTTCCACCCAGGTCTTTTTGACTCATTAGCCACTTAAGACTAGCGTGGTTCGTCACCTTTAAATTGTTGCCCTTCAATGTATGGTTGAAATTTCTTTATAGACAGCACGACAGCGAGGCACTCTAGCTGAGTGACGGTGTAGTTTCTCTGCGCCTTGTTAAGCTTATGTGAGAAATAAGCGATGGGTCGTTCGTCCCACTTTCATCGCACTGAGCTAACAGGCCTCCGACCCCGAACTGACTTGCGTCGCACTGTACTATAAAAGGCTTATCATAGTTTGGATGCACTAATAGTGGTGCTGCAGTAAGCTTCTGCTTAACCCGATCAAACGCTTCCTGAGCGGCGGGATTCCATATAAACTTTTTCTTTCTGAATAACAACTCTGTCAGCGGAAAAGTCAGGCTAGCGTATTCAGATATAAAGCGGCGATACCACCCACTCATTCCAAGGAATTGTCGAAGTTGGCGAACGGTTTCAGGGGCTGGGTATTCGCAATGGCCCGTACTTTGTCGGCATCTACGGACAAGGAACCATCGCCTACCATGAGGCCTAAGTACTTTACCCTGCAAAAGCCGAAGCTACTATTCTTTATGGTTATCGTCAGGCCGGCTTTCCTAAGTTGACATGCGACTTCCATTAAATGGGGTACATGCTCATCAAATGACTGTGACGCTATAAGTAAGTCGTCCAAGTAAACGACCACATGCGTCTTGAGATGGTAAGGAATTACTTGGTCCATCAACCAACACATGGTTTGCGGCGCATTACATAGTCCAAACGGCATACGTTTGAACTGGTACAATGGTCGGTTGGGTACAGTAAATGCTGTTTTCGGTCGAGACTCTAGGGGGACAAGTTTATTTGCCAAAAGGCATCTTTCAAGTCAGTTTTTGATATACAATTGACTGGTGGTAATCGGGACAACAAACCGTCAATGTTTGGAATAGGATATGCATCTTTAACAGTCAATTCGTTCAGCTTCCTTGAGTCTAAACATAACCTTGCTTCTCCCGGATTGACTATGAGAACGCCTGGGGATGACCATGTCGAAATTTTGGCCTCTTCGATCACTCCTAAACTTAGCATGCGGTCTATCTCTTCGCATAGTATTTTCTCTCTCGCGGGCGATATGGGATAATACCTTTGCTTTACTGGAGTAGCACTGCCAGTATCTATATGATACTCTATCAACGTGGTTGCACCAAGGCCTTCTTTCTCTGATGAAGGAAAAGCCGATATCGCTCTCTCGAGTTGCTGTTTTTGGGTTGGAGGGAGATGCAAGGCGTCTGACTCCTCGTCTAAGCTGAGTTGGTTGACCATCGGTTCGGCACATACTTTTACACCGAAGATGTGCCAAAAGTCCATACCGCATATTACCTCGTTTGTGACAGTAGGTACTATCAGGAACTCCATTTCCTTCTGCTGATTGTTGAAAGTAATATTCATCGTAATTATCCCGGCTACCATCTGCCTTTTTCCGTCTGCAGTTTTCACACTTCCCTTGCATTTTTTATATACTCCTACTTCGTTATCCAATATCGATCTCGCCAATTCAGAACCTATGCAGCTTTTATTCGCCCCGCTATCTAAAAGACCGAGATAGTTTTTTCCAAAAATTTCAATATTGGCATATGGTCGAATGTCGGAGGCATCATAGACTATTGGCGATATAACGTAGCGTTTCAAAGATTTGTGTCGCTGCCAGTAATCGTGCATGCGCTTGGCTGAACGAGGTTTGGCAGGTGCGTTAATCGCGGTGGAAAATATTCGCCCTCTGGCTTGTTTATATTCAGCCAGACGTATATGGTAGGGCTTGCGGTGACGGTTAGAGTCGATCATAACTGAAGGGCTAGATCCCAATGGTGTATGCGATGCATCTGATGATCTTAAAGGCAAGCTGTGGTTCGAGGTCACACCTAGTTCATGTTCCGATTTTTAACCACCGGATGTCCATCCTTCGGTCGATGAACATCCTTCAATGTGTTTTCCGGCATTGCAGAACATTTGGTACAAGTTGGTTTGAACGTATCGGGTGCTCCACACCCATAACAAAATATCCGACGCGCTTTGAGACAATCCTGATATCTGTGCCCTATCTGCTCGCAGTTCCAGCATTTCAGTTTCCCCACATCGATAGCCTCTACTTCTCCGGTCACTTCACGTTCTTGCACATTACCTATGGGGCTACATTCCCTATCGTGAGATATTTGGTATATTTGACGTCTTGGTTGGTTCGATTTTTGACCAGAGAATTGTAAATCACGGAAGAATTTCTCGTGCTTCCTGGCCTCTCTACGCAGACTTGCGACGTCCTCGATTTGTAAATGGAGCAATTCGTGGCGTAGATCAGATTTTAGATTGCGTGTTAGAGTCTCGACTAACTCCGAGTCACTCATCTGACATCGCAACCGGTCGCACATAGTCATTACTGCATCGAGAAAATCGTCGAAAGTTTCGTTTGGCTTCTGCTTCCGTCTCCTTATGTCGTCACGAATTTCGGAGTCGGTAGCAAAGTCTTTAAACTGCCGTCGCATTGCCTCACACAAATCAGACCATTCTAGGCTATTCCTTTGCTGTCGATACCTCCAAAACCACTGTAGTGCCTTCCCCTCAAACATGGAATGGACGTGTTGGCATAAAACATGGAAATTACCATTTAGGTGCAAAGACGTAAGAGTATTAACGCGGTAAATGAATTGGTCCACTGATAGGAAATCGTTTGGACCCTTAAATCGAATCTGCCAGTTGCGAATTAAGTTGGACAATTTTTCATTACCGATAGACACCCTAGGGATTCCCATGGATTCCGGACGCCTTTCATTGTGAAGACCGCGATTGGACAATAATTCATCATAAGGACCATCCCTGGGCCTTGTTGGTTCTTCCCTGCGAAAACTAGTCGACGGCTGGGGTCTATTATCTGCTATATTCAGACTAGCTATCATCTCTCGTAAGTCACTTGAAATATCGCTTGTAATTTCCAGTCTGAATACATTCATTGATCCTACTAAGTCCCTGACTCTTTGTTCTGACATCGTATTGGAATTTGTCTCAAGGTGTAAACCACCCCGTCTGTTTCTAGGGCTTTGTGATTGATGTGTGGTAGGTAATGCTGCCCCCTAGTGTTCGGCCGTTCTCGCGGTATGGTCCCCGTTTTACTGCTCTCCGGTTGATGAGTGGTCACTGCATCCATACTAGTTGCAGTGATCAGACTCACAGTACATGCTTGTCTACACACTGGGCAAGTTTGGTTAGTCTCTAACCAAGTGGTTATACAGTCAGAGTGGAAATAGTGACTGCAAGGTGTTTCTACTTTGTCTTCGTTGCCCCGTAAAACCTCACCACATATTGCGCAAACCGTATTATTTAATGGATCTACCTCCATGCCGCCAGAGGCTTTGCTGGGACTACGTGGTACGGGCATTGCACAAAAAAAACTAAGACTGACCAAATTATTACCGACTATCTCTATCTCTCTGGCGCGATATACAACAGGTATATCATCATAAACCTCCTAAGAGATTTTTGCGCCAAGCTTCTCTTCCAATTTGTGGTGTGCCGATTTGAATTTTCCCTACAAATTGGTGGGACCTACAGTTTTTTGCCGACTCCGAACGGCATCTACAAAGGATACGAATTTTTGCTGAGAAGCCTGTCATGGCAGAAATACACTCGGAGAGTTTGCCAAACCACTGCCGAGGGGCGACCCCGTTTTTGAAAAACTTTTTTTCAAATCACTTTTGATGTTACCTGTGCCAGGGCTCGAACCATGGACCTTCGGTGTGGTAGGCCGGCAACACTACCTTCACACCACGGGCCTTAAATCAGATCTCCTCTATCGATTATTATTTGTTTAATAAACAAAAATTAGAAAAACAAACTTCTATTCAAAGTAGACTACTGGCCTTACTAAGTAAGGTTTTCAAAAAAAATGTATATATACTTTTAAGCTAACAAGTTGTAGACTTAATCAATTTTTGATGGCTTTGGGGCTGACTCTGTTGGTAGGTCATGAAGGAAATTAGTTCCGGAAATTGCCAGAAAAAAAATCCGAAAGTACCTAAATTACTACGTAAAGTCTAAATAGCAAGGTTGGCGTTAGGGTACCGAAACGTGAAATTCAGTAAACCTAAAATCGCGCTTTCACCAAAAAAATAAATGTATCGACGACTTAAAGTCTAATATAATAACTCTGCGGTCAGCCATTACGAGGTGAGCTCCAAGTTCCGCTTCATCATCTATTATACTTAATTAAGATTTGAAAAGTAACGGTTTAGCCTTGGGAAAAATAGGCGGGCATGGTACGAAAATGTCCACACCATGCGCTTCCGGCTTGTTTGACCCCAGGCTTGAAAATGTAAGTTATTTAATATCCGGAGCTACAGGGAATGACTCTAACATCATATCTCTGCGGGCCCCACGTTGGGCGCCAAATTCTTCTGTAACGGCTTTCTCCTATCATAGCTGCTTGCTTCAAGGGAAAAGAAGTAGGTGACCACATCTAAGGTAGTTCTGCATACCTAGCTGTGCTTCAGCGTGGCTCAGGGACAGTGGGCCCTTACCCAGTATCCTCTGGGTAACCACCGAACACCCAGCGTCTAATCCCCAATGTGGTGCGGCTGCAAGCGGGTGTCTGTCTTGGATCAAGCGGCTCGCTATACAAAGGTGTAATAGAATTGAACCTCATATGAAAAGGGTTGTGCGTTGGGTTTGGGACCCACCACATAAAACAACGTTCCAATGAAATTCAACAACAAAGCCTCGGATATGAGAACCCCTTTTTTAGATGACAACACCCGCAAACGAAATAAGGATTATGAGATAAGAGCCTGTACCTGGAATGTCCGGTCCCTTAATGGGGAAGGTGCCGCTGCCCGGCTGGTTGATGTCCTCGTAAACGTAAAAGCTGGCATCACCGCCACACAAGAGATGCGATGGACGGGGCGAGGAAACACGATCAAAACACCTTGCAACATCTACTGGAGTGGGCATGAAGACAAGCGCAGATTCGGCGTGGGATTTGTGGTGGGGGAGAGACTCCGTCACTGAGTACTGTCGTTCCGTCACTGAGTACGAGCGTCTCGCTGCAATCCGCATAAAAGTACGATTTTTCACTATATCGTTTATCTGCGCTCATGCACCGACGGAAGAGAAGGACGACGTGGAAAAGGATGCATTCTACGAGCGCCTGGAAGAAGCAAACGAGCGCTGCCCCCGTCATGATATCAAAGTCGTGCTTGGCGACTTTAACGCCAGGGTGGGTAAGGAGGGTGTATTTGGCCCCACTGTCGGGAAGTTCAGTCTCCACGATCAGACTTCGCCAAATGGATTCAGGCTGATCGACTTCGCCGGTGCCCGAAACATCCAGCACTAGGCTTATGCCCAAGAAGATCCATCAGGCTACATGGCTGTCCCCCGATCGAAAAACACCCAACCAGATCGACCACGTTGTGATAGACGGACGGAATGTTTCCAACGTTTTAGATGTTCCCACAATACGAGGACCTAACATCGGCTCTGATCACTACCTAGTAGCAGCCAAGATTCGTACCCGCCTCTGTACGACAAAACAGGTGCAACAAAAAACGCAGGGAAAGCTGGACGTCGAAAAGCTGCAATCGCAACAGACCGCCAATTATTTCGCAGATCGCCTCTCACACCTGCTCTCCGAGAGCACAATTCAACCTAGTGGAATGCATGAGCAGTGGGATCATATCTCAGTAGCACTCCGTACCGCAACCGAAGAAGTAATTGGATTCCGGCGAACGCGAAGAAACAACTGGTATGATTATGAAGAGTGCCGCGCTGCAACGAAAAGAAAGGACGAAGCCTACAAGGCAACCTGAGATCGAATGCAACAAGGAGTGTGTGTGAACACTACCGCGAGTTGAAGAGGGAAGCGAGGCGGCTTTTCCGGGCGAAAAAAAGAGAGGCAGAAAAGCGTGAAATAAAGAAGCTTGAGATGCTGACCAACGGGAATAATGCCCGAAAATTCTATCAAAAAATGCGGCGAATGACAAAAGGTTTTAAGCCCGCGGCAAACTCCTGTAAGAATAAGAACGGCGACCTAGTGGCCGATGTTCAGAAAGCACTCAGAATATGGAGGGATCACTTCTCTGCCCTTTTAAATTGAGAAACTGAGCAAGAAACCAGAGAAGATGCCGAACCCGAGCCCACAATCGAAGATGATGGAATTGACGTTCCACAACCCGACTATAATGAGGTGCGAATAGCAATATCCCGATTGAAAAACAATAAAGCAGCTGGCGCTGATGGTTTGCCTGCTGAGCTATTCAAACAAGGAGGCGAGGGGTTGGTAAGGCGCATGCATCAGCTTCTATGCAGAATATGGTTGGATGAATGCATGCCTGAAGATTGGGATCTAAGTGTTCTCTGCCCAATCCACAAGAAGGGCGATCCTGCAAACTGCGCCAACTATCGCGGAATCAGCCTTTTGAATATCGCATATAAGGTCCTATCAAGCGTATTGTGCGAAAGACTGAAGCCTGATGTGAACATACTGATTGGACCTTATCAGTGTGGCTTCAGACCAGGTAAATCTACCATCGACAAGATTTTTACAATACGCCAAATCTTGGAAAAAACCCGTGAAAAAAGAATCGACACACATCATCTCTTTGTTGATTTTAAAGTCGCTTTCGATAGCACGAAAAGGAGCTGGCTATATGCCGATATGTCTGAATTTGGTTTCCCCGCAAAACTTATACGGCTATGACCTTGAGCAACACCGCCAGCTCGGTCAGAATTGGGAAGTACCTCTCCGAGCCGTTCGAAACTAAACGAGGTTTCAGACAGGGTGACCCCCTATCGTGCGATTTCTTTAATTTAATGCTGGAGAAAATAATACAAGCTACAGAACTTAACCGCGCTGGAACAATATTTTATAAAAGCGTGCAACTGTTGGCATATGCTGACGATATTGATATCATTGGCCTTAACAACCGCGCCGTAACTTCTGCTTACTCCAAATTAGAAAAAGAAGCGGAGAAAATGTGATTGGTGGTGAACGAGGGCAAAACAAAGTACCTTCTGTCATCATGCAAAGAGTCAGCGCATTCGCGCCTTGGAAAACAAGCCACTGTTGGCAGCAATAATTTCGAAATAGTAAAGGACTTCGTTTACCTGGGAACCAGCATTAACACCAACAATAATGTTAGCCTAGAAATCCGACTATGAATTACTCTTGCAAACAAATGCTACTTCGGACTGAGTAGGCAATTGAAAAGTAAAGTCCTCTCTTGACTAACGAAAATAACACTTCACAAGTCACTCATCGCACCCGTCCTGCTATATGGTGCAGAAGCGTGGACACTAACAACATCTGATGAGGCGGCTCTGGGAGTATTCGAGAGAAAGGTTCTTCGAAAGATTTGTGGACCTCTACGCATTGGCGACTTCGAGTACCGAAGAGGATGTAATGATCAGCTGTATGAGCTTTACGCAGACGCCGACATAGTTCAGCGAATTAAAGAACAGCGGCTCCGCTGGCTAGGCCACGTTGTGCGAATGAGCGAATAGGCTCCAGCCCAGAAGGTACTCTTATCGGCACCCGCCGGTGGAAGCAGAGGAAGAGAGAGACCACCACTCCGATGGAAGGACCAAGTGGATACCGATTTGCGATCTCGCGGTGTTTGCAATTGGCGCCAGTTAGCGCAACGAAGAAACGACTGGCGAGCTATGTTGGACGGTCAAAATCGCCCAGGCGGTTAGATGACCATTTAAAGAAGAAGAAGTATAATGTAATGATTTCAGTATAATAGAAATTACCAAAAATAACGGTATTCAAATGATAATATTTGAATTATATTTATGAGTTGTAAGTAATATTAATTCTTTTGCATAAGTCAAATTTTGCTCTGCTTTTATGCAACGTGCGATTTCTGTCAACGTTGAATGCGCTCTTTCCATTTGACCATTACTACTACTATGTAAATCTGGTATGAAAAATTGGTTAATTTCGAAATAGTCTGATACCAATTTGTTATAGTTCTACTGAATGGAACGGTGAGCTCTATTATGTTCCGTGGTGGCTGCCTCGATTGGGTCCTGTTTCTTTATCAAATCGATTACAAATTTCTCGGTGTGTACAAATTTTACACCTGGAAAATTTAACAAAAGTAAAGAATGAACTCTGGATAGGGGTTCGAGGTCACAACAGACTGCATTAACTACGTTTGGATTTATCTTTTCTCGTATGGTTTGTAAAAGGAATTCCGCGCTTTTGAAATTTATTGTTTTTGAAATAGAATTTCCGTTGATTTGCTGTTAACCTCTGATGGGAAGAGTACTAATTGGGTTTTAAATTGATTGACGGGATTTTTTATCGTTTGTATTACCCCCCACAGGGAAATCTTACAGTGAGCCGTCGACATTGAATTATAATATAATATACATAATTATTCTATAATTATACATTAAAAAAAAATTCTGAGGTGTACATGAAAATCGCCGATACACGTGTATTTTTATTTTTTCTCCCCTTTTCGAAAAAGTATATTTGGTTCACAGGACAGAACTAAAGCTCGTTTTTGTAACGCAGTGTTATCAGGGGTGATCTGTTTATTAAAAAGCAACAATAAGAACAACTATAACAAGTCGCCATAATTCAGCTTCGCTGGCTAGGCCACGTAGTGCGAATGAGCGAAGGTGCTCCAGCCCAGAAGGTATTCTTATCGGCACCCGCCGGTGGAAGCAGAGGAAGAGGGAGACCACCACTCCCGCGGTGTTTCCAATTGGCGCCAGTTAGCGCAACGAAGAAACGACTGACGAGCTATGTTGGACGGTCAAAATCGCCCAGGCAGGTAGATGACCATTTAAAGAAGAAAGATAACAAGTAAGGCAGTCTAAGTTCGGGTGGAACCGAACATTATATACCTAGTAGTGATCTATTATGGCATACTTATTTACGCAGGTCTATTTGTCTATTTTACTACATTTCAGCTGGTATTATAAAGTCAGCTGATTGTTTTCAATAAAATCACTTCTGTCATGAGTTTAGTTTTAACGGATGAATTAATTTAAAAAAAATATAATTGTGTGGTGCAATATAGATCATGTATATCATCATAAACCTCCTGAGAGCTTTTTGAGCCGAGCTTCCCTTCCAATTTGAATTTTTTCCTACAAATTGGCGGGACCTACAGATTTTCGCCGACTTCGAACGGCATCTACAAAGGAGATGAATTTTTGCTGAGAAGCCTTCCATGCCATAAAGACATTTGGAGAGTTTTTCAAACCACTGTCGAGGGGCGACCCCGTTTTGAAAATTTTTTTCAAACCACTTTTGATGTTACCTGTTCCAGGACTCGAACCTTGGCCTTCTGTGTGGTAGGCCGGCAACACTACCGCCACACCACGGCGGCCGCCATTAATTTATTTGTATATAAGTAGCTTCCCTAAAACAAATGCTAACCACATATTTTCAAAATACCAATACATGCATATTTTATGTTTGAAAAATTTGCATTCAAATAGACAGACGGTGAGACGGACGGACATTGCCAAATCGACTCAGCTCATCGTCCTTATTAGTTCAGTTTACTTATTGAAGGACCCATCTCCTCATCTTCTCATCAAAATCAAAAAAGGTATATAACTTCCGTATTGCAGTGGGGTATTGACAACTTGCCCGGATATTTTAATTGAGCGTTATCCGATTTGCTTGGCAAGAAGCAGATGACCAATTTTGATTGAAACATCTTGTTGAAATTACAAGCAATCGCCTTGGAAAGTACCAGAATTGCTATGCTGAAAAATGGGTGGCGATACGCCTACTTTTCCAAAAGCCGCACAAGTGTTTTGTTGAGTTTTTTTTTTAAATCTTATTATGTGTGCAAGATCTTATTGATATAGCTTGCATTGTTATAAAAATATCGCATTTTACATTTTACAAACAAATTTTTCAAAACTATGTTAAAAAACTGGGCGTGGACATTAACCGATTTCGCCCATTCTTACAACAAACATTTACTTTATATGTGCAACGTTTTCGCCATATATTGTTTCGTTAAATAAATTTTGACCGGAGTTATGGCATAAAAAGTTTTGTGGAATAATCCACTATAAACAGGACGGGACCACGCCCATTTTAAAAAATTTTCTTTTTTCGACTTTCTTCGTTCACGGACACTTTGAAAGTGAAATATAAATGATATAAAGCATTTGTACGCAAGGTTATTGCCTATTAGATATATCTATGATCCTTGTAAAAATCTTTCGTATAAAATTGGGGGTGGTTTTTAACCGATTTTGCCAATTTTTTTCCGGATAATACCTTGTATTGCGGTGCTAAATTTCAATTCGATATCTTGAACAATTTTTTATTTATGATTAATATTATTTCTAACTTTGACTTAATCAAAAGTGGGCGGTGCCAGGCCCATTTTCAAAAATTTCTTGAAAAATTTATTTTATGCCTCAATCTCAATGTATTCACCAAATTTTATCCTTATTTTGTGTTTTCGAAAATATTCTATACATAAAAAGTGGGCGTGGCTATCTTGCGATTTCGCCCATTTTAAATAGCGCTCGGAGATGAGTGCCAAGGAACCCGCATACCAAATTTCTTTCTTTTTTTCTTTCTTTATTTAGTCTGTGATTTAATAATCTTACAGACTAGATGTGCGTACAATTTAGTGAGCTTATATACTAACTACACAATACTACATTAGATACTTAAGTAATAGAAGACAATAAAGTGTTTTTGAATTTCACTCGATCGAAGGAAAAATCAAAGAAAGACTTATTGTCTAAAACTATACTATTGAATTCTAGAAGAGTTCGAGTGATTGGTTCATTCATAGCATAATTAGATCTGTAGGAAGCAGCATAAAAGGTATGATGACGCCTCAAAGTTTTAGCAGGGACATAAAATTTAACTAATGATAGTAACTGCGGGCAATCGATGTTACCATTAACGAGATCGTATAGGAACATTATTGCGGTTATAGTTCTCCTGGACTCTAGTGTATGTAATCCTATTAGACTGCACCTTGAGCTATATGGAGGCAGGGGTAGATCAAAGTTTAAGGGTGCCAAGCAGTATTTCAAAAATACTCTTTGGACCCGTTCAACTCTTTTATTATGTATATCATAAAATGGATTCCATATTATGGAGCTGTACTCCATTATTGACCGGACAAAAGCACTGTACAATAATTTCCTTGCATAAGGATCCTTAAATTCAGAGCTATTTCTTTTAATAAAAGCTAAGGATGAATAAGCTTTTGGAATGATAGAACTAAGGTGATGAACAAAAGAAAATCCTGAGTCGAAAATTACTCCAAGGTCCCGTATTTTTTCCACCCACCCTAGTTAACGGGGTGTTAGAAAGAGTGTATGTTGAAAGTAATTTATTTTGCTGTTTTGAATAAGTTATTGTATAGCATTTACCTGCATTCAGTGCTAGTCTATTCTTATGGCACCAATTAAAAAAGTTATTTAACTCTACTTGAAGCATTTGTATATCAGCCAAGGTTTTAACACGTAAAAATATTTTAAGATCATCGGCATATAAAAGATAACTGCAATATTTAAAGCAAACACTTACATCGTTAATGAAAATGCAAAACAGAAGAGGACCCAGTATGCTCCCCTGTGGAACTCCAGAAGTTGCAATATATGAAGAGGAAATTTCGTTATCTACAACAAAATAGTTTACACGATTACATAAATAAGATTCGATCCACACTAGAAATTTTGAATAAAAGCCGAGAGCACGCAACTTAGCCAGTAAGGCACTGTGGCTAACCCTATCAAATGCTTTCGATATATCCGTTTAGATTGAATCCACTTGATAACCGCTACTGAAGGACGAAATACAGTAGTTTGAAAATACAGACAGATTGGTAGTTGTTGACCTACCTGGTATAAAACCATGCTGGAAAGGACAAATGAAATGATTAACCGCAAAAGATAATTTCGAAATAATTGTTTTTTCGAATAGTTTTGAAATATTACAAAGCTTAGAGATCGGGTGGTAATTCGAGATGTCATTCTTACTCCCACTTTTGAAAATGGGATTAACAAACGTGATTTTCCAATCGTCAAGAAAGGTTCCACTTTTAAGTGAGAGATTAAAGAGTAAGAGCAATGGTTCAGCGATTACTGAGGCACATTTTTTAAGAAAAAATTATGAGATCTTGTGAACATCAAAATGCTGGGAGTTCTTGATATTCTGTATACCTAGAACAACGTCGTTATAATTTAGGGTTAACGAACCAAAATCTAGAAAAGAGTTGATGTTTTCGAGAACTGATGTATCATACCAGAACTCGTCCACTACAAAGTTGGATTTAAAAAATTCTGCAAAGAAATTAGCAATTTCATGACCGGATGATGCACTCTGTCCTTCATATGACATCATCTTAGGAATGGTAGACGAGGCTCGCTTAGATTTTACGAAATTCCAGAATGACTTTGGACTCGATTTTATGCTATCTTCGAAACCAAGCAGGTAATTTTTGTAGAGGAATTTGTTAAGACAAGTAAATTCATTCACACAACTGAGATATTTAGTTTTGTGTTAAAGAGAACCTGTGTTTTTGTAGAGCTTATGAAACTTGTTTCTTTGGTTTTTAGGCTTCTTCAGGCGCTTGGTATACCATGGCAATTTATAAGCCCTCTTCGGAATTTGGGGAAATTGCTTTTCTGTGATGTCGGCAGTAATGTTTTTAAAAGCTTCAAAACCTTCAGTAAGGTCACATTTATTAAATAAAGCTTCCCAATCTACCTCAGGGATTGCGTCATTTATTAATGCAAAATCACAACGAGTGTAATTGAATCTTATAGAATTATCAGACGAGAATTCTAGATATTGATAAAATTCTAGTTCCAAAATCAATGGGACGGGATGTTTGTCTGTAGCAGACAGAGGATATTCAGTTCGGAGCAGGTTGTATTTTATGTCACTACTGAGGAAAATAAGGTCCAATATTCGACCTAACATATTGGCAATATTATTACTTTGTAGTAGTTGTAGACTTAATACTATCAATACGATTTATTTCGTGAGGAAAGTTAACGTTGGATAGCAAAAGGGAGTCCTCATCAGGAAGGTAATCCCAGGTTATCTTACTAAGATTAAAGTCTCGTAATACGCACAACTGCTCATTCGTGCCAGACTGTGCCAGTTGTGTAATGTTTTCGACATGGTCACTATAAATACTCTCTAAGCTGTTTGGAGGAATATAGCATACACAGATACGGAGTGCGCGTGCCTCTCCAATAACCTCAACACACAACTAATCAAGCAAAGAATCAGATTTAAAAAGGGTGACCACAGAACTGCGCAATCATAATTTAACTGCTATAAGCACACCTCCACCTCTAACTAGGCCAGTTTTTAGACTATCCCTATCTTTCCTAAACACATTAAACAAGTTTTTGTCAAAGAATTCTTCACTGACAAAATCTTCCGTAAGCCAGGTTTCAACAAGAACAACTATATCAAAATTACAATGAGATGTCGCAGTATAAACTGCGTGACTCTTTGTTCTCATTCCTGAAATGTTTTGATAAAATATTGTGAAAGGCTTATGCACTTTTAAAAACTTTTTACTTAAATTACTTAAATTTTTAAACTTAGATGCTTGACTATCTACGATTGCTCCGGTGTCCTTAGTTTTTTGTGAAAAAAACGGAAAGGTCGGATTGTAACATGTGATGGCCAAAGCGTTGGATCTAAAAGCTTGTCATAGAGTGACGAAGAGATTCCGAGTTTAAAATTGACACGCGCCAGTGACTCGGGATTTACATCTTTTTTCATCAATTTGTGGCATCTCATTAAGGTCTGAGCTATATTCGCATATTTTGAGACGTAATTAATAATCGACTCAGCAGCAACAGACGGATTAAATGACGACGAATGTATCCACTTCAAACTACCAATGGCATTAAGCTCCGTATTAGAGTTACAGCCAACAACTATAGCACGCGTTCTGCGTATTTTATTTGCATCATCGGCTTCGTTAGATTTGTCATTTGGTAAATCTTCGATATCAATAACATCACTAGCAGCACCAGTAGCAACATCAGCACATATAACCGGTTATGTAACGTCGGCAGCAGCAGAAGATAAGAGCAACTCAGCATTACCCAATTCGCCAACATTATTTAATGCGGTGAGAGTAAGAGCCTCAACCTTTTGCTCTAATATGATTTTCGGTCTGCGTTGCTGATTTACTTTTGTCTTTTTTGTTTAATTTTTTCTGAGTTGGTTTTTGGCTATTTCCTGCAGCATTGTTGTTGTTAGCTTTATCAGAGCACTCAGGTGAATTTATAGGAACTGAATTTTTACCAGTAGTTGTTTGCATTTGCAAATTTAGCTGGTTTATGACCTTAGCTTTTCTTCGTCTTAACATCATATCAGAGTTGTTCGTTTCGCACATTTCTGACAGTCCACGACACTGCATTCTGTTTATTACACCAATAAAATTGTTTAAGGCGTTTATGTTGCTTTGTGCTTCTTCCATAATGGCATTTATGATATTATTGCTAAGCTTTGCACATTTAATATGGGTTTTATTATTACAAAAACCACAGATCACTTGATCATCACCCGCAAATGAAAACAAACATTTATCACAATTTGACATTATTAGATCTCGCATGGCTGTTTGTACAGAAGTACAAATACACAGCGGAATTGAATAAAAATATAAATAAACTTCGAGCGTAGGAGAAACTCGTCTTCACAGCACGTCAGCTGCGGTATTAACCGGAAAGACGCAAGAATTAACGCAAAGATCTTAATGAGTTTGGTTCTTGACAGTTTAGAATTGCCTCGACTTTGCTTGGACAGGTTCGGATACCCAAAAATTCGACCTCGCCTTAAAAAAATTGGATTTTTCTACGGACACTCGCATTCCTGCACGCTCAATTTTTTCTAATGGTATCGACGTATTTGTAGTGTGAATTTTCCTCTGGTGAAAAAATAATGTCATCAATGGCTCTTTGGAATATGCTAAGTGCATTTTTCAAACCAAAGGGCAATCGGCAGAACTCGTACTTGGCGTTGTTAACGCTAAATGCCCTCCTATATCGATCTTTTTCTAAGAGGCAAATCTGGTGGAAACCGACTTGAGATCTAGCGTTGTGAATAGGTTAGGTTTTGCCGAAATTTGAAAGAATTACGATTGTGTCTGGATTCGGATATTTATCAGATGTAGTTTGCAGGTTGAACTTTCGAAAACCGATTACCATTCTCAATTTCTGCTTTCCTTCGTCATCCAACCCTTTTTTGAGACTACGTGTACGGGTGAATTATGAAGGTGAGTATGACTTCCTTATGATACCATCTTTGAGGAGAGATTCTATTTCCTTATTAATAACATTTTCTGCCGAAATTGATAAGGATAGCTTTTTAAGTTAATGGATTTCTTAAATTGGATATCTAAGTTAAAGGACGGAAGGTCCTTTTATTCAAAAAATACTTTGCTCGGGCCAACACGCCCAGATACCTTCACAAGAATAAAGACACAACACGATTATTTTACAATTCGCTTTATTGAAACTAAACTCAAAGTTACTTAAGTTACCCAACCCTACTAAATAACGCCCCAACAGCAACTGACCTGCATTGGAGCTCTGCCCCTTCTTATAGCTTATCGCGCCGCTAGTCTGGAGTAGTATAAGCGTTAGTCATGGTTATTTACCACGGCCTTGAATTAAGGGTTTATGTTTCATGATAGGAAGTGTGAATTGCTGACTATGCGGCATGTGTAGCGGCCAGCCGTGGGGACTGTGGAAGTGGAATATCTGCGTCCCGCAGATTTGGTGTTTTTTGGGCTTCTTGCCGGCCCCGAAAGCTTCTATTTAACAATGATATCTTAAGCTCGGGAATTTTGACTCCTGCCGTGATTTTGAACAAAATGCACATACTACCATTGCCAAGAGACCAAATCTAATAACTTCGGAGGAGATGGACCAGTTCATCTGCCTTTTGAGGAGAGTTAAAAGCTTGATATTACCCGTTGTCATTCCGTGCACCAGGTTGAGGTTGACTGCAATGGTCTTGTTATTTACGTTAGATAAGACGGGTGGTAATAGCTGAACCTTTGAGCTACTGGTGCTCCGGTAAGTGTGATTGTTGAGTATCACTGATTCGTTGTTCATCTGCAGAATAAAAGAGCCAAAAATATGCCTCAAATTTTTACCTGACCCTATACTGCCATTGTACCTGTTGAGGTAGATGATGTCCTCCTTGACCACTTCGATGGTAAATTCGTTGAGTAACGTATCGGCAGCTTGTTTCGCCTCACTTAAGAAGTCGAGGCAAACAATCTTTCTCTGGTAGAAGGTCAAGTGATTCCTGTCTACAGACCATTGCTGATGAAAGGTGTATGCAATTGCCTTTGATTCCGTAGGTTAGATATTTCTTTGCCAGGATAGTTGTGTAGTTAAGTTCCACTTGGTGCCCGTTCTGCTGAACACCTCGAGCAATCAGATGGTTGTATCTTATCTCCATTACCTTAGGCAAAGACAGTACATATAGTAGAAGTGGCCCATTAGTGAAGATCGAGGGCTTCCTGTATTCAATAGATTCGATGACGTTACTATACGGGAGGACCTCGATTTCGCTGACAAGCCGATTAATTTCTTCTTTGCTCAGAAGGTTACTGTTAACGACACCAGCTTGTGCCATTGGGTATCGTCCTTAAGAATAGTTATTTTGCTTTGGATTTCCCGTGAAATTTGTTCTAGCGGGTTGCCCTCATGGATGTCGTTTTGTGACGGCAACTATCCCGTTTATCACCTGCAATAGCTCATGAGTTGTTTTAAAAAGCTCAGAGTTTACCTGATACTGCTGATTGTTGTTATTCGTGAGGACATCTTGCTTTTGCTGGAGTTCGTCCCAGTCGGTGGCGTCGGGAGTGCCAGCGATCCATTTTCAGGCGGAGCCAATCCAATTGATCGAACGTTTCGTGATTTTTAGTTGAGGTCCTTTTAAGTCGAGAAGATAAGATCTTATTTTTCCCATTTGGTAGCTTAGCACATCAACCGTTGAATCGGTATTGTTCAGGTTAGTAATAGCATATTCCAGTTTGGTTGCGATTTTGTCAAAGTTTTCCAAGTTTATTATATGAATCAGCTTAAAATGACCGTCGATGATCCAACCATATCCGTCACGAAGTCACTAGCGGCGAGTCGATTTTGAAAAGGTCGTACTCTTGCGCGGCTGCGCATAGACGGATGCTGTGGGGGTTAGATTAAATTTACATTATCTTAATTCTAAGTAGTATCCCCAGATATAAAGTAGTGCTGTGGTAAACATATACATATTGAGTGAATTAGGATAGGTCAAACATGCCTAGCTTTCGAATTATCTGTAATCTACTTCGGGTAGCTTATACAATTACTATTTTGTGTGATGTGGGTAGTGGCTTTCTTGAAATATATTCAGTTGTGGTTAATCTAATCGAAAAGTTTCATTCTACATCTACAAACTTCTTACCCTATATTTTTACTAGCCTAAGTGAGTTGGTTGGGGCGTCACAAAGGATAAATTGAAGGGAAAAGGTTCATCGGGATGCAGAAGTGAAGGTGTTATTGATTAGTGGTTATTGTTTAAGTAGTTGTTAGTTTTTTGTTAATATTCTTTGTGGGAATGTATGTCATCCCTTTTTTGTTATTGGTTGATGTTAGTATAGTAAAATTTTTTTTTTATAAATTTTTATTTTTATAATTTTTTATTTTTTTGAATAGGATGTTAAGGTGTTAGTTAGTTAGTGATTTAGTAATTTGTTTTTTTTTTGTTAGTATTGCTTTTTGTTTTTTTTTTTAGTTTTTGCACCTTTTAGGTGTTTGTGTACAACTAAGTTGCGTAATTTTGCATCGGAATACAGGCGTGAACCCAGCTGAAGGAAGTCTCGTGGGAGTCCCTTTAAGCGTTTACAATTGCAAATGGCCTACTCATGGCACGAGTATCTTCACGACAATTAAAGCTAATAGTCCAATATAGGAGTTGAACCACTTCGATTGACATCGCCTCGACCGCCGAGAAAATTGAAGTTGAACCAATGCGATGGATCGAATACAAAAATTAATTTGTACCGAGACCGCTGGGGCTTAGGGATCTATGCATAGGTTTCTTGCCTCTTGACCAATGTTATCAATATTTTTGTGGACATTTGGTCCAGCATATCTTCATTTCTTAGATATTTTGTTGTCAAATATATTTTTGTTTTAATTTGCTTTTACCGAAACTTGGCTAAAACCTCATGTTTTCAATTCAGAGTTTTTATGTAATGAATATCAAGTATATAAAAATGATCGCTTGAACAGAGTCGGGGGTGGTGTTCTACTTGCCGTTCATTTCTCCATCCCTTCAGAAGAGGTTAATATTCCTAACATCGATTTCATTGAGTTCAAATGCATCCGCCTTCAACTAGACAACGTCTCTATGTACTTATATGTTTGCTACATCCCTCCAGCATCAAATTTTTCAGTCTACATGCAACATGTCCCTCTGCTCAAAACTATGAACTTTATGACTAAAGCTTCAGATTCAATTATTGTTTTGGGTGATTTTAACTTACCTTATATATCGTGGAACATATCTGATGGTAACATTGTTCCAAATCCGTCCTGTACCCCAGTTTGGACGGATTTGGAATAATGTTACCATCAGATATGACTTTTTAGATGGAATTTCCGATGTTTGCCTTAATCAAATAAATGTTACCACTAACAAGTTTGGGAAAGTCTTCGATTTAGTGTATGTTGATGCTATAAACCAATTTTCTGTAAATCGTTGTGATCCGTTGGTTTTACCAGAAGACCTTTACCACCCTTCCGTGGAAATAGTCTACAAAACCATAAGTAATGGCCAAGGCACTTAATGCTACTCATGTAGTAGCTTTGATTTTAACTTGTCCAAAGCAAACTACAAGAAATTAAATGAAGAACTGTCTAATTAACTTGGCCTGAATTTGGTTGTGATATCGATCTAAACGTCTCACATTTCAATCAAACTATTTACTGCCTATTTGAGAAGTTTATTCCTAAACGTAAAGTAACTTATGATCATCCTACGCAAGCTTGGTTTACTAAAGAGCTTAAGGCTCTTAAAAATAGGAAAACGCGATCATTTAATTTATATAAGAAATCCGGATTAAATAAACATTACTTACTGTATTCCATTCTACGTCAGAAGTACATAGACTTAAATAAAAAGTGCTATAAAGCTTATATCTCTAAAACCAAAAGAGACATTATTCTCAATCCAAAGTCATTTTATGGTTTCGTAAATTCTAAACGTAAGGTATCAGGGTTTCCCTCAGCCATGAAATATCAAGACATTATATCTAATAATAATCAATATATCGCAAATTTTTTTGCTCAATTTTTCACTTCTAACTATTCTGCTGTCACCAATTCAAACTTTCAAAACTATCCTTATAAGCTACACGGGGCAAATTCAATTAATTCACCAATTATATGCGCCAAAGATGTTCTAATATACCTTATAACCTTAAAAGAATCTTTTAAATACGGTCCTGACAGGATTCCTACATGTTTTTTGAAAAAGTGTGCGAACCATATTTACCAACCCCTTACCAATTTGTTCAATCGATCACTAAAGTGTGGTGTTTTTCAAACTGCGTGGAAAGAATCGTTTCTTCTACCGCTGCATAAAAGCGGGAGTAGGTCTTCAATAGAGAACTATCGTGGCATCGCCAAGCTTTCTGCCATCTGTAGTGTAGCCAAAATAAATGCATACATAAATACATGCATACTTACAAACAGTCGGCACGCAGCTATTAAAAACTGTCGAATACGCTTTGTCAGCAAAGTCACACGCTATACGGCAATGCCCACAAATGCGTTGCAATCATACGAATATATGTATGAACATATGTGCGAATGCACAAGCCAATGTTTGTGTATGAATGTAGGTATGAATGTACCAGCGAGCGTTTGCATACGCTGGCTTACATACTTTGGTTAAGCTTAGAATTTAGGTAAATATGTATTATGGTAAATAAGTAGTATATAAGAATTATTTGTATAAATAGAACGAAAAGATGTTCAATAAAGCAACTGATGTTTGGTGCCGATTAAAGGCACAACACCAATCAAAATAATTTGATTACATGGCGATCTTGCCTGGTCTGCTGCCATGTAATCTTTAAAAGATCCTGCCTTTTTAGATCCTGCCAGATCCGCTGAACAAAAGCGGAATCTTTTTTTTTACTCCAGCCAGATCCGCTGAAAAAAAACAGCGGAATCCTTTTAGGATCCTGCCGAAAACCTTGAGCTGCCGAAACTAAGCCGGCAGTCTCTTCCAATACATCCTGGTCTGCTGCTTGTAATATATGCAGACCTCCTTTTAAAAATCCCTAATATTACATTAAAAATCCGTAGCATTGGAAAGAAAAAGGAGAGAAGAAACAACAGCGACAACAATGGAGATTCATCCTTATTGGAATTAAGGCGTCACATAATTTTGGGAAATAACTGCGTCACAAACATTTTAGAATCATACTGAACATTAAAAAAAAAAAAGGTTGGCAAAGACAAATGTGGTCGGGATCCGGCAATACCACATATGCATAACGAAGTGGAATAACGATTCTGGCCTGAGCACTAATCCCGCAGCAAGGGAAACGCATAGCGGAGTGGAATAACGATGCTGGCCTGAGCAAGGGAAACGCATAACGGAGTGGAATAAATACGATTCTGGCCTGAGCAAACAGATCTAACCCCGCAGCAAGGGAGAGACAATGGAAATCAGAACAAATCCCGCAGCAAGGGAAAAATTCAACTGAGCAAAAACCTTAATATTTAATTATTTTTATCCTCCATATTAGAAGTATATAGCAACCTAACGGCTGCTGCCATTAAGGGCAAAAAGTAGATTTTTGCCGCTAAATTAAAAAAAAAAAAATTTTTTTTTTCAAATGAATGAACAATATATTAATCAGGAAGAATATTAAGCAATATTCTTACATAGAAATTTTCAAACTTCTGATTACGAAAAAATTATGAATATTTTTTTTTTTGAGAAAAATAATAAGAAAAAGTTAAAGCTAGTTTCCATGCAAGAGTAAACCCAACAACCCTCGTGGAGTAAACAAATTTTGTGACTTCTTAATTTTTTTTTAGGGAAGGAAATTTAAAATTTTTCAAAATGGCCTGGTGGAAAACCATACTGAATGGCTTTATTATAGGTATCGCAGGATAAGAAGTAGGAAAAGAAAGTTCAGAAAATAAAGTACCAGAAAATAAAATACCAGAAAATAGATTAGTAAAATATGAACCTACAATCGAATTAGATAAGGAAAATGTACCCGATACTGCAGATAACTGGCTGATTGCTTTCATCTGCATGTTCATATTTTTGGTTATTGCGATAATAATGATACTAAAAAATTTCATAGAGAACAAATTAAGGAGATTAACTAGAGCACATGAACGTATTTAAAATACGATTGTTTTGTGTTTAACCTACATAGGCTTTGTTTTTACATACAAGTGTGAATTCAAATTTCCATTACAATGACTAACTGTAGAAAATTTGCAGAGAAAAAAAAATTAATAGCAGAAAAATCATACAAATGCATATACCAGAACTTTAGGAACTATAGAATGAAGAATACTTATAGTTAAAAATGTCTTTAAATTTATTTTGCACAATGTATGAAGATACATTAAAAATCGAGATATATTTGTTTTTTATCTCATTTTCCATTCAAATCAAGATTGGAGCAAGTTCTTCAGAAAGCAATCCTTCTTTGGAAAAAGACAAAAATAAAACCAAAGGTAAATTTTTGCCTGTTTACCCCTTTTGAAAGACAAATGGGAAGAAATTTTAAAATTAGTGGAAAAATTGTGTAAAATCATAAATAAAATAACAGGAAAAATGGAAACGGTTGTCAAACACTTGACAATAATAATAGATTCGCTTAACAATTTAGGCCAAACAGAGGCGAAACAAATGTTTTATGTAGACAGACAACTATACCCGTTATTTAAATGCACCATAGAAACGGCAGAGCCAACTACTTTCGAAAAAAATTTTCAAATGACTTTTAACAAATTTTTGTTGAAAGACAAAAAGAAAGTAAAGAACAGAGATTTCCTTTCGTTTTTTCCAAAAATTAAAAATAACACGGCACAGACAACAAAACATACAAAATTCATTAAAAAGTTCGATGGTAAAGCAGAAAACCTGCCCAGCTTGGATACTTTCAAAATACCCGACCAAATAAAAGACAGTCGCGAGGTAACCCCGATATTCATCGAGAGACTTAAAATAAATGTCTCTAAAAGCATGCAAATAACGAAAAGACTAGTACAAATATTAAATAAAAAACAAAATAATATAAATAAAATAAAAAGTCACAAAGAGAACACTAAAATATATATATATGAAGCGCTATATAAATGTGGAAAAATAAAAAGACTGGTCCAGCTCGTTTTCGAAAGAAAATTTGTAGCGAAATAAATATGAAAAACCGATTGTTGAGGCGAAGATTGACTTAGGACAATTCTTTGCCAGGCTGAAAAAAGCCGGCAATCTGGAAAAAGGAAAAATACAGTTGTCCTTAAGGACAAATTGTTTAAAAATAATTATACTCGAGCAGGCACATTTAAAATAAAAATAAGGTACCCAAGTTCTTAAACATCTAACTATAGAATTAACTCTGCAGGTTATGCATGTGACGAAAATGAAAAAATATATTTTTTTTTAATATACTAAATAAAAGTATCACGATGATCCTGTTTTTGGTGGCCGCCCAGGAATCAAACGTATAACTAATAAAATAAAATAAAAAGAGCACTGGAAATGCATGACAAATGATATCGGAAGAATAAAAAAAAAAAAAAGGGTCCCGATTGCAATAACATAGAATTAAAAAAAAATGGGACACCCTAATGTTAGAAGATTCAGCTTGCATATAGAAGCAAAAGAGGCTAAACAGAAAAACAAAATTAGTTATTATAGGAAAATACAGTGTATGGAAATAAATTTAGGAACTTTGGATTTAACTAAAAATGAAGCAGGTCATAGGTAGTAGCTTCAGAGGGCCCTATAGAATAAAAAATAGGTTTAAGGAAAATAATACAGGTACATTTAGGAAGGTAAGAAAAATAAACTTTTAAATCCCTATAGTATAGAAAGTAGCGATAGTTACAGTTTAAAACACCTTTTTGGAAGATAAGGAAAATATCTTTAATCACTTTTAGGAAGGTAAAGAAAATAGCTTTAGAACCCCTACAGAATAGAAAATATTAGTAAGGAAAATTACTTTAACACACTTAGAAGTAACAAATGTTAGTAAGGAAAGTTACTTTAATTCCCTATAAGGTAGAAAATATTGATAGAAACAGTTATTTTACTCTAGTTCCTTATAAGGTAGAAAGCATAGATAGAAATAACAATAATAATAATACACAAAAATAGACTTAAATTGTTAGAATAAATACACTGCATTTTGACTCACATGTTTACTCATTGTATACAAGTAAAAACTTATTAAAATAAAATCGTTTCATCTAATTACCCTCAATGTAACTCAACACTTAAGAAAAATGATCAAAAGAAAAGTCGTAAAAATGCACCAATGTACAAACAAACATTTTACAGAAATAAATTATTTAATAGTCCACTTGAAAATAAAGTAAACAAAGAACAAAATTTTGTCACTTAAACAAACCAAAACAAAAAAAAACTGTATCAACTTACAATTAAGAAGTAAAGTAAATAAACACAAAATCTTAGCAAGTTATAAAAATTAATCGAATTAGAGTTTTACATATTTATGTATATAAAACTTTTTGAAAAGGTAGATGTAGTGTATCCAAAATAAATGCATACATAAATGCATGCATGCTTACAAACAGTCGGCACGCAGCTATTAAAAACTGTCGAATACGCTTTGTCAGCAAAGTCACACGCTATACGGCAATGCCCACAAATGCGTTGCAATCATACGAATATATGTATGAATATATGTATAGGAGCAACCATAACTTCTTTTGGCAATGTTTCTTGTTGGCACGGAGTGTACCGCCAGCATGTGTTTTTTGATCTAGCATTGAACGAGCCAATTCATAGCTTGTGTAAACGTTGTCTACATATAGTTCGACCTTCACCTTGCAACTCAATGATCAGATCCTCGCAAACACTTTTTGCCAAACCGACTTCTCTCAATGCACTTGATGACTTTCCGGAGAATATTTTCACTGACCAGTTGAATTCTTCGGTAGAGCACAGCTTAAAAAGCTTTATACCATAAAGATGGGCTTTATTTGGTATATATGTTTTCCCCGGAATGGAAAAGTCGTAGAGCGAATCTTTGGACCAATACTCTTTTAAAGATCCGTCTTTCGCCAAACCCATCCACAAAAGAAGGCCAAGGAACTTCTTCATTTCAAAATCTGTCGTTGGTATCCAATTTTTTTTTTCGAGAAGGTTTGGTAACTGTAGCCTGACTTAAAAATTCTTCCGCATATTTATTTGTTTCTGATACAATTAATTCAATAACGTCGTTGTCAACAAATAGGAAATATCTGTTAGAATACACTGTTGCAAGCCTGATCGCCCAGTGAATGTAAAAGTTTTCTGACGAGAACTAAATTCAGTCCAAATAATTGTTTCGGAATAATCGACCACGTTTGACAATGCTGTTGGTTCGTCCTCATCCATGTCCCAGTCGTCTTCAGTATCGTGAATATCAATGTTATTAGCAGAGTCAGTGTCTGAATCATCTGGTACCCAGTTCTCATCAATCAACGATTCATCGAACGAAAAATCATCATCACTTGTTTCTAACGCTTCACGTATTTCACGTTCTCTAAGGCAGTTATAAAATCCAAAATAAACAACAAAATCATTCGGAATTGGCTCAGAACTCAATACTTTCTACTTTTACACCAGTTTAGAGCAAAAAATGTGCTCGGCACCCGGTGAAGGTTTTCGTCAAACCCGCTTGCCACTTAATGTGTTAAGCTGTTGTTATACGTTAGCTTATTCTCCGTGGAGTAACACAGGGAAGTTGGACTCAGCAACAACAGGAGTAGGGGGTGGTGGCATAGCACATCGCTCTGTATATTGTATATGGTCCCTATTTCCATTACTAATTCGGATTCCAGAAAATTAATTTTTCGGCTTAGCTTAATGTGTGTACATGTTTTATAAAACATGTTAACGCTTGCTGTGGTCGAAAAGCGGTGCCGGTATATTACGGGCGCTAAAGCGTTGGTTTCCTCGAAAGCGGTGCAGCTAGAAGGTTATCAAAAACATTGCTATGTAGAAGTAATTACGTGTAAACCAAGAATACGGTGAAGTTCACCGTAACGTAATATAGCTGCAAGCATAATTTATTACAGCCGTCAGGACGGTGGCAATTCGTTCTTCAACGTTTTTTCTCACCGTCCTTGTCATAACTGAGAATTCAATCAAAAACTTCAAATCTTTTAACAAAAACGAAAACAACACAGACATTTCTGTTTTTTTTAACATAGATTTTATAAAAACAAAAAAATTAAAATGCAGTAAAAATCGTGCAATAAGCTTGAGCCAAGTCAACCTCATACTTACGGCTTAAATAACGTTAACTATTGTTTCTTTTGTAAAAAATATTTCAAGCATTTGATTGAATTCACACCGTTAAGACAAGTACGGTGCGAAAAATCGTTGAAGAATTAGTTTTCACCGTCATGACATATTATGGAAGAATATTTCACAAGTCTAGCTCAGTAAAACGGCAATAACAGAAATTCAGCTACTTAGAATTTGGAAAGAAAATGGAAAGAGGAGGGGTTATGGAAATCACTTTTAGTGATTCAAATTTGTATAAATAGTTGTAAGATAGACAAATAAGAATTAACACAACAGTGAAATCACTTCGGCAATTGAAAAGTTGCCTTTGAACTATTTTGCCAACCTCACGGATCCCTAATGAAGGGCTTTCTGCCTTTAGAAAGAAATTTCAATCGGTGACAGGTAGATTAACCTAATCATAACACCAACTCGGATTCTGTTTACATAATAACTTCTAAATACCTGATAATAATTAGACAATCTATCTATCTATGGCGCGATATACAACAGGTATATCATCATAAACCTCCTAAGAGATTTTTGCGCCAAGCTTCTCTTCCAATTTGTGGTGTGCCGATTTGAATTTTTCCCTACAAATTGGTGGGACCTACAGTTTTTTGCCGACTCCGAACGGCATCTACAAAGGAGACGAATTTTTTGCTGAGAAGCCTGTCATGGCAGAAATACACCGTTTTTGAAAAACTTTTTTTTTTTTTTTTTCAAATCACTTTTGATGTTACCTGTACCAGGGCTCGAACCATGGACCTTCGGTGTGGTAGGCCGGCAACACTACCTTCACACCACGGCCGCCGCCAATAGACAATATTTCTGCATAAAAATATGGAGTTGTAGCCAAGTTTCGGTAATAAAAAAATTGTCATAATTACAAAAAAGATTTTAAATAAAGTTCAGTTAATTTTCTACTTAAACCTCTGACGTCTTGATAGTACAAATTTACAGATCTTACACTTAGTTTTTTTAAACAGTATTATCACGTGGGATCCTAACTACAGCTTGGACATTTTTCTTCGGTCTCTAATCACATTCCCGCGGGGTGGCCAAACCGAGCTGTTCAGGATCACTTAAAGAAACATCAATTCTAAAGGCTATATTTCTTTCGGAACGAAATTTGAATTTATTTATAGTTATATTTTTGAAGTCATATAGAGTTTTAGGTCCTCCTCTATGGTATAATTCTTAAAGCGAGACACAAATTTTGATTTTCTTCGCGGAACCACAACCGGGCTCCCAACGGTGATACCCTAAGAAAGGGAGGCACGGTGATTTTCTATGAAGAACACTTCGAGGAAAGATCCATGGAAGTTGATGTTTGAGCTGATGGATTAGGAGACGCTAAATCTTTACGTTCAAGCATTCGCGGTGGAGGTACAGTTGAATTGGTTATAAGGTGGCATGATCCTTGGCACGGTTACCATTATTTTCACGACCCTTTTCCGGCGGAGTTGGTTTTATTTCGTCCAAATACTTAAAAGTTTTGCAAATGGTATCGTATATTTCGAACTTTCCATTAAGGGATGCTTGAAAATTTTACGAATATCGACTTAGAGGTATGCCATTTTAAGCATGCCTAACGTAGTCCACAGCCACATAGCGTTCGGGCTCGCTTTTAATTTGACAATTTTGAAAACACTTTGGGCGAAAATTAAAAAAAAAACAAATCCCTACATATAATCAAATTGTAACAGGTCGATATCTGTACATTGCAGATCTTTAAGAAAAATTGATAGAAGGGTCATTATTCAGCCAATAGAATCCAAATAAAAATTTATTAGAATGTGTGTCTGTCTGTATGTTTGATCGCCCATCACTCAAAAACTGCTAAATGGAATTAAGTAGATTACTAGAATTCTAGCGCAAAATATAAGGTTTCTCTTATTTCGATAACCCGACCCGTTTCGAGATATCTACCAAAATGTGGACCAAGGTCTTGTTTCGTTTGCTTGGTTTTTTATGATTGCAGTGTGCGCGTTTGTATGAGTTTCGGATGAATATTTCCTCTTTAAAATTCATTACACGGCTAAGCCGTTGTTGTATTCGGAGACTTTCCAGTATTATTCTTCTTTTGGTCTTTCCTTCGATGTCCAATATTTTTGAAGTCCAGTTTTTATATTCTAAATCAACTTCCTGTTCGTGTATGCTTATGCGTATTGCTCTCTTTGTTGTTCTTTTATAGTATTTATTGCAGCTACCATTTTCGCTGCCCTTAAATGAAATTTCATAGACGACGTTACTTTGTTGCTCTTTCTTTAAATTGTCTTTGATCATGATTCAATAATTAGGTTAGATCTCTAGTGACATATTTTGACAATTGCCACCATCTTGCTGCCTGAAAAATTTACATTTACATTCTGGGTTGCCTTTTATCGAAATTATGTAAAATAGTAGTTAGAAATGTAATATTATATAAAATTTTAAATAGGTTGGTTTCAGAAAATAGATTAATTTGCACTATTATTTAGATCGACTTTTGGAGGTGGAGTGTAGTCGGGGACGTTTAAAACTCGGGACATTCCGGTATGTAGCAATGGCTGTTCTAAAATTTTGTTTCTGCATACTTATATACTTACTTAGGTCTATCGTGACTTCAAAGCCGTTCCTTATTTGATTTGAAGTCTTGTTTTTAACAAAACTTTACTATTCTCTGGGTTTGATAATAAGTTCTAGCTTAACTTACAGCAACAGTTTTAAGTTTGCATGCATAATAGGAGCCAATCATATCTTAATGAAACTTATAGACTATGTCCGTTTGTCTTTAAGCCCTGAAAAGTTTCCAAAAAATATGCATCTAATAAATTTGTGATTATTATTAAAAAACATAGTCCTTTAGTCAGAAGTACGAATGTGCAATTATTCAGAGTTTGAGATGATGAGTTTACTGTATTAGCCATTGAAGGTTCTAGGTTTGACGAAAATCCCTTGTATCATGCTTACACCGAAACCACAATATTTTGCGGTCCATGTAAACCGAATGAGCCGAAATCAAACTTTTAATCTTGTTTTACCAACATTTTCATGATTCTGCCAAGAGGGCGAAAAATACGTACGTATTTTGATTATAGATAATGCACATATATATTTATTTTAATTTTTGTTTGAGCAGTGCCCGTTTTTTGTTTTTTAATTGATTATAGAGAAAATTTACAACGATTTATATAGTGATAGTATGGGATGACATGTTTTGATGTTGTATTTAGTTGACCTTACAAAATGTATTACTACTAATTTCCCCCTTTTTTGATTTTTCTTCTACCATTTCCTCGACAAATGAAAAAAATACTCCTAATTTTTTTTCGTTCGCAAAAGAAATCCATAAAATGGAAGGGTTAAAATTAAACGTCCGCTAGAGAGCTAGCCTTGTAATTGAATCATGAGGTCTTTGATTTTTCAAAATATTTGATTTACGGTCTCATTATGTAAAACGCAACGTGACACAACGAGTCTTATATTCTCTGTATGATGTGCGTTTAATATTGCTAGTATGTATATCTTCCACGTCCTGGGTTTTCACAATGTGTTGTTATGTATTTCACATATCGACGTGCCATACGAAAACAAACACTTTCGGCTTTTGGCTGACGAAAACTAGCACTTTCGCTTTGTGTATGACGAAAACTAACACTTTTGCCTTTTGGTTGACGAAAACTAGCACCTTCGACTTTTGACTGAAGAAAACTAGCACTTTCGTTTTGTGATTGACGAAAACGAGCACTTTGTTTTCGTTTTCCTGCTTATTTACAGGGTATAGATTCGTTTAAGAGGTTTTGGTTTTTAGTATTAGAAAGAGCCGACATAAATTGAGGTCGCCAACCGCTTGAGTGTATTCGTGCCATGAAAAAGCGTCTAGTCTGCCTAAGTAAATGTCATAGAATATGTAGGGCCCGCCAATTTGTATACTAAAACTTCAAGCAGCAAATCAAAGAGAAGCTCGGTCTACGCCTCATTGGCGGTTTACTTGTCCATTGTTATTATTTTTTGTTTATATAAGTATCGAAATGACTACAATTAAAAACCTTATATATTATCAGTTTTCGTGGTACGTTTCAAGTACTTTTGCCGATCCAGTTTCCCACTAAAGTGTGCGAGGGAACCGTACGTATGTAAAAGTACTGAAAACACTATAAAACATATGTTAGTTCTAGTATTTTATTTTATATACAACATTTTAGTACTTACGGGCAAGCAGGGCTTCAAAAGCAAAACAAATTTTCAGCAGCGAAATATGTATGGATATTTTTTGATTTGATTTTGAAAACCAAAATTCTTTTTTTGACTTTTCTCTTGGAATGACACAAGTGGTTGACAAAGTTAATTTGAAATTTGATAAACAATTTTTTTCTGGCAACAAATCATCCAAAAGTGCTTTTTACCGACGTTTTTCTGATACAAAAATCGATGAAAAAATATGCTATCCGTAAAATATACGCTTTTCTGCTGGCTGGGTGTATACATATGAAATTTTTATTTAACCCTATTTTCTACTCATTTTGAAGCAAAAAATCAGCCATCTCGCTGTAAAGAAGTATTAAAAATTTGAAAAGTATGGAAAATGATACTTTATTATCATGTATGTACCTGGATCCACGATTTTCATTACTGCTGACAGAGCATCGTCATATAGACACAGTATGAAGGACACCCCAGCGCTGCATCAAAACTCACACCTCCTCCAACTATTGAGTCGAACTCTTGTACAATTTCGCAATACCAAAGCCCAGCATTCATGAAAATGTTAAATGCCGCCATGGCAAAACGGACCGCTTCTCTGCATAAAGTCTGCATAAGACAATTACTAATTGACTTTCGAAGATCAACGTCACTACCGCCAGGGGTTGATATTCTACTTTGGTGGAAAACGCAAAAAAAATTATAGACCCACAGCTGCTCCAATTGGCAAAAATAGTAAATGGTGCAGCTGCAACTGAAGTTAGCATGGAACGCCTCTTCTCGGGAGTGCACTACATATATTAGTCACTCAGAACAAACATGAAATCGAGTATATTGAATGATATATTGCTTATCAGGTGCAATGAAAAATTTAAGGCAACAGGCAGCAAAAATATATCTAGAAGCGGCGAAAAACGTAAGTCTAATATTCCAATATCCAGAGAAAATTATATCAAACCCACCAAAGCATCCTGCTATGCTTCGACGTTTCATAAAAATGCGAATCAAGACATTCCAATACAACAAACTTTTCATGAATTAACATTAGAAAAAGAAATATCTAATGATAATTATAATTAATTATTAATGTAAATTTTTACAATCCGTTCCCTTATGTATGGACACAAATTTTTATTTTCTATCAAACGAATCAAAGAAAATTTGTACTTTTTATCCCCTCCCTCCGGGAATTGTAAAATTTCATAAAGATCGGTTGAGTACTTTGGACTGCAGACACACATACACACGTTCATTTTTATTTATAAGATTGAAATTTAGCTTAACAGAATGAGCCTGGTATTGCCCACATGGTAGTAGAAAAAGTGTAACCCCTCTACAGGCTATAACTCCATAACAATTTACCACGACTACTTTTGCAAAGCTGGGTATTTAATGTTCGGTTCCACCCGAACTTATTCCTTATTCTTATTATATTTACTTTATTATTATTCGATCCTTGCCATTTTAAATAGCCACACGTTTTCGGTGAGCACATGTTCGTGATTCGTTCACTAAAACCCTCAAGCCGTATTTACCTGCAAGAACAATGAAATCGGCATTCTAACTTTTAATTTTAGTCACCTGCTCAATATATATCTACACATCGAATTCCTACTTTAACACGTTGACTGCCAAGGCCATTTTCAGAAAACTGTCCAAAACTGACATTTTGATTTTTTCACATTATATTACTAAAAACTCTATTTCTAGATCATTGGTATCATCAAAAATCAAAAATGATGTTTTTAAAGGAGAAAAAGGACCTACGAGTTATCTCGTAGTTGGCGTCTGGGAAAGAACGCTACGAATTATCTCGTAGTAGTGTAGTATCACTGTTGAACACATTGCATTTACAAACATTTGGTATGCACATGTTCAGTGACCACACACAATGCCAAAATATTGTGACCCATTTAAATGCCATTAAACTGCACAGCGGGCGCTTGACTTCTAACGAGCGTACCGCATATCTTGTTACAATTATGATGAGTCAAGTCACAACGTCAGAGCGACTGACAAACCATTCCATAGTTATGAAACACATATGCTGACACAGCATATCGTGTGTAAGTAAATAGTTTGTAAGTATTGTAGTTTATACACATAAGTAGTTTGTAAGTATTAGTGTAAATTAGGGTAAGAAATTCCTATAAAAAGAAAGTAATTTTCAATAAAGAATCAATTCTGAAATTCTGACCATACGCTAAACATCAGCGTTTTATTTGGTTATGTTTCATCCTTTTTACATGGCGATCCTGCCAGTGTTTCAATAAGCAAAAATTTGCGCCAACAGCAAAATGCTTAAGAAACATTAAAATAACTCAAAACTAGTTAATTTAATTTTTTTTAAAAAGAGCCAGCCCTTGGCTCTCAACGATTAAATTTAAACAAATTCTTTACACTACATTTTTAAAACAAATAAACCCAAAATGGGTGACATACAGGATCGAAATTGATCAATAAGGTTGGTCCTGGAGGACGAAGATACTCGCTCACGGTGATAACTACTTGCAAAACACCAATATGGAAATGAGCAATCGAATGTAACGGATGCATAAAAAGGGTGGAATAAGATAATCAATCTGACTGGCAGCAAAAGCATGAAACAGAGTGGAATAATATTAGCAACCTGACTGGCGGCGAGAGAGAAACAAAATAAGAAGAAATAACATTGACCGGCAGCAAGACTGAATAATATTAGCAACCTGACTGGCGGCGAGAGAGAAACAAAATAAGAAGAAATAACATTGACTGGCAGCAAGACTGGCGGCGAATATTTACAAATATTATGTATAATAATAATTACAAATATTATGTATGATAACTTAGAATAATTTGAGCACGCCTTATGGCCGCTAAACCAGTAGCAATTAAATTTGCTTAGGGATTATAAATAGTTTAAAAAGATTAAAGAACTAAGAAATACTAAATTATAAAAATTATACAAATTGAGTAAATTGGATTGTGAAAATACCTATTTCTTATGGATAATGCACTACCACCTGATCTTGATTATGAATTAATCAATGATATGGTTGATAAGCTAGAGCATGAAAACGAAGAAATAGGAATACAAAGGTCAAGACCTCGTAACAAGGGAGGCAACAGGCAAAATTTAGAATATTTAAAACACGTTTGGTCCTATATAGGAATGGGTAGAGAACCCACAATGAAAGACTTGTTGTACCCTTCCACATTAGAAGAAGAAATAAATAGATTAATAAGGAAGTTGAATAAATAAAAATAAAATTTCAAATTAGAAAATTTTACTATTGAATTCTTTTAAAATGGCAACTTCTGTTGAGAAATATTTTTATATTAATTTCAACAAATTTTTGTTGAAAAATAGAAAGAAAGTAAAAAACAAAGACTTCTTTCCGTTTTTTCCAAAAATGAAAAACAAAAAGTCACCATCAATATCACCAGAGTTCGATGGCAAACCCAGAAACTTATCCCGTTTTCTGGATGCCTTTAAGATATCCGACCAAATCAAAGACAGTCAGGAGGTTACCCCGATATTCATCGAGAGAAATGCCTCTAAAAAACCTGCAAATAACGAAAAGTCCAGTACTAATAATAAATAAAAAACAAAAACAATATTAATTATATAAAAAGTCACAAAGAGAACCATAACATAAAAATGTGAAGCGCTATATAAATGTGAAACAAAAAGACTAGTCTAGCTCGTTTTCAAAAGAAAATTTGTAGCATGAAAAACCGATTGTTGAGGATAAGATTGACTTAGGACAATACTTTACCAGGCTGAAATAAGCCGGCAATTCGGGAAAAAGGAATAATACAGTTGTCCTTAGGGACAAATTGTTAAAAAAAAAATAATAATTATACTCGAGTAGGCACATTTATAAAATGAAATATAGGTACCCAAGTTCTCAAACAAAGAAAATTAATATCGCAATAACTCTGCAGGTTATGCATGTGACGGAAAATAAAACAATTTAAAAATATACGATGATCCTGTTTTTGTTGGCCGCCCAGGAATCATCGAATAACTAATAAAATATAATAAGAGTATTGGACATACATTACAAATTATCTGCCTTACGAACCCCTTCAAAGAAATTTTAATTAACCCATAATACATACATATATGAAGTTTAATATATAAAACGAAAATTTAAATTAATACAATTATGAAGTTTAAGATAAGGAAATTAAATATAGGTACAAATAACGCAAGATAGAACCAAGAAATTAACATAGGAGATTTAGTATTAGTTAGAGAAGAGGCCTCCCATAAGTTAGAAAATAGATATAGTGAACATTACAAAGTTAAAAGTATAGATAAGAATAACAATTTCACTTTAATCCCACATAGCATAGGAAATAGTAATAAAAACAAAAAAGAAATCATAATTCATAAGAATAGACTTAAAACAGTTTAACGACAATAGTAACAAGAGAAAAAAAAAAAAGAATTACAACGACAACAATAAGCACTCCAGTTTACTCATTTTAATAACGGCACAAGCCAAAAGAAAAATATCACATATCATGTGCAATACAAAAAAAAAATGAACCCAACAAATGTAAACAAATGAAAAGAAAAGAATGAAAAACGGTTTATGCAATAATGGCAATAAGAGCCAAAAGACAATTAAATTTTTGTAAACACAAACAATAAGGCATGTCTAGAAAAATAAACATATATATATGCAGCTACAAGCATCAATATATATGTCTATTTTTTTTTAAGGGGGAAGGTGTAGTATCACTGTTGAACACATTGCATTTACAAACATTTGGTATGCACATGTTCAGTGACCACACACAATGCCAAAATATTGTGACCCATTTAAATGCCATTAAACTGCACAGCGGGCGCTTGACTTCTAACGAGCGTACCGCATATCTTGTTACAATTATGATGAGTCAAGTCACAACGTCAGAGCGACTGACAAACCATTCCATAGTTATGAAACACATATGCTGACACAGCATATCGTGTGTAAGTAAATAGTTTGTAAGTATTGTAGTTTATACACATAAGTAGTTTGTAAGTATTAGTGTAAATTAGGGTAAGAAATTCCTATAAAAAGAAAGTAATTTTCAATAAAGAATCAATTCTGAAATTCTGACCATACGCTAAACATCAGCGTTTTATTTGGTTATGTTTCATCCTTTTTACAGTAGGTAGGTCCCTTTTTTCCTAAAAAAAACATTATTTTTGCTTTCTATAGTATTTTGTTTTATAGTTATTATTATTTATTATAATTATCATAATTTTGTTATTATTTTCTTTCTATTTAGATTTATAAACATTCTCTAAAATTACTGTTACAATCATCAAGAACCCAATATGGATAGGAAAAGGTCACTGAATCAAAGTGAAATTGAGTACAACGCAAATCTAAGTGATTCAGAAGATGATTTCAGCGATGGTAGTAACGACATTTATGAGCCTTCTGAGAATACAAGTGATAGTGAAGATGAAGTCATCTCCGAACCTGAAGACCTCTCCGAATCTGATAATAATGACGATGATTTTCAAGCAATAACGTCAAATGAGAATGATGATTTGTGGACAGAAGTTCAACACAATCGTGAATTATTTCTTTTCGAAGAAAATGTTGGTGTGAAATTAGATACATCAAATTTTACAGTACAAACGCTGGTGGATTTATTTTTTTCGGATGAGTTTCTTGCATTACTGGTAGAACAAACTAATTTATATGCTGCGCAAGAAATTGCAACATTGGAAAATGGGAATCAAAATGCTATAAAAAAATCTAAAAGGATATCAAATTGGCAAGACGTAAGTGCTACAGAGACGAAAGTTTTTATTGCACTTTTATTGAAAATGTGACCTTGTACTTTTCCAACAATAGAACATTACTGGACCACAAACAAGCTATATAATGTAAACTTTTGGCGCACACAAATGAGCCGCAATCGATTCCAGTTGATACTTCGTTATTTTCATTTGGTTGATAACTCACAACCATCTACCGACAGATTTAACAAGGTGAGACCAATCCTAAATCATTTCAACGATGTTATGCGTGAAAACTATGTACCAAGTAAAAATATTTGTATTGACGAATCCATGATGCTATGGCGGGGAAGATTGCTTTTCCGCCAATACATAAAAAATAAAAAACACAAATATGGTGTCAAACTAAATGAACTATGTGAGTCCGACGGTCTTGTGATAAAAATAAAAATTTACATCGGAAAATCTGAGGAAACTACCCATAATGTAGGTCACACTGCTGACGTTGTTTTACATTTACTTGAGGACTATCTCGATAAAGGCTACGCGCTTTACATGGAAAATTTTTATAATTCAGTTAGTCTTACAAAACTGTTATATACACGAAAAACTTATATGTGTGGAACCCTACGAAGTAACAGAAAAGGAAACCCCAAAGATGTGGTAAATCGTACACTAAAAAGAGGGGAGTGTTTTTGGCAGACAAATGGTCCTGTTACTGTATGCAAATAGAAAGACAAACGAGAAGTCCTTTCCATTTCAAACATGCACGCTATTGAAATGGTAGAGTTGCCCAATCGCAATGGAACAATTTCTATGAAACCGAATATAATTCGAGATTACAATAATGGAATGTCTGGCATTGACCGATCAGATCAAATGATTTCGTACTACTCATCTCTAAGAAAGACTATTAGATGGCACAAAAAGGTTTCACTTCATATTATAGAGATATATATATACAAAATGCTCACAGAATTTACCAAAAAGTAACTTCATCTAAAATAAAACTGATAAAGTTTAGAGAAGAATTCGTCTTGGCGTTGATTTACCACCAACGGAAAAAAACAGCGTCCGACAAAGCCATGTCGTGTATGTACCCAAGAGAAGCCAGCCCTTTGTGTGGAAAATTGTTTTAAAAACTACCACAAACAATAATATATTACTTTATTTCTTGTATTTGAGTTAATTTTTCCATTATATTGAATGAATTTTTGCATTATATTGAATGAATTTTCCATAAAATTTTTTTTTTAATAAAAAAAAAGCTCACGGAAGCCAAACCCAACATTTTTTTCTTTTCCCAGAAGCCATTTATCGATACTAACACTATTATAATACGGTTTTACTCGTAGCTACACAAAAAGTGGTAGTTTTAGGTAGTACGAGATAACTCGTAGTTGTCTTCCTGGAGGGGAAATCATACCACGAGTTATCTCGTAGTTGGCAGTCAACGTGTTAATATATATTATAAGCAACAATTTTGTTACCGAGCCAACACCCCTTAAAAAATAACAAACTCAATTTAAGTGCTAGTTTTCGTCATTCAGAAGATGAAAGTGCTACTTTTCATCAGCGAAAAATCGAAAGTGCTATTTTTGCCAGCACTAAAATGCTGGTGCTAGTTTTCGTATGGCACGTCGATATGTCCTTGGCTAGGCTGTCGTCTAATATTTTGTCAAACATTCCGAAGATTTGATGAATAAAGTTTTTACCTTGTTATCTTCGGATATTATAATGTAAAAATACCTTCAATTATTATTATTATTAAATTTATACAGTATATTACGTGGGACGTTAGAAGTAAAACATATCAGTCGTAGAGGTGTATTTGGTTTGTGGATTTTAAAGCCACAAAGTCGTGGTTCATTTGCAGATGGGGATGTCAATTGTATTTGCTTCGCGTCGAGTTTCTTTTGCTTGGACAGGTCATTAATTTTGGCATTTTTCTTCCTTAATAATTTTTTCGTAGGATCATTTCTAAGAGTTTTATACGTTTGTTTATCGTTCAGCAGCTCATTAATTTTCTGTTCATACCCACTTTTGTACATTTATGCAGTTTTGTTTTGTGAATTTTGGTTGAAACCTCTTGACTCTGTTTGCAATCTCGCTTCTAACTGTATCCTTTTCTCCATCGTCTTCGATACTTTGTTGTATATCTTGTTTCAAATCGGCAAAATAGTGTATCTGGGAAAAATTATGTTTTGATACTGGTAAAGCAAATTTCTTACCTAGTGAAAGCAACCAACGCAACTCTTGTGGTACTTCGACACTAGTTTTGTTGATGTTAGCAGAAATTTGTTTAGAAAATTGTCCGTGGTTGTCTAACTTTTTTTACATTATAACGTATTTGTAGCTTCTTTTGAATATACTTGACTGTTGTTATATGTATTTTAATGTTTATACTACAGGGTGTTTTTTTACAGGTTTGTTTTTCGAATAGAGATAAAACTGGCATTTTGTGGTCAAATCTGGCAACTCTAATGTCATTTATGTTCAGTTTGGTTTGCCATTTCATCATGAACAGGTTGACAAAAGAACAACGCTTGCAAATCGTGCAAATTTATTTCGAAAATAATGGTTCAGTTCGCAAAGTTTACCGTGATCTCCGTCCATTTTATGGTCGACATAATCGTCCATCAGAGCAATTAATTCGGTTAACCATGGATCGTTTTCGCACTACGTTTACTCTATGTGATAATACGCATCCGCAGAGACGTCGAACAGTGCGCACCGAAGAAACAATTGCCGCTGTAGAGCAAAGTGTTGAAGAGGACCCGAATGAATCGATTCGCCACCGTGCACAGCAATTGGAGCTTTGTCCATCAACTTTATGGAAGATTTTGCGCAAAGATCTTGGCTTGCGACCTTACAAGATCCAGCTTGTGCAAGAATTAAAGCCGCGAGACCATGCAATGCGTCGTGATTTTGGTGTATGGGCCGAAAATGAGATTGATTTCGATGCTGATTTTCATCGCAAAATTTTGTTCAGTGATGAGGCTCATTTTTGGTTGAATGGCTACGTCAACAAGCAAAATTGCCGCATTTGGAGTGAAGAGAATCCACATGAGACCCTTGAAAAGCCATTACATCCACAAAAACTGACTGTTTGGTGTGCTCTATGGGCTGGTGGAGTCATTGGGCCATACTTCTTCCGCAATAATGCGGGAGAGGCAGCTACCGTTAATGGAGACCGGTATAGAGCCATGATAACCGACTATTTTGTTCCCGAATTGGATGGCATGAATGTGGATGAGTTGTGGTTCCAACAAGACGGCGCTACATGCCACACAGCGCACGTCACAATCGATTTATTGAAGGAAACATTCGATGAGCGCATAATTTCGCGGAATGGACCTGTCAATTGGCCACCAAGGTCGTGTGATTTGACACCATTGGATTATTTTCTTTGGGGATATGTGAAGTCGCTCGTCTACACCAACAAACCAGAAACGTTAGGGGATTTGGAAGCCAACATTCGTGGCGTTATTGCCGACATACGGCCCCATATGCTCGAAAAAGTGGTTGAAAATTAGACCTGTAGAATTGGCTTTATTCGAGCCAGCCGCGGCGGCCACATGCCCGAAATCATATTTAAACATTAATGGCATAAAATTATCCTTCCAATAAAGCCAAATTGATGGACCTTAAAACGATTTTCTTGTGTTTTATTTCAATTCGAAGTTCTATACCCCTAAAAAAAACACCCTTTATTAGAAATATTGTTAAAATTTTTGTAAGTCCCGTCGGGTAATGTAAAGTATAAAACAGTGTACCATGTTCTTTATTCATCCCTATAAATCAGATGGTGTAACGCCATAGCGACAAACTTGAGCCTCTCTCTCTGTTTGGATAGTTTTTAGACGTTTTTGTTTTGTTTACGTAGCCAGTCTGTTCTTCGTAATTTGTATCTGATGTGTAAATTATGGTCTGTAAGAAAATAATCTTCTTTCTCGAAAAATGGCACATCGCCGAACCCGGTTTGCCAAGGTATGACGGAAAATCGTTCCAATATACATCAGCTCTCTACCCTTCCGGAAAATCAACAAAACAAAAGGAATCAAAAAATCTTATGTATTTGTTGGGGATGTTTTTATGAAGCGATTTATGCCAAGAAAGCGAACCATAGATTTTTTCGGTGGTGAGTGCTTTCTTAATTAGGGTGCGATATTATCAGTTTTGTATTTTTTCGAATGTGTACAGCTCATTTCAGTACTTACATGCACTCATTTTGAATATACTCAGTGCTTCACAGGTCCAATTAAAGGATTCATAATTACTTTATTTCAACAGTATATAATTGGTTTTCCAGCAAACGCAGTAATACAAACTTTCAGCCTTTTTTATTTTATTATATATAATATTCATCTTAATATATACTTTAGAAACAAACAACCCTGGTGATTTGTATTACTGTGTTTTCGAAGACACTCAACCTTAGGATAAACTTTTTATTATTCAAAACCTAAATTATTATATAGCTATAAAGCCAAAGCAACAAAGGCCTTAGTCTAAAAAGAAGTTTTACATTTGCGGAAGCAGCTCAATAGGAGTAGAAAATTTGAAGTCCTCCGGAAATAATTTCAATGCATGTGGGTACATTAGTTTGTAAGATTGACGAATGGTTACATCGGCCACACCAGCAATATCGCCAATTTCCTTCTGACTCCTTTTATTGTCGGACGCCTGTAAAAAAAATTGTTTAATAGCATGTAAAGCATATATTATGTTTTATTGTAAACATAAGTAACAAAATGTTTTATTATAAAATAAAATAGCCGGCTGATGAGATTACGTTGCAAGGCATGGAACACTTAACGATACCATGCCATGCTCAATTCTAAGTTATCATGTTCTTGTAACAGGGAAATATTTCATGAAAGTTTGAGTGTTACGTACAAAGTCGTCTTTTACGACAAGCATACCTCACGCCTGGTATATTCTAAACCCCTCTGGGTGTACTACGCGTGTACTCTGGGTTTAAGTTACCCTGCAGTCAACTGACAAACTAGTAGATAAACATTCTAGTTCACTGACTAGAATTTCGTTGGCTTATTCATACCAGTCTGAGCGAATGCAAAGTTTCCACTATCATAAGCAGCAACAACCCTCCAGAACTGTCGGTAGATAAATACACTAGCGAGGAAGAAAACAATTCAGTATTCGGAAATCGTTCAGTTAACAACGCCGTCCCACATTTTAATTTTCTGTTCAACTAATATTCTGAGTTTTTAAGTAATAGTTTATTTAAATTAATTATAGAACTTTCTTGTAAATAATGGGCTTTGTCACGAATTTCATGTGAACATAATGTGAAATATTATAAAGTAAAACAAAAACCAAGTGTGAAAAATTGTTATTGTTTTTATTTATTTATTGGATAGTATACAAATTTAATAATTCTTACAAACTAAATGTACATAAAGACAGCATGAGGGTACTGTACAGAAGCATATATTCCCAAAACCTATAAAGCATTTTATTTATTGATAATAATAATTTTTACAAACTAAATGTACATAAGGACAGCATGAGGGTACTGTACAGTAGAATACAAATTAAGGGATATGGCTGCAGTTTACAATCCAGAAATAAAGGCTGGGTTGGTCAAGTTTGAATAACAGAATAGAATGTGAAACTTTATCAAATATATGACATCAGTTTCGCAGTTGGCACTAAGGCTTTTGAAAACATGCGTAATGAACTCAATCAAGTTAGTCACAGTAGACTTAACTTTGCATTAAACATTTTTGGGAATTTTTTTCCTATGAAATTCATGATAAGACCCAATAGTTTTAATAGTGAAACCATAATCCTTTTGAGAATTTTGTGCTGCAAATAAAACATTTGGGTTGCAGATCATGTACGTACGTGCATGTCAACAAAATCACCCTTATTGTTTTGCGATGTCGCTACTGCCACATCAACAACGAGTAAGCAGAGCTAAAATGAAACCACGAATAGTGAAAACAAAACGACCATTTCTTTTTAGGATAATCAAAGTAACCTTTTTCTGAAGAAAAAGTTTACAACAAACGCATAATAGAAATATTGTATTGTTATTTTTTAGGGTTGACTTACTAGGAAATTAATCTCCAACGAAAGCGTGTAGAAGCTGCAACAACGAAACTGACGAGCAGAGATACATAGCACATGGTTAAAAATAGCACTTTTAAAAAATTTTGTTACTAAGAACTTGCACCTTATTTACTAATGCTCTACAAGCTAGTAGTTATTTGCAAAGAACTCCGAAACTTATAATTTTCACCATAAAAAGCTAATCTTTCCTTGAAAGATATTTTTACAAGTATGGATTAGATTCTATCTGAGAATAATATTTAATTTAATTTTGAAATTTCCTTGTATTTTTCAACCCAAAATGAACTAACTTACTATGAAATGGTACAGTAACTGGTTTGATACTGATGCATAAGTTAACTAGTGTGACGGCTAGTATGATACTGGTGTATGTATTGACCAGTATGTCAACTGGTATATTGCTGATGCAGAAGCGGACAACTGACATCTCGTAGGACATTGGCATGTTAGATATACCAGTTGCTAATATGGAAAAGTTACAGAACTTGAACTAGTTGAGCCGGTTTGGCAGACTAGTATAAAACTAGTAGAACTGACTGCAGGGTTATTACAAGCCTTTAAAAAATTTAAATAAATCTCGTTCCATTACGGGGCCCCAATTTTTTTCCTGCAGAAATATTTAAAAATTAAATAAGATACAGTTTGGAAGAGGGTACAACCTTTTATATATATTTCAAAAACGAGCAAAATCGGACCGGTCAATAACGATAAATTAAACAAAAACTTTGGAACTTCAAAGATATGTTATAGCTATAGCTTTAAAAATAATTCGAGTTTCGAAAAATTGTGAAATATATAAATAACAAGTAAGGAAGTCTAAGTTCGGGTGGAACCGAACATTAAATACTCAGCTGGCCGTGGTAAATTGTTTTGGAGATATGACCTATAGAGGCTTTAAACTTTTTCTACTACCATTTGGGTAATCTCATAAATAACAAGTAAGGTAGTCTAAGTTCGGGTGGAATCGAATATTATATACCTAGTAGTGATATATTATGGCACACCAATTTACGCAGGTATATTCTAATACTTTTCAGTTCGTATTATAAAGCCAGCTGATTGTTTTCAATTAAAACAGTTCTGTTATGAGTTTTGAGGGGTAAATTAATTTAAAAAAATATATATATGTATGGCGCGATATAAAACAGGTATATCATCATAAACCTCCTAAGAGATTTTTGCGCCGAGCTTCCCTTCCAATTTGTGGTGTGCCGTTTTGAATTTTTTCCTACACATAGGCGGGACGTACAGACTTCGAACGGCATCTACAAAGAAGATGCATTTTTGCTGAGAAGCCTTCCATAGCAGTAAGACACTCGGAGAATTTGCCAAACCACTGGCAAGGGACGACCCCGTTTTGAAAAACTTTTTCAAACCACTTCTGATGTTACCTGTCCCAGGACTCGAACCTTGAACCTTCGGTGTGGTAGGCCGGCAACACTGCCGCCACACCACGGCGGCCGCCATGTATATAAATAGCTTCCCTACCAACAACTGCTAACCACATTTTTTCAAAATAGGAATACATGCACATTTTATGTTTGAAAATTTTGCGTTCAAATAGACGAACAGACGGACATTGCTAAATCCACTCAGCTCATCGTCCTTATTATTTCAGTTTACTTATTAATGGGGCCATCTCTTCTGCTTCTCATACTTACAAACATTTCATGCTCATTAAAGGTATGAAAATCAAAAAATGGTATATAACTTCCCTTTTGCAATGCGGTTTTAACAACTTGCCCGGATATGTGTTATCCGATTTGCTTAATTTTTGGCAGGAGTATACTACATACAATTGAAAAGCAGCTGACCAATTTTGATTGAAATATCTAGTTCAAACTACAAGCAATCGCCTTTGAAAATAGCAGAATTTGTATGCTGAAAAGTGGGCGGCGCCACGCCTACTTCCCCAAAATTCACAAAACTTTTTTGCGGTTGAGTTTTTTTTTAAAAGCTTATTATGTGTGCACGATCTTATTGATATAGCTTGCATGGTTATAAAAATATCGCATTTTACATTTTACAAACAAATTTTTCAGAAGTATGTTAAAAACCACAAACATTTACCTTTATATGTACAACATTTGTGCCAAATATCGTTTCGATAAATCAACTTTTGTCGGAGTTATGGGATAAAAAGTTTTGCGAAAGAGTCCACTATAAAAGGGACGGGGCCACGCCCATTTTCAAAAATTTTTATTTTCGACTTTCTTCGTTCACGGACACTTTTAAAGTGAAATATAAATGAAAAAAAGCTTTTGCACGCAAAGTTATTGCCTATAAAATATATCTATGATCCTTTTAAAGTGTTTCCTATAAAAGTGGGCGTAGTTCTTAACCGATTTTTTCCGGAACATACCTTGTATTAATATAAATATGTGTTTTTTTTACGATTAATATTTTTTCTGATTTAATCAAAATATTATTATTTGATTTAACCAAAAGTGAGCGGTGCCAGACCCATTTTCAAAAATTTCTCGAAAAACTTATTTTCTGCCTTAACCTAATGTACACCCCAAATTTTATCGTTATAACTGTATTATGTACTGAATAATCACTTTTTTTGTATTTTCGAGAATATAAAAAGTGCGCGTGACTATCTTCCGACTTCACGCATTTTAAATAGCGCTATTAGATGAGTGCCAAGGAACCTGCATACCAAATTTCATTAAGATATCTCAAAATTTGTTCAAGTTATCGTGTTAACAGACGGACGGACGGACATGGCTTAATCAATTCATTTTGATATGTATAAGTCAATATCTATCTCGATCCGTTTATGCCGTTACATACCACTGTTACGCGACTAAAGGTTATATACCTTGTGTGCGTAGCGATTTTATATTCCAAATTTTCATTTTATATATTATATATGTATGTATATGAAATAAAAAAATTGTGTTTAATGAATTTTGATAATTTTAAGAAAAGCGCCGCAGGCGAAAATCGCGGTATTTTTTATTCCAAATTTTCGCCTGCGCCGCTTTTTTGAATAATTTCCAAATTTGTATCAAAGTTGTCTGATTTCGTATAAAATGAAAATTTGCAGTAAAACGTGCTTAGTCCAGTATATATGTACATACCTGCACCCGAAATAGCAGTTGCGTTGTTGTTAAGGAAATTAGTAGAGCATTTATGATATTTGGCTTTTCTTTCAAATTTTTAGGAGATTTAAAGTCACTGACATTAGCTCTCTCTGGGAAAGCGAATTAATGTCAGTGACATTTATTCCTCTGACATTATGACACGTCACCTATAAAATTGAATGTGTGTCTGGCGTCCAGATTACTTAACTGAAATTTTCACAGTAGATTCTAGGCTTTACTTGTTACAGAATAGGCTATATAAAATTTTGGAAAAGAGGGCAGTAACACGCCCACATGCTGTATAAAATTACTATTCGTCATAACTCTAAACATATTTGGTCTAATTAATGATATTTGGATTATGTGTTCATTAATCAATATTTACACAATTTTTGAAAAGTTTGCTGTGGATATTTATGATATTTTCACAGCGGGTTCAGGGAACTTCTGGGTACGACGCTATATAAAGTTGGAATTCATTTGATTCCAAATAATGGTATTTTATATAAACGTGTCCTATATATCAAAAAAAAAAAAACTTAAGAAAAAGTGAGCGGTACTAAACGTTTATTTATATATGGGCGGTGCCACGCTCTTTTCCCAAAATATTCTAGCACTCTAAGGATATATAGCATGTCCTGTTTACCTACCTCCCTCTTAGAAAACTTTAGTAAAAAAGTGGGAGTGGTCGTTCCCCGATTTTGCTTATTTCCTGTGGACGTACTCTACACGTAGATAATATACTTCGTATCAAGTTTGGTAACTCTATCTAACATGGTTCTGAAGCTAATAATAGCTGAAATTTAATAAGTTGTTCATTCATATGTGGGCGGTGCCACACCCATTTTCCAAATTAAAAAAAAAATCATTAATACCATTATCAGGTTATTGGAACTACCAAATGCCAGCATTCTATTTGCATCAGTGATGGAGCTATGGCATGTTCCGGTTCCGTAGTTATTAACAATCGAAGTTTGAAAATTTTTTCACTCATATATGGGCGGTGCCACGCCCCTTTTCAAAAAATTTGGTAAACCCGTCAATATGACAACCATCTAAATAAATCAACCATTCACTATTGTAGCTGCTTTTATTATTGAATTATCTAGTTTTAAACGTTTTTCGGAATGAAAAAAAGGGGGCATGGTTATGGTGCGATTTTTCCTAGAAATTGGCGGGACCTACAATTTTTTCCGATTCCGAACGGCATCTGCAAAGCAGTTGGTTTTTTGGCTGTGAAGCCTTCAGTGGCAGAAATACACTCGGAGAGTTTGCTAAACCACTGCCTAGGAGCGACCCCGTTTTGAAAACCCGCTTTTGATGTTATCTGTACCAGGGTTCGAACCATGGACCTTCGGTGTGGTAGGCCAGCAACACTACCGCCACACCATGGCGGCCACCGTTTTGTTTAATCGTTGTGAGCCATACCACAAAATTTCATTTAAATATATGACCTTCGAGAGAAATTTATGTGGGTCAGTTCACAAATTTTTACAAGAGATTAGAAAAGCTAATAGTGTTCATCATCGAGCATTTGGCTACTGTAATGATAAAATCGGAAGGGAGGCTAATGGAGAGAATTGGTAAGTTGGCCGCTAAACGGCAAGTATTAAGATATCTTTACAAGCCCGTGAGAAGAGAATAACTACAGTTGAGATCATGTCCGCTGAAGTTCTTACTCTTCGCAATAAACTTGTCGCTACTCAAGCTCAGTTCTGTGCTCTTGAAAGTAGTGATGTCGTGATGTGTCCACGGATGTCACCATTAACGGCATACCTCAAGCTGCTTATGAGTGTTTGCCTGACGTCTTATCTAAAGCAACCAACGCCATACGTGACGTTTTTCGGCTGCGACACGCAAAGGCAATGCAAGAGCAAACAATAGTCCCAACCCGATTGTTTTAAAAATCCATTTATCGTAATCAGGTCTTAAAACCAGGTGTGGATGTCATGTGTTGCAGAAACTTGGTTCACTCCCACGATCTCCGACCAGGACTATAGCATCCCAAATTCAAGATCATAAGGCATCACCGACAAAGTAAGAAAGATGGAGATGTAGCAATTTATTGCAAATCCACTTCTAAAAATCAAAATTCTAGCAGTATCGGCTACAGCTTTGATCGAAAAGCGGTGAAGCTATTTACGGCCGCCAAATAACGTTAGGTTCGTTGGCTATATTTTTCTTTTTTTTTGTGAATTTAGATTTTGTAAATAATTATTTTCAATATATTGAAGTATCTTAATTGTTGCTTTTGTAAAAATATTTCGAGTATTTGCTTGAATTCACATCGTTATGCAAGGACGGTGAGAAAAAACGTTGAAGAACTAGATTTCACCGTCATGACGCCGTAATATATTGTGCCGTAATAAATTGTGAGCTTTCGTTGTGAGCGGACGTGTATTTATTAGCTCTTGTGAATTTGATTCACCATCGCCTTATTTTGCTAATTTTTAATAATTTGTTTTGCTTTTGCCTAAAGACTATGTCTAATAATTGTGCTAGTTGCAAGTCCCAGTGTCTGGGTGATGATCTTATTACATGTGATATTTGCCAATTGAAATTGCATTCTAAGTGCTCAAAACTAAACGTTGGTTGCCTAAACGCTGTTAAAAGCAACAACAACATATTTTTCAAGTGTGATCATTGTGTCGACCAACTTGCATTACTCTGTAAAGCTAACATTAAAAAAGCTATTTTGAACTTAAATGGGTTAAATGACTTTTTTAAATCTATTGACAATTCTTCTAAGCACTCTAAATCAGCTTCAGATAACAAAAGTGCCAATAACCAAAATATAAACAACAGTAAAAGTGCCAATAGTGCAAAAATGATATTGCGCTCTAATTCACGGGTCAACGACCAAAGTAGTAAACTTCCCTCAACTAATGCTAATAGACCTAGTTTGCTGTCAAACTCTCATGCTCTTCAGCTTAATTCGCCCTCAGTAAGTGACCAGCGTCAACAATTGCCTATTAGCACACTCAAGTCTACTGAGAATGGTAAGCAGTCAGTGGGTACGCGAACTAAAAGTAAATCATGCTCTTCTATCAGCTCTTTAATTGCTGATGCTAATGCCAACGACGTCTTATTTGAAAGAGCTTTTGATCAAATTTCCACTAACACAGATTTATCTGCTCATACTTCTGCTGCATATATCGATTTATGCGCTGGTACTTCTCAGCAAACCGGTTTTTGTGTTAATGATGCTACTCCTACTTCTGCCAATCAGCTGTATGGAAAAACTGCAATGCATGCTTACGCGAATGTTAACACAGAGAGTTTGAATATGCACTTACCATCTAGTGTAAACCATACGAACAACAGCTTAAGGTCAATAGTTGGATCAAATATAAACAACGAACTCGACGTCGCTGTGAGATTAAAGTGGTTGCACTTGTCATCATTCAAATCATCGGTAACAGAGGAGAGCATAATAAATTATACTGCCAATCATGCTAAAATAAATTCTGCAACTCTTTCTTGCGTTAAGCTTATTAAAAAAGTCGCGTCAATGGACTCTTTAAAGAGCGTGAATTTTAAGCTAGGAGTGCCGTATCACCACTTTGAAAGAGTACTACGCTCTGATATATGGCCAACTGATGTAAGAGTTCGGCCATTTAAGTTTTTTCTTAAGGAGGGAGCTGCAAAGCAATCCCAGTAAATCATATCGAAAATGTGATAACAATGAAATATATGATTTTTCATTATACTATCAGAACGTAAGCGGGATGCGTACAAAATCATTGCAATTCCGCCGCGAAACAGCTACTCATGAATAATGACAAGTTCTTATCATCTGAATTTTTTGATGACAGCTACATACGTAATATATCGATTAGACCGCTGTGCTGCTGCCACAGGCCACACAAGAGGAGGTGGAGTTTTAATTGCAGTTAAAGCCGATATAAGTAGTACTCAAATTACTTTAAGTTCATATAATAGCTCTTTAGAACAAATTTGCGTTCGGATTAAATTTTCTGATTATAAGTCTGTATATGTTATTTTATCTTACATTCCACCAGTAAGTGGCATTGAAATTTATCAAGTGCACATAGATAATGTTTTACATATAACTGAAAGCTTAAAAAGTATGGATGACCAAATTATATTCCTTGGGGATTTTAATTTAGGTAACCTTTCATGGTCGAACTATAATAATAATTTAGTACCAACTAATGTTAAATCAGATGTCGAAAATTTACTGTGTAATTTTTTATTTTCAATTGGTTTTTATCAGTTTAATAGCAATTCAAATGACAACGGTCGTATTTTAGATCTCGTCTTTGCATTTAATGAGCTTAATATATCATGCTTGGAACGCTTATCGCCCTTGTCTAGCAATAGCCTGCACCATAAGGCCCTTGAATTAACCCTTAAGTTCTATAATTTTTCTCCAAACAATGTTGCATTAGATACTGTTTATGATTATGCCAAATCGGATATATACGCTATTAATGAATTCCTCAACTCAGTTGATTGGTCCATTCTTAGCTCCTTCGATCACCCTTGTGATTCATATGAAGTGTTACGTGATAAGCTGTTTTACTGTATTTCGAACTTTGTTCCTTTAAAAAGATCTGTTGTGCGTAACAAACCTCCGTGGTTCAATGCGAGGTTATGTCATCTAAAAAATTTGAAAAACAAGGCACACAAAAAATACAGACAGTCTAATTGTACGGAGGATAATTGACCTAAATAGGTTAAAAAAGGAGTACGATTGCCTCCTTAACTTCTTATATAATCGATATATATCTAATATAGAGCTAGATCTACAGTGTAACCCAAGGAACTTCTGGGTTTTCATACACAATAAGCGTAATACCAACGGTTTCCCAACCTGCCTCGAGTATGATGGAGAAATTTCGGAAAATTCCTTGGAGACTTGCAATCTGTTTGCAAAGTTTTTTCAAAAGGTATATGAGCAAAGTAACTGGATTCCCGATAGTAGTTCAGTATTTTTTGATCCAATCACCAGTTCTGGTACAATTGACCACTTTGACATTACTTCAGATGATGTATCTTTAGCAATGTCTCACATAAAATCTAACTACAGTCGCGACTTAGAAGGATTTGCTCCAATTTTTATAAAAATGTTTTGTGATGCTATCTGTTCACCTTTAGCTTGTATTTTCAATGCGTGCTGTCTTCCTTGATTGCTGGAAACTCTGCGCAATCTCGCCGATATTTAAGTCTGGTGATCGTAATAGCATCACTAACTATAGGCCTATTGCCAAACAATGTACAATTGCTAAAATATTCGATAATATTTTGAACACTAAACTTTTTGAACTTTTCAAAGACCTTTTTAGCCAATATCAGCATGGGTTTCTACCGAGGAGATCCACATGTACCAACCTTCTTATTATAACAAATCAAATTGTTAAGGTGCTCGAGCAAAAATATCAGTTGGATGTTATATACACTGACTTTTCCAAAGCTTTTGACAAAGTCAATCATTCTGTCTTACTTCACAAGCTCTCTTTATATGGAATAAGAGGCACACTCTTAAAATTTTTCGAAAGTTTTTTGGTGGACCGGAAGATTTTAGTTAAAATAGGAATAACAAAGTCCGATAGTCTCGTCAACGCATGGTCAGGAATACCACAAGGCACCCATTGCGGTCCTCTACTTTTTATACTGTTTATAAACGACTTACCACAACATTTCAAGTTTTCTAAATGCCTAATGTTTGCCGATGATGTAAAAGTATATATGCCGATTTGTAGTTCGAATGATTGTTATAATCTCCAATCAGACCTCGAAATATTTCAGCACTGGTGTTGCGCTAACAATTTGTTTCTCAATACGAGCAAATGCAATGTACTTTCATACTCCAAAGCTCTTAACCATATAATGTTCGATTATTCAATAGATACTGTTATTCTAAACCGTTTGGAGGAAATTAAGGATCTCGGTGTGATTTTTGACATGCGTCTAACGTTTAATAGGCATGTTGACGTTACACTCTCTAAAGCACGTTCCATGTTGGGATTTATAAGACGAAATTCGAAAGAATTTAAAGATCCTTGCACACTAAAGTCTCTTTATATCTCTCTAGTAAGGAGTCACCTTGATTATTGTTGTCTTGTATGGAACCCATACTATTCGTCCCATATTAATAAACTAGAAGGAGTTCAAAGGTACTTTACGAAATTTGCGTTACTTAAACTAAACTGGCCCTCCGGTGTGCCGTCATACAATAATAGGAGGAAACTTCTTGGCCTACAATCCTTAGAAGACCGGAGAACCTACTTTGCGATAATGCTTATTTATAATATTCTTAACCATAAAATCGATTGCGAGGAATTACATGGTTTAATCAATATTAATACCATGTCGCGCGAATTAAGGTACAATCGGTTGCTCGTCGAAACGTCACATAGAACTAATTATGTAACAATTATGCATACTTGATAGATTTCAATGCCACTTTACCTACGTTCAAATTAAATATATTTACTGAACTAAACTAGCTATAGTCTGTAAGGTTAACCTGTAGACTGAATAAATAAAAAAATATTACATTCACCGTCTTCCTAGTTTACACGTAATTACTTCTACATTGCAATGTTTTTGACAACATACTCTACCGCTATGTAACGAGGAAACCACGCCTTAACACTGATACTGAATTTGATATAATGTATAATAATGTAACTAAAGTTCTAATGTCCTGTGTGTATAACCCTCATAGATGTTTTGTATAAGGTTCGCTTTTCTCCATATTATCTATATTTAAATCTGAATATTCTTTTGAATTACTCCTGTGCCGCTAAGCTGTTTGATCATGTTTCTACTGCAGGCCTTGATATAGGCCACAAGTGTGTTCCTACGAGATTAGCTATCAATTCTAGACCTAGCCTTTTTGACCTTTTTATATGGTCTAACTTGAATCATGTTCTCAAATTTGAGTAAATGTATTTTATTGTTTGATTTATGTATCGTGATTTTAAGTCATTAAATGTTGACTTGTTTTCTGATCTGTATAATGTTAGCTGGAGTAATTTTTGGTACGTTGATAAAGTTGACAAAAACTTTGTTTGTTAAATAATACCTTGACAAGAATGTTAAATGACCATGTCTCTGTTCGTACTGTTCGTTCCTTAAATAGTGAAGTCCGATCTGCAATAAAAGTTCGCAAATGCCTACCAACCCCAGTGAATTTAGGCCGTGTTCAAATCAGGAAAAATTTGTTGAACGATCACAAAAAAAAATTTTATTTTATTTATTATTCAAAAAACTTTAAGCGAAGAGTGAAGTTTTATTGGTTATTCAAAAAATTTTGAATAAAGAATAATATTTAAAATTTTTTTCAAAATCTCTTGAAAATAAAAAATAAGCACATCGAAATACACCAAAATTCAACCCATATGGGCATAGATAAATGCGTATTTATTTATGAAGGTTTCTGTATAAATTGAGATTCACTCATTTGATTCAAGTTCGGGACCATTGCTGGACAAAATAAGGATTTTTGCAGGATTCCTTGTATGTTTTCGGGACAGCTTAACGGATAATTCTGAGACTTCTCAAGGGTCATTTCGGGACATTTTCAGGATAGTTGTGTGTGGTTTTCCGGGTCATTTCGGTATTGTTTTCGCGACTATTTTGAAATCATTTTGGGACTTTTACGGGGTAATTTCTCAGAAAAGGTCGCAGAATGACCCCTTAAGCAATTCCAAAAAGTCCAAATACTATCGCTAAAACAATTCCTAAATGATCCGGAAAATATCCCAAAACTGTCCCGAAAGGAAGCAAATAGTCCTCCCAGAACCTAATTTTGCCAGCAATGATCCCGAAGTTGAATCAAATCAACTCAGGGAATTTAAATTTATACAGAAATAACCAAAAAAAAACCTCCATACATACACATTACGTCTATATGCACATATGGGTATATTTAATTCTTTATTAAACATTTTTTGAATAACAAATTACATTTTACTCATCACTCAAATTTGGTTTAATAATAAAACTTTATTTTTTATTTGAATAATTTTTTTCACAGTGACCCAACCCTGGTTCAAATATATATGTTTTAAAGTATATTATTTGTCGTAATGTATTTACTGCTTTAATGGGAACAACCTACATTTCTGTAACACCTATGTTTGACATTTTAATATTTTCCTGATAACAACCATGCACATATGTATACATATTTTTCGCGAAATAACGAAAGGGGAAAAAGAAGGCAAATGCTTTGTTAAGCCTTTATAACTGTTGGTCTTTGAATAAAAGGGGAAACTCTCCAAATGCTTATTTTCTATGGCCGCGTCAGTATGACCAGGTGTTAGAAAAAACAGAGGCTATTGAATTGAATTGTTGTTTGTACGGCCTGTACATTTGCAAAGTACCATGACTATAAACGAGCTAATAATAATAATTTTTATTTATGAATTTCGGAAGCTGCTAGACTTCTTCATCAGAGAAATTTTGGCACGCTGTGCTAACCATTAAGCTAACAGAGCTCTGGTTTTTTGTCAGCTAAAATCCTAGTTGTATTCACATTTTCCATAACATTGAGCATGCACCGCCATCTGGCGGCAATATCATCCTTATGATGGATTTTTTGTTTGGTTGTGTACACTTTTTCTTTTTGGTATACGAAGTGTGTTCAAAAAGTGTCGCGAATTTTGTGTTTTTTCAAAAATTATTTATTTATTCATGAATATCTATTTTGTCCCCTTCAAAGTAATCCCCATGAGATATTATACACTTGTGCCAACGGGTTTTCCAATCTTCGAAGCACTTCAAAAAATCATTTTTTTCTATCTTGTTCAGCTCCTCCTTCGATGCCGTCTTTATCTCGTCAAGAGAAGCGTAACGTCGTCCTTTCATGGGCCTCTTCAGTTTAGGGAACAAGAAAAAGTCACAGGGGGCCAGATCTGGGGAATACGGTGGCTGCGGCATCATTAGTGTGTTGTTTTTGGCCAAAAAGTCGCGCACAAGCAACGATGCGTGAGCAGGGGCGTTATCGTGGTGCAAAAGCCAATTTTTGTTCTTCTTTGCACATCTTCTCGGCCTTCTGAGAACATTTTGTACCACCGATAAACGTTGCTTCGGTCCAAGGTAGCTTCTCCGTATGCCACAGTCAACATTCGGAATGCATCCGCGCACTTAATTTCGTTTTTCACACAAAATTTGATACAGGTTCTTTGATCCATTTTTTTGAATAGGTAAAAATCGTAGACGATCCAAAACACGTGCAAGCAAAGCAGCTGTCAACAATTAACTGAACATTCAAAATGGCCGAGCTTGTCGGCATAAGTGAGAGACATGAGTACCAACATAACGCCACAAAAAATTCGAAATTCGAATATACGTAACCAGCGAAAATTCAAAATTCGCGATACTTTTTGAACACACCTCGTACAGTCTGATATTCGTGCCCATCGGTTTTGTTTATTTGGTATACCAATAATTGAATTGAATTGAATTGGTCTTTTTACGGCCTGTACAGTGTGTAAAGTACCATGACTATAAACGAGCTCAAGGGCAATAATAATAATTTTTCTTTTTAATTATGAAAATTATTATTTTTTTTTAAATTTTTTTTTAATAATTATTTTTAATCATAATTAAGTAAATTTTTGGCCGTTATTAAATATATATCAATTTTCTATTTTTTGAGCTTAAGGCTTAAGTCGCTCACAAATCCAACTTAAAATTAAGGAACAATTTTTCTGACAACAAAACGGCATTATCAGCACACTGTAAGGGTACGGGACACTACCCGGATTTTGAGAATATCACCATCTTAGAAGAAGAGAAAAATTATAACAAACGCTTCACGTTAGAAATGCTACACATAGTTGACACCCCTAATGATAAGCGAATGAATTTTAAGGCGGACACTGACCACTGTGCCTACGCCTACCGCAACTTAATACGAAAACACCAAAGGCACTCTTGATCACTCCCAACAACAACAACACTACACTACTGTGATCAACTCTCTGTATGCTGTATATTTTTTGTCGCTTAATGTATTATTGTTTTTATAAAACTTTTGTTTACAATTACGGGACTTCATTTATTTGTGTACGCTCTTTGTTAGAATTGCCGCTTTTTCCAATTTACTTTGTCTTCGCATTTTTAGTCGTTAAAGCATTGCTTAATACGTAAGTTGTGCTAATGAATTATGTTAAATATGTTTATATGTTGTTTATGTGTGATAATAAGTTAAGTTAAAAATGTTTATATATGAGAAATTTATTAGTGTTTTTTGTATTGTTTCTTGCAGTCCTGATGATGACCTCAGATTAAGGTCGAAATATTGAAAATAAATGGTAACACAAAAACCAAGGGTTTTATTTATAAAAGGCCTTAAGCTCAAAAAATAGAAAATTTATATATATTTAATAACGGCCAAACATTTACTTAATTATGATTAAACGGCGAGCACACCGAGAAGTAAACGACATCACAATCGTTTACAAAAACATCAACAAGGGTTACAACACCAAAACCAAACGAAGCATCAAACAATACCAACGCACTACACACCAACTCGCGAGACTCTCAGAGTCCACAAAATTCCTGGAGAGATGCAGGAGAAACGGCGTTACTCCCAGCTTCATAACAAATGCAACCAAAAACATATATTACATTATAAACAACAACATCAATAGTCACAAACTACCTACAAAACTAGCTAATTCCATGAGTGAATACTTAGAGAGAATCAGGCTCAAACTTTTAAATCTTCTCGTCACAATAAAACATGAAATTCTACGGCGAAAACGAAAAGAGGTAAATATGTTAAAAACACAAATAACAAATTCCCTTACAACATATGATGCCACGGCATTTTTTGAGAGTGAAGAGTTGTTGATAAACAAGCTAAAGACAGACACTAAAAATACCCAAATTAACAAGTACGAACGGTTAAAGCAGAAACAACAACAAAGTTTGAACATTAGGGTGGTACCAGAATATATTTGTAACACGACAGACACACAAATACCAACAAATATTATGTGGCTTCTTTCCCATGGTCCAAAATACGCACCGCCCACTGATGGTAAATAATTTCCATTATTTAAGATGATAGCAGATGGCGAAAACCACAGACAATTTAGGAAAAAGAAAAACAAGAGATTGAAAAGAACAACTTGACAACACTTCTGCAAAACCACATGAACAATACAAAAATTTCTGCAAGAGATAGATTTACGCTAGACACATTGCGCGCTACAAAACAATTTTTAAGAAACAATGAACAACTTTTGGTTCTCAATTCAGACAAGGGAAACGTTACAGTATTAATGGACAAAAATGAATGTAACACAAAAATGCAAACTATATTAAACGACATTTCCACGTACAAAGTGCTAAAACGAGACCCCACCAATCAACTTCAAACGAAAAACAATGAAATAGTGGACAAACTATACAATAACAAGGTCATCGACTTGAAAGAAAAGTATCATCTCAATTGCAAAACGTCCAATCCACCCCGTATTTATGGTCTACCTAAGATCCATAAAACAGGAATTCCACTTAGGCCTATCTGTTCGTCCGTTAATTCTTCGTCCTACAATTTATGTAAATTTGTTGTACAGATTCTGAACAAACTAACCCTATCGTCCAAATACAACATCAAAGACGCAATTGAATTTAAAAATAAGGTACACAATACGTATGTGTATGATGACGAGAGTCTAGTGTCGTTCGACGTTGTTTCTTTATTTCCGAGTATACCAGTGGATTTGGCGCTTGAGATCATAGGATCGAAGTGGGACCAGATAAAGGAGAACACGTCCATGACAAAGGAACTGTTCTTGACTGTGGTTAAGTTCTGTATTAAAGGGAATCGTTACTTCAAATACAGAGACAAAATATATGAGCAACGATCGGGAATGCCCATGGGATCTCCAGCATCGCCAGTCACAGCCGATATTGTGATGGAGGATCTTTTAACACGATTTGAGATGGAATCTGCCAACAAACCTAGATTGTTAACTAAATATGTGGACGATTTATTTGCCATAAGAAAAACAGAGGACACTGATATTTTGCTTAAGTTACTCAACGGTTATCACAAATCAATCAAGTTTACAATCGAAATAGAAAAAGATGGAAAAATACCTTTTTTGGATACCCTAATAATTAAGAGAAACAACATAATAACAATAGACTGGTACAAAAAACCCACACATATACAGACAAAATATTGGTTTACTAATGGTGGTAGTACCGTCCACCACTTTTCTCTCGACACCCCTTCAATTTCCCTCTTAAATCACATAAATAATCATATAACTAAAAGGTACTTCAATTCGCATCAAAACGGTAATAAACAATAAAGAACTTAACGTTAATATGGCATCATTGTTCCTGTCACTTTGGATCAAATCACCACGCTATACATTCACCTGTATACACTGATCAGTTGGATTCACTTGGATTATTACTACATATTTTGGAAATATCTACACACTCGGGTAGCAACTCAAATAAAGGCTAAACAACCCAAACAATTTTTAACTCCATATCAGGGAAATCGTGTACGTACACACTCAAATGTACAAACCAAAGCGGATACCATTTAAACAAGAGGCGTGTGGAGACAAAGTCTCTGGCCAACACACTCAAACTAGAAAAAAAAGAATTAATTAAAAATAATTATTAACAAACTAAAACCAAACAATAATTTTCATAAATAAAAAGAAACATTATTAACATTGGCCTTGAGCTCGTTTATAGTCAAGGTAATTTTAAATATTTTCTTCGTCTGATGAACCAGAAGAGTTTGTGTACAAAATTTGGGTATTTATAATACAGATGAGATCACGGTAATTTCAAAATTAGCGCAAGATTTGGATAAGCGTTTTAACGAACATCTAATATTAAACAGCGAGTTAAGTATTTCAATTTTTAATCCGTTCCTTAACTTAGTTTTTAAAATGTCCATGGCACTAAAAATTCTTTCAATCCCGCATTACTGAAAGGTAATACGAAAAACTTAAATACGAATTCGACCAGTTCTAAAGAAGGGGGTTCGTTTAGTGAATTTTGATGTTCTCGGACTTCCGCCCAAAATTCAATGGTAGAGGTCACACTTGTCCACTGTACTGTTATTAGCTTTCGCAACTGCAGCTCATTCAATTCTATTTGACTTGGAGAATACCCAGATTTTTCTTTTCGAAAGTGAGAAAATACATCCGGCTTTGTTACTTTGAAAGAATTATCAACTGAAAAAAAAAAATCATCTTTTGTAAAGAGTTCATATCGAAAAGTCTAGCCTGGTCACACTGGGCCGCGTATGTACATATATATGTATGCATGTGTGTGTGGGCTGAGAAAAGCCTTTCTTTGTGTTGCTGAAATATTTGCATTTTAGTTGTTGATTGTTATTGAAATGGTACCATGGTACTAATTGGGCGCTTGAAAAAATTAACTAAAAGCAAAGAACATATAACTATAATAAGGTTCAACGCGACGAATAGTGGGAAACAGTAAACCATCAATTCGCGGGTAGGTAATTCACCAATGTGGTGCGAATGAGCGAAGACTACGTGGCCTAGCCAGCGAAGCCGCTGTGTTTTAATTCGCTGAACTATGTCGGCGTCTGCGTAAAGTTCATACAGCTCATCATTAAACCTTCTTCGGTACTCGCCGTCGCCAACGCGTAGAGTTCCACAAATCTTTCGAAGAACCTTTCTCTCGAATACTCCCAGAGCCGCCTCACCAGATGTTGTTAGTGTCCACGCTTCTGCACCATATAGCAGGACGGGTGCGATGAGTGACTTGTAGAGTGTTATTTTCGTTCGTCGAGAGAGGACTTTACTTTTCAATTGCCTACTCAGTCCGAAGTAGCATTTGTTTGCAAGAGTAATTCTTCGTCGGATTTCTAGGCTAACATTGTTGTTGGTGTTAATGCTGGTTCCCAGGTAAACTAAGTCCTTTACTATTTCGAAATTATTGTTGCCAACAGTGGCTTGGTTGCCAAGGCGCGAATGCGCTAACTCTTTGCATGATGACAGAAGGTACTTCGTTTTGCCCTCGTTCACCACCAATCCCATTTTCTCCGCTTCTTTTTCTTATTTGGAGTAAGCAGAAGTTACGGCGCGGTTGTTAAGGCCAATGATATCAATATCGTCAGCATATGCCAACAGTTGCATGCTTTTATAAAATATTGTTCCAGCGCGGTTAAGTTCTGCAGCTTGTATTATTTTCTCCAGCATTAAATTAAAGAAATCGCACGATAGGGGGTCACCCTGTCTGAAACCTCGTTTAGTTTCGAACGGCTCGGAGAGGTACTTCCCAATTCTGACCGAGTTGGCGGTGTTGCTCAAGGTCATTTTGCATAGCCGTTTAAGTTTTTCGGGGAAACCAAATTCAGACATAGCGGCATATAGGCAGCTCCTTTTCGTGCTATCGAAAGCGGCTTTAAAATCAACAAAGAGATGATGTGTGTCGATTCTCTTTTCACGGGTTTTTTCCAAGATTTGGCGTATTGTAAAAATCTGGTCGATGGTAGATTTACCAGGTCTGAAGCCACACTGATAAGGTCCAATCAGTCTGTTCACATCAGGCTTCAGTCTTTCGCACAATACGCTTGCGATATTCAAAAGGCTGATTCCGCGATAGTTGGCGCAGTTTGCAGGATCGCCCTTCTTGTGGATTGGGCAGAGAACACTTAGATTCCAATCTTCAGGCATGCATTAATCCGACCACATTCTGCATAGAAGCTGATGCATGCGCCTTACCAGCTCCTCGCCTCCGTGTTTGAATAGCTCAGCAGGCAAACCATCAGCGCCAGCTGCTTTATTGTTTTTGAGTCGGGATATTGCTATTCGCACCTCATTATAGTCGGGTTGTGGAGCGTCAATTCCATCATCTTCGATTGTGGGCTCGGGTTCGGCATCTTCTCTGGTTTCTTGCTCAGTTTCTCAATTTAAAAGGGCAGAGAAGTGATCCCTCCATATTCTGAGTGCTTTCTGAACATCGGCCACTAGGTCGCCGTTCTTATTCTTACAGGAGTTTGCCCCGGGTTTAAAACCTTTTGTCATTCGCCGCATTTTTTGATAGAATTTTCGGGCATTATTCCCGTTGGTCAGCATCTCAAGCTTCCTTATTTCACGCTTTTCTGCCTCTCTTTTTTTCGCCCAGAAAAGCCGCCTCGCTTCCCTCGTCAACTCGCGGTAGTGTTCACACACACTCTTCGTTGCATTCCATCATATGTTTATATATGCACACTTACATATGTTTATATAATATTCACATAAAACGTTTTTGTAACACCAACTATAAATTTTTGTGTAAATATTTAGCTAAAACACAGTGAATTCAAGCATTTTAAATGCAGGTACAGTGGTGAATTTCCTACCATCGATTTGACAGCCTCCACTTTCATTCGCTGTTGGACCTTCTTATAGTTATATGTTATTTGCTAAAAGCAACAATTACTGGTATTTTATTGTAAGAGAGAAAACCATTGTATTAACTGAGTCGGTATTAACGCGGTGCTGCAAATAAAATAAAAAAAAGGCTTAGATATTACAGCAAGTGTGGGGTTTGAAAATTACTTGTTTAATCAAAGTGGAATTACAAAACACATTGTTAGGTACAGCTCCCGTTTTTCTACGTACATCGGTTACAACAAATTATTGCGAGTTGAAAGCTGCACTTGTAAAGCAATTTCATCGAAATGTCTCTACTAACGACGTATAAAAGGATCTGTAGCAGTGCAAGCAGCCACCAACGACAACCGTGAACGCTGTATACGAAGAACCAACCCATGAGGATATGATGTCGAATATCGCCTGCGGGCCTTATTTCCTTCTTAAAAAGGAAATACCGCCCCTGGACGTTGTTTCTTCTTTGCAACACGCGTTATTTCTCATTTTATCTCGGAAAATCAAAATGTCGACAAATCAGAAAACGGACAATTCAAAACCTTGCAATACAGACGAATATGGATATACATTTGTGGCCTGGGTCGATCCCTCTGCTTGGGAGACCTTTGACCGCTTTTCAAAAAAAAAAAACTTTCGGGCGATCTATCACTGACTTCCTCGGGCGGCCTTAGGCCGCGCTTATAAAAAATAACCCTTAGCCAATCCAACTCCGGCTTCGCGGTCCACAATTTTCTTCACATAGTTCCTTTGTGTAGGCGGCCTTCGGCCGCGCCTATAAAAAATAACCCTTAGCCGATCCAACACCGGCTTCTCGATCCCCAGTTTTTCTGCACAGAATCCCCTTCTGTGTAGGCGGCCTTCGGATGCGCTTATAAAAAATAACTCTTGGCCGATCCAACACCGGCTTCGCGATCCAGTTTTCCTGCACAGAATCCCCTTCTGTGTAGGCGGCCTTCGGCCACGCTTATAAAAAATTACCCTTAGCCGATCCAACATCGGCTTCGCGATCCCCAGTTTTTCTGCACAGAATCGCCCATGGCGATAACAGGTGCCGGCTTTATATAATTATTTTGTTTAAATAAAGCCCGGGGCGTTATACCCTTTTCAAATGGAAATTAGGCCCGCGGGTGTTATTTCCTTTTCTCGACGGACGTTAATTCCTTTTTTAAAGGAAATGAGGCAAGCCTTATTTCCTTTTGTCGACGGGCATTATTTCCCCTTTGAAACGGAAAAAAAGCCCGCGGACATTATTTCCTTTCGAAAAGGAAATATCGCCCGCGGCCGTTGTTTCCTCGGGCGTTATTTCACTGCCCCGTTTCAGCCTTTACTTCTCGGAAGAGATTTTTCCAAATTAGTTAATATTAAACTGTATATGTTAAATTATAACTGTGTCTTTAATTGATAATATTGTTCAGGTTCCAGATAATTTGCAACATTGTTATATTGATTGTCCTGGTGGTGGCTCGAGCTCAATTTTTATATAAATAAAAAACAAGCGTTTTTCTTTTATACCAATATATTTCGGCTAACAAAAAACATAAATAAACAAATATTAACAAAATTCTAACATGAACCACATCCATAGGTAGGTAAGTAGGTAAACACTTCAATTGTGCTTTGTTCAGATAGTACTTTTGAATGTTTCCCTCGTCCACTAATATCGCCTCGGCACTCACGTTAACAAACGAAGCTAGAATAAATTCTTTATATAAAAGGGGCTTCTTGTACTACTTCGTGTTGTGCGGTCTCTGTGGATTTCCCCCTGAGATACGTATGTCTAATAGTCTCCCACTCTATATCAAAGGTGATAATTCGAGACAAACGTTTCGATACTATACAGTTCTTTATCAAAAGGTCCGGGAAGTCAGTTGCTATAGCGATATCCAGTACTCTTAAACAAGGATGATTTCGAAATGTTTTTAGGTTGTCAACTTCTTATATTTTATTTTCGTTTTTGGTAAATATAGGCACCAATATTTCAAGTGATTGCTTAATATTTTTAAATTAATTTTGGTGAAAAAATTGTTCGTTTCCTCCAACTAGGATTTGAAACGTTGATGATACAGGGGTGTCTATCACGCCACGTAAGCATCCGAAAATGTTAGCTACAACAGAAAAGCAAATTGAGTGCATAAGATCATCAGAAAAAGGAAAACCTTCTCCACTTTTGATGGAACATGCTCTTTCTGGTTCCGAATCAGCTTGTCACATATCTGAATGGATGCAAATTACCATATCTACAATGTGGCGGGATTATTTCATGCGGTTTACACATCTTTCATAGGAGAGCCAAGTTTATGGTATAGTATACCACATTACCCCCCTATTTTGACAAAATGTATTTTTTGACTTTTTATGGGTTCGAATAAATATCTGCCGGAATACTTAAGATAAATCGATCTCGTCTTGGAATGTACTTCACAATATTGGAATCTATCGAATTGTATGATTTTCTACCCGTCAACTTAATAAAATGTTGAGTAGCAGCCGAAAAAGGTATGCCTATATCACAATACCCTAACTTACTCTACGCGTAACTGATCAAGGGAATAATCATTTTCCAGCTGGACTAAATATGAACTAAATTTTCGATTGACCATTTGGCTTAAAAACGTCCCTTTATTTCTTTTATTTTGAAATAGTTCATTTCAAATGGCCTTCTAATCCTTTAGATGAAAACTTAGCTTTATTGGAATCGGTACTGAAGCATATTGCCAAGCATGGTCTTGAACTTAGTTGTCAAAAGTAAGTTTTGTCATAGCAGCATTCAGTACTTAGGTTATGATGTTAGTTATGGGGGAATTCCTCCAAGTTAGGAACACAAACAAACTTCGCGAAATTTCCGTTACCGAAAACTTTAAAATAATTGCATTCATTTATTGACCTACGTTCCTCTTTCTGTCACGCAGTTTTCAAAAATTGCCAAACCGTTGTATGATTTGCTGACGAAAAGTTCTAAATTTGAGCTTGAATGCGATTGCTAAATTAGAAGCGAGGCTCACTGATACTCCAGTTTTGTCAGTATATAATCCCAAAAATGAGACCGAATTGCATTGTGACGCAAGTGCTCGGGGTTATGGTGCTATTTTGTTACAGCTTCAATCAGATGGAAAATTTCATTCAGTTTTTTACTTCTCACAAGGAACTACTAATACTGAGAGCAAATATCATATTTTCGAGCTAGAAACGTTGGCTATCATTGATAAAGTTGAAATACGGTACAGATTGGAAAAGCAGCCATTGAAGCTTTTCGACCTCAAAAACGGGCTAGTTTATAGAGATGGACATATAAAATATTTCCCATAAAAATTATTATCAAATAAAACTATACTATTGGTTTCCGGAAATGAAGTCTAAAATTGAGAAATTTATAAAAACTTGTTTAAAATACATAGTATATTTAGCACCTGCCCGATTAATGCCTGATGCTTAGTAAACTAAGTGAGCCAATTTAACATGTACAGGGTGGCGCAAAAGTAATCCTCCTATCAGAAAATGCTATAAATTTTGCGATTGGCCCCTAAAGTCAGTTCTGTTTTGACCTTTGTGTAGTAAACACATGCGAAATACACGTTAATAAACAATGTTAAGCTACACTGCTCCAGAACGCGGAATATTGCTGACTATTTATTTGACCAATAATCGGTCGGTGAAAAACAGTTACTGCGCAAAAGTAATCCTCTAGTCAGTTGTTTTGACATTTGTGTAGTAAACACATGCGAAATACACGTTAATAAACAATGTTACGCTACACTGCTCCAGAACGCGGAATATTGCTGACTATTTATTTGACCAATAATCGGTCGGGGCCAAACGGTTACTGTGAATGGTGAGCGCTACAGAGCAATGATCAACAAGTTCTTTTTGCCGCAACTTGATGAATTGGGATTGGAAAACATGTGGTTCCAACAAGACGGTGCAACAGCACACACTGCACGTGCCACAACCGATATGCTGAACATCGGAAGCTTACTTTTGCGCCACCTTGTAGATGCAATAAGACAATTGAAAGATGCCCTTTGTAGAGAACCGGCGTTAAGAATATATTTCAGGAATCTGCTAACGGAGCTGCACACAGATGCTTCCAAGGAGGGTTTCGGGGCAGCACTTTTGCAAAGATTCGACCAGCAGCTGCACCCTGTATTCTACTGGAGCAAGAAAAAGTCGTCAAGTGATTCTAAACGCCATAGTTATATATTGGAAGTTAAAGCAGCTTATCGTGCTATCAAAAAGTTTCGCCACTATCTTCTGGGTGTAAAATTTACGCTGGTAACAGACTGCGTAGCATTCACGCAAACCGTTAGAAAAAAAACGTTCCAAGAGAAGTAGCGCAGTGGGTTTTATATATGCAAGATTTTAATTTCGATGTTGAGCATCGTGCACCTGATAAGCTAAAACATGTAGACAGCCTTAGTCGGTATCCGAATATTCTCGTCATTTCTGCCAGAAAGACAGTTTTATTAGCGCTATTCGGGAGATAATAAAAAATGGTCCATATGATGGGTTCAAACTAAAAGGGACATTTTGTATAAGACCGTCAGTGGTAATGATCTTCTGGTAGTGCCTCGAGCAATGGAGCGAAATATAATAATAGAGGCACATAACGTCGGCCATTGCGCAATTCAAAAGACGATGCACGCCGCACAACAACAGTTCTGGGTGCCACACCTTGAGCGAAAAGTAATGGACATAGTCGGTAGCTGTGTGCAATGTATAATAAATAATAAAAAACTCGGCAAGCAAGAAGGGCATTTGAACTGTATCGAGAAAGGTGACAGGCCGCTACACACACTACACGTCGACCATTTGGGTCCGATGGATTTAACAGCTAAACAGTATAAGTTCATATTCGCGATGGTAGACAGCTTCACGAAGTTTGTTTGGCTATTTACGACGAAGTCTACAGGCTGCGAAGAAGCAATCAAAAAGTTGGATGATTGGTCAAACATATTTGGCATGCCTACCCGTATAGTGAGTGGCGTCAAACGCGTTCGAAGAATTTGTAAGAAAAAATGGTGTCGAACACGTTTGGAGCACAACTGGCGTTGCCCGTGGCAACGGTCAAATTGAGCGTATTTATCGATCAATTATTTCCATAATAATATCTAAGCTGTCAATAGAAGATACTTCAAAGTGGTAAAAATTTGTGCCGCAAGTGAAAAAAGCTATAAACTCCCATATTCACAGCTGTACAAAAAGAACTCCTTTTGAATTAATGTTTGGTGTGAAAATCCTAAACAAAAGCAGTGATAAGCTGTTAACTATTCTAGAACAAGAAATCATCGACGACTTCGAAGCGGAAAGGCAAACGGTACGGGAGGAAGCGAAAAATGAAATACAGCGAGCCCAAGATGTTTACAAAAAGCAGTACGATAAAAAGCGTAAAGAAGAGTATGCTTATAAAGAGGGCGATCTTGTTGCTATTAAGCGCACGCAATTTGTCGCCGGTAAAAAGTTAGAAAGCCCATTTCATGGTCCGTACGAAGTTACAAAAATAGAACGCCATGGTCGCTATAACGTTAGAAAAGCTGCGCAAATAGAAGGCCCAAATGCTACGTGTACTAGTGCGGATTATATGAAGCTGTGGAAATACGTTGAATCCAACGAAGATTTGCTGTCGTCCAGGTCTGACGACGAATTGTCAGATGGCCGAATGTAAAAGGGAAGTCTGGTAACTCTATAAGCAGTGGACAGTACCCATTAGATAAATTGGAGCGGGCTGCCATCAAGAGAGAGGTCGTGAGTCTGAAAGTCGTGGTTGAATAGAACGTTGATCGGTGGAAAATCGTTAAGTTGATCGGTCGCACTAAACATACCTGTTTTTTCAGTTGATCTAATATCAATTATCATTATAATTTGCATTAATCTAATATTGCTATTGAATTACATTTTCTATCTTATAAATAAACATACTATTTTACATAGATTTAATGTTTATGAAAGGTATGAAAATCAAAAAAGATATATAACTTCGCTATTGCAGTGGGCTATTAACTACGTGCCCGAATATTTCGCTTGTGTGTTTTCCGATTTGGCTAATTTTTGGCAGGAGTATAATACATACTACTGAGAAGCAGCTGACCAATTTTCATTGAAATATCAAGAAGGAATTATAAGCGATTGCCTTTGAAAATAGCAGAAATTTTATGCTGAAAAGTGGGCGGCGCCACGCCTACTTCTTCAAAAAATGACAAAATTTTTTTGCGGTCGAGTTTTTCTTGAAAAGCTTATTATGTGTGCAAAATCTGATATAACTTGCTTCTTCTTCTTTAAATGGTCATCTAACCGCCTGGGCGATTTTGACCGTCCAACATAGCTCGCCAGTCGTTTCTTCGTTGCGCCAACTGGCGCCAATTGGAAACACCGCGGGATCGCAAATCGGTCTTTACTTGGTGCTTCCATCGGAGTGGTGGTCTCCCTCTTCCTCTCCTTCCACCGGCGGGTGCCGATAAGAATACCTTCTTCGCTTATTCGCACTACGTGGCCTAGCCAGCGAAGGCGCTGTGTTTTCATTCGCTGAACTATGTCGGCGTCTGCGTAGAGTTCATACAGCTCATCATTAAATCTTCTTCGGTACTCGCTGTCGCCAACGCGTAGAGGTCCACAAATCTTTCGAATAACCTTTCTCTCGAATACTCCCAGAGCCACTTCATCAGATGTTGTTAGTGTCCACGCTTCTGCACCATATAGCAGGACGGGTGCGATGAGTGACTTGTAGAGTGTTATTTTCGTTCGTCGAGAGAGGACTTTACTTTTCAATTGCCTACTCAGTCCGAAGTAGCATTTGTTTGCAAGAGTAATTCTTCGTCGGATTTCTAGGCTAACATTATTGTTGGTGTTAATGCTGGTTCCCTGGTAAACGAAGTCCTTTACTATTTCGAAATTATTGCTGTCAACAGTGGCTTGGTTGCCAAGGCGCGAATGCGCTGACTCTTCGCATGATGACAGAAGGTCCTTCGTTTTGCCCTCGTTCACCACCAATCCCATTTTCTCCGCTCTTTTTTCTAATTTGGAGTAAGCAAAAGTTACGGCGCGGTTGTTAAGGCCAATGATATCAATATCGTCAGCATATGCCAACAGTTGCACGCTTTTATAAAATATTGTTCCAGCGCGGTTGAGTTCTGCAGCTTGTATTATTTTCTCCAGCATTAAATTAAAGAAATCGCACGATAGGGGGTCACCCTGCCTGAAACCTCGTTTAGTTTCGAACGGCTCGGAGAGGTATGATTCCGAGATAGTTGGCGCAGTTTGCAGGATCGCCCTTCTTGTGGATTGGGCAGAGAATACTTAGATTCCAATCTTCAGGCATGCATTAATCCGACCACATTCTGCATAGAAGCTGATGCATGCGCCTTACCAGCTCCTCGCCTCCGTGTTTGAATAGCTCAGCAGGCAAACCATCAGCGCCAGCTGCGTTATTGGTTTTCAATCGGGATATTGCTATTCGCACCTCATTATAGTCGGGTTGTCGAACGTCAATTCCATCATCTTCGATTGTGGGCTCGGGTTCGGCATCTTCTCTGGTTTCTTGCTCAGTTTCTCCATTTAAAAGTCCAGAGAAGTGATCCCTCCATATTCTGGGTGCTCTCTGAACATCGGCCACCAGGTCGCCGTTCTCATTCTTACAGGAGTTTGCCCCGGGTTTAAAACCTTCTGTCATTCGCCGAATTTTTTGATAGAATTTTCGGGCATTATTCCCGTTGGCCAGCATCTCAAGCTCCTTTATTTCACGCTTTTCTGCCTCTCGCTTCCCTCTTCAACTCGCGGTAGTGTTCACATACACTCCTCGTTGCATTCTTGCTTAGTTGTAGAAATATCGCTTTTTAAATTAAAAAAAAAATTTTTCAGAACTATGTTCAAAAACTGGGCATGGACGTTAACCGATTTCACCCATTTTTACAGCAAACAGTTACCTTTATATATATAGGACATTATCACCAAATTTCGTTTCGACAAATCAATATTTGACGGAGTTATGGCATAAACAGTTTTTTATTTATTTATTTATTTATTTTATTTATTTATTTTAGCCAAATTGAGTGAAATCTTATAGGCTATATTAAATATAGTAAGACTAGTACGTAATATAATGATATACGAACTACATTACTTATAAAAACCATTTAAATTACTTAAAAAGCGATCTTTCGAATAAGAAAAATCATTATCCGAAAATTTTAAAATTCTATTGAACTCAATCAGGGCTCTATTAATTGGCGCGTTTCGCACATAAAGAGCCTTAAAAATTCCAACACGGAAGAACTCTGAACTACGAAGAGCTCTGGCCGGAATGTTAATCAGTATCCTCTCAAGAAGCACGGGGCAGTCCACAGCACCACGAAGCAGGTCAAAAATGAACGAAAGCGACAAAATATATCTCCTGTTCTGCAGTGATTTCAGATGAATTAATAAGCACCGAGCCTCATAAGCTGGTATAGGCTCCGTGAAACGTAAGTTTCGTAAGGCAAAATGTATAAATACTTTCTGGATCCGTTCAATTCTTGCAATGTGGCAGTAATAATACGGCGACCAAATGAAACAGGCGTATTCAAGTTTCAAACGCACAAACGCGTAATATAAAAGCTTTAGCGTATACGGATCAGTAAAATCCGAGCTATGCCGCCTCACAAAAGCAAGCATGGCGTACGATTTCGCGATACATAAATTAATATGACTTGCGAACGTGAATTTTGTGTCAAAGATTACACCCAAATCTTTAATTTCACTTACCCTCGTTAAGGGCGAGTTAGATATATGAAATGAAGTATTAATGACGTTGACACGCTTCGAAAAAGTAATATGGAAACATTTTTTTATGTTAAGTGCTAACCGATTTTCATTGCACCAACTACTAACTTTATCCAAATCTAATTGCATCAATTCTGAGTCATGAAAGTTATAGATCGGTGAATATATTTTAAGGTCATCTGCGTAAAGCAGAAACCTTGCTGAAGAGAAGCAGGAGCAAATGTCATTGTTAAACAGCACAAAGAACAAAGGGCCCAGTATACTGCCTTGTGGAACACCAGAGGTGGCAATAAAAGGAAGGGACCTAGCATTGTCAACAACCACCATGCAACGGCGATTGTGTAAGTAGGATTCAATCCAAGCTAAGAACCCAGAATGGAAACCGATACAAGCTAATTTTTTAATCAGGATGACATGGGAACCCCGATCAAACGCCTTAGAAAAGTCAGTGTAAACTGTGTCAACTTGACATCCCGACTGAAAGGCTGCGATGAAGTCATCAGAGAAAATAGCCAAGTTCGACACAGTTGAGCGCCCCGGAAAAAATCCATGCTGCTCTGGACACACAATACTTTTAACAAAAAAAAGAAGTTTTTCTTGAATTATGCATTCAAAAAGCTTTGCCGTAGCGGAAAGTTTGGATATAGGCCTATAGTTACTAATGTCATTTTTATTTCCACTCTTGTAAATAGCAGTTATGAAAGCTAATTTCCACGTGTCAATGAAGGAACCCGTGGATAGTGAATGATTAAAAATTAAGAAAAGCGGATAAATTAGGGAATCACACTGTTTAAGCAAAATTGCAGACAGCACATCAACATCAGTACTTGATGATGGTTTAAGCCGAGAAATACCATTGCGAACATCTTCAGATGACAAAATAAGACTGCCAAAATCGATAGATGTCTGTATATCAAAACTGGCGTTATTATGGTTGTGGGAATCAGATGCAAAATTGGCCATGAAGAATTCAGCAAAAAGGTTTGCTACCTCCCCCGGCGTATCAACAGCTTTGTCACCAAGGAAAAGAGAGGACGGTATATTAGATACTGATTTCTTCGAGTTGATAAAATTCCAAAAGGACTTTGGGTTTGATTTTAGGTTTTCTTCAAAACGTAAGATGTAATTTCTGTGCAAAAATTTTTCCAGGCACGCGAATTTCTTTTCACACTCTTTATAAGAGTTGAAGAAAACCGTACTATGATTCTTTTTGTACTTACGATACAATTTATTTTTCAAATTTCGAAGCTTCATCAAGGCTGCATTGTGCCAGGGAACTTTGTATTTCTTTTTCGACACCAAAGGAATACAACTTTTACATATATCCACAACAGTAGTCCTAAACATCTCGAAACTGCCCGTGGAATCAAGATTACGAAACTGGTTATCCCAATTAATTTTAAGAAAAAGGTTGTTCAAATTCGAAAAATCGCAGCGCTTAAAATTAAAGAAAAAACTTGACGCGACATTACTTGTTAAGGCATACTTATAAAATTCAAGGTCGAGAACTAAGGCAACATGATGCATATCCGACTTCATAATAGGTGAAATGCATTCAACCAATGAAAAGTTTAAGGTATTACTTAAAAAGATCAAATCTAAAGTTCGGCCAAGCCTATTCGGAAAACAATTGATTTGCTTAACATCTAAGCTTAAAAAGCTATCTACTAAATAAATTTCACTAGGACTGTTGACGTCACAAGCAATTAAAGCAGATTTGGAAATAGTCTGTGACCATTTAACGCTGCATAAATTGAAATCACCCAACACGCAAAGATGATCACTACCCACTTTGTTCAAAGCTAGTGATGTTATGTTGTCGACATGAGCTGTGTATAGGTCGTGTTTACTATTAGGTGGGATATACGACGCACACACAAAAACTGAATTTGAGATACCTCTAATGTGAACACAAAGCTGGTCAAGCAGCGCATTATTATTGTCCAGGGTTATCTCAGAGGCCTGATGATTGCAATGTACCGCAATGAACACTCCACCACCTCTTTCACACCCAGTTGCGCTGGAATCTCTATCCTTACGATAGGCTGTATATAGATTTGGATCAAAGTACTCTTCGTTATAAAAGTTATTATTCAGCCACGTCTCTATAAGTACGACAACATCGTAACCCTGACGTGAACTAAAAAGGCGCAAAAGCTGGTATTTACTTCTAATCCCAGCCATATTTTGAAAATAAATTTTTAAGTTGCTACTTTCTCCATCTGACCCAACCGATCGCCTTCGGGCTTCGGTTGGAGCACGTCGTGTTTTGCCGTCAACTGAAAAGGGCGCACAATTATGTTCGTAGGCCAGAGCTCAGGATTTAGCAGCTTGGGATACGAATCGGCGTTTACCCCTATTTTGAAATTCACCCCTTCTCGATACCGCGCTCAATTCTCTGTCGATGCTGGAACCAATTACTAAGGCCTGAGGTAGTCGACGAATATTACATTTGTTACTAAATTTTGGTTTGGGGCTACAATTCATCCCCGCAGCATTTGTAGGAGCGTTATTAAAATATTCAGAACCGTTTTTTGCAGATTATCAATGCCCTTTTCATTTGCGCGATTTGGATCAATTTCATGTATTTTGTTATTTTTTGTGTTGATCCTTTTTTTGTTACGCACAGTGTGCCATTCGTTTGCATTAACAGCAGCTGCAGGAGAATTAGCAACCGTAGTAGCAGTAGCGGCGAAAGGTAACATTGGCATCGCAGTCACTACATTAGTGCTGGCAGCAGCAGCATAAGACGACGATTCATGTTGAGAAGCAGAAACAGCATCAGCTGATGAACAACAAATATTTCCTGTGCTAATATCTCCAAGAGAGACGTGCTCAGTAACAGAAGGCAGAGACGATGTTGTTATTTGTTTATTTGCATTATTCTGCCCATTATCTTTCGAATAGACTCTAACAACACTACTTGCATTGTTATTAGCATTTATATTAGCAATGCGACGAAGTTCTTTGACCTCTAATGTGAGCGAAGTAAGCGCAGTAATAACTCCGTCGTAATAAATTTTGTTCAAATTTTCTAATTCAGAGCGCACAATTTCCATTTCACCTAGCAATTTGTTTTTGTCCTCTTGAAGAGAGTGTATTACCGCAACCGCACTAACTTGCTCTGCTCGCAATGATTTGAGTTCGGCAAGAATGTCAGATAAAAGCAAATTTTTCTCATTATCACCAACATTATCAGTTCGCGAATTAGGTATTACCACTTGTATGGCTTGTTGTTGTTGTAAAAAAGAGTTATGCGACATCATGGACTCATCTTGGTGAGCTGGAGCACACAAACCACAAATGTAAATATTGTCAACATTATTCAGAAGTTTTAAGTCAGCAGGCGAGTTACCAACAACACAACTCAAATGATAAATTTCACTGCATTTTTCGCATTGCACCGAAGCACGGGCGCGATCAACTCTTTTGCCACAAAAACAAGGCATAGTATTCCAAATATTAAAATAAATTAAGCATAGGAAAAAAGTAAAAGAGTCAATTTCTCTAACACTCTTTTAATTGGCGGCCGCCGTGGTGTGAAGGTAGTGTTGCCAGCCTACCACACCGAAGGTCCATGGTTCGAGCCCTGGTACAGGTAACATCAAAAGTGATTTGAAAAACGTCTTTCAAAACGGGGTCGCCCCTCGGCAGTGGTTTGGCAAACTCTCCGAGTGTATTTCTGCCATGACAGGCTTCTCAGCAAAAATTCGTCTCCTTTGTAGATGCCGTTCGGAGTCGGCAAAAAACTGTAGGTCCCACCAATTTGTAGGGAAAATTCAAATCGGCACACCACAAATTGGAAGAGAAGCTTGGCGCAAAAATCTCTTAGGAGGTTTATGATGATAGACCTGTTGTGTATCGCGCCATAGAGATAGATTTTAATTGTTATGCACCATTAAATAAAATATCAATTTTAAAGAAAAAAAACTCGGGGCGCAGCCAAAACACGTCCGATCACAAGCCGAGTCTCTAAATAGTCCACTATAAAAAGGGCGGGCCACGCCCATTTTCGAAAATGTTAAGTTTTTGGATTTCCTTGTTTACGGAAACTTTAAAAGTGCAATATAAATGATGTAAACCTATTTTAGGCAAAGTTATTGCCTATTTAATATATCTACGATCCTCTTAAAAATATTTCATATAAAAGTGGGCGTGGACCTTAACCGATCCGCCCATTTTTTCCTGGAACATTCCTTGCGTACCTGAAAACCCGCGTGCTGAATTTCGTTTCGATATCTTGAACGGTTTTTGATTTATGATTAATATTATTTCTAAATTTGACCTAATCAAAAGTAGGCGGTGCCAGGCCCATTTTCAAAAATTTCTTGAAAATTTTATTTTATGCCTCAATCTCAATGTAGCCACCAAATTTTATCCTTATAGGTGTATTATGTACTGAGTAATCACTTTTTTTGTTTTCGAAAATATTCTATATATAAAAAGTGGGCGTGGCTATAGTCCGATTTCGCCCATTTTAAATAGCGCTCGGAGATGAGGCCAAGGAACCCGCATACCAAATTTCATAAAGATATCTCAAAATTTATTCAAGTTATCGTGTTCACAGACGGACGGACGGACATGGCTTAATCAATTTCTCTTTTCGTCCTGAACATTTTGATATATATAAGTCAATATCTATCTCGATTCATTTATGCCGTTACGTACTGCCGTTACGCGACTAAAGTTAATATACCTTGTGTGCGAAGCACTACTAGGTAACAAAAAGGGTGTCTTTCATAGGCGCCAAAAAACTCAACCGATCTTTATGAAATTTTCACAATATATACTTGGGTTCACTGTGTACGGCATAGACAATATATAGTTTTGGAAAAGTAGGCGGAGCCACGCCCCCAGGCTATATAAAGTTTCATTTCGTCATAACTCCGAACTTTTTTGGTCTAAATTAATGAAATTTGGATAAATGTGTCACTTAGTCAATATCTACAGAATTTTTCAAAAGTGGGCGCTGCCACGCCCACATATTTTGTGTTTTGGTTTGCTGGGCACGACACAGTCTGCATAAGCTTTTGGAAAAGCCCCAGGTTATATAAAGCTGCAGTTCGGTATAGTTAGGAGTTTATTTGGTTCAAGTTAATGACATTTTATATATAGATGTGTTCTATGTATCAAAACGTCAAAACAACGTATACCGGGTTTGCTAGTATAATATAAAATGGAGAAAGCAAACAACGAATTTCAGCATTCTTTTGTAAAACTGAGAGACTAGTTTGCGTTCAAATAGACAGACGGACAGACAGACAGACGGAAGGAGAGACGGGCATGGCTAAATCGACTCCGCTCATCGTACTGATCATTTTAGTGAGCTTTTCTCTTCTTGTTCTCATACTTACATACATTTAATGTTTATGAAAGGTATGAAAATCAAAAAAGATATATAAGTTCGCTATTGCAGTGGGCTATTAACTACGTGCCCGAATATTTCGCTTGTGTGTTTTCCGATTTGGCTAATTTTTGGCAGGAGTATAAAACATACTACTGAGAAGCAGCTGACAAATTTTCATTGAAATATCAAGATGGAATTATAAGCGATTGCCTTTGAAAATAGCAGAAATTTTATGCTGAAAAGTGGGCGGCGCCACGCCTACTTCTTCAAAAATGACAAAATTATTTTGCGGCCGAGTTTGTCTTGAAAAGCTTATTATGTGTGCAAAATCTGATTGATATAACTTGCTTCTTCTTCTTTAAATGGTCATCTAACCGCCTGGGCGATTTTGACCGTCCAACATAGCTCGCCAGTCGTTTGTTCGTTGCGCCAACTGGCGCCAGTTGCCAAGGCGCGAATGCGCTGACTCTTTGCATGATGACAGAAGGTACTTCGTTTTGCCCTCGTTCACCACCAATCCCATTTTCTCCGCTTCTTTTTCTAATTTGGAGTAAGCAGAAGTTACGGCGCGGTTGTTAAGGCCAATGATATCAATATCGTCAGCATATGCCAACAGCTGCACGCTTTTATAAAATATTGTTCCAGCGCGGTTGAGTTCTCCAGCTTGTATTATTTTCTCCAGCATTAAATTAAAGAAATCGCACGATAGGGGGTCACCCTGCCTGAAACCTCGTTTAGTTTCGAACGGCTCGGAGAGGTATGATTCCGAGATAGTTGGCGCAGTTTGCAGAATCGCCCTTCTTGTGGATTGGGCAGAGAACACTTAGATTCCAATCTTCAGGCATGCATTCATCCAACCATATTCTGCATAGAAGCTAATGCATGCGCCTTACCAGCTCCTCGCCTCCGTGTTTGAATAGCTCAGCAGGCAAAGGGTTGTGGAACGTCAATTCCATCATCTTCGATTGTGGGCTCGGGTTCGGCATCTTCTCTGGTTTCTTGTTCAGTTTCTCCATTTAAAAGGCCAGAGAAGTGATCCCTCAATATTCTGGGTGCTCTCTGAACATCGGCCACCAGGTCGCCGTTCTCATTCTTACAGGAGTTTGGCACGGGTTTAAAACCTTCTGTCATTCGCCGAATTTTTTGATAGAATTTTCGGGCATTATTCCCGTTGGCCAGCATCTCAAGCTCCTTTATTTCACGCTTTTCTGCCTCTCGCTTCCCTCTTCAACTCGCGGTAGTGTTCACACACACTCCTCGTTGCATTCTTGCTTAGTTGTAGAAATATCGCTCTTTGAATTAAAAAAAAATTTTTCAGAACTATGTTCAAAAACTGGGCGTGGACGTTAACCGATTTCACCCAGTTTTACAGCAAACAGTTACATTATCACCAAAATTCGTCTCGACAAATCAATATTTGACGGAGTTATGACATAAACAGTTTTGTGGAATAGTCCACTATAAAAAGGGCGCGCCACGCCCATTTTTGAAAATGTTAAATTTTTGGATTTCTTTGTTTTCGGAAACTTTAAAAGTGAAATATAAATGATGTAAACCTATTTTAGGCAAAGTTATTGCCTATTTAATATATCTACGATCCTCTTCAAAATATTTCATATAAAAGTTGGCGTGGACCTTAACCGATCCCGCCCATTTTTTCCTGGAACATTCCTTGCATACCTGAAAACCTGCGTGTTGATTTTCGTTTCGATATCTTGAACGGTTTTTGATTTATGATTAATATTATTTCTTAATTTGACCTAATCAAAAGTAGGCGGTCCACGCCCATTTTCAAGAATTTCTTGAAAAATTTATTTTATGCCTCAATCTCAATGTAGTCACCAAATTTTATCCTTATAGGTGTATTATGTACTGAGTAATCACTTTTTTTGTGTTTTCGAAAATATTATATATATGAAAAGTGGGCGTGGCTGTGATCCGATTTCGCCCATTTTAAATAGCGCTCGGAGATGAGCGCCAAGGAACCCGCATACCAAATTTTATTAAGATATCTCAAAATTTACTCAAGTTATCGTGTTCACAGACGGACGGACGGACGGACATGGCTTAACCAATTTCTCTTTTCGTCCTGAACATTTTGATATGTATAAGTCAATATCTGTCTCGATCCATTTATGCCGTTACGTACTGCCGTTACGCGACTCAAGTTAATATACCTTGTGTGCGAAGCACTACTAGGTATAAAAAATGGTGTCTTTCATAAGCGCCAAAGGACTCAACCGATCTTTATGAAATTTTCACAATATATACTTGGGTTCACTGGGTACGGCATAGACAATATATAGTTTTGGAAAAGTAGGCGGAGCCACGCCCCCAGGCTATATAAAGTTTCATTTCGTCATAACTCCGAACTTTTTTGGTCTAAATTAATGAGATTTGGATATATGTGTCACTTAGTCAATATCTACAGAATTTTTCAAAAGTGGGCGGTGCCACGCCCACATATTTTGTGTTTTGGTTTGCTCTTGAAATTTCACGATATGTTCAGGAGTTCGCTGGGCACGACACAGTCTGCATAAACTTTTGGAAAAGCCCCCAGGTTACATAAAGCTGCAGTTCGGTATACTTAGGAGTTTATTTGGTTCAAGTTAATGACATTTTATATATAGATGTGTTCTATGTATCAAAACGTCAAAACAACGTATACCGGGTTTGCTAGTATAATATAAAATGGAGAAAGCAAACAACGAATTTCAGCATTCTTTTGTAAAACTGAGAGACTAGTTTGCGTTCAAATAGACAGACGGACGGAGAGACGGGCATGGCTAAATCGACTCCGCTCATCGTACTGATCATTTTAGTGAACTTTTCTCTTCTTGTTCTCATACTTACATACATTTAATGTTTATGAAAGGTATGAAAATCAAAAAAGATATATAACTTCGCTATTGCAGTGGGCTATTAACTACGTGCCCGAATATTTCGCTTGTGTTTCCCGATTTGGCTAATTTTTGGCAGGAGTATAATACATACTACTGAGAAGCAGCTGACCAATTTTCATTGAAATATCAAGATGCAATTATAAGCGATTGCCTTTGAAAATAGCAGAAATTTTATGCTGAAAAGTGGGCGGCGCCACGCCTAATTCTTCAAAAATTACAAAATTTGTTTGCGGCCGAGGTTTTCTTGAAAAGCTTATTATGTGTGCAAAATCTGATTGATATAACTTGCTTCTTCTTCTTTAAATGGTCATCTAACCGCCTGGGCGATTTTGACCGTCCAACATAGCTCGCCAGTCGTTTCTTCGTTGCGCCAACTGGCGCCAATTGGAAACACCGCGGGATCGCAAATCGGTCTTTACTTGGTGCTTCCATCGGAGTGGTGGTCTCCCTCTTCCTCTCCTTCCACCGGCGGGTGCCGATAAGAATACCTTCTTCGCTTATTCGCACTACGTGGCCTAGCCAGCGAAGGCGCTGTGTTTTCATTCGCTGAACTATGTCGGCGTCTGCGTAGAGTTCATACAGCTCATCATTAAATCTTCTTCGGTACTCGCTGTCGCCAACGTGTAGAGGTCCACAAATCTTTCGAATAACCTTTCTCTCGAATACTCCCAGAGCCGCTTCATCAGATGTTGTTAGTGTCCACGCTTCTGCACCATATAGCAGGACGGGTGCGATGAGTGACTTGTAGAGTGTTATTTTCGTTCGTCGAGAGAGGACTTTACTTTTCAATTGCCTACTCAGTCCGAAGTAGCATTTGTTTGCAAGAGTAATTCTTCGTCGGATTTCTAGGCTAACATTATTGTTGGTGTTAATGCTGGTTCCCTAGTAAACGAAGTCCTTTACTATTTCGAAATTATTGCTGTCAACAGTGGCTTGGTTGCCAAGGCGCGAATGCGCTGACTCTTCGCATGATGACAGAAGGTACTTCGTTTTGCCCTCGTTCACCACCAATCCCATTTTCTCCGCTCCTTTTTCTAATTTGGAGTAAGCAAAAGTTACGGCGCGGTTGTTAAGGCCAATGATATCAATATCGTCAGCATATGCCAACAGTTGCACGCTTTTATAAAATATTGTTCCAGCGCGGTTGAGTTCTGCAGCTTGTATTATTTTCTCCAGCATTAAATTAAAGAAATCGCACGATAGGGGGTCACCCTGCCTGAAACCTCGTTTAGTTTCGAACGGCTCGGAGAGGTATGATTCCGAGATAGTTGGCGCAGTTTGCAGGATCGCCCTTCTTGTGGATTGGGCAGAGAATACTTAGATTCCAATCTTCAGGCATGCATTCATCCAACCATATTCTGCATAGAAGCTGATGCATGCACCTTACCAGCTCCTCGCCTCCGTGTTTGAATAGCTCAGCAGGCAAAGGGTTGTGGAACGTCAATTCCATCATCTTCGATTGTGGGCTCGGGTTCGGCATCTTCTCTGGTTTCTTGTTCAGTTTCTCCATTTAAAAGGCCAGAGAAGTGATCCCTCAATATTCTGGGTGCTCTCTGAACATCGGCCACCAGGTCGCCGTTCTCATTCTTACAGGAGTTTGGCCCGGGTTTAAAACCTTCTGTCATTCGCCGAATTTTTTGATAGAATTTTCGGGCATTATTCCCGTTGGCCAGCATCTCAAGCTCCTTTATTTCACGCTTTTCTGCCTCTCGCTTCCCTCTTCAACTCGCGGTAGTGTTCACACACACTCCTCGTTGCATTCTTGCTTAGTTGTAGAAATATCGCTCTTTGAATTAAAAAAAAAATTTTCAGAACTATGTTCAAAAACTGGGCGTGGACGTTAACCGATTTCACCCAGTTTTACAGCAAACAGTTACATTATCACCAAAATTCGTCTCGACAAATCAATATTTGACGGAGTTATGACATAAACAGTTTTGTGGAATAGTCCACTATAAAAAGGGCGCGCCACGCCCATTTTTGAAAATGTTAAATTTTTGGATTTCTTTGTTTTCGGAAACTTTAAAAGTGAAATATAAATGATGTAAACCTATTTTAGGCAAAGTTATTGCCTATTTAATATATCTACGATCCTCTTCAAAATATTTCATATAAAAGTTGGCGTGGACCTTAACCGATCCCGCCCATTTTTTCCTGGAACATTCCTTGCATACCTGAAAACCTGCGTGTTGATTTTCGTTTCGATATCTTGAACGGTTTTTGATTTATGATTAATATTATTTCTTAATTTGACCTAATCAAAAGTAGGCGGTGCCACGCCCATTTTCAAGAATTTCTTGAAAAATTTATTTTATGCCTCAATCTCAATGTAGTCACCAAATTTTATCCTTATAGGTGTATTATGTACTGAGTAATCACTTTTTTTGTGTTTTCGAAAATATTATATATATGAAAAGTGGGCGTGGCTGTGATCCGATTTCGCCCATTTTAAATAGCGCTCGGAGATGAGCGCCAAGGAACCCGCATACCAAATTTTATTAAGATATCTCAAAATTTACTCAAGTTATCGTGTTCACAGACGGACGGACGGACGGACATGGCTTAACCAATTTCTCTTTTCGTCCTGAACATTTTGATATGTATAAGTCAATATCTGTCTCGATCCATTTATGCCGTTACGTACTGCCGTTACGCGACTCAAGTTAATATACCTTGTGTGCGAAGCACTACTAGGTATAAAAAATGGTGTCTTTCATAAGCGCCAAAGGACTCAACCGATCTTTATGAAATTTTCACAATATATACTTGGGTTCACTGGGTACGGCATAGACAATATATAGTTTTGGAAAAGTAGGCGGAGCCACGCCCCCAGGCTATATAAAGTTTCATTTCGTCATAACTCCGAACTTTTTTGGTCTAAATTAATGAGATTTGGATATATGTGTCACTTAGTCAATATCTACAGAATTTTTCAAAAGTGGGCGGTGCCACGCCCACATATTTTGTGTTTTGGTTTGCTCTTGAAATTTCACGATATGTTCAGGAGTTCGCTGGGCACGACACAGTCTGCATAAACTTTTGGAAAAGCCCCCAGGTTACATAAAGCTGCAGTTCGGTATACTTAGGAGTTTATTTGGTTCAAGTTAATGACATTTTATATATAGATGTGTTCTATGTATCAAAACGTCAAAACAACGTATACCGGGTTTGCTAGTATAATATAAAATGGAGAAAGCAAACAACGAATTTCAGCATTCTTTTGTAAAACTGAGAGACTAGTTTGCGTTCAAATAGACAGACGGACGGAGAGACGGGCATGGCTAAATCGACTCCGCTCATCGTACTGATCATTTTAGTGAACTTTTCTCTTCTTGTTCTCATACTTACATACATTTAATGTTTATGAAAGGTATGAAAATCAAAAAAGATATATAACTTCGCTATTGCAGTGGGCTATTAACTACGTGCCCGAATATTTCGCTTGTGTTTCCCGATTTGGCTAATTTTTGGCAGGAGTATAATACATACTACTGAGAAGCAGCTGACCAATTTTCATTGAAATATCAAGATGCAATTATAAGCGATTGCCTTTGAAAATAGCAGAAATTTTATGCTGAAAAGTGGGCGGCGCCACGCCTAATTCTTCAAAAATTACAAAATTTGTTTGCGGCCGAGGTTTTCTTGAAAAGCTTATTATGTGTGCAAAATCTGATTGATATAACTTGCTTCTTCTTCTTTAAATGGTCATCTAACCGCCTGGGCGATTTTGACCGTCCAACATAGCTCGCCAGTCGTTTCTTCGTTGCGCCAACTGGCGCCAATTGGAAACACCGCGGGATCGCAAATCGGTCTTTACTTGGTGCTTCCATCGGAGTGGTGGTCTCCCTCTTCCTCTCCTTCCACCGGCGGGTGCCGATAAGAATACCTTCTTCGCTTATTCGCACTACGTGGCCTAGCCAGCGAAGGCGCTGTGTTTTCATTCGCTGAACTATGTCGGCGTCTGCGTAGAGTTCATACAGCTCATCATTAAATCTTCTTCGGTACTCGCTGTCGCCAACGTGTAGAGGTCCACAAATCTTTCGAATAACCTTTCTCTCGAATACTCCCAGAGCCGCTTCATCAGATGTTGTTAGTGTCCACGCTTCTGCACCATATAGCAGGACGGGTGCGATGAGTGACTTGTAGAGTGTTATTTTCGTTCGTCGAGAGAGGACTTTACTTTTCAATTGCCTACTCAGTCCGAAGTAGCATTTGTTTGCAAGAGTAATTCTTCGTCGGATTTCTAGGCTAACATTATTGTTGGTGTTAATGCTGGTTCCCTAGTAAACGAAGTCCTTTACTATTTCGAAATTATTGCTGTCAACAGTGGCTTGGTTGCCAAGGCGCGAATGCGCTGACTCTTCGCATGATGACAGAAGGTACTTCGTTTTGCCCTCGTTCACCACCAATCCCATTTTCTCCGCTCCTTTTTCTAATTTGGAGTAAGCAAAAGTTACGGCGCGGTTGTTAAGGCCAATGATATCAATATCGTCAGCATATGCCAACAGTTGCACGCTTTTATAAAATATTGTTCCAGCGCGGTTGAGTTCTGCAGCTTGTATTATTTTCTCCAGCATTAAATTAAAGAAATCGCACGATAGGGGGTCACCCTGCCTGAAACCTCGTTTAGTTTCGAACGGCTCGGAGAGGTATGATTCCGAGATAGTTGGCGCAGTTTGCAGGATCGCCCTTCTTGTGGATTGGGCAGAGAATACTTAGATTCCAATCTTCAGGCATGCATTCATCCAACCATATTCTGCATAGAAGCTGATGCATGCACCTTACCAGCTCCTCGCCTCCGTGTTTGAATAGCTCAGCAGGCAAACCATCACCGCCAGCTGCGTTATTGGTTTTCAATCGGGATATTGCTATTCGCACCTCATTATAGTCGGGTTGTCGAACGTCAATTCCATCATCTTCGATTGTGGGCTCGGGTTCGGCATCTTCTCTGGTTTCTTGCTCAGTTTCTCCATTTAAAAGTCCAGAGAAGTGATCCCTCCATATTCTGGGTGCTCTCTGAACATCGGCCACCAGGTCGCCGTTCTCATTCTTACAGGAGTTTGCCCCGGGTTTAAAACCTTCTGTCATTCGCCGAATTTTTTGATAGAATTTTCGGGCATTATTCCCGTTGGCCAGCATCTCAAGCTCCTTTATTTCACGCTTTTCCGCCTCTCGCTTCCCTCTTCAACTCGCGGTAGTGTTCACATACACTCCTCGTTGCATTCTTGCTTAGTTGTAGAAATATCGCTTTTTAAATTAAAAAAAAAATTTTTCAGAACTATGTTCAAAAACTGGGCATGGACGTTAACCGATTTCACCCATTTTTACAGCAAACAGTTACCTTTATATATATAGGACATTATCACCAAATTTCGTTTCGACAAATCAATATTTGACGGAGTTATGGCATAAACAGTTTTTTATTTATTTATTTATTTATTTTATTTATTTATTTTAGCCAAATTGAGTGAAATCTTATAGGCTATATTAAATATAGTAAGACTAGTACGTAATATAATGATATACGAACTACATTACTTATAAAAACCATTTAAATTACTTAAAAAGCGATCTTTCGAATAAGAAAAATCATTATCCGAAAATTTTAAAATTCTATTGAACTCAATCAGGGCTCTATTAATTGGCGCGTTTCGCACATAAAGAGCCTTAAAAATTCCAACACGGAAGAACTCTGAACTACGAAGAGCTCTGGCCGGAATGTTAATCAGTATCCTCTCAAGAAGCACGGGGCAGTCCACAGCACCACGAAGCAGGTCAAAAATGAACGAAAGCGACAAAATATATCTCCTGTTCTGCAGTGATTTCAGATGAATTAATAAGCACCGAGCCTCATAAGCTGGTATAGGCTCCGTGAAACGTAAGTTTCGTAAGGCAAAATGTATAAATACTTTCTGGATCCGTTCAATTCTTGCAATGTGGCAGTAATAATACGGCGACCAAATGAAACAGGCGTATTCAAGTTTCAAACGCACAAACGCGTAATATAAAAGCTTTAGCGTATACGGATCAGTAAAATCCGAGCTATGCCGCCTCACAAAAGCAAGCATGGCGTACGATTTCGCGATACATAAATTAATATGACTTGCGAACGTGAATTTTGTGTCAAAGATTACACCCAAATCTTTAATTTCACTTACCCTCGTTAAGGGCGAGTTAGATATATGAAATGAAGTATTAATGACGTTGACACGCTTCGAAAAAGTAATATGGAAACATTTTTTTATGTTAAGTGCTAACCGATTTTCATTGCACCAACTACTAACTTTATCCAAATCTAATTGCATCAATTCTGAGTCATGAAAGTTATAAATCGGTGAATATATTTTAAGGTCATCTGCGTAAAGCAGAAACCTTGCTGAAGAGAAGCAGGAGCAAATGTCATTGTTAAACAGCACAAAGAACAAAGGGCCCAGTATACTGCCTTGTGGAACACCAGAGGTGGCAATAAAAGGAAGGGACCTAGCATTGTCAACAACCACCATGCAACGGCGATTGTGTAAGTAGGATTCAATCCAAGCTAAGAACCCAGAATGGAAACCGATACAAGCTAATTTTTTAATCAGGATGACATGGGAACCCCGATCAAACGCCTTAGAAAAGTCAGTGTAAACTGTGTCAACTTGACATCCCGACTGAAAGGCTGCGATGAAGTCATCAGAGAAAATAGCCAAGTTCGACACAGTTGAGCGCCCCGGAAAAAATCCATGCTGCTCTGGACACACAATACTTTTAACAAAAAAAAGAAGTTTTTCTTGAATTATGCATTCAAAAAGCTTTGCCGTAGCGGAAAGTTTGGATATAGGCCTATAGTTACTAATGTCATTTTTATTTCCACTCTTGTAAATAGCAGTTATGAAAGCTAATTTCCACGTGTCAATGAAGGAACCCGTGGATAGTGAATGATTAAAAATTAAGAAAAGCGGATAAATTAGGGAATCACACTGTTTAAGCAAAATTGCAGACAGCACATCAACATCAGTACTTGATGATGGTTTAAGCCGAGAAATACCATTGCGAACATCTTCAGATGACAAAATAAGACTGCCAAAATCGATAGATGTCTGTATATCAAAACTGGCGTTATTATGGTTGTGGGAATCAGATGCAAAATTGGCCATGAAGAATTCAGCAAAAAGGTTTGCTACCTCCCCCGGCGTATCAACAGCTTTGTCACCAAGGAAAAGAGAGGAAGGTATATTAGACCAACGCACTACACACCAACTCGCGAGGCTCTCAGAGTCCACAAAATTCCTGGAGAGATGCAGGAGAAACGGCGTTACTCCCAGCTTCATAACAAATGCAACCAAAAACATATATTACATTATAAACAACAACATCAATAGTCACAAACTACCTACAAAACTAGCTAATTCCATGAGTGAATACTTAGAGAGAATCAGGCTCAAACTTTTAAATCTTCTCGTCACAATAAAACATGAAATTCTACGGCGAAAACGAAAAGAGGTAAATATGTTAAAAACACAAATAACAAATTCCCTTACAACATATGATGCCACGGCATTTTTTGAGAGTGAAGAGTTGTTGATAAACAAGCTAAAGACAGACACTAAAAATACCCAAATTAACAAGTACGAACGGTTAAAGCAGAAACAACAACAAAGTTTGAACATTAGGGTGGTACCAGAATATATTTGTAACACGACAGACACACAAATACCAACAAATATTATGTGGCTTCTTTCCCATGGTCCAAAATACGCACCGCCCACTGATGGTAAATAATTTCCATTATTTAAGATGATAGCAGATGGCGAAAACCACAGACAATTTAGGAAAAAGAAAAACAAGAGATTGAAAAGAACAACTTGACAACACTTCTGCAAAACCACATGAACAATACAAAAATTTCTGCAAGAGATAGATTTACGCTAGACACATTGCGCGCTACAAAACAATTTTTAAGAAACAATGAACAACTTTTGGTTCTCAATTCAGACAAGGGAAACGTTACAGTATTAATGGACAAAAATGAATGTAACACAAAAATGCAAACTATATTAAACGACATTTCCACGTACAAAGTGCTAAAACGAGACCCCACCAATCAACTTCAAACGAAAAACAATGAAATAGTGGACAAACTATACAATAACAAGGTCATCGACTTGAAAGAAAAGTATCATCTCAATTGCAAAACGTCCAATCCACCCCGTATTTATGGTCTACCTAAGATCCATAAAACAGGAATTCCACTTAGGCCTATCTGTTCGTCCGTTAATTCTTCGTCCTACAATTTATGTAAATTTGTTGTACAGATTCTGAACAAACTAACCCTATCGTCCAAATACAACATCAAAGACGCAATTGAATTTAAAAATAAGGTACACAATACGTATGTGTATGATGACGAGAGTCTAGTGTCGTTCGACGTTGTTTCTTTATTTCCGAGTATACCAGTGGATTTGGCGCTTGAGATCATAGGATCGAAGTGGGACCAGATAAAGGAGAACACGTCCATGACAAAGGAACTGTTCTTGACTGTGGTTAAGTTCTGTATTAAAGAGAATCGTTACTTCAAATACAGAGACAAAATATATGAGCAACGATCGGGAATGCCCATGGGATCTCCAGCATCGCCAGTCACAGCCGATATTGTGATGGAGGATCTTTTAACACGATTTGAGATGGAATCTGCCAACAAACCTAGATTGTTAACTAAATATGTGGACGATTTATTTGCCATAAGAAAAACAGAGGACACTGATATTTTGCTTAAGTTACTCAACGGTTATCACAAATCAATCAAGTTTACAATCGAAATAGAAAAAGATGGAAAAATACCTTTTTTGGATACCCTAATAATTAAGAGAAACAACATAATAACAATAGACTGGTACAAAAAACCCACACATATACAGACAAAATATTGGTTTACTAATGGTGGTAGTACCGTCCACCACTTTTCTCTCGACACCCCTTCAATTTCCCTCTTAAATCACATAAATAATCATATAACTAAAAGGTACTTCAATTCGCATCAAAACGGTAATAAACAATAAAGAACTTAACGTTAATATGGCATCATTGTTCCTGTCACTTTGGATCAAATCACCACGCTATACATTCACCTGTATACACTGATCAGTTGGATTCACTTGGATTATTACTACATATTTTGGAAATATCTACACACTCGGGTAGCAACTCAAATAAAGGCTAAACAACCCAAACAATTTTTAACTCCATATCAGGGAAATCGTGTACGTACACACTCAAATGTACAAACCAAAGCGGATACCATTTAAACAAGAGGCGTGTGGAGACAAAGTCTCTGGCCAACACACTCAAACTAGAAAAAAAAGAATTAATTAAAAATAATTATTAACAAACTAAAAACAAACAATAATTTTCATAAATAAAAAGAAACATTATTAACATTGGCCTTGAGCTCGTTTATAGTCAAGGTAATTTTAAATATTTTCTTCGTCTGATGAACCAGAAGAGTTTGTGTACAAAATTTGGGTATTTATAATACAGATGAGATCACGGTAATTTCAAAATTAGCGCAAGATTTGGATAAGCGTTTTAACGAACATCTAATATTAAACAGCGAGTTAAGTATTTCAATTTTTAATCCGTTCCTTAACTTAGTTTTTAAAATGTCCATGGCACTAAAAATTCTTTCAATCCCGCATTACTGAAAGGTAATACGAAAAACTTAAATACGAATTCGACCAGTTCTAAAGAAGGGGGTTCGTTTAGTGAATTTTGATGTTCTCGGACTTCCGCCCAAAATTCAATGGTAGAGGTCACACTTGTCCACTGTACTGTTATTAGCTTTCGCAACTGCAGCTCATTCAATTCTATTTGACTTGGAGAATACCCAGATTTTTCTTTTCGAAAGTGAGAAAATACATCCGGCTTTGTTACTTTGAAAGAATTATCAACTGAAAAAAAAAAATCATCTTTTGTAAAGAGTTCATATCGAAAAGTCTAGCCTGGTCACACTGGGCCGCGTATGTACATATATATGTATGCATGTGTGTGTGGGCTGAGAAAAGCCTTTCTTTGTGTTGCTGAAATATTTGCATTTTAGTTGTTGATTGTTATTGAAATGGTACCATGGTACTAATTGGGCGCTTGAAAAAATTAACTAAAGGCAAAGAACATATAACTATAATAAGGTTCAACGCGACGAATAGTGGGAAACAGTAAACCATCAATTCGCGGGTAGGTAATTCACCAATGTGGTGCGAATGAGCGAAGACTACGTGGCCTAGCCAGCGAAGCCGCTGTGTTTTAATTCGCTGAACTATGTCGGCGTCTGCGTAAAGTTCATACAGCTCATCATTAAACCTTCTTCGGTACTCGCCGTCGCCAACGCGTAGAGTTCCACAAATCTTTCGAAGAACCTTTCTCTCGAATACTCCCAGAGCCGCCTCACCAGATGTTGTTAGTGTCCACGCTTCTGCACCATATAGCAGGACGGGTGCGATGAGTGACTTGTAGAGTGTTATTTTCGTTCGTCGAGAGAGGACTTTACTTTTCAATTGCCTACTCAGTCCGAAGTAGCATTTGTTTGCAAGAGTAATTCTTCGTCGGATTTCTAGGCTAACATTGTTGTTGGTGTTAATGCTGGTTCCCAGGTAAACTAAGTCCTTTACTATTTCGAAATTATTGTTGCCAACAGTGGCTTGGTTGCCAAGGCGCGAATGCGCTAACTCTTTGCATGATGACAGAAGGTACTTCGTTTTGCCCTCGTTCACCACCAATCCCATTTTCTCCGCTTCTTTTTCTAATTTGGAGTAAGCAGAAGTTACGGCGCGGTTGTTAAGGCCAATGATATCAATATCGTCAGCATATGCCAACAGTTGCATGCTTTTATAAAATATTGTTCCAGCGCGGTTAAGTTCTGCAGCTTGTATTATTTTCTCCAGCATTAAAGCATTAAAGAAATCGCACGATAGGGGGTCACCCTGTCTGAAACCTCGTTTAGTTTCTAACGGCTCGGAGAGGTACTTCCCAATTCTGACCGAGTTGGCGGTGTTGCTCAAGGTCATTTTGCATAGCCGTTTAAGTTTTTCGGGGAAACCAAATTCAGACATAGCGGCATATAGGCAGCTCCTTTTCGTGCTATCGAAAGCGGCTTTAAAATCAACAAAGAGATGATGTGTGTCGATTCTCTTTTCACGGGTTTTTTCCAAGATTTGGCGTATTGTAAAAATCTGGTCGATGGTAGATTTACCAGGTCTGAAGCCACACTGATAAGGTCCAATCAGTCTGTTCACATCAGGCTTCAGTCTTTCGCACAATACGCTTGCGATATTCAAAAGGCTGATTCCGCGATAGTTGGCGCAGTTTGCAGGATCGCCCTTCTTGTGGATTGGGCAGAGAACACTTAGATTCCAATCTTCAGGCATGCATTAATCCGACCATATTCTGCATAGAAGCTGATGCATGCGCCTTACCAGCTCCTCGCCTCCGTGTTTGAATAGCTCAGCAGGCAAACCATCAGCGCCAGCTGCTTTATTGTTTTTGAGTCGGGATATTGCTATTCGCACCTCATTATAGTCGGGTTGTGGAGCGTCAATTCCATCATCTTCGATTGTGGGCTCGGGTTCGGCATCTTCTCTGGTTTCTTGCTCAGTTTCTCAATTTAAAAGGGCAGAGAAGTGATCCCTCCATATTCTGAGTGCTTTCTGAACATCGGCCACTAGGTCGCCGTTCTTATTCTTACAGGAGTTTGCCCCGGGTTTAAAACCTTTTGTCATTCGCCGCATTTTTTGATAGAATTTTCGGGCATTATTCCCGTTGGTCAGCATCTCAAGCTTCCTTATTTCACGCTTTTCTGCCTCTCTTTTTTTCGCCCGGAAAAGCCGCCTCGCTTCCCTCTTCAACTCGCGGTAGTGTTCACACACACTCCTCGTTGCATTCCATCATATGTTTATATATGCACACTTACATATGTTTATATAATATTCACATAAAACGTTTTTGTAACACCAACTATAAATTTTTGTGTAAATATTTAGCTAAAACACAGTGAATTCAAGCATTTTAAATGCAGGTACAGTGGTGAATTTCCTACCATCGATTTGACAGCCTCCACTTTCATTCGCTGTTGGACCTTCTTATAGTTATATGTTATTTGCTAAAAGCAACAATTACTGGTATTTTATTGTAAGAGAGAAAACCATTGTATTAACTGAGTCGGTATTAACGCGGTGCTGCAAATAAAATAAAAAAAAGGCTTAGATATTACAGCAAGTTTGAAAATTACTTGTTTAATCAAAGTGGAATTACAAAACACATTGTTAGGTACAACTCCCGTTTTTCTACGTACATCGGTTACAACAAATTATTGCGAGTTGAAAGCTGCACTTGTAAAGCAATTTCATCGAAATGTCTCTACTAACGACGTATAAAAGGATCTGTAGCAGTGCAAGCAGCCACCAACGACAACCGTGAACGCTGTATACGAAGAACCAACCCATGAGGATATGATGTCGAATATCGCCTGCGGGCCTTATTTCCTTCTTAAAAAGGAAATACCGCCCCTGGACGTTGTTTCTTCTTTGCAACACGCGTTATTTCTCATTTTATCTCGGAAAATCAAAATGTCGACAAATCAGAAAACGGACAATTCAAAACCTTGCAATACAGACGAATATGGATATACATTTGTGGCCTGGGTCGATCCCTCTGCTTGGGAGACCTTTGACCGCTTTTCAAAAAAAAAAAACTTTCGGGCGATCTATCACTGACTTCCTCGGGCGGCCTTAGGCCGCGCTTATAAAAAATAACCCTTAGCCGATCCAACTCCGGCTTCGCGGTCCACAATTTTCTGCAGATAGTTCCTTTGTGTAGGCGGCCTTCGGCCGCGCCTATAAAAAATAACCCTTAGCCGATCCAACACCGGCTTCTCGATCCCCAGTTTTTCTGCACAGAATCCCCTTCTGTGTAGGCGGCCTTCGGATGCGCTTATAAAAAATAACTCTTGGCCGATCCAACACCGGCTTCGCGATCCAGTTTTCCTGCACAGAATCCCCTTCTGTGTAGGCGGCCTTCGGCCACGCTTATAAAAAATTACCCTTAGCCGATCCAACATCGGCTTCGCGATCCCCAGTTTTTCTGCACAGAATCGCCCATGGCGATAACAGGTGCCGGCTTTATATAATTATTTTGTTTAAATAAAGCCCGGGGCGTTATACCCTTTTCAAATGGAAATTAGGCCCGCGGGTGTTATTTCCTTTTCTCGACGGACGTTAATTCCTTTTTTAAAGGAAATGAGGCAAGCCTTATTTCCTTTTGTCGACGGGCATTATTTCCCCTTTGAAACGGAAAAAAAGCCCGCGGACATTATTTCCTTTCGAAAAGGAAATATCGCCCGCGGCCGTTGTTTCCTCGGGCGTTATTTCACTGCCCCGTTTCAGCCTTTACTTCTCGGAAGAGATTTTTCCAAATTAGTTAATATTAAACTGTATATGTTAAATTATAACTGTGTCTTTAATTGATAATATTGTTCAGGTTCCAGATAATTTGCAACATTGTTATATTGATTGTCCTGGTGGTGGCTCGAGCTCAATTTTTATATAAATAAAAAACAAACGTTTTTCTTTTATACCAATATATTTCGGCTAACAAAAAACATAAATAAACAAATATTAACAAAATTCTAACATGAACCACATCCATAGGTAGGTAAGTAGGTAAACACTTCAATTGTGCTTTGTTCAGATAGTACTTTTGAATGTTTCCCTCGTCCACTAATATCGCCTCGGCACTCACGTTAACAAACGAAGCTAGAATAAATTCTTTATATAAAAGGGGCTTCTTGTACTACTTCGTGTTGTGCGGTCTCTGTGGATTTCCCCCTGAGATACGTATGTCTAATAGTCTCCCACTCTATATCAAAGGTGATCATTCGAGACAAACGTTTCGATACTATACAGTTCTTTATCAAAAGGTCCGGGAAGTCAGTTGCTATAGCGATATCCAGTACTCTTTAAACAAGGATGATTTCGAAATGTTTTTAGGTTGTCAACTTCTTATATTTTATTTTCGTTTTTGGTAAATATAGGCACCAATATTTCAAGTGATTGCTTAATATTTTTAAATTAATTTTGGTGAAAAAATTGTTCGTTTCCTCCAACTAGGATTTGAAACGTTGATGATACAGGGGTGTCTATCACGCCACGTAAGCATCCGAAAATGTTAGCTACAACAGAAAAGCAAATTGAGTGCATAAGATCATCAGAAAAAGGAAAACCTTCTCCACTTTTGATGGAACATGCTCTTTCTGGTTCCGAATCAGCTTGTCACATATCTGAATGGATGCAAATTACCATATCTACAATGTGGCGGGATTATTTCATGCGGTTTACACATCTTTCATAGGAGAGCCAAGTTTATGGTATAGTATACCACATTACCCCCCTATTTTGACAAAATGTATTTTTTGACTTTTTATGGGTTTGAATAAATATCTGCCGGAATACTTAAGATAAATCGATCTCGTCTTGGAATGTACTTCACAATATTGGAATCTATCGAATTGTATGATTTTCTACCCGTCAACTTAATAAAATGTTGAGTAGCAGCCGAAAAAGGTATGCCTATATCACAATACCCTAACTTACTCTACGCGTAACTGATCAAGGGAATAATCATTTTCCAGCTGGACTAAATATGAACTAAATTTTCGATTGACCATTTGGCTTAAAAACGTCCCTTTATTTCTTTTATTTTGAAATAGTTCATTTCAAATGGCCTTCTAATCCTTTAGATGAAAACTTAGCTTTATTGGAATCGGTACTGAAGCATATTGCCAAGCATGGTCTTGAACTTAGTTGTCAAAAGTAAGTTTTGTCATAGCAGCATTCAGTACTTAGGTTATGATGTTAGTTATGGGGGAATTCCTCCAAGTTAGGAACACAAACAAACTTCGCGAAATTTCCGTTACCGAAAACTTTAAAATAATTGCATTCATTTATTGACCTACGTTCCTCTTTCTGTCACGCAGTTTTCAAAAATTGCCAAACCGTTGTATGATTTGCTGACGAAAAGTTCTAAATTTGAGCTTGAATGCGATTGCTAAATTAGAAGCGAGGCTCACTGATACTCCAGTTTTGTCAGTATATAATCCCAAAAATGAGACCGAATTGCATTGTGACGCAAGTGCTCGGGGTTATGGTGCTATTTTGTTACAGTTTCAATCAGATGGAAAATTTCATTCAGTTTTTTACTTCTCACAAGGAACTACTATTACTGAGAGCAAATATCATATTTTCGAGCTAGAAACGTTGGCTATCATTGATAAAGTTGAAATACGGTACAGATTGGAAAAGCAGCCATTGAAACTTTTCGACCTCAAAAACGGGCTAGTTTATAGAGATGGACATATAAAATATTTCCCATAAAAATTATTATCAAATAAAACTATACTATTGGTTTCCGGAAATGAAGTCTAAAATTGAGAAAAAAAACTTGTTTAAAATACATAGTATATTTAGCACCTGCCCGATTAATGCCCGATGCTTAGTAAACTAAGTGAGCCAATTTAACATGTACAGGGTGGCGCAAAAGTAATCCTCCTATCAGAAAATGCTATAAATTTTGCGATTGGCCCCTAAAGTCAGTTCTGTTTTGACCTTTGTGTAGTAAACACATGCGAAATACACGTTAATAAACAATGTTACGCTACACTGCTCCAGAACGCGGAATATTGCTGACTATTTATTTGACCAATAATCGGTCGGGGCCAAACGGTTACTGTGAATGGTGAGCGCTACAGAGCAATGATCAACAAGTTCTTTTTGCCGCAACTTGATGAATTGGGATTGGAAAACATGTGGTTCCAACAAGACGGTGCAACAGCACACACTGCACGTGCCACAACCGATATGCTGAACATCGGAAGCTTACTTTTGCGCCACCTTGTAGATGCAATAAGACAATTGAAAGATGCCCTTTGTAGAGAACCGGCGTTAAGAATATATTTCAGGAATCTGCTAACGGAGCTGCACACAGATGTTTCCAAGGAGGGTTTCGGGGCAGCACTTTTGCAAAGATTCGACCAGCAGCTGCACCCTGTATTCTACTGGAGCAAGAAAAAGTCGTCAAGTGATTCTAAACGCCATAGTTATATATTGGAAGTTAAAGCAGCTTATCGTGCTATCAAAAAGTTTCGCCACTATCTTCTGGGTGTAAAATTTACGCTGGTAACAGACTGCGTAGCATTCACGCAAACCGTTAGAAAAAAAACGTTCCAAGAGAAGTAGCGCAGTGGATTTTATATATGCAAGATTTTAATTTCGATGTTGAGCATCGTGCACCTGATAAGCTAAAACATGTAGACAGCCTTAGTCGGTATCCGAATATTCTCGTCATTTCTGCCAGAAAGACAGTTTTATTAGCGCTATTCGGGAGATAATAAAAAATGGTCCATATGATGCGTTCAAACTAAAAGGGACATTTTGTATAAGACCGTCAGTGGTAATGATCTTCTGGTAGTGCCTCGAGCAATGGAGCGAAATATAATAATAGAGGCACATAACGTCGGCCATTGCGCAATTCAAAAGACGATGCACGCCGCACAACAACAGTTCTGGGTGCCACACCTTGAGCGAAAAGTAATGGACATAGTCGGTAGCTGTGTGCAATGTATAATAAATAATAAAAAACTCGGCAAGCAAGAAGGGCATTTGAACTGTATCGAGAAACGTCGACCATTTGGGTCCGATGGATTTAACAGCTAAACAGTATAAGTTCATATTCGCGATGGTAGACAGCTTCACGAAGTTTGTTTGGCTATTTACGACGAAGTCTACAGGCTGCGAAGAAGCAATCAAAAAGTTGGATGATTGGTCAAACATATTTGGCATGCCTACCCGTATAGTGAGTGGCGTCAAACGCGTTCGAAGAATTTGTAAGAAAAAATGGTGTCGAACACGTTTGGAGCACAACTGGCGTTGCCCGTGGCAACGGTCAAATTGAGCGTATTCATCGATCAATTATTTCCATAATAATATCTAAGCTGTCAATAGAAGATACTTCAAAGTGGTAAAAATTTGTGCCGCAAGTGAAAAAAGCTATAAACTCCCATATTCACAGCTGTACAAAAAGAACTCCTTTTGAATTAATGTTTGGTGTGAAAATCCTAAACAAAAGCAGTGATAAGCTGTTAACTATTCTAGAACAAGAAATCATCGACGACTTCGAAGCGGAAAGGCAAACGGTACGGGAGGAAGCGAAAAATGAAATACAGCGAGCCCAAGATGTTTACAAAAAGCAGTACGATAAAAAGCGTAAAGAAGAGTATGCTTATAAAGAGGGCGATCTTGTTGCTATTAAGCGCACGCAATTTGTCGCCGGTAAAAAGTTAGAAAGCCCATTTCATGGTCCGTACGAAGTTACGAAAATAGAACGCCATGGTCGCTATAACGTTAGAAAAGCTGCGCAAATAGAAGGCCCAAATGCTACGTGTACTAGTGCGGATTATATGAAGCTGTGGAAATACGTTGAATCCAACGAAGATTTGCTGTCGTCCGGGTCTGACGACGAATTGTCAGATGACCGAATGTAAAAGGGAAGTCTGGTAACTCTATAAGCAGTGGACAGTACCCATTAGATAAATTGGAGCGGGCTGCCATCAAGAGAGAGGTCGTGAGTCTGAAAGTCGTGGTTGAATAGAACGTTGATCGGTGGAAAATCGTTAAGTTGATCGGTCGCACTAAACATACCTGTTTTTTCACTTGATCTAATATCAATTATCATTATAATTTGCATTAATCTAATATTGCTATTGAATTACATTTTCTATCTTATAAATAAACATACTATTTTACATAGATTTAATGTTTATAAAAGGTATGAAAATCAAAAAAGATATATAACTTCGCTATTGCAGTGGGCTATTAACTACGTGCCCGAATATTTCGCTTGTGTGTTTTCCGATTTGGCTAATTTTTGGCAGGAGTATAATACATACTACTGAGAAGCAGCTGACCAATTTTCATTGAAATATCAAGAAGGAATTATAAGCGATTGCCTTTGAAAATAGCAGAAATTTTATGCTGAAAAGTGGGCGGCGCCACGCCTACTTCTTAAAAAAATGACAAAATTTTTTTGCGGTAGAGTTTTTCTTGAAAAGCTTATTATGTGTGCAAAATCTGATTGATATAACTTGCTTCTTCTTCTTTAAATGGTCATCTAACCGCCTGGGCGATTTTGACCGTCCAACATAGCTCGCCAGTCGTTTCTTCGTTGCGCCAACTGGCGCCAATTGGAAACACCGCGGGATCGCAAATCAGTCTTTACTTGGTGCTTCCATCGGAGTGGTGGTCTCCCTCTTCCTCTCCTTCCACCGGCGGGTGCCGATAAGAATACCTTCTTCGCTTATTCGCACTACGTGGCCTAGCCAGCGAAGGCGCTGTGTTTTCATTCGCTGAACTATGTCGGCGTCTGCGTAGAGTTCATACAGCTCATCATTAAATCTTCTTCGGTACTCGCTGTCGCCAACGCGTAGAGGTCCACAAATCTTTCGAATAACCTTTCTCTCGAATACTCCCAGAGCCGCTTCATCAGATGTTGTTAGTGTCCACGCTTCTGCACCATATAGCAGGACGGGTGCGATGAGTGACTTGTAGAGTGTTATTTTCGTTCGTCGAGAGAGGACTTTACTTTTCAATTGCCTACTCAGTCCGAAGTAGCATTTGTTTGCAAGAGTAATTCTTCGTCGGATTTCTAGGCTAACATTATTGTTGGTGTTAATGCTGGTTCCCTGGTAAACGAAGTCCTTTACTATTTCGAAATTATTGCTGTCAACAGTGGCTTGGTTGCCAAGGCGCGAATGCGCTGACTCTTCGCATGATGACAGAAGGTACTTCGTTTTGCCCTCGTTCACCACCAATCCCATTTTCTCCGCTCCTTTTTCTAATTTGGAGTAAGCAAAAGTTACGGCGCGGTTGTTAAGGCCAATGATATCAATATCGTCAGCATATGCCAACAGTTGCACGCTTTTATAAAATATTGTTCCAGCGCGGTTGAGTTCTGCAGCTTGTATTATTTTCTCCAGCATTAAATTAAAGAAATCGCACGATAGGGGGTCACCCTGCCTGAAACCTCGTTTAGTTTCGAACGGCTCGGAGAGGTATGATTCCGAGATAGTTGGCGCAGTTTGCAGGATCGCCCTTCTTGTGGATTGGGCAGAGAATACTTAGATTCCAATCTTCAGGCATGCATTCATCCAACCATATTCTGCATAGAAGCTGATGCATGCACCTTACCAGCTCCTCGCCTCCGTGTTTGAATAGCTCAGCAGGCAAACCATCAGCGCCAGCTGCGTTATTGGTTTTCAATCGGGATATTGCTATTCGCACCTCATTATAGTCGGGTTGTCGAACGTCAATTCCATCATCTTCGATTGTGGGCTCGGGTTCGGCATCTTCTCTGGTTTCTTGCTCAGTTTCTCCATTTAAAAGTCCAGAGAAGTGATCCCTCCATATTCTGGGTGCTCTCTGAACATCGGCCACCAGGTCGCCGTTCTCATTCTTACAGGAGTTTGCCCCGGGTTTAAAACCTTCTGTCATTCGCCGAATTTTTTGATAGAATTTTCGGGCATTATTCCCGTTGGCCAGCATCTCAAGCTCCTTTATTTCACGCATTTCTGCCTCTCGCTTCCCTCTTCAACTCGCGGTAGTGTTCACATACACTCCTCGTTGCATTCTTGCTTAGTTGTAGAAATATCGCTTTTTAAATTAAAAAAAAAATTTTTCAGAACTATGTTCAAAAACTGGGCATGGACGTTAACCGATTTCACCCATTTTTACAGCAAACAGTTACCTTTATATATATAGGACATTATCACCAAATTTCGTTTCGACAAATCAATATTTGACGGAGTTATGGCATAAACAGTTTTTTATTTATTTATTTTATTTATTTATTTTAGCCAAATTGAGTGAAATCTTATAGGCTATATTAAATATAGTAAGACTAGTACGTAATATAATGATATACGAACTACATTACTTATAAAAACCATTTAAATTACTTAAAAAGCGATCTTTCGAATAAGAAAAATCATTATCCGAAAATTTTAAAATTCTATTGAACTCAATCAGGGCTCTATTAATTGGCGCGTTTCGCACATAAAGAGCCTTAAAAATTCCAACACGGAAGAACTCTGAACTACGAAGAGCTCTGGCCGGAATGTTAATCAGTATCCTCTCAAGAAGCACGGGGCAGTCCACAGCACCACGAAGCAGGTCAAAAATGAACGAAAGCGACAAAATATATCTCCTGTTCTGCAGTGATTTCAGATGAATTAATAAGCACCGAGCCTCATAAGCTGGTATAGGCTCCGTGAAACGTAAGTTTCGTAAGGCAAAATGTATAAATACTTTCTGGATCCGTTCAATTCTTGCAATGTGGCAGTAATAATACGGCGACCAAATGAAACAGGCGTATTCAAGTTTCAAACGCACAAACGCGTAATACAGGGTGTTTTTTTTACGGGTTTGTTTTTCGAATAGAGATAAAACTGGCATTTTGTGGTCAAATCTGGCAACTCTAATGTCATTTATGTTCAGTTTGGTTTGCCATTTCATCATGAACAGGTTGACAAAAGAACAACGCTTGCAAATCGTGCAAATTTATTTCGAAAATAATGGTTCAGTTCGCGAAGTTTACCGTGAGCTCCGTCCATTTTATGGTCGACATAATCGTCCATCAGAGCAATTAATTCGGTTAACCATGGATCGTTTTCGCACTACGTTTACTCTATGTGATAATACGCATCCGCAGAGACGTCGAACAGTGCGCACCGAAGAAACAATTGCCGCTGTAGAGCAAAGTGTTGAAGAGGACCCGAATGAATGGATTCGCCACCGTGCACAGCAAATGGAGCTTTGTCCATCAACTTTATGGAAGATTTTGCGCAAAGATCTTGGCTTGCGACCTTACAAGATCCAGCTTGTGCAAGAATTAAAGCCGCGAGACCATGCAATGCGTCGTGATTTTGGTGTATGGGCCGAAAATGAGATTGATTTCGATGCTGATTTTCATCGTAAAATTTTGTTCAGTGATCAGGCTCATTTTTGGTTGAATGGCTACGTCAACAAGCAAAATTGCCGCATTTGGAGTGAAGAGAATCCACATGAGACCCTTGAAACGCCATTACATCCACAAAAACTGAGTGTTTGGTGTGCTCTATGGGCTGGTGGTGTCATTGGGCCATACTTCTTCCGCAATAATGCTGGAGAGGCAGCTACCGTTAATGGAGACCGGTATAGAGCCATGATAACCGACTATTTTGTTCCCGAATTGGATGGCATGAATGTGGATGAGTTGTGGTTCCAACAAGACGGCGCTACATGCCACACAGCGCACGTCACAATCGATTTATTGAAGGAAACATTCGATGAGCGCATAATTTCGCGGAATGGACCTGTCAATTGGCCACCAAGGTCGTGTGATTTGACACCATTGGATTATTTTCTTTGGGGATATGTGAAGTTGCTCGTCTACACCAACAAACCAGAAACGTTAGGGGAATTGGAAGCCAACATTCGTGGCGTTATTGCCGACATACGGCCCCATATGCTCGAAAAAGTGGTTGAAAATTGGACCTGTAGAATTGGCTTTATTCGAGCCAGCCGCGGCGGCCACATGCCCGAAATCATATTTAAACATTAATGGCATAAAATTATCCTTCCAATAAAGCCAAATTGATGGACCTTGAAACGATTTTCTTGTGTTTTATTTCAATTCAAAGTTCTATACCCCTAAAAAAAACACCCTTTATAAAAGCTTTAGCGTATACGGATCAGTAAAATCCGAGCTATGCCGCCTCACAAAAGCAAGCATGGCGTACGATTTCGCGATACATAAATTAATATGACTTGCGAACGTGAATTTTGTGTCAAAGATTACACCCAAATCTTTAATTTCACTTACCCTCGTTAAGGGCGAGTTAGATATATGAAATGAAGTATTAATGACGTTGACACGCTTCGAAAAAGTAATATGGAAACATTTTTTTATGTTAAGTACTAACCGATTTTCATTGCACCAACTACTAACTTTATCCAAATCTAATTGCATCAATTCTGAGTCATGAAAGTTATAGATCGGTGAATATATTTTAAGGTCATCTGCGTAAAGCAGAAACCTTGCTGAAGAGAAGCAGGAGCAAATGTCATTGTTAAACAGCACAAAGAACAAAGGGCCCAGTATACTGCCTTGTGGAACACCAGAGGTGGCAATAAAAGGAAGGGGCCTAGCATTGTCAACAACCACCATGCAACGGCGATTGTGTAAGTAGGATTCAATCCAAGCTAAGAACCCAGAATGGAAACCGATACAAGCTAATTTTTTAATCAGGATGACATGGGAACCCCGATCAAACGCCTTAGAAAAGTCAGTGTAAACTGTGTCAACTTGACATCCCGACTGAAAGGCTGCGATGAAGTCATCAGAGAAAATAGCCAAGTTCGACACAGTTGAGCGCCCCGGAAAAAATCCATGCTGCTCTGGACACACAATACTTTTAACAAAAAAAAGAAGTTTTTCTTGAATTATGCATTCAAAAAGCTTTGCCGTAGCGGAAAGTTTGGATATAGGCCTATAGTTACTAATGTCATTTTTATTTCCACTCTTGTAAATAGCAGTTATGAAAGCTAATTTCCACGTGTCAATGAAGGAACCCGTGGATAGTGAATGATTAAAAATTAAGAAAAGCGGATAAATTAGGGAATCACACTGTTTAAGCAAAATTGCAGACAGCACATCAACATCAGTACTTGATGATGGTTTAAGCCGAGAAATACCATTGCGAACATCTTCAGATGACAAAATAAGACTGCCAAAATCGATAGATGTCTGTATATCAAAACTGGCGTTATTATGGTTGTGGGAATCAGATGCAAAATTGGCCATGAAGAATTCAGCAAAAAGGTTTGCTACCTCCCCCGGCGTATCAACAGCTTTGTCACAAAGGAAAAGAGAGGACGGTATATTAGATACTGATTTCTTCGAGTTGATAAAATTCCAAAAGGACTTTGGGTTTGATTTTAGGTTTTCTTCAAAACGTAAGATGTAATTTCTGTGCAAAAATTTTTCCAGGCACGCGAATTTCTTTTCACACTCTTTATAAGAGTTGAAGAAAACCGTACTATGATTCTTTTTGTACTTACGATACAATTTATTTTTCAAATTTCGAAGCTTCATCAAGACTGCATTGTGCCAGGGAACTTTGTATTTCTTTTTCGACACCAAAGGAATACAACTTTTACATATATCCACAACAGTAGTCCTAAACATCTCGAAACTGCCCGTGGAATCAAGATTACGAAACTGGTTATCCCAATTAATTTTAAGAAAAAGGTTGTTCAAATTCGAAAAATCGCAGCGCTTAAAATTAAAGAAAAAACTTGACGCGACATTACTTGTTAAGGCATACTTATAAAATTCAAGGTCGAGAACTAAGGCAACATGATGCATATCCGACTTCATAATAGGTGAAATGCATTCAACCAATGAAAAGTTTAAGGTATTACTTAAAAAGATCAAATCTAAAGTTCGGCCAAGCCTATTCGGAAAACAATTGATTTGCTTAACATCTAAGCTTAAAAAGCTATCTACTAAATAAATTTCACTAGGACTGTTGACGTCACAAGCAATTAAAGCAGATTTGGAAATAGTCTGTGACCATTTAACGCTGCATAAATTGAAATCACCCAACACGCAAAGATGATCACTACCTACTTTGTTCAAAGCTAGTGATGTTATGTTGTCGACATGAGCTGTGTATAGGTCGTGTTTACTATTAGGTGGGATATACGACGCACACACAAAAACTGAATTTGAGATACCTCTAATGTGAACACAAAGCTGGTCAAGCAGCGCATTATTATTGTCCAGGGTTATCTCAGAGGCCTGATGATTGCAATGTACCGCAATGAACACTCCACCACCTCTTTCACACCCAGTTGCGCTGGAATCTCTATCCTTACGATAGGCTGTATATAGATTTGGATCAAAGTACTCTTCGTTATAAAAGTTATTATTCAGCCACGTCTCTATAAGTACGACAACATCGTAACCCTGACGTGAACTAAAAAGGCGCAAAAGCTGGTATTTACTTCTAATCCCAGCCATATTTTGAAAATAAATTTTTAAGTTGCTACTTTCTCCATCTGACCCAACCGATCGCCTTCGGGCTTCGGTTGGAGCACGTCGTGTTTTGCCGTCAACTGAAAAGGGCGCACAATTATGTTCGTAGGCCAGAGCTCAGGATTTAGCAGCTTGGGATACGAATCGGCGTTTACCCCTATTTTGAAATTCACCCCTTCTCGATACCGCGCTCAATTCTCTGTCGATGCTGGAACCAATTACTAAGGCCTGAGGTAGTCGACGAATATTACATTTGTTACTAAATTTTGGTTTGGGGCTACAATTCATCCCCGCAGCATTTGTAGGAGCGTTATTAAAATATTCAGAACCGTTTTTTGCAGATTATCAATGCCCTTTTCATTTGCGCGATTTGGATCAATTTCATGTATTTTGTTATTTTTTGTGTTGATCCTTTTTTTGTTACGCACAGTGTGCCATTCGTTTGCATTAACAGCAGCTGCAGGAGAATTAGCAACCGTAGTAGCAGTAGCGGCGAAAGGTAACATTAGCATCGCAGTCACTACATTAGTGCTGGCAGCAGCAGCATAAGACGACGATTCATGTTGAGAAGCAGAAACAGCATCAGCTGATGAACAACAAATATTTCCTGTGCTAATATCTCCAAGAGAGACGTGCTCAGTAACAGAAGGCAGAGACGATGTTGTTATTTGTTTATTTGCATTATTCTGCCCATTCTCTTTCGAATAGACACTAACAACACTACTTGCATTGTTATTAGCATTTATATTAGCAATGCGACGAAGTTCTTTGACCTCTAATGTGAGCGAAGTAAGCGCAGTAATAACTCCGTCGTAATAAATTTTGTTCAAATTTTCTAATTCAGAGCGCACAATTTCCATTTCACCTAGCAATTTGTTTTTGTCCTCTTGAAGAGAGTGTATTACCGCAACCGCACTAACTTGCTCTGCTCGCAATGATTTGAGTTCGGCAAGAATGTCAGATAAAAGCAAATTTTTCTCATTATCACCAACATTATCAGTTCGCGAATTAGGTATTACCACTTGTATGGCTTGTTGTTGTTGTAAAAAAGAGTTATGCGACATCATGGACTCATCTTGGTGAGCTGGAGCACACAAACCACAAATGTAAATATTGTCAACATTATTCAGAAGTTTTAAGTCAGCAGGCGAGTTACCAACAACACAACTCAAATGATAAATTTCACTGCATTTTTCGCATTGCACCGAAGCACGGGCGCGATCAACTCTTTTGCCACAAAAACAAGGCATAGTATTCCAAATATTAAAATAAATTAAGCATAGGAAAAAAGTAAAAGAGTCAATTTCTCTAACACTATTTTAATTGGCGGCCGCCGTGGTGTGAAGGTAGTGTTGCCGGCCTACCACACCGAAGGTCCATGGTTCGAGCCCTGGTACAGGTAACATCAAAAGGGATTTGAAAAAAGTCTTTCAAAACGGGGTCGCCCCTCGGCAGTGGTTTGGCAAACTCTCCGAGTGTATTTCTGCCATGACAGGCTTCTCAGCAAAAATTCGTCTCCTTTGTAGATGCCGTTCGGAGTCGGCAAAAAACTGTAGGTCCCACCAATTTGTAGGGAAAATTCAAATCGGCACACCACAAATTGGAAGAGAAGCTTGGCGCAAAAATCTCTTAGGAGGTTTATGATGATAGACCTGTTGTGTATCGCGCCATAGAGATAGATTTTAATTGTTATGCACCATTAAATAAAATATCAATTTTAAAGAAAAAAAACTCGGGGCGCAGCCAAAACACGTCCGATCACAAGCCGAGTCTCTAAATAGTCCACTATAAAAAGGGCGGGCCACGCCCATTTTCGAAAATGTTAAGTTTTTGGATTTCCTTGTTTACGGAAACTTTAAAAGTGAAATATAAATGATGTAAACCTATTTTAGGCAAAGTTATTGCCTATTTAATATATCTACGATCCTCTTAAAAATATTTCATATAAAAGTAGGCGTGGACCTTAACCGATCCGCCCATTTTTTCCTGGAACATTCCTTGCGTACCTGAAAACCCGCGTGCTGAATTTCGTTTCGATATCTTGAACGGTTTTTGATTTATGATTAATATTATTTCTAAATTTGACCTAATCAAAAGTAAGCGGTGCCAGGCCCATTTTCAAAAATTTCTTGAAAATTTTATTTTATGCCTCAATCCCAATGTAGCCACCAAATTTTATCCTTATAGGTGTATTATGTACTGAGTAATCACTTTTTTTGTTTTCGAAAATATTCTATATATAAAAAGTGGGCGTGGCTATAGTCCGATTTCGCCCATTTTAAATAGCGCTCGGAGATGAGGCCAAGGAACCCGCATACCAAATTTCATAAAGATATCTCAAAATTTATTCAAGTTATCGTGTTCACAGACGGACGGACGGACATGGCTTAATCAATTTCTCTTTTCGTCCTGAACATTTTGATATATATAAGTCAATATCTATCTCGATCCATTTATGCCGTTACGTACTGCCGTTACGCGACTAAAGTTAATATACCTTGTGTGCGAAGCACTACTAGGTAACAAAAAGGGTGTCTTTCATAGGCGCCAAAAAACTCAACCGATCTTTATGAAATTTTCACAATATATACTTGGGTTCACTATGTACGGCATAGACAATATATAGTTTTGGAAAAGTAGGCGGAGCCACGCCCCCAGGCTATATAAAGTTTCATTTCGTCATAACTCCGAACTTTTTTGGTCTAAATTAATGAAATTTGGATAAATGTGTCACTTAGTCAATATCTACAGAATTTTTCAAAAGTGGGCGCTGCCACGCCCACATATTTTGTGTTTTGGTTTGCTGGGCACGACACAGTCTGCATAAACTTTTGGAAAAGCCCCAGGTTATATAAAGCTGCAGTTCGGTATAGTTAGGAGTTTATTTGGTTCAAGTTAATGACATTTTATATATAGATGTGTTCTATGTATCAAAACGTCAAAACAACGTATACCGGGTTTGCTAGTATAATATAAAATGGAGAAAGCAAACAACGAATTTCAGCATTCTTTTGTAAAACTGAGAGACTAGTTTGCGTTCAAATAGACAGACGGACAGACAGACAGACGGAAGGAGAGACGGGCATGGCTAAATCGACTCCGCTCATCGTACTGATCATTTTAGTGAGCTTTTCTCTTCTTGTTCTCATACTTACATACATTTAATGTTTATGAAAGGTATGAAAATCAAAAAAGATATATAAGTTCGCTATTGCAGTGGGCTATTAACTACGTGCCCGAATATTTCGCTTGTGTGTTTTCCGATTTGGCTAATTTTTGGCAGGAGTATAATACATACTACTGAGAAGCAGCTGACAAATTTTCATTGAAATATCAAGATGGAATTATAAGCGATTGCCTTTGAAAATAGCAGAAATTTTATGCTGAAAAGTGGGCGGCGCCACGCCTACTTCTTCAAAAATGACAAAATTATTTTGCGGCCGAGTTTGTCTTGAAAAGCTTATTATGTGTGCAAAATCTGATTGATATAACTTGCTTCTTCTTCTTTAAATGGTCATCTAACCGCCTGGGCGATTTTGACCGTCCAACATAGCTCGCCAGTCGTTTGTTCGTTGCGCCAACTGGCGCCAGTTGCCAAGGCGCAAATGCGCTACTCTTTGCATGATGACAGAAGGTACTTCGTTTTGCCCTCGTTCACCACCAATCCCATTTTCTCCGCTTCTTTTTCTAATTTGGAGTAAGCAGAAGTTACGGCGCGGTTGTTAAGGCCAATGATATCAATATCGTCAGCATATGCCAACAGCTGCACGCTTTTATAAAATAGTGTTCCAGCGCGGTTGAGTTCTGCAGCTTGTATTATTTTCTCCAGCATTAAATTAAAGAAATCGCACGATAGGGGGTCACCCTGCCTGAAACCTCGTTTAGTTTCGAACGGCTCGGAGAGGTATGATTCCGAGATAGTTGGCGCAGTTTGCAGAATCGCCCTTCTTGTGGATTGGGTAGAGAACACTTAGATTCCAATCTTCAGGCATGCATTCATCCAACCATATTCTGCATAGAAGCTAATGCATGCGCCTTACCAGCTCCTCGCCTCCGTGTTTGAATAGCTCAGCAGGCAAAGGGTTGTGGAACGTCAATTCCATCATCTTCGATTGTGGGCTCGGGTTCGGCATCTTCTCTGGTTTCTTGTTCAGTTTCTCCATTTAAAAGGCCAGAGAAGTGATCCCTCAATATTCTGGGTGCTCTCTGAACATCGGCCACCAGGTCGCCGTTCTCATTCTTACAGGAGTTTGGCCCGGGTTTAAAACCTTCTGTCATTCGCCGAATTTTTTGATAGAATTTTCGGGCATTATTCCCGTTGGCCAGCATCTCAAGCTCCTTTATTTCACGCTTTTCTGCCTCTCGCTTCCCTCTTCAACTCGCGGTAGTGTTCACACACACTCCTCGTTGCATTCTTGCTTAGTTGTAGAAATATCGCTCTTTGAATTAAAAAAAAATTTTCAGAACTATGTTCAAAAACTGGGCGTGGACGTTAACCGATTTCACCCAGTTTTACACCAAACAGTTACATTATCACCAAAATTCGTCTCGACAAATCAATATTTGACGGAGTTATGACATAAACAGTTTTGTGGAATAGTCCACTATAAAAAGGGCGGGGATACGCCCATTTTTGAAAATGTTAAATTTTTGGATTTCTTTGTTTTCGGAAACTTTAAAAGTGAAATATAAATGATGTAAACCTATTTTAGGCAAAGTTATTGCCTATTTAATATATCTACGATCCTCTTCAAAATATTTCATATAAAAGTTGGCGTGGACCTTAACCGATCCCGCCCATTCCTGGAACATTCCTTGCATACCTGAAAACCTGCGTGTTGATTTTCGTTTCGATATCTTGAACGGTTTTTGATTTATGATTAATATTATTTCTTAATTTGACCTAATCAAAAGTAGGCGGTGCCACGCCCATTTTCAAGAATTTCTTGAAAAATTTATTTTATGCCTCAATCTCAATGTAGTCACCAAATTTTATCCTTATAGGTGTATTATGTACTGAGTAATCACTTTTTTTGTGTTTTCGAAAATATTATATATATGAAAAGTGGGCGTGGCTATGATCCGATTTCGCCCATTTTAAATAGCGCTCGGAGATGAGCGCCAAGGAACCCGCATACCAAATTTTATTAAGATATCTCAAAATTTACTCAAGTTATCGTGTTCACAGACGGACGGACGGACGGACATGGCTTAACCAATTTCTCTTTTCGTCCTGAACATTTTGATATGTATAAGTCAATATCTGTCTCGATCCATTTATGCCGTTACGTACAGCCGTTACGCGACTCAAGTTAATATACCTTGTGTGCGAAGCACTACTAGGTATAAAAAATGGTGTCTTTCATAGGCGCCAAAGGACTCAACCGATCTTTATGAAATTTTCACAATATATACTTGGGTTCACTGGGTACGGCATAGACAATATATAGTTTTGGAAAAGTAGGCGGAGCCACGCCCCCAGGCTATATAAAGTTTCATTTCGTCATAACTCCGAACTTTTTTGGTCTAAATTAATGAGATTTGGATATATGTGTCACTTAGTCAATATCTACAGAATTTTTCAAAAGTGGGCGGTGCCACGCCCACATATTTTGTGTTTTGGTTTGCTCTTGAAATTTCACGATATGTTCAGGAGTTCGCTGGGCACGACACAGTCTGCATAAACTTTTGGAAAAGCCCCCAGGTTACATAAAGCTGCAGTTCGGTATACTTAGGAGTTTATTTGGTTCAAGTTAATGACATTTTATATATAGATGTGTTCTATGTATCAAAACGTCAAAACAACGTATACCGGGTTTGCTAGTATAATATAAAATGGAGAAAGCAAACAACGAATTTCAGCATTCTTTTGTAAAACTGAGAGACTAGACAGACGGAAGGAGAGACGGGCATGGCTAAATCGACTCCGCTCATCGTACTGATCATTTTAGTGAGCTTTTCTCTTCTTGTTCTCATACTTACATACATTTAATGTTTATGAAAGGTATGAAAATCAAAAAAGATATATAACTTCGCTATTGCAGTGGGCTATTAACTACGTGCCCGAATATTTCGCTTGTGTTTCCCGATTTGGCTAATTTTTGGCAGGAGTATAATACATACTACTGAGAAGCAGCTGACCAATTTTCATTGAAATATCAAGATGCAATTATAAGCGATTGCCTTTGAAAATAGCAGAAATTTTATGCTGAAAAGTGGGCGGCGCCACGCCTAATTCTTCAAAAATTACAAAATTTGTTTGCGGCCGAGGTTTTCTTGAAAAGCTTATTATGTGTGCAAAATATGATTGATATAACTTGCTTCTTCTTCTTTAAATGGTCATCTAACCGCCTGGGCGATTTTGACCGTCCAACATAGCTCGCCAGTCGTTTCTTCGTTGCACCAACTGGCGCCAATTGGAAACACCGCGGGATCGCAAATCGGTCTGCACTTGGTCCTTCCATCGAAGTGGTGGTCTCCCTCTTCCTCTGCTTCCACCGGCGGGCGCCGATAAGAATACCTTCTGGGCTGGAGCATCTTCGCTCATTCGCACTTCGTGGCCTAGCCAGCGAAGCCGCTGTGTTTTAATTCGCTAAACTATGTCGGCGTCTGCGTAGAGTTTATACACCTCATCATTAAATCTTCTTCGGTACTCGCCGTCGCCAACGCGTAGAGGTCCACAAATCTTTCGAAGAACCTTTCTCTCGAATACTCCCAGAGCCGCTTCATCAGATGTTGTTAGTGTCCACGCTGCTGCACCATATAGCAGGACGAGTGACTTGTAGAGTGTTATTTTCGTTCGTCGAGAGAGGACTTTACATTTCAATTGCCTACTCAGTCCGAAGTAGCATTTGTTTACAAGAGTAATTCTGCGTCGGATTTCTAGGCTAACATTATTGTTGGTGTTAATGCTGGTTCCCAGGTAAACGAAGTCCTTTACTATTTCGAAATTATTGCTGCCAACAGTGGCTTGGTTGCCAAGGCGCGAGTGCGCTGACTTTTTGCATGATGACAGAAGGTACTTCGTTTTGCCCTAGTTCGCCACCAATCCCATTTTCTGGAGTAAGCAGAAGTTACGGCGCGGCTGTTAAGGCCAAAGATATAATATCGTCAGCATATGCCAATAGTTCTTTTATAATATATTGTTCCAGCGCGGTTAAGTTCTGCAGCTTGTATTATTTTCTCCAGCATTAAATTAAAGAAATCGCACGATAGGGGGTCACCCTGCCTGAAACCTCGTTTAGTTTCGAACGGCTCGGAGAGGTATGATTCCGCGATAGTTGCCGCAGTTTGCAGGATCGCCCTTCTTGTGGATTGGCCAGAGAACACTTAGATTCCAATCTCCAGGCATGCATTCATCCAACCATATTCTGCATAGAAGCTAATGCATGCGCCTTGCCAGCTCCTCGCCTCCGTGTTTGAATAGCTCAGCAGGCAAACCATCAGCGCCAGCTGCTTTATTGTTTTTCAATCGGGATATTGCTATTCGCACCTCATTATAGTCGGGTTGTGGAACGTAAATTCCATCATCTTCGATTGTGGGCTCGGGTTCGGCATCTTCTCTGGTTTCTAGCTCAGTTTCTCCATTTAAAAGGCCAGAGAAGTGATCCCTCAATATTCTGGGTGCTCTCTGAACATGGGCCACCAGGTCGCCGTTCTAATTCTTACAGGAGTTTGGCCCGGGTTTAAAACCTTCTGTCATTCGCCGAATTTTTTGATAGAATTCCCGTTGGCCAGCATCTCAAGCTCCTTTATTTCACGCTTTTCTGCCTCTCGCTTCTCTCTTCAACTCGCGGTAGTGTTGACACACACTCCTCGTTGCATTCTTGCTTAGTTGTAGCTATATCGCTTTTTAAATTAAAAAAAATTTTTCAGAACTATGTTCAAAAACTGGGCGTGGACTTTAACCGATTTCACCCATTTTTACAGCAAACAGTTACCTTTATATATATAGGACATTATCACCAAATTTCGTTTCGACAAATCAATATTTGACGGAGTTATGGCATAAACAGTTTTGTGGAATAGTCCACTATAAAAAGGGCGGGGCCACGCCCATTTTCGAAAATGTTAAGTTTTTGGATTTCTTTGTTTACGGAAACTTTAAAAGTGAAATATAAATGATGTAAAGCTATTTTACGCAAAGTTATTGCCTATTAAATATATCTACGATCCTCTTCAAAATCTTTCATATAAAAGTGGGCGTGGACCTGGAACCTTCCTTGCGTACCTGAAAACCTGCGTGCTGAATTTCGTTTCGATATCTTGAACGGTTTTTGATTTATGATTAATATTATTTCTAAATTTGACCTAATCAAAAGTAGGCGGTGCCACTCCCATTTTCAAAAATTTCTTGAAAAATTTATTTTATGCCTTAATCTCAATGTAGTCACCAAATTTTATCCTTATAGGTGTATTATGTACTGAGTAATCACTTTTTTTGTGTTTTCGAAAATATTCTATGTATAAAAACTGGGCGTGGCTATAGTCCGATTTCGCCCATTTTAAATAGCGCTCGGAGGTGAGTGCCAAGGAACCCGCATACCAAATTTCATTAAGATATCTCAAAATTTACTCAAGTTATCATGGTCACAGACGGACGGGCGGACGGACGGACATGGCTTAATCAATTTCTCTTTTCGTCCTGAACATTTTGATATACATAAGTCAATATCTATCTCGATCCGTTTATGCCGCTACGTACTGCCGTTAGGCGACTTTTTATAGGCGCCAAAGAACTCAATCGATCTTTATGAAATTTTCACAATATATACTGTAGGTCCCACCAATTTGTAGGGAAAATTCAAATCGGCACACCACAAATTGGAAGAGAAGCTTGGCGCAAAAATCTCTTAGGAGGTTTATGATGGTATACCTGTTGTATATCGCGCCATAGAGAGAGAGAGAGATACTTGGGTTCACTGGGTACAGCATAGGCAACATATAGTATTGGAAAAGTAGGCGGAGCCACGCCCCCAGGCTATATAAAGTTTCAATTCGTCATAATTCCGAAGTTTTTTGGTCTAAATTAATGAAATTTGGATATAAGTGTCACTTAGTCAATATCTACATAATTTTTCAAAAGTATGCGGTGCCACGCCCAAATGTCAAAACAGAACTGACTTTAGGGGCCAATCGCAAAATTTATAGCACTTTCTGATAGGAGGATTACTTTTGCGCAGTAACCGTTTTTCACCGACCGATTATTGGTCAAATAAATAGTCAGCAATATTCCGCGTTCTGGAGCAGTGTAGCGTAACACTGTTTATTAACGTGTATTTCTCATGTGTTTACTACACAAATGTTAAAACAGAACTGACTTTAGGGGCCAATCGCAAAATTTATAGCATTTTCTGATAGGAGGATTACTTTTGCGCAGTAACCGTTTTTCACCGACCGATTATTGGTCAAATAAATAGTCAGCAATATTCCGCGTTCTAGAGCAGTGTAGCGTAACATTGTTTATTAACGTGTATTTCGCATGTGTTTACTACACAAATGTCAAAACAGAACTGACTTTAGGGGCCAATCGCAAAATTTATAGCATTTTCTGATAGGAGGATCACTTTTGCGCCACCTTGTATATTATAAAACGGCCAAAGCAAACCACGAATTTCAGCATTCTTTTGTAAAACGGAGAGACTAGATTGCGTTCAGACGGACGGAGAGACGGGCATGGCTAACTCTTCTTGTTCTCATACTTACATACATTTAATGTTTATGAAAGGTATGAAAATCAAAAAAGATATATAACTTCGCTATTGCAGTGGGCTATTAACTACGTGCCCGAATATTTCGCTTGTGTGTTTCCCGATTTGGCTAATTTTTGACAGGAGTATAATACATACTACTGAGAAGCAGCTGACCAATTTTCATTGAAATATCAAAATCGAATTATAAGCGATTGCCTTTGAAAATACCTGAAATTTTATGCTGAAAAGTAGGCGGCGCCACGCCTACTTCTTCGAAATTTAAAACATTTTTTTGCGCCCAGTTTTTCTTAAAAAGCTTATTATGTGTGCAAAATCGAATTGATATAACTTGCTTAGTTGTAGAAATATCGCTCTTTAAATTTCACAAAAAAAATTTTCAGAACTATGTTAAAAACTGGGCGTGGACATCAACCGATTTCGCCCAATTATACAGCGAACAGCTACCTTTATATATAGAACATTATCACCAAATTTCGTTTCCACAAATCAATTTTTGGCAGAGTTATGGCATAAAAAGTTTTGTGGAATAGTCCACTATAAAATGGGTGGGGCCACGCCCATTTTCGAACATTTTAAGTTTTTGGATTTCTTTGTTAACGGAAACTTTAAAACTGAAATCTAAATGATATAAAGCTATTTTACGCAAAGTTATTGCCTATTTAATATATCTACGATCCTTTTCAAAATCTTTCATATAAAAGTGGGCGTAGACCTTAACCGATCCCGCCCATTTTTTCCTGGAGGATTCCTTGCATACCTGAAAACCTGCGTGCTGAATTTCGTCTCTATATCTTGAACGGTTTCTGATTTATGATTAATATTATTTCTAAATTTGACTTAATCAAAAGTGGGCGGTGCCTTTCCCATTTTCAAAAATTTCTCAATCTCAATGTATTCACCAAATTTTCTCCTTATAGGTGGATTATGTACTGAGTAATCACTTTTCTTGTTTTCGAAAATATTCTATATATAAAAAGTGGGCGTGGCTGTCGCCCGATTTCGCCCATTTTAAATAGCGCTCCGAGATGAGTGCCAAGGAACCCGCATACCAAATTTCATTAAGATATCTCAAAATTTACTCAAGTTATCGTGTTCACAGACGGACGGACGGTCGGACATGGCTTAATCAATTTCTCTTTTCGTCCTGAACATTTTGATATATATAAGTCAATATCTATCTCGATCCGTTAATGCCGTTACGTACTGCCGTTACGCGACTAAAGTTAATATACCTTGTGTGCGAAGCACTACTAGGTATAAAAAGGGTGTCTTTCATAGGAGTCAAAGAACTCAACCGATCTTTATGAAATGTTCACAATATATACTTGGGTTCACTGGGTACAGCATAGACATAGTTTTGTAAAAGTAGGCGAAGCCACGCCCCCAGGCTATATAAAGTTTCATTTCGTCATAACTCCGAACTTTTTTGGTCTAAATTAATGAAATTTGGATAAATGTGTCACTTAGTCAATATCTACAGAATTTTTCAAAAGTGGGCGCTGCTACGCCCACATATTTTGTGTTTTGGTTTGCTGGGCACGACACAGTCTGCATAAACTTTTGGAAAAGCCCCCAGGTTACATAAAGCTGCAGTTCGGTATACTTAGGAGTTTATTTGGTTCAAGTGAATGAAATTTTATATATAGATGTGTTCTATGTATCAAAACGGCAAAACAACGTATACCGGGTTTGCTAGTATAATATAAAATGGAGAAAGCAAACAACGAATTTCAGCATTCTTTTGAAAAACTGAGAGACTAGTTTGCGTTCAAATAGACAGACGGCCAGACAGACAGACGGACGGAGAGACGGGCATGGCTAAATCGACTCCGCTCATCGTACTGATCATTTTAGTGAACTTTTCTCTTCTTGTTCTCATACTTACATACATGTAAAAGGGAAGTCTGGTAACTCTTCAAACAGTGGACAGTACCCATTAGATAAAGTGAAGCGGGCTGTCATCAAGAGAGAGGTCGTGAGTCTGAAAGTCGTGGTTGAATAGAACGTTGATCGGTGGAAAGTCGTTAAGTTGATCGGTCGCACTAAACATACCTGTTTTTTCAGTTGATCTAATATCAATTATCATTATAATTTGCATTAATCTAATATTGCTATTGAATTACTTTTTCTATCTTAGTTGGAATAATTTGTAACTAAATCGAATTATACATCTGCGAATTTCCAGTCCGTTAGCATAAAACATAGTAGTGCGTGTGTGCTTTAAATTTTTTAGCGGAACAATGCCGGTACTGCGATGAAAAAAAATCAGGTGACAGAAAATAATTTACAACAATACCAATTACGCTCTTGCGGACTCTCTAAAACGGTGAACTCCGCAGCTGAAAGTGAAGACGAAACTACAGAGAAGATAACTTAAAGTAGTGAAAATATGGAGGCAAAACTTGAAGAAAATAATAAAAATTTACAAGAAGTTATAAAGCTGCTTACTTTGAAAATAAAAGCTGATGAAACTAAACAAAATGAACCTAAGATTACAGTGGAGAGTTTTTCGAAAATAGTGCCTGACTTCGATGGGCAAAACATGCCAAAAGAGCATTGGTTTGCTAACTTTGAGCAAAACTCCGACGCGACAACTGAACAGCATGGTACTAAAAGACTGCTTCCCGGTACCTCTTATCGATGACGTGCTTAAAACACTTCAAGCAGCGAAAGTTTTCAGTGTCATGGACTTGGAAAATTGCTTTTTCCACGTTCCGATGGACGAAGCTTATAAAAAATACACTGCGTTTATCACGAAAGAGGGCTGTTTGAGTTCAATAGGGCTCCGTTTGGTTTTTGCAACTCCCCCGCGGAATTCATTCGATTTGTGAATTGCGTTTTTCAAGACTTGATTTCGCAGCGCATAATGCAGCTGTATATAGACGATATTATTGTGTTTACACAGGCAGATGAGGCAGGCCAGGTTTAACCTTAAGATTAATTATAAAAAATGCCACTTTTTAAAGAGGAGAATTGATTTCCTGGGGCATCAAGTAGAGAACGGCAAAATCTGGCCAAGCCATGAGAAAACAAACGCAGTTAGACATTACCCCACGCCGAAAAATATTAAAGCAGTACAGTCCTTTCTAGGCTTAACAGGGGTTTTCCGAAAATTTATCAGCGGGTATTCGCAGTTGGCTTACACGCTGACCAATCTGTTGAAAAAAGACGCACCATTCAAGATGGAGGCAGCTGAACTAGAAGCAATAAGACAATTGAAGGATGCCCTTTGTAGAGAACCGGTGTTAAGAATATATTGCAGGAATCTGCCTATGGAGCTGCACACAGATGATTCCAAGGAGGGTTTCGGGGCAGCACTTTTGCAAAGATTCGACCAGCAGCTGCACCCTGTACTCTACTGGAGCAAGAAAAAGTCGTCAAGTCATTCTAAACGCCATAGTTATATATTGGAAGTTAAAGCAGCTTATCTTGCTATCCAAAAGTTTCGCCACTATCTTCTGGGTGTAAAATTTACGCTGGTAACAGACTGCGTAGCATTCACGCAAACCGTTAGAAAAAAAGAAGTTCCAAAAGAAGTAGCGCAGTGGATTTTATATATGCAAGATTTTAATTTCGACGTTAGGCATCGTGCAGCTGATAAGCTAAAACATGTAGACAGCCTTAGTCGGTATCCGAATATTCTCGTCATATCTGCCATTATATCTGCCATTATATCTGCGCATCTGAGGGCAGAACAACAGAAAGACAGTTTTATTAGCGCTATTCGGGAGATAATAAAAAATGGTCCATATGATGGGTTCAAACTAAAATTTGACATTTTGTATAAGAGCGTCAGTGGTAATGATCTTCTGGTAGTGCCTCGAGCAATGGAGCGAAATATAAAAATAGAGACACATAACGTCGGCCATTTCGCAATTCAAAAGACGATGCACGCCGTACAACAACAGTTCTTGAGCGAAAAGTAATGGACATAGTCGGTAGTTATGTGCAATGTATAATAAATAATAAAAAACTGGGCAAGCAAGAAGGGTATTTGAACTGTATCGATAAAGGTGACAGGCCGCTACACACACTACACGTCGACCATTTGGGTCCGATGGATTTAACAGCTAAACAGTATAAGTTCATATTCGCGATGGTAGACAGCTTCACGAAGTTTGTTTGGCTATTTACGACGAAGTCTACAGGCTGCGAAGAAGTCATCAAAAAGTTGAATGATTGGTCAAACATATTTGACATGCCTACCCATATAGTGAGTGACCGTGGCGCTGCGTTCACGTCAAACGCGTTCGAAGAATTTGTAAGAAAAAATGGCGTCGAACACGTTTGGAGCACAACGGGATTGGGCGTGGCAACGGTCAAATTGAGCGTATTAATCGATCAATTATTTCCATAATAATATCTAATAGTACGAGATCCGGCTGCAGATTTGTGTAGTCATCGAGTACATGCTAAAATCCATATTTTTACTCATATTTATGATTACGAGAATAAAAATTCACCAGGTTGCCAATCAAAATGTGGCCGCTAGTATTTTTAATTAAATTATTATTAATTAATTTTGCGGGAAAAATTTCATCAATCAAGTTTTGAGATAAAATATCGTTCACTTCACGGCAATAGGAGTAAAGACTTAGAAAAATCGTAGTTGCCGTTGCCCGCTTGGCCGGACCTCTCCGCAGCCTGGTATAAGCAGGTATGATTTCGATATATTTATACATCCATAACGTATATTTATCTTTTATAGATCAAAATATAGCTAATTTTTTTCTGATTATTATGATATACGGTTGCCTAAATAAATTTGGCCGCAAGTTAGGGTTGCCAGCTGTTAAAGATGGTAAATAAAGCTATTGCGCATACGTCAGATGCTAATGTTCTCAATTACCAGTTCAAACAATAGCAAGAACGACTAAAGAAATAAATACTCGAAAAGAATTATCATTCTTTCAAAACTACAACTTTTATAGTTACAAAAAAAATTCATATTGACCAAAGTACAGCCAAGGCTTCTTACGAAAAAGAAAATTTCATTATATTTATTATCTTATAATTCAGTGCTTCGGAGCTTTCAGTTATACTATCATCGCTGCTATCACTTTCATCGCTGCAAACATTGGAAGATTTGTTAGCAGAATCACACAGCACACTCTCCACTTGCGTTGGAGTTGAGTCTCCCAAGAACCATGTTGGTTTCAAGAAACCATCTAATACCAGCCAGCCATTATTTTCCGCACTGAACTTAATACAATTCGGCTCAGTAGCATTTAACCACATCGAATTAGCAAATATCGTCCGCAATAGTTTTTGTTTCAAAGATTTCCAGCACGGTGGAATATGAGTTGAGTCGAAACCTTTAATTCTCTTCATAAATTTTTCATTATTTTTTTTTGAACCGTACATTTTATCAAATAATAAAAATCTTGCGGCATTCACATACATAAGGCACGTAAACTCTTGGGCTGCATCAATTTTTTTTTTCCTCAAAGATGTTATTCGGATTCGTCAAAGACGCGAAAACTTCCTGGATATGTGGGTGCTTTATAAATATTTTAAAGGGCCGAATTTTCCCTTTCTTAAAGAATGCAGCCGTGTAGTCGCAACCCGTATACGCGTGAAAAGCAGGAAGAGCAAGACATAAAATAGAACCTAATTTTGTTGACAAGTCCGTACAATTTATATAAGCTTCGTCCTTATTATTACCTTTTTTTGATGTGCTGTTTGCCAGCCAAATTTGCAAATTTGAAAATTTATGCATATTACCCAATAGAATTATTAAAAAGTCAGTTTCTGCTGCTTTCACCAAAATTTTTGAATTTTCAGGTAATTTGCTTATGTGGAAAACAATCCTTGTATGAGCTTCTTCGTGTTGACATGCTAATTCCATTTCTTCAGTTTGCACTACACAATTTGCAGCAGAACAGTACGAAAAACATTGCTCTCCAACAGTAATATAAATTTTTTTATTTCCTAATACTGTTGCAAAAGAATCATTGATCCAATGATTTGCTAAAAATTTTACCAGTGCTTCTTTGAAACGAAAATTCTTCAAGCTTTTCAAAAAATCATTGGGTCTTGTTTGCAACGGGCCATTAATTGTGTATGGAATATCAACTCCTTCTCGCTTCTGTCGCTCGCAATCTTTAATGGAAGGCGTTAAATATCTATCAAATATAATATGTACGAGTACTTCTGTAGCATTTCTAGAGCAAAGTTTTATCAGTATTGATTCTGCAACTTTTCCAAATGTTTGTGGCAAAGTTGCGCCAATTTGATATAAATAATAGAAACCATCAATGATTTCTATGTCGACTTGTCCGGGATTAGCTGGTGAAATCTTTTTTTTCCAAAATTTTCGGTTAACTCAATTGTTAAGAAAGTGTCATATTACTTATAATTTTTCTTACGACGAAAACATAACATTTCGAAACACTTTTGAAAAGAGGCATCTTTAAAATCTAGTACGTTTCCTTTTTTGTGCACAGAATACACAATTTCATCTTTATCAAATTTATTTTACTTTGATTTGTTTGATAATTTTAGATGCACAAATGAAATTCGCAATAGCTTTAAAACGTATGTAAGACTGGTGATGTTACGCGAGTTAAGTAAATATAAAAACACTGGTTTTCGGTGTTTAAAGTACAATAACTTTATTCAAATAAGGTACAAAACTTTATTAACTAAAATCGCCTAGCATGCCCTATTTATACCCTCAAGTACACAAAGTAGGCTTCCGCTATGCATATTATTTGTTAGTGCATAACCGCTAACATTTATGCTGGTTAATTTCTTATGATTAAGTTGTTACAAATAACCTAGTGCACTTGTGCATTTGTTGTTGGGTTATTGGTCCATTGTTTGAGTGATAAACAAATATCACGTCACTTAACTGCATTCGTTCTAGCGGACCATCAGCTGATAACCAAACATCACTTGCATTTTATATACAGTAATGAAAGAGAGTAAAAATAAAGAGTATGTATGTACATATCTATTTAAATGCTGAGAAAGTTATGAGGTAAATAAATATATCTATATACGAGGTGTGTTCAAAAAGTATCGCGAATTTTGTGTTTTTTCAAAAATTATTTATTTATTCATGAATATCTATTTTGTCCCCTTCAAAGTAATCCCCATGAGATATTATACACTTGTGCCAACGGTTTTTCCAATCTTCGAAGCACTTCAAAAAATCATTTTTTTGTATCTTGTTCAGCTCCTCCTTCGATGCCGTCTTTATCTCGTCAAGAGAAGCGTAACGTCGTCCTTTCATGGGCCTCTTCAGTTTAGGGAACAAGAAAAAGTCACAGGGGGCCAGATCTGGGGAATACGGTGGCTGCGGCATCATTAGTGTGTTGTTTTTGGCCAAAAAGTCGCGCACAAGCAACGATGCGTGAGCAGGGGCGTTATCGTGGTGCAAAAGCCAATGTTTGTGCTTCCACAAATCCGGGCGTTTCTGGCGGATTGCTTCGCGCAAATTGTGCATAACTTGCAGGTAATATTCCTTATTGACCGTTCTTCCCTGTGGCAAGAACTCATGATGCTCCACGCCCCTGCAATCGAAGAAAACTGTCAGCAAAACTTTCACATTCGACCGAACTTGGCGCGCTTTTTTCGGTCTTGGTTCGTGCGGCAGCTTCCATTGAGATGATTGAGCTTTGGTTTCCACGTCATAACCATAAACCCACGATTCGTCACCAGTTATGACCCTCTGGAGCAAATTTGGGTCGTCGCGGACAGAGTTTAACATCTCATTAGCAATGTTCATGCGATGCTGTTTTTGGTCACAATTGAGCAATTTTGGTAAAAAAATAGGTAAAAATCGAAGACGATCCAAAACACGTGCAAGCAAAGCAGCTGTCAACAATTAACTGAACATTCAAAATGGCCCAGCTTGTCGGCATAAGTGAGAGACATGAGTACCAACATAACGCCACAAAAAATTCGAAATTCGAATATACGTAACCAGCGAAAATTCAAAATTCGCGATACTTTTTGAACACACCTCGTATATAAAAATGGTGTGAAAAATGTATAGTAATATCAATTGAGAATGGCTGGACCGATTTGGCTCAAATTTTTTTTCAGTTCTTCGTAACTGCTAGGAGAAGGTTTTTACGAAAGAAAATTTTAGTATACAATTTTGTGTGCAGTTGTCCAGGAATGGCTTTAATTGTCATTTTTTATTAAACAAATGTCATTTTTTATTAAACAAATGTGCTATTTTTCTTGCTGCAATTGATTCGAGTTTTTCTGATTTTCGTGTTGATCGATTTATTTTTCTGATTTCGGATAGTCATACTCGTATATCGCGTATCACATACACAAACGGTACAAGCATTACGATCAATTGAAATTCCATTGCGATATTTATCAATTCGATCATTTTTTAAGAAAATAAGTTTGCATGTAAAAAGTGAGGTTATCTTCTTGAACTGCGGGCATATATTGCGATACATTCATTCCGTAAGTATTTTTTTTAAGAATTTTCTTTTTAATAGGATTAGTCAAAAATGACTTTATTGCATTTTAGCTAGTTATTTGCTTGACTAATGCCTCCTATTAGACGATCAAACCTTGGACGACGTACACGCCGTGCAATAATTAGTCAGAATGTCCGTGATAATCAAACGCAAGAGGAACGTGCAGAAGAAAATGAATGGAGACGTGCCCATACTGCACAAGTTCGCGCTGCACAATCACCACCACAAATTCACCAAAATGTTGTTAGAACACCAGTCATAAATGTAGGCTTGAATCGCGCTGCTTTCGAATACGATTCCGCAATAGCCTACAAAGATCTTTGCTGCGTTGATATCGGCTCATGGTCCGTCGTATGCCAGCATTGCAATGCTTTGAAGTTTCAATCAGAAACCCCCGGCTTATGCTGCGCTGGTGGCAAAGTGAAATTATCCGTTTTGACTCACCCGCCAGAGCCATTGCATTCGTTGCTCTATGGAAATACAATCTAATCAAAACATTTTCTAGAGAATACACAAAAATATAACGGATGCTTTCAAATGACATCATTTGGGGCCCAAGTTGTTGATGTACCTGGCTACAATCCCAGTTTTAAGGTAATGATGTCCCCATGAACAATTATTGTTATATTTTTTCGAAATTGCTTCCAAACATTCAGATTCAAGGGCAAATTCACCATCGAGCGGGTGCTTTGTTACCACTACCGAATGCAGATCATAAGTTCTTTCAGATCTATTTCGTTGGTGATTTGGCAATTGAACTAGATCAGCGTTGTGCAATTTTTACTGCGACTAAACGTGAAATGATCGAACAATTACAAAATCTTTTGCATGAGTATAATGAATTGGTCAGATTGTTCAAAACAGCATTGGATATGAGGCTTTCAGACGACCACAAAATCATTATTAGAGCAGACAAAAGACCCGCTGGAGGCCATGCAAGACAATTCAATTCTCCCACTATCAATGAAGTCGCAGTGGTGATTGTTGGCGAGAATAAGGAATAACGCGATATTGTTCTTTACCGTCGGGATGATGGTCATATGATGCACTTCAATACCCGTTGATGTTCTGTCGTGGAGAGGATGGATATCACTTCAATATAAAGATGGTTAATCCAACGACAGGTTTGTTTACAAGTCATTACTTCTATTTTATTTTGCAACCGAGTTCGAATTCATATTTCAGGAGAAGAAACGAATGAGAAGGCCAGCTCAATGAATTTTTATGCGTATCGTTTGATGATTCGGCGCGATGTTGACAATCATCTGTTGAGATATCGCCGGTTGTTTCAACAGTACTGCGTTGACATGTACGTCAAGGTCGAAACGGAGCACCTCAATTTTATTCGTTTCAATCAGTCCAAGTTACGATCAGATGAATACATACACTTGCGTGATGCCATCGCTACTGAAGGAGACGCAACCAACATCGGCTGTTTGATCATTCTTCCAGCTACTTTCGTTGGAAGCCCGCGCCACATGCATGAGTACGCTCAGGATGCGATGACGTATGTGCGGAATTACGGGCGGCCGGATTTATTCATCACGTTCACTTGCAATCCGAAATGGCCTGAAATTACGAATCTGTTGCTGACAGGGCAAACATCCAGCGATCGACATGACATCATTGCACGAGTGTTCAGACAAAAGATCAGAGTACTCATGGATTACGCGTTAAGCATAAGGTTTTTGTCATAATCCGTTATTGGATGTACTCGGTTGAATGGCAAAAGCGTGACTTACCACATGCACACATTTTGCTTTGGATGCTCGACACGATCCGTTCAGATGATATTGATTCGATCATTTCGGCCGAAATACCAGATCCAGAAACTGATCCGGAGCTGTATTATATTGTAACAACGAACATGATCCATGGGCCTTGCGGAGTCCACAACCCAGACTCGCCGTGCATGGAAAACGGAAATTGCACAAAGCGTTTCCCCCGTCCGTTGGTGGCTGACACAATCACTCGTTCCATATTGTCCGCTTTTGTCGAAAACGTTCTCAACTCACTGCAATGTTGAGTACTGCAATTCCATTAAATCCATCAAATACGTTTGCAAATATGTGAACAAAGGAAGCGACATGGCGGTATTTGGCATTGTTGAACCGAATGCAAACGACGAGGTAACGAAATTTCAACTTGGACGTTACGTGAGTTGTAACGAGGCAATTTGGCGCCTGTTTTCGTTTCCGATTCATGAACGTCACCCGACTGTGGTACATTTGGCAGTACACTTGGAGAACGGCCAGCGTGTCTACTTTACGGACGCAAATGTAGCGCAAAGAGCAGAACAACCACCAGCTACAACGTTGACAAATTTCTTTTCGATATGCGAAAGCGATCCGTTCGCAAGGACTTTACTCTATTCGGAAATGCCACGCTATTATACATGGAACGCAGCATCAAAGAGGTTTCAACGCCGGAAAAAAGGTAATAATGTTGCTGGCTTTACTGATGTCTATTCCACCGATGCTCTCGGACGAATATACACAGTTCATCCACGCCAAGACGAATGCTTCTATCTTCGCTTGCTTTTGGTTAACATCAGAGGCCCTACATCCTTCGATTCCCTGCGTACTGTGGATGGTGTGCTATGCGCCACTTTTCGAGAGGCTTGCCAACGTTTGAATTTGCTCGAAAACGATATACATTGTAACTCCACTCTCGCCGATGCAACTGTTTCTTCGCCAGCGAATCAAATTCGTACATTGTTTGCGATCATCATAGCCGCATGTCATCCATCGAACCCGACCGCATTGTGGGACAAATATAAGGACGAGAGGGCTGACGACATTTTACGCAGATTTCGCATGACAACTTTGAATTTCGGCAGTCTGGTGCCGACATTGGGAATGCCAGCGCCAAATCGTTCGTTAAACGATGCACTCAATCGGGGAACTGCAACGGAGCAAGACTATGATCGAGATGGCATTGTTGCCACATTGTTGGAAGGGGCCGAACTGCACATTCAGCTTTAAAACAGCCGATGAATCTACTCACGGTAGACAAGCCAACGTGCACAATGACCAAGAATTCAGCGACAGCGAAATTGATGCGAGAAAGCAAAATCATCATTTGGGATGAATGCACGACGTCGCATAAACGAGCTTTTGAGGCAGTTGACCGAACGATGAAGGATTTACGAGGTGATTCGAGACAATTTGGTGGGGCTATGATATTGCTCTCCGGAGATTTTCACCAAACGCTACCTGTCATCCGGAAATCTACTGCTGCTGATGAACTTCATGCATGCCTGAAATCGTCGTCTTTGTGGCGGCATGTAAAGAAGTTGAAATTGACCACGAACATGAGAGTTGCGTTGCAGAACGACTCATCGGCTCTTGAATTCTCGAGACAACTGCTGGCGCTTGGCAATGGCCAAATACCTGTTGATGTTTCCACTGGATTAATATCGTTCCCGGTAAATTTTTGCGAGTTCACATCGTCGAAAGAGGAAATCATCACCAAAGTGTTCCCCGACATTGCACAAAATTATAAAAATTATTGGATAAGTGAACGGGCAATACTTGCAGCGAAGAATAAGAACGTCGATAGCTTGAATTTGATTATTCAAAGTCAAATAGCATTCGTACAAATCCGTTGACAGCGTGCCCGACGATGATGAAGCGACAAACTAACTATTTAATATATCTACTATCCTCTTCAAAATCTTTCATATAAAAGTGGGCGTGGATCTTAACCGATCCCGCCCATTTGTTCCTGGAACATTCCTTGCATACCTGAAAACCTGAGTTCTGAATTTCGTTTCGATATCTTGAACGGGTTTTGATTTATGAATAATATTATTTCTAAATTTTACTTAATCAGAAGTGGACGGTGCCACGCCCATTTTCAAAAATTTCTTGAAAAATGTATTGTATGCCTCAATCTCTATGTAGTCACCAAATTTTATCCTTATAGGTGTATTATGTACTGAGTAATCACTTTTTTTGTGTTTCCGAAAATATTCTATATATAAAAAGTGGGCGTGGCTATAGTCCGATTTCGCCCATTTTAAATAGCGCTCGGAGATGAGTGCCAAGGAACCCTCATACCAAATTTTATTAAGATATCTCAAAATTTACTCAAGTTATCGTGTTCACAGGCGGGCGGACGAACGGACGGACGGACATGGCTTAATCAATTTCCCTTTTCGTCCTAAACATTTTGATATATATAAGTCAATATCTATCTCGATCTGTTAATGCCGTTACGTACTGCCGTTACGCGACTAAAGTTAATATACCTTGTGTGCAAAGCACTACTAGGTATAAAAAGGGTGTCTTTTATAGGCGCCAAAGAACTCAACCGATCTTTATGAAATTTTCACAATATATACTTGGGTTCCTTGGGTACAGCATACACAACATATAGTATTGGAAAAGTAGGCGGAGGTACGCCCCCAGGCTATATAAAGTTTCAATTCGTCATAATTCCGAAGGTTTTTGTTCTAAATTAATGAAATTTGGATATACGAGGTGTGTTCAAAAAGTATCGCGAATTTTGTGTTTTTTCAAAAATTATTTATTTATTCATGAATATCTTTTTTGTCCCCTTCAAAGTAATCCCCATGAGATATTATACACTTGTGCCAACGGTTTTTCCAATCTTCGAAGCACTTAAAAAAATCATATTTTTGTATCTTGTTCAGCTCCTCCTTCGATGCCGTCTTTATCTCGTCAAGAGAAGCGTAACGTCGTCCTTTCATGGGCCTCTTCAGTTTAGGGAACAAGAAAAAGTCACAGGGGGCCAGATCTGGGGAATACGGTGGCTGCGGCATCATTAGTGTGTTGTTTTTGGCCAAAAAGTCGCGCACAAGCAACGATGCGTGAGCAGGGGCGTTATCGTGGTGCAAAAGCCAATTTTTGTTCTTCCACAAATCCGGGCGTTTCTGGCGGATTGCTTCGCGCAAATTGCGCATAACTTGAAGGTAATATTCCTTATTGACCGTTCTTCCCTGTGGCAAGAACTCATGATGCACCACGCCCCTGCAATCGAAGAAAACTGTCAGCAAAACTTTCACATTCGACCGAACTTGGCGCGCTTTTTTCGGTCTTGGTTCGTGCGGCAGCTTCCATTGAGATGATTGAGCTTTGGTTTCCACGTCATAACCATAAACCCACGATCCGTCACCAGTTATGACCCTCTGGAGCAAATTTGGGTCGTCGCGGATAGAGTTTAACATCTCATTAGCAATGTTCATGCGATGCTGTTTTTGGTCACAATTGAGAAATTTTGGTAAAAAAATAGGTAAAAATCGAAGACGATCCAAAACACGTGCAAGCAAAGCAGCTGTCAACAATTAACTGAACATTCAAAATGGCCGAGCTTGTCGGCATAAGTGAGAGACATTAGTACCAACATAACGCCACAAAAAATTCGAAATTCGAATATATGTAACCAGCGAAAATTCAAAATTCGCGATACTTTTTGAACACACCTCGTATGTGTCACTTAGTCAATATCTACATAATTTTTCAAAAGTGAGCGGTGCCACGCCCACATATTTTGTGTTTTGCTCTTGAAATTTCACGATATGTTCAGGAGTTCGCTGGGCACGACACAGTCTGCATAAACTTTTGCAAAAGCCCCCAGGTTATATAAAGCCGCAGTGCGGTATAGTTAGGAGTTTTTCATTTCATTTCATTTTCATTTATTATCTACAAACTTGCCACAATTTCAAATACAATCACAATACAATACCAGATATAAAGTAAAATTAGGTATAAGAAAAGATACGGCATTCTATATGTTAAGCTTAACATAGCGACGAATGCCAATTGCTAGAAATTTAATATTGTGGGGTGGATTTTTTAAGGTACAATCAATGCCAAAAATCTTATTCTAGGTTTGAAGTATAAAAGATAATAAACATAACTTTTAAATTTTATAAACGCAATTAAATAAACAGGTACGTTGGCTAAATAAATATTTGCGTGCGATATTCTCAAGATATTCTTCTTCTTCTTTAAATGGTCATCTAACCGCCTGGGCGATTTTGACCGTCCAACATAGCTCGCCAAAAGGCTTTGTTGTTGAATTTCATTGGAACGTTGTTTTCTGTGGTGGGTCCCAAACCCAACGCACAACCCGTTTAACGGGAGGTTGAATTCTATTATATTTGTATAGCGAGCCGCTTGATCCAAGACAGACGCCCGCTTGCAGCCGCACCACATGGTGATCATACGTTGCTGTTTGAACCCCCCAGCAAGCCCTTAAACCGATTATGTCGGAGTGGCCTTACCAGGTTGTCGCCTTCTCACGTTTAGCTCACCACCAAACGGGTGTTCGTTGGTTACCCAGAGGATACTTGGGCGCAAAGCCCGGAAGTAGTGAGCTGCTTGAACCGCATGCAAAAGAATCGCTCTGGCCATTCCTAGGTGAATGGCGATCAGAAACTTTCCCCACTTGCGTGGACTTCTGCACACGGCTCCATCCTCAAGATATTAGGAAAAGTAAAAAACAAAAATTGAATAGAATTACCTAATACTTAGAGCATACGCAAAAAAAGGAAAAAAAAAATTTCTTTTTTAGGCATCGGTCCGTAGCAAAACTTCGATTTCACTAAACGATAAATTTAAAAAGAAGGATTTCACTTGTTTTACAAACTGATGAAGATTCCTTAAGGCACGAATATCTACAGGCAGCGCATTGAATAGTTTGCGAGATAATATTGTATAAAATCTGCTTTAGTGTGAGGTTCTCCAAGAAAGCATTATGACAGCGTTGCGTGAGTTTATCCTCAGACTGTAGATTTCTGACGACATGCTTTCCAAGTAACCACACCTGATAAAAAAAATTTTCAAAATTTAAAGTAATATAAGTCTCTCAATGGAAGAATTTGTAAACTTCTAAAGAGCTCTCTAGAGGGATGTGTCCTATTCACCTTGCATATTTTACGTATAGCATACTTTTGCAAAGTTAATAAAGGTTGGATATTGTGTAGACTCGTACCTCCCCAACAAATTATGCCATACGACAATTTTGAGTGAAATAATGCATAGTAGACTGTTTTCAATGTATGTTTTGAGCAGAAATTTCCAAGGTGATAAAAACAGCGTAAAGAATATTCCAGATGTTGTTTCAAACGGGAAATGTGTCTCAACCAGTTCGTATTGCTATCGAGTGTGAGGCCTAGATACTGGAATTCCTGTGCTACATCAATTACAAAACAATTGGCACAGCACGATGCAAGCGAATTGTACGTATTGGTCTTAAAATCCGGGCATAAGTGCTTGTGTAGGGTAAAGCGCTCACAACCTGAAGAATGAAAAGATATAATGAAATCTGGAGATTGCCTCGAAATAAAGCTAAATTACATTAGTTTAGTTTTACTGCTGATTAGAAGCTTGTGCTTAGCAAACCAAGTTCTTAAAAGAAATGCATCATTATTTATATTGGCTATCAAATCAGCAGCATTGCTACACCCATAAGCTATCGCAACGTCATCAGCAAATGCAGTGATATTTCCTTTGAAAGGCAAATCAAAAATAGAATTAATGTACATTAAAAACAGGATTGGACCCAGAACAGAACCTTGTGGAACCCCAATCTTTACTGAATTACTGCTGCTGAGATTGTCGTTAACTTTGACCTTTTGCACTCGACTTGACAAGTGTGATTTGAACCACTCGTGTACAAATCCCCGGAAGCCGGCGTAGTATAGCTTGTGTAGTAAACATTCATGGTCCACGGTATCAAAAGCTTTTTTAATGTCAACGAAGAGACTCGCGCAGTGTTTTTTATTGTCCAGCTCTTTGTAAATAAATGAACAAAATTCCAAGAGAGCATCCTCAGTTGAGCGGCCCGACCTGAAACTGAACTGTTTTGGGCTGAAAAAACTTCTTTTTTCGAGGAAACATAAAATACGGCTTTTCAGTGCTTTCTCGAAAACTTTAGAAATAAAGGGTGTTTGTTTAGGGGTATAGAACTTCGAATTGAAATAAAACACAAGAAAATCGTTTTAAGGTCCATCAATTTGGCTTTATTGGAAGGATAATTTTATGCCATTAATGTTTAAATATGATTACGGGCATGTGGCCGCCGCGGCTGGCTCGAATAAAGCCAATTCTACAGGTCCAATTTTCAACCACTTTTTCGAGCATATGGGGCCGTATGTCGGCAATAACGCCACGAATGTTGGCTTCCAATTCCCCTAACGTTTCTGGTTTGTTGGTGTAGACGAGCGACTTCACATATCCCCAAAGAAAATAATCCAATGGTGTCAAATCACACGACCTTGGTGGCCAATTGACAGGTCCATTCCGCGAAATTATGCGCTCATCGAATGTTTCCTTCAATAAATCGATTGTGACGTGCGCTGTGTGGCATGTAGCGCCGTCTTGTTGGAACCACAACTCATCCACATTCATGCCATCCAATTCGGGAACAAAATAGTCGGTTATCATGGCTCTATACCGGTCTCCATTAACGGTAGCTGCCACTCCAGCATTATTGCGGAAGAAGTATGGCCCAATGACTCCACCAGCCCATAGAGCACACCAAACAGTCAGTTTTTGTGGATGTAATGGCGTTTCAAGGGTCTCATGTGGATTCTCTTCACTCCAAATGCGGCAATTTTGCTTGTTGACGTAGCCATTCAACCATCACTGAACAAAATTTTGCGATGAAAATCAGCATCGAAATCAATCTCATTTTCGGCCCATACACCAAAATCACGACGCATTGCATGGTCTCGCGGCTTTAATTCTTGCACAAGCTGGATCTTGTAAGGTCGCAAGCCAAGATCTTTGCGCAAAATCTTCCATAAATTTGATGGACAAAGCTCCAATTGCTGTGCACGGTGGCGAATCGATTCATTCGGGTCCTCTTCAACACTTTGCTCTACAGCGGCAATTGTTTCTTCGGTGCGCACTGTTCGACGTCTCTGCGGATGCGTATTATCACATAGAGTAAACGTAGTGCGAAAACGATCCATGGTTAACCGAATTAATTGCTCTGATGGACGATTATGTCGACCATAAAATGGACGGAGCTCACGGTAAACTTCGCGAACTGAACCATTATTTTCGAAATAAATTTGCACGATTTGCAAGCATTGTTCTTTTGTCAACCTGTTCATGATGAAATGGCAAACCAAACTGAACATAAATGACATTAGAGTTGCCAGATTTGACCACAAAATGCCAGTTTTATCTCTATTCGAAAAACAAACCTGTAAAAAAAACGACTTTTAAAACATCAGCGCTCGACAGATTATAAGGTATTATTTCGCACGATTTGGCTAATTTTTGACAGGAGTATAATACATACTACTGAGAAGCAGCTGACCAATTTTCATTGAAATATCAAAATCGAATTATAAGCGATTGCCTTTGAAAATACCTGAAATTTTATGCTGAAAAGTAGGCGGCGCCACGCCTACTTCTTCGAAATTTAAAACATTTTTTTGCGCCCAGTTTTTCTTAAAAAGCTTATTATGTGTGCAAAATCGAATTGATATAACTTGCTTAGTTGTAGAAATATCGCTCTTTAAATTTCACAAAAAAAATTTTCAGAACTATGTTAAAAAACTGGGCGTGGACATCAACCGATTTCGCCCAATTATACAGCGAACAGCTACCTTTATATATAGAACATTATCACCAAATTTCGAGTTATGGCATAAAAAGTTTTGTGGAATAGTCCACTATAAAATGGGTGGGGCCACGCCCATTTTCGAACATTTTAAGTTTTTGGATTTCTTTGTTAACGGAAACTTTAAAACTGAAATCTAAATGATATAAAGCTATTTTACGCAAAGTTATTGCCTATTTAATATATCTACGATCCTTTTCAAAATCTTTCATATAAAAGTGGGCGTAGACCTTAACCGATCCCACCCATTTTTTCCTGGAGGATTCCTTGCATACCTGAAAACCCTGAATTTCGTCTCTATATCTTGAACGGTTTCTGATTTATGATTAATATTATTTCTAAATTTGACTTAATCAAAAGTGGGCGGTGCCTTTCCCATTTTCAAAAATTTCTTGAAAATTTTATTTTATGCCTCAATCTCAATGTATTCACCAAATTTTCTCCTTATAGGTGGATTATGTACTGAGTAATCACTTTTTTTGTTTTCGAAAATATTATATATATAAAAAGTGGGCGTGGCTGTCGCCCGATTTCGCCCATTTTAAATAGCGCTCGGAGATGAGTGCCAAGGAACCCGCATACCAAATTTCATTAAGATATCTCAAAATTTACTCAAGTTATCGTGTTCACAGACGGACGGACGGTCGGACATGGCTTAATCAATTTCTCTTTTCGTCCTGAACATTTTGATATATATAAGTCAATATCTATCTCGATCCGTTAATGCCGTTACGTACTGCCGTTACGCGACTAAAGTTAATATACCTTGTGTGCGAAGCACTACTAGGTATAAAAAGGGTGTCTTTCATAGGCGTCAAAGAACTCAACCGATCTTTATGAAATGTTCACAATATATACTTGGGTTCACTGGGTACAGCATAGACATAGTTTTGGAAAAGTAGGCGGAGCCACGCCCCCAGTCTATATAAAACTTCATTTCGTCATAACTCCGAACTTTTTTGGTCTAAATTAATGAAATTTGGATAAATGTGTCACTTAGTCAATATCTACAGAATTTTTCAAAAGTGGGCGCTGCCACGCCCACATATTTTGTGTTTTGGTTTGCTGGGCACAGTCTGCAGAAACTTTTGGAAAAGCCCCCAGGTTACATAAAGCTGCAGTTCGGTATACTTAGGAGTTTATTTGGTTCAAGTGAATGAAATTTTATATATAGATGTGTTCTATGTATCAAAACGGCAAAACAACGTATACCGGGTTTTCTAGTATAATATAAAATGGAGAAAGCAAACAACGAATTTCAGCATTCTTTTGTAAAACTGAGAGACTAGTTTGCGTTCAAATAGACAGACGGACAGACAGACAGACGGACGGAGAGACGGGCATGGCTAAATCGACTCCGCTCATCGTACTGATCATTTTAGTGAACTTTTCTCTTCTTGTTCTCATACTTACATACATGTAAAAGGGAAGTCTGGTAACTCTTCAAGCAGTGGACAGCACCCATTAGATAAAGTGAAGCGGGCTGCCATCAAGAGAGAGGTCGTGAGTCTGAAAGTCGTGGTTGAATAGAACGTTGATCGGTGGAAAGTCGTTAAATTGATCGGTTGCACTAAACATACCTGTTTTTTCAGTTGATCTAATATCAATTATCATTATAATTTGCATTAATCTAATATTGCTATTGAATTAGTTTTTCTATCTTAGTAATAAACATACTATTTTACATTTGGGGGCTCAACCATAGCCATATACATATAAAATTTGGAATAATTTGTAACTAAATCCAATTATACATCTGCGAATTTCCAGTCCGTTAGCATAAGACATAGTAGTGCGTGTGTGCTTTAAATTTTTTAGCGGAACAATGCCGGTACTGCGATGAAAAAAAATCAGGTGACAGAAAATAATTTACAACAATACCAATTACGCTCTTGCGGACTCTCTAAAACGGTGAACTCCGCAGCTGAAAGTGAAGACGAAACTACAGAGAAGATAACTAAAAGTAGTGAAAATATGGAGGCAAAACTTGAAGAAAATAATAAAAATTTACAAGAAGTTATAAAGCTGCTTACTTTGAAAATAAAAGCTGATGAAACTGAACAAAATGAACCTAAGATTACGGTGGAGAGTTTTTCGAAAATAGTGCCTGTCTTCGATGGGCAAAACATGCCAATAGAGCATTGGTTTGCTAACTTTGAGCAAAACTCCGACGCGACAACTGAACAGCATGGTACTAAAAGACTGCTTCCCGGTACCTCTTATCGATGACGTGCTTAAAACACTTCAAGCAGCGAAAGTTTTCAGTGTCATGGACTTGGAAAATTGCTTTTTCCACGTTCCGATCGACGAAGCTTATAAAAAATACACTACCTGTTTGAGTTCAATAGGGCTCCGTTTGGTTTTTGCAACTCCCCCGCGGAATACATTCGATTTGTGAATTGCGTTTTTCAAGACTTGATTTCGCAGCTCATAATGCAGCTGTATATAGACGATATTATTGTGTTTACACAGGCAGATGAGGCAGGCCAGGTTTAACCTTAAGATTAATTATAAAAAATGCCACTTTTCAAAGAGGAGAATTGATTTCCTGGGGCATCAAGTAGAGAACGGCAAAATCTGGCCAAGCCATGAGAAAACAAACTCAGTTAGACATTACCCCACGCCGAAAAATATTAAAGCAGTACAGTCCTTTCTAGGCTTAACAGGGGTTTTCCGAAAATTTATCAGCGTTGAAAAAAGACGCACCATTCAAGATGGAGGCAGCTGAACTAGAAGCAATAAGACAATTGAAGGATGCCCTTTGTAGAGAACCGGTGTTAAGAATATATTGCAGGAATCTGCCTATGGAGCTGCACACATGATTCCAAGGAGGGTTTCGGTGCCGCACTTTTGCAAAGATTCGACCAGCAGCTGCACCCTGTACTCTACTGGAGCAAGAAAAAGTCGTCAAGTCATTCTAAACGCCATAGTTATATATTGGAAGTTAAAGCAGCTTATCTTGCTATCCAAAAGTTTCGCCACTATCTTCTGGGTGTAAAATTTACGCTGGTAACAGACTGCGTAGCATTCACGCAAACCGTTAGAAAAAAAGAAGTTCCAAGAGAAGTAGCGCAGTGGATTTTATATATGCAAGATTTTAATTTCGATGTTAGGCATCGTGCAGCTGATAAGCTAAAACATGTAGACAGCCTTAGTCGGTATCCGAATATTCTCGTCATATCTGCCATTATATCTGCGCATCTGAGGGCAGAACAACAGAAAGACAGTTTTATTAGCGCTATTCGGGAGATAATAAAAAATGGTCCATATGATGGGTTCAAACTAAAAGGTGACATTTTGTATAAGAGCGTCAGTGGTAATGATCTTCTGGTAGTGCCTCGAGCAATGGAGCGAAATATAAAAATAGAGACACATAACGTCGGCCATTTTGCAATTCAAAAGACGATGCACGCCGTACAACAACAGTTCTGGATACCACACCTTGAGCGAAAAGTAATGGACATAGTCGGTAGTTGTGTGCAATGTATAATAAATAATCAAAAACTGGGCAAGCAAGAAGGGTATTTGAACTGTATCGAGAAAGGTGACAGGTCGCTACACACACTACACGTCGACCATTTGGGTCCGATGGATTTAACAGCTAAACAGTATAAGTTCATATTCGCGATGGTAGACAGCTTCACGAAGTTTGTTTGGCTATTTACGACGAAGTCTACAGGCTGCGAAGAAGTCATCAAAAAGTTGAATGATTGGTCAAACATATTTGGCATGCCTACCCATATAGTGAGTGACCGTGGCGCTGCGTTCACGTCAAACGCGTTCGAAGAATTTGTAAGAAAAAATGGCGTCGAACACGTTTGGAGCACAACGGGATTGGGCGTGGCAACGGTCAAATTGAGCGTATTAATCGATCAATTATTTCCATAATAATATCTAATAGTACGAGATCCGGCTGCAGATTTGTGTAGTCATCGAGTACATGCTAAAATCCATATTTTTACTCATATTTATGATTACGAGAATAAAAATTCACCAGGTTGCCAATCAAAATATGGCCTCTAGTATTTTTAATTAAATTATTATTAATTAATTTTGCGGGAAAAATTTCATCAATCAAGTTTTGAGATAAAATATCGTTCACTTCACGGCAATAGGAGTAAAGACTTAGAAAATTCGTAGTTGCCGTTGCCCGCTTGGCCGGACCTCTCCGCAGCCTGGTATAAGCAGGTATGATTTCGATATATTTATACATCCATAACGTATATTGATCTTTTATAGATCAAAATATAGCTAATTTTTTTCTGATTATTATGATATACGGGTGCCTAAATAAATCTGGCCGCAAGTTAGGGCTGCCAGCTGTTAAAGATGGTAAATAAAGCTATTGCGCATACGTCAGATGCTAATGTTCTCAATTACCAGTTCAAACAATAGCAAGAACGACTAAAGAAATAAATACTCGAAAAGAATTATCATTCTTTCAAAACTACAACTTTTATAGTTACAAAAAAAATTCATATTGACCAAAGTACAGCCAAGGCTTCTTACGAAAAAGAAAATTTCATTATATTTATTATCTTATAATTCAGTGACTTATTTTTAAAAATCTGAATCATCGGAGCTTTCAGTTATACTATCATCGCTGCAAACATTGGAAGATTTGTTAGCAGAATCACACAGCACACTCTCCACTTGCGTTGGAGTTGAGTCTCCCAAGAACCATGTTGGTTTCAAGAAACCATCTAATACCAGCCAGCCATTATTTTCCGCACTGAACTTAATACAATTCGGCTCAGTAGCATTTAACCACATCGAATTAGCAAATATCGTCCGCAATAGTTTTTGTTTCAAAGATTTCCAGCACGGTGGAATATGAGTTGAGTCGAAACCTTTAATTCTCTTCATAAATTTTTCATTATTTTTTTTTGAACCGTACATTTTATCAAATAATAAAAATCTTGCGGCATTCACACTTTGGCACTTTGGAAGTCCATACATAAGGCACGTAAACTCTTGGGCTGCATCAATTTTTTTTTTCCTCAAAGATGTTATTCGGATTCGTCAAAGACGCGAAAACTTCCTGGATATGTGGGTGCTTTATAAATATTTTAAAGGGCCGAATTTTCCCTTTCTTAAAGAATGCAGCCGTGTAGTCGCAACCCGTATACGCGTGAAAAGCAGGAAGAGCAAGACATAAAATAGAACCTAATTTTGTTGACAAGTCCGTACAATTTATATAAGCTTCGTCCTTATTATTACCTTTTTTTGATGTGCTGTTTGCCAGCCAAATTTGCAAATTTGAAAATTTATGCATATTACCCAATAGAACTATTAAAAAGTCAGTTTCTGCTGCTTTCACCAAAATTTTTGAATTTTCAGGTAATTTGCTTATGTGGAAAACAATCCTTGTATCAGCTTCTTCGTGTTGACATGCTAATTCCATTTCTTCAGTTTGCACTACACAATTTGCAGCAGAACAGTACGAAAAACATTGCTCTCCAACAGTAATATACATTTTTTTATTTCCTAATACTGTTGCAAAAGAATCATTGATCCAATGATTTGCTAAAAATTTTACCAGTGCTTCTTTGAAACGAAAATTCTTCAAGCTTTTCAAAAAATCATTGGGTCTTGTTTGCAACGGGCCATTAATTGTGTATGGAATATCAACTCCTTCTCGCTTCTGTCGCTCGCAATCTTTAATGGAAGGCGTTAAATATCTATCAAATATAATATGTACGAGTACTGCAGCATTTCTAGAGCAAAGTTTTATCAGTATTGATTCTGCAACTTTTCCAAATGTTTGTGGCAAAGTTGCGCCAATTTGATATAAATAATAGAAACCATCAATGATTTCTATGTCGACTTGTCCGGGATTAGCTGGTGAAATCTTTTTTTTCCAAAATTTTCGGTTAACTCATTTGTTAAGAAAGTGTCATATTACTTATAATTTTTCTTACGACGAAAACATAACATTTCGAAACACTTTTGAAAAGAGGCATCTTTAAAATCTAGTACGTTTCCTTTTTTGTGCACAGAATACACAATTTCATCTTTATCAAATTTATTTTACTTTGATTTGTTTGATAATTTTAGATGCACAAATGAAATTCGCAATAGCTTTAAAACGTATGTAAGACTGGTGATGTTACGCGAGTTAAGTAAATATAAAAACACTGGTTTTCGATGTTTAAAGCACAATAACTTTATTCAAATAAGGTACAAAACTTTATTAACTAAAATCGCCTAACATGGCCTATTTATACCCTCAAGTACACAAAGTAGGCTTCCGCTATGCATATTATTTGTTAGTGCATAACCGCTAACATTTATGCTGGTTAATTTCTTATGATTAAGTTGTTACAAATAACCTAGTGCACTTGTGCATTTGTTGTTGGGTTATTGGTCCGTTGTTTGAGTGATAAACAAATATCACGTCACTTAACTGCATTCGTTCTAGCGGACCATCAGCTGATAACCAAACATCACTTGCATTTTATATACAGTAATGAAAGAGAGTAAAAATAAAGAGTATGTATGTACATATCTATTTAAATGCTGAGAAAGTTATGAGGTAAATAAATATATCTATATATATAAAAATGGTGTGAAAAATGTATAGTAATATCAATTGAGAATGGCTGGACCGATTTGGCTCAAATTTTTTTTCAGTTCTTCGTAACTGCTAGGAGAAGGTTTTTACGAAAGAAAATTTTAGTATACAATTTTGTGTGCAGTTGTCCAGGAATGGCTTTAATTGTCATTTTTTATTAAACAAATGTGCTATTTTTCTTGCTGCAATTGATTCGAGTTTTTCTGATTTTCGTGTTGATCGATTTATTTTTCTGATTTCGGATAGTCATACTCGTATATCGCGTATCACATACACAAACGGTACAAGCATTACGATCAATTGAAATTCCATTGCGATATTTATCAATTCGATCATTTTTTAAGAAAATAAGTTTGCATGTAAAAAGTGAGGTTATCTTCTTGAACTGCGGGCATATATTGCGATACATTCATTCCGTAAGTATTTCTTTTAAGAATTTTCTTTTTAATAGGATTAGTCAAAAATGACTTTATTGCATTTTAGCTAGTTATTTGCTTGACTAATGCCTCCTATTAGACGATCAAACCTTGGACGACGTACACGCCGTGCAATAATTAGTCAGAATGTCCGTGATAATCAAACGCAAGAGGAACGTGCAGAAGAAAATGAATGGACACAAGTTCGCGCTGCACAATCACCACCACAAATTCACCAAAATGTTGTTAGAACACCAGTCATAAATGTAGGCTTGAATCGCGCTGCTTTCGAATACGATTCCGCAATAGCCTACAAAGATATTCGCTGCGTTGATATCGGCTCATGGTCTGTCGTATGCCAGCATTGCAATGCTTTGAAGTTTCAATCAGAAACCCCCGGCTTATGCTGCGCTGGTGGCAAAGTGAAATTATCCGTTTTGACTCACCCGCCAGAGCCATTGCATTCGTTGCTCTATGGAAATACAATCTAATCAAAACATTTTCTAGAGAATACACAAAAATATAACGGATGCTTTCAAATGACATCATTTGGGGCCCAAGTTGTTGATGTACCTGGCTACAATCCCAGTTTTAATGTAATGATGTCCCCATGAACAATTATTGTTATATTTTTTCGAAATTGCTTCCAAACATTCAGATTCAAGGGCAAATTCACCATCGAGCGGGTGCTTTGTTACCACTACCGAATGCAGATCATAAGTTCTTTCAGATCTATTTCGTTGGTGATTTGGCAATTGAACTAGATCAGCGTTGTGCAATTTTTACTGCGACTAAACGTGAAATGATCGAACAATTACAAAATCTTTTGCATGAGTATAATGAATTGGTCAGATTGTTCAAAACAGCATTGGATATGAGGCTTTCAGACGACCACAAAATCATTATTAGAGCAGACAAAAGACCCGCTGGAGGCCATGCAAGACAATTCAATTCTCCCACTATCAATGAAGTCGCAGTGGTGATTGTTGGCGAGAATAAGGAATCACGCGATATTGTTCTTTACCGTCGGGATGATGGTCATATGATGCACTTCAATACCCGTTGATGTTCTGTCGTGGAGAGGATGGATATCACTTCAATATAAAGATGGTTAATCCAAGGACAGGTTTGTTTACAAGTCATTACTTCTATTTTATTTTGCAACCGAGTTCGAATTCATATTTCAGGAGAACAAACGAATGAGAAGGCCAGCTCAATGAATTTTTATGCGTATCGTTTGATGATTCGGCGCGATGTTGACAATCATCTGTTGAGATATCGCCGGTTGTTTCAACAGTACTGCGTTGACATGTACGTCAAGGTCGAAACGGAGCACCTCAATTTTATTCGTTTCAATCAGTCCAAGAGGCGGCTGCCGTGGTGTGAAGGTAGTGTTGCCGGCCTACCACACCGAAGGTCCATGGTTCGAGCCCTGGTACAGGTAACATCAAAAGTGATTTGAAAAAAGTTTTTCAAAACGGGGTCGCCCCTCGGCAGTGGTTTGGCAAACTCTCCGAGTGTATTTCTGCCATGACAGGCTTCTCAGCAAAAATTCGTCTCCTTTGTAGATGCCGTTCGGAGTCGGCAAAAAACTGTAGGTCCCACCAATTTGTAGGGAAAATTCAAATCGGCACACCACAAATTGGAAGAGAAGCTTGGCGCAAAAATCTCTTAGGAGGTTTATGATGATATACCTGTTGTATATCGCGCCATAGAGAGAGAGAATCAGTCCAAGTTACGATCAGATGAATACATACACTTGCGTGATGCCATCGCTACTGAAGGAGACGCAACCAACATCGGCTGTTTGATCATTCTTCCAGCTACTTTCGTTGGAAGCCCGCGCCACATGCATGAGTACGCTCAGGATGCGATGACGTATGTGCGGAATTACGGGCGGCCGGATTTATTCATCACGTTCACTTGCAATCCGAAATGGCCTGAAATTACGAATCTGTTGCTGACAGGGCAAACATCCAGCGATCGACATGACATCATTGCACGAGTGTTCAGACAAAAGATCAGAGTACTCATGGATTACACGTTAAGCATAAGGTTTTTGTCATAATCCGTTATTGGATGTACTCGGTTGAATGGCAAAAGCGTGACTTACCACATGCACACATTTTGCTTTGGATGCTCGACACGATCCGTTCAGATGATATTGATTCGATCATTTCGGCCGAAATACCAGATCCAGAAACTGATCCGGAGCTGTATTCCATTGTAACAACGAACATGATCCATGGGCCTTGCGGAGTCCACAACCCAGACTCGCCGTGCATGGAAAACGGAAATTGCACAAAGCGTTTCCCCCGTCCGTTGGTGGCTGACACAATCACTGGAATCGACGGATATCCATTGTATCGGCGTCGTTCTCCAGATGACAACGGCAGATCAATCGTGATGAATGTGAAAGGAAACAATGTCATCGTCGATAACCGCTGGATCGTTCCATATTGTCCGCTTTTGTCGAAAACGTTCTCAACTCACTGCAATGTTGAGTACTGCAATTCCATTAAATCCATCAAATACGTTTGCAAATATGTGAACAAAGGAAGCGACATGGCGGTATTTGGCATTGTTGAACCGAATGCAAACGACGAGGTAACGAAATTTCAACTTGGACGTTACGTGAGTTGTAACGAGGCAATTTGGCGCCTGTTTTCGTTTCCGATTCATGAACGTCACCCGACTGTGGTACATTTGGCAGTACACTTGGAGAACGGCCAGCGTGTCTACTTTACGGACGCAAATGTAGCGCAAAGAGCAGAACAACCACCAGCTACAACGTTGACAAATTTCTTTTCGATATGCTAAAGCGATCCGTTCGCAAGGACTTTACTCTATTCGGAAATGCCACGCTATTATACATGGAACGCAGCATCAAAGAGGTTTCAACGCCGGAAAAAAGGTAATAATGTTGCTGGCTTTACTGATGTCTATTCCACCGATGCTCTCGGACGAATATACACAGTTCATCCACGCCAAGACGAATGCTTCTATCTTCGCTTGCTTTTGGTTAACATCAGAGGCCCTACATCCTTCGATTCCCTGCGTACTGTGGATGGTGTGCTATGCGCCACTTTTCGAGAGGCTTGCCAACGTTTGAATTTGCTCGAAAACGATATACATTGTAACTCCACTCTCGCCGATGCAACTGTTTCTTCGCCAGCGAATCAAATTCGTACATTGTTTGCGATCATCATAGCCGCATGTCATCCATCGAACCCGACCGCATTGTGGGACAAATATAAGGACGAGAGGGCTGACGACATTTTACGCAGATTTCGCATGACAACTTTGAATTTCGGCAGTCTGGTGCCGACATTGGGAATGCCAGCGCCAAATCGTTCGTTAAACGATGCACTCAATCGGGGAACTGCAACGGAGCAAGACTATGATCGAGATGGCATTGTTGCCACATTGTTGGAAGGGGCCGAACTGCACATTCAGCTTTAAAACAGCCGATGAATCTACTCACGGTAGACAAGCCAACGTGCACAATGACCAAGAATTCAGCGACAGCGAAATTGATGCGAGAATGCAAAATCATCATTTGGGATGAATGCACGATGTCGCATAAACGAGCTTTTGAGGCAGTTGACCGAACGATGAAGGATTTACGAGGTGATTCGAGACAATTTGGTGGGGCTATGATATTGCTCTCCGGAGATTTTCACCAAACGCTACCTGTCATCCGGAAATCTACTGCTGCCGATGAACTTCATGCATGCCTGAAATCGTCGTCTTTGTGGCGGCATGTAAAGAAGTTGAAATTGACCACGAACATGAGAGTTGCGTTGCAGAACGACTCATCGGCTCTTGAATTCTGACAACTGCTGGCGCTTGGCAATGGCCAAATACCTGTTGATGTTTCCACTGGATTAATATCGTTCCCGGTAAATTTTTGCGAGTTCACATCGTCGAAAGAGGAAATCATCACCAAAGTGTTCCCCGGCATTGCACAAAATTATAAAAATTATTGGATAAGTGAACGGGCAATACTTGCAGCGAAGAACAAGAACGTCGATAGCTTGAATTTGATTATTCAAAGTCAAATAGCATTCGTACAAATCCGTTGACAGCGTGCCCGACGATGATGAAGCGACAAACTAACTATTTAATATATCTACTATCCTCTTCAAAATCTTTCATATAAAAGTGGGCGTGGATCTTAACCGATCCCGCCCATTTGTTCCTGGAACATTCCTTGCATACCTGAAAACCTGAGTTCTGAATTTCGTTTCGATATCTTGAACGGGTTTTGATTTATGAATAATATTATTTCTAAATTTTACTTAATCAGAAGTGGACGGTGCCACGCCCATTTTCAAAAATTTTTTGAAAAGATTATTGTATGCCTCAATCTCTATGTAGTCACCAAATTTTATCCTTATAGGTGTATTATGTACTGAGTAATCACTTTTTTTGTGTTTCCGAAAATATTCTATATATAAAAAGTGGGCGTGGCTATAGTCCGATTTCGCCCATTTTAAATAGCGCTCGGAGATGAGTGCCAAGGAACCCTCATACCAAATTTTATTAAGATATCTCAAAATTTACTCAAGTTATCGTGTTCACAGGCGGGCGGACGGACGGACGGACGGACATGGCTTAATCAATTTCTCTTTTCGTCCTAAACATTTTGATATATATAAGCCAATATCTATCTCGATCTGTTAATGCCGTTACGTACTGCCGTTACGCGACTAAAGTTAATATACCTTGTGTGCGAGGCACTACTAGGTATAAAAAGGGTGTCTTTTATAGGCGCCAAAGAACTCAACCGATCTTTATGAAATTTTCACAATATATACTTGGGTTCCTTGGGTACAGCATACACAACATATAGTATTGGAAAAGTAGGCGGAGGTACGCCCCCAGGCTATATAAAGTTTCAATTCGTCATAATTCCGAAGGTTTTTGTTCTAAATTAATGAAATTTGGATATACGAGGTGTGTTCAAAAAGTATCGCGAATTTTGTGTTTTTTCAAAAATTATTTATTTATTCATGAATATCTATTTTGTCCCCTTCAAAGTAATCCCCATGAGATATTATATTTGATTTTTTGTGCACAGAATACACAATTTCATCTTTATCAAATTTATTTTACTTTGATTTGTTTGATAATTTTAGATGCACAAATGAAATTCGCAATAGCTTTAAAACGTATGTAAGACTGGTGATGTTACGCGAGTTAAGTAAATATAAAAACACTGGTTTTCGGTGTTTAAAGCACAATAACTTTATTCAAATAAGGTACAAAACTTTATTAACTAAAATCGCCTAACATGCCCTATTTATACCCTCAAGTACACAAAGTAGGCTTCCGCTATGCATATTATTTGTTAGTGCATAACCGCTAACATTTATGCTGGTTAATTTCTTATGATTAAGTTGTTACAAATAACCTAGTGCACTTGTGCATTTGTTGTTGGGTTATTGGTCCGTTGTTTGAGTGATAAACAAATATCACGTCACTTAACTGCATTCGTTCTAGCGGACCATCAGCTGATAACCAAACATCACTTGCATTTTATATACAGTAATGAAAGAGAGTAAAAATAAAGAGTATGTATGTACATATCTATTTAAATGCTGAGAAAGTTATGAGGTAAATAAATATATCTATATATATAAAAATGGTGTGAAAAATGTATAGTAATATCAATTGAGAATGGCTGGACCGATTTGGCTAAAATTTTTTTTCAGTTCTTCGTAACTGCTAGGAGAAGGTTTTTACGAAAGAAAATTTTAGTATACAATTTTGTGTGCAGTTGTCCAGGAATGGCTTTAATTGTCATTTTTTATTAAACAAATGTGCTATTTTTCTTGCTGCAATTGATTCGAGTTTTTCTGATTTTCGTGTTGATCGATTTATTTTTCTGATTTCGGATAGTCATACTCGTATATCGCGTATCACATACACAAACGGTACAAGCATTACGATCAATTGAAATTCCATTGCGATATTTATCAATTCGATCATTTTTTAAGAAAATATGTTTGCATGTAAAAAGTGAGGTTATCTTCTTGAACTGCGGGCATATATTGCGATACATTCATTCCGTAAGTATTTCTTTTAAGAATTTTCTTTTTAATAGGATTAGTCAAAAATGACTTTATTGCATTTTAGCTAGTTATTTGCTTGACTAATGCCTCCTATTAGACGATCAAACCTTGGACGACGTACACGCCGTGCAATAATTAGTCAGAATGTCCGTGATAATCAAACGCAAGAGGAACGTGCAGAAGAAAATGAATGGAGACGTGCCCATACTGCACAAGTTCGCGCTGCACAATCACCACCACAAATTCACCAAAATGTTGTTAGAACACCAGTCATAAATGTAGGCTTGAATCGCGCTGCTTTCGAATACGATTCCGCAATAGCCTACAAAGATATTCGCTGCGTTGATATCGGCTCATGGTCTGTCGTATGCCAGCATTGCAATGCTTTGAAGTTTCAATCAGAAACCCCCGGCTTATGCTGCGCTGGTGGCAAAGTGAAATTATCCGTTTTGACTCACCCGCCAGAGCCATTGCATTCGTTGCTCTATGGAAATACAATCTAATCAAAACATTTTCTAGAGAATACACAAAAATATAACGGATGCTTTCAAATGACATCATTTGGGGCCCAAGTTGTTGATGTACCTGGCTACAATCCCAGTTTTAAGGTAATGATGTCCCCATGAACAATTATTGTTATATTTTTTCGAAATTGCTTCCAAACATTCAGATTCAAGGGCAAATTCACCATCGAGCGGGTGCTTTGTTACCACTACCGAATGCAGATCATAAGTTCTTTCAGATCTATTTCGTTGGTGATTTGGCAATTGAACTAGATCAGCGTTGTGCAATTTTTACTGCGACTAAACGTGAAATGATCGAACAATTACAAAATCTTTTGCATGAGTATAATGAATTGGTCAGATTGTTCAAAACAGCATTGGATATGAGGCTTTCAGACGACCACAAAATCATTATTAGAGCAGACAAAAGACCCGCTGGAGGCCATGCAAGACAATTCAATTCTCCCACTATCAATGAAGTCGCAGTGGTGATTGTTGGCGAGAATAAGGAATCACGCGATATTGTTCTTTACCGTCGGGATGATGGTCATATGATGCACTTCAATACCCGTTGATGTTCTGTCGTGGAGAGGATGGATATCACTTCAATATAAAGATGGTTAATCCAACGACAGGTTTGTTTGCAAGTCATTACTTCTATTTTATTTTGCAACCGAGTTCGAATTCATATTTCAGGAGAAGAAACGAATGAGAAGGCCAGCTCAATGAATTTTTATGCGTATCGTTTGATGATTCGGCGCGATGTTGACAATCATCTGTTGAGATATCGCCGGTTGTTTCAACAGTACTGCGTTGACATGTACGTCAAGGTCGAAACGGAGCACCTCAATTTTATTCGTTTCAATCAGTCCAAGTTACGATCAGATGAATACATACACTTGCGTGATGCCATCGCTACTGAAGGAGACGCAACCAACATCGGCTGTTTGATCATTCTTCCAGCTACTTTCGTTGGAAGCCCGCGCCACATGCATGAGTACGCTCAGGATGCGATGACGTATGTGCGGAATTACGGGCGGCCGGATTTATTCATCACGTTCACTTGCAATCCGAAATGGCCTGAAATTACGAATCTGTTGCTGACAGGGCAAACATCCAGCGATCGACATGACATCATTGCACGAGTGTTCAGACAAAAGATCAGAGTACTCATGGATTACACGTTAAGCATAAGGTTTTTGTCATAATCCGTTATTGGATGTACTCGGTTGAATGGCAAAAGCGTGACTTACCACATGCACACATTTTGCTTTGGATGCTCGACACGATCCGTTCAGATGATATTGATTCGATCATTTCGGCCGAAATACCAGATCCAGAAACTGATCCGGAGCTGTATTCCATTGTAACAACGAACATGATCCATGGGCCTTGCGGAGTCCACAACCCAGACTCGCCGTGCATGGAAAACGGAAATTGCACAAAGCGTTTCCCCCGTCCGTTGGTGGCTGACACAATCACTGGAATCGACGGATATCCATTGTATCGGCGTCGTTCTCCAGATGACAACGGCAGATCAATCGTGATGAATGTGAAAGGAAACAATGTCATCGTCGATAACCGCTGGATCGTTCCATATTGTCCGCTTTTGTCGAAAACGTTCTCAACTCACTGCAATGTTGAGTACTGCAATTCCATTAAATCCATCAAATACGTTTGCAAATATGTGAACAAAGGAAGCGACATGGCGGTATTTGGCATTGTTGAACCGAATGCAAAGGACGAGGTAACGAAATTTCAACTTGGACGTTACGTGAGTTGTAACGAGGCAATTTGGCGCCTGTTTTCGTTTCCGATTCATGAACGTCACCCGACTGTGGTACATTTGGCAGTACACTTGGAGAACGGCCAGCGTGTCTACTTTACGGACGCAAATGTAGCGCAAAGAGCAGAACAACCACCAGCTACAACGTTGACAAATTTCTTTTCGATATGCTAAAGCGATCCGTTCGCAAGGACTTTACTCTATTCGGAAATGCCACGCTATTATACATGGAACGCAGCATCAAAGAGGTTTCAACGCCGGAAAAAAGGTAATAATGTTGCTGGCTTTACTGATGTCTATTCCACCGATGCTCTCGGACGAATATACACAGTTCATCCACGCCAAGACGAATGCTTCTATCTTCGCTTGCTTTTGGTTAACATCAGAGGCCCTACATCCTTCGATTCCCTGCGTACTGTGGATGGTGTGCTATGCGCCACTTTTCGAGAGGCTTGCCAACGTTTGAATTTGCTCGAAAACGATATACATTGTAACTCCATTCTCGCCGATGCAACTGTTTCTTCGCCAGCGAATCAAATTCGTACATTGTTTGCGATCATCATAGCCGCATGTCATCCATCGAACCCGACCGCATTGTGGGACAAATATAAGGACGAGAGGGCTGACGACATTTTACGCAGATTTCGCATGACAACTTTGAATTTCGGCAGTCTGGTGCCGACATTGGGAATGCCAGCGCCAAATCGTTCGTTAAACGATGCACTCAATCGGGGAACTGCAACGGAGCAAGACTATGATCGAGATGGCATTGTTGCCACATTGTTGGAAGGGGCCGAACTGCACATTCAGCTTTAAAACAGCCGATGAATCTACTCACGGTAGACAAGCCAACGTGCACAATGACCAAGAATTCAGCGACAGCGAAATTGATGCGAGAATGCAAAATCATCATTTGGGATGAATGCACGATGTCGCATAAACGAGCTTTTGAGGCAGTTGACCGAACGATGAAGGATTTACGAGGTGATTCGAGACAATTTGGTGGGGCTATGATATTGCTCTCCGGAGATTTTCACCAAACGCTACCTGTCATCCGGAAATCTACTGCTGCCGATGAACTTCATGCATGCCTGAAATCGTCGTCTTTGTGGCGGCATGTAAAGAAGTTGAAATTGACCACGAACATGAGAGTTGCGTTGCAGAACGACTCATCGGCTCTTGAATTCTCGAGACAACTGCTGGCGCTTGGCAATGGCCAAATACCTGTTGATGTTTCCACTGGATTAATATCGTTCCCGGTAAATTTTTGCGAGTTCACATCGTCGAAAGAGGAAATCATCACCAAAGTGTTCCCCGGCATTGCACAAAATTATAAAAATTATTGGATAAGTGAACGGGCAATACTTGCAGCGAAGAACAAGAACGTCGATAGCTTGAATTTGATTATTCAAAGTCAAAGAGCATTCGTACAAATCCGTTGACAGCGTGCCCGACGATGATGAAGCGACAAACTAACTATTTAATATATCTACTATCCTCTTCAAAATCTTTCATATAAAAGTGGGCGTGGATCTTAACCGATCCCGCCCATTTGTTCCTGGAACATTCCTTGCATACCTGAAAACCTGAGTTCTGAATTTCGTTTCGATATCTTGAACGGGTTTTGATTTATGAATAATATTATTTCTAAATTTTACTTAATCAGAAGTGGACGGTGCCACGCCCATTTTCAAAAATTTCTTGAAAAATTTATTGTATGCCTCAATCTCTATGTAGTCACCAAATTTTATCCTTATAGGTGTATTATGTACTGAGTAATCACTTTTTTTGTGTTTCCGAAAATATTCTATATATAAAAAGTGGGCGTGGCTATAGTCCGATTTCGCCCATTTTAAATAGCGCTCGGAGATGAGTGCCAAGGAACCCTCATACCAAATTTTATTAAGATATCTCAAAATTTACTCAAGTTATCGTGTTCACAGGCGGGCGGACGGACGGACGGACGGACATGGCTTAATCAATTTCTCTTTTCGTCCTAAACATTTTGATATATATAAGTCAATATCTATCTCGATCTGTTAATGCCGTTACGTACTGCCGTTACGCGACTAAAGTTAATATACCTTGTGTGCGAGGCACTACTAGGTATAAAAAGGGTGTCTTTTATAGGCGCCAAAGAACTCAACCGATCTTTATGAAATTTTCACAATATATACTTGGGTTCCTTGGGTACAGCATACACAACATATAGTATTGGAAAAGTAGGCGGAGGTACGCCCCCAGGCTATATAAAGTTTCAATTCGCCATAATTCCGAAGGTTTTTGTTCTAAATTAATGAAATTTGGATATACGAGGTGTGTTCAAAAAGTATCGCGAATTTTGTGTTTTTTCAAAAATTATTTCTTTATTCATGAATATCTATTTTGTCCCCTTCAAAGTAATCCCCATGAGATATTATACACTTGTGCCAACGGTTTTTCCAATCTTCGAAGCACTTAAAAAAATCATATTTTTGTATCTTGTTCAGCTTCTCCTTCGATGCCGTCTTTATCTCGTCAAGAGAAGCGTAACGTCGTCCTTTCATGGGCCTCTTCAGTTTAGGGAACAAGAAAAAGTCACAGGGGGCCAGATCTGGGGAATACGTTGGCTGCGGCATCATTAGTGTGTTGTTTTTGGCCAAAAAGTCGCGCACAAGCAACGATGCGTGAGCAGGGGCGTTATCGTGGTGCAAAAGCCAATTTTTGTTCTTCCACAAATCCGGGCGTTTCTGGCGGATTGCTTCGCGCAAATTGCGCAAACCTTGAAGGTAATATTCCTTATTGACCGTTCTTCCCTGTGGCAAGAACTCATGATGCACCACGCCCCTGCAATCGAAGAAAACTGTCAGCAAAACTTTCACATTCGACCGAACTTGGCGCGCTTTTTTCGGTCTTGGTTCGTGCGGCAGCTTCCATTGAGATGATTGAGCTTTGGTTTCCACGTCATAACCATAAACCCACGATCCGTCACCAGTTATGACCCTCTGGAGCAAATTTTGGTCGTCGCGGACAGAGTTTAACATCTCATTAGCAATGTTCATGCGATGCTGTTTTTGGTCACAATTGAGAAATTTTGGTAAAAAAATAGGTAAAAATCGAAGACGATCCAAAACACGTGCAAGCAAAGCAGCTGTCAACAATTAACTGAACATTCAAAATGGCCGAGCTTGTCGGCATAAGTGAGAGACATGAGTACCAACATAACGCCACAAAAAATTCGAAATTCGAATATACGTAGCCAGCGAAAATTCAAAATTCGCGATACTTTTTGAACACACCTCGTATGTGTCACTTAGTCAATATCTACATAATTTTTCAAAAGTGAGCGGTGCCACGCCCACATATTTTGTGTTTTGGTTTGCTCTTGAAATTTCACGATATGTTCAGGAGTTCGCTGGGCACGACACAGTCTGCATAAACTTTTGCAAAAGCCCCCAGGTTATATAGAGCCGCAGTTCGGTATAGTTAGGAGTTTTTCATTTCATTTCATTTTCATTTATTAATCATTTTTCTTATATCTACAAACTTGCCACAATTTCAAATACAATCACAATACAATACCAGATATAAAGTAAAATTAGGTATAAGAAAAGATACGGCATTCTATATGTTAAGCTTAACATAGCGACGAATGCCAATTGCTAGAAATTTAATATTGTGGGGTGGATTTTTTAAGGTACAATCAATGCCAAAAATCTTATTCTAGGTTTGAAGTATAAAAGATAATAAACATAACTTTTAAATTTTATAAACGCAATTAAATAAACAGGTACGTTGGCTAAATAAATATTTTCGTGCGATATTCTCAAGATATTCTTCTTCTTCTTTAAATGGTCATCTAACCGCCTGGGCGATTTTGACCGTCCAACATAGCTCGCCAAAAGGCTTTGTTGTTGAATTTCATTGGAACGTTGTTTTCTGTGGTGGGTCCCAAACCCAACGCACAACCCGTTTCACGGGAGGTTGAATTCTATTACACGTTTGTATAGCGAGCCGCTTGATCCAAGACAGACGCCCGCTTGCAGCCGCACCACATGGTGATCAGACGTTGCTGTTTGAACCCCCCAGCAAGCCCTTAAACCGATTATGTCGGAGTGGCCTTACCAGGTTGTCGCCTTCTCACGTTTAGCTCACCACCAAACGGGTGTTCGGTGGTTACCCAGAGGATACTTGGGCGCAAAGCCCGGAAGTAGTGAGCTGCTTGAACCGCATGCAAAAGAATCGCTCTGGCCATTCCCAGGTGAATGGCGATCAGAAACTTTCCCCACTTGCGTGGACTTCTGCACACGGCTCCATCCTCAAGATATTAGGAAAAGTAAAAAACAAAAATTGAATAGAATTACCTAATACTTAGAGCATACGAAAAAAAAGGAAAAAAAAAATTTCTTTTTTAGGCATCGGTCCGTAGCAAAACTTCGATTTCACTAAACGATAAATTTAAAAAGAAGGATTTCACTTGTTTTACAAACTGATGAAGATTCCTTAAGGCACGAATATCTACAGGCAGCGCATTGAATAGTTTGCGAGATAATATTGTATAAAATCTGCTTTAGTGTGAGGTTCTCCAAGAAAGCATTATGACAGCGTTGCGTGAGTTTATCCTCAGACTGTAGATTTCTGACGACATGCTTTCCAAGTAACCACACCTGATAAAAAAAATTTTCAAAATTTAAAGTAATATAAGTCTCTCAATGGAAGAATTTGTAAACTTCTAAAGAGCTCTCTAGAGGGATGTGTCCTATTCACCTTGCATATTTTACGTATAGCATACTTTTGCAAAGTTAATAAAGGTTGGATATTGTGTAGACTCGTACCTCCCCAACAAATTATGCCATACGACAATTTTGAGTGAAATAATGCATAGTAGACTGTTTTCAATGTATGTTTTGAGCAGAAATTTCCAAGGTGATAAAAACAGCGTAAAGAATATTCCAGATGTTGTTTCAAACGGGAAATGTGTCTCAACCAGTTCGTATTGCTATCGAGTGTGAGGCCTAGATACTGGAATTCCTGTGCTACATCAATTACAAAACAATTGGCACAGCACGATGCAAGCGAATTGTACGTATTGGTCTTAAAATCCGGGCATAAGTGCTTGTGTAGGGTAAAGCGCTCACAACCTGAAGAATGAAAAGATATAATGAAATCTGGAGATTGCCTCGAAATCAAGCTAAATTACATTAGTTTAGTTTTACTGCTGATTAGAAGCGTGTGCTTAGCAAACCAAGTTCTTAAAAGAAATGCATCATTATTTATATTGGCTATCAAATCAGCAGCATTGCTACACCCATAAGCTATCGCAAGGTCATCAGCAAATGCAGTGATATTTCCTTTGAAAGGCAAATCAAAAATAGAATTAATGTACACTAAAAACAGGATTGGACCCAGAACAGAACCTTGTGGAACCCCAATCTTTACTGAATTACTGCTGCTGAGATTGTCGTTAACTTTGACCTTTTGCACTCGACTTGACAAGTGTGATTTGAACCACTCGTGTACAAATCCCCGGAAGCCGGCGTAGTATAGCTTGTGTAGTAAAAATTCATGGTCCACGGTATCAAAAGCTTTTTTAATGTCAACGAAGAGACTCGCGCAGTGTTTTTTATTGTCCAGCTCTTTGTAAATAAATGAACAAAATTCCAGGAGAGCATCCTCAGTTGAGCGGCCCGACCTGAAACTGAACTGTTTTGGGCTGAAAAAACTTCTTTTTTCGAGGAAACATGAAATACGGATTTTCAGTGCTTTCTCGAAAACTTTAGAAATAGATGGCAGTAGCGAAATTGGCCTGTAATTATTTTTATCTTTTTTATTTCCTTTTTTGAACAAAGGGATAATTATCGCACATTTCAGTAGATTAGGGAAAGTTCCGAGTAGATACTGTTATTAAAAATATATTTTAAAATGTCAACAAGGCTAAGAGCTGTATTCTTGAGCAATTTATTTGACATGCCATCATATCCACATGAATTCGAGTTATTGAGGTTTTTAATGATTGTAAGAATCTCCAAGCCTGTGAAAGGTGCAAACACAAAGCTGACACTGGAACTACTTATATCGTTGCCAGACAAGATACACTTGCACGGTGTAGAGTAAGAATGGCCCACCGATACAAAAAAATCATTAAAAATGCCAGAAACAACGGATGGGTCGGAGATGGTATTACCATTTTCGGTCAAAGCGATAACCTGGTCATCACTACGCTGTTTTCTGTTGGCAACACTATTGATGACTTCCCATTCTTTTTTTGAGTTACCCTTGCAGTCAACGAATCTGTCACGAAAATAGTTATCTCGCTGAGCAGATATTTCTTTACTTAGCTCCTTACACAGCTTATTGTAGCGAGAACAAAGTCTATGGTTGGTTGGGTGTTTACGGCATTTATCACCAAGTTTATTTTTTAGATTAATTTTCCTTAACATATTAAAGGTTATCCAGGGTTTAAGTTTTGTTTTATGTTTACTTGGAGTAAATGTGTAACTTGCATACAGTATATGTGAGTGAAAAATATCAATAAGTAGTGCGTACGATTTTGATACATCTTTTTCAGCGTAGACCCCAGCCCAATCTTCATGGCGCAACATTTCATTCAATAGCGAATAACTGATTTTGTTTAACTTATCCTTGTTTCTCGGTTTTATAATGTCGTTGTAGAAACTCCATACTATGATACCTGTCATATTATGATCGGTGATTTGGAGGTCTAGGTTTACTCCCGTGCAACTATAAGTGCCACTGAATCTGCAGAAGACATGATCTAAGCAGGTCCCGGAGCAAATTCTTGTTGGCTCATTAACGCACGAAACAAAACCATAACTTGCCATAATGGCTAGATATCTTTCAGAAAAGGAACTAGATTGCAGTAGATCTACATTAAAATCCCCTAATAAAACAATATTACTCGATCTCTCATCACTTAAAAAGTTCGATAATTCCTCCAGAAAGCAAAGACTAGATATAGCAGATTGAAGTAACATTCTTATTATTTGCATTCAATACGACTTTTAAAACATCAGCGCTCGACAGATTATAAGGTATTATTTCGCACGATTTGGCTAATTTTTGACAGGAGTATAATACATACTACTGAGAAGCAGCTGACCAATTTTCATTGAAATATCAAAATCGAATTATAAGCGATTGCCTTTGAAAATACCTGAAATTTTATGCTGAAAAGTAGGCGGCGCCACGCCTACTTCTTCGAAATTTAAAACATTTTTTTGCGCCCAGTTTTTCTTAAAAAGCTTATTATGTGTGCAAAATCGAATTGATATAACTTGCTTAGTTGTAGAAATATCGCTCTTTAAATTTCACAAAAAAAATTTTCAGAACTATGTTAAAAAACTGGGCGTGGACATCAACCGATTTCGCCCAATTATACAGCGAACAGCTACCTTTATATATAGAACATTATCACCAAATTTCGAGTTATGGCATAAAAAGTTTTGTGGAATAGTCCACTATAAAATGGGTGGGGACACGCCCATTTTCGAACATTTTAAGTTTTTGGATTTCTTTGTTAACGGAAACTTTAAAACTGAAATCTAAATGATATAAAGCTATTTTACGCAAAGTTATTGCCTATTTAATATATCTACGATCCTTTTCAAAATCTTTCATATAAAAGTGGGCGTAGACCTTAACCGATCCCGCCCATTTTTTCCTGGAGGATTCCTTGCATACCTGAAAACCTGCGTGCTGAATTTCGTCTCTATATCTTGAACGGTTTCTGATTTATGATTAATATTATTTCTAAATTTGACTTAATCAAAAGTGGGCGGTGCCTTTCCCATTTTCAAAAATTTCTTGAAAATTTTATTTTATGCCTCAATCTCAATGCATTCACCAAATTTTCTCCTTATAGGTGGATTATGTACTGAGTAATCACTTTTTTTGTTTTCGAAAATATTATATATATAAAAAGTGGGCGTGGCTGTCGCCCGATTTCGCCCATTTTAAATAGCGCTCGGAGATGAGTGCCAAGGAACCCGCATACCAAATTTCATTAAGATATCTCAAAATTTACTCAAGTTATCGTGTTCGCAGACGGACGGACGGTCGGACATGGCTTAATCAATTTCTCTTTTCGTCCTGAACATTTTGATATATATAAGTCAATATCTATCTCGATCCGTTAATGCCGTTACGTACTGCCGTTACGCGACTAAAGTTAATATACCTTGTGTGCGAAGCACTACTAGGTATAAAAAGGGTGTCTTTCATAGGCGTCAAAGAACTCAACCGATCTTTATGAAATGTTCACAATATATACTTGGGTTCACTGGGTACAGCATAGACATAGTTTTGGAAAAGTAGGCGGAGCCACGCCCCCAGTCTATATAAAGTTTCATTTCGTCATAACTCCGAACTTTTTTGGTCTAAATTAATGAAATTTGGATAAATGTGTCACTTAGTCAATATCTACAGAATTTTTCAAAAGTGGGCGCTGCCACGCCCACATATTTTGTGTTTTGGTTTGCTGGGCACGACACAGTCTGCAGAAACTTTTGGAAAAGCCCCCAGGTTACATAAAGCTGCAGTTCGGTATACTTAGGAGTTTATTTGGTTCAAGTGAATGAAATTTTATATATAGATGTGTTCTATGTATCAAAACGGCAAAACAACGTATACCGGGTTTGCTAGTATAATATAAAATGGAGAAAGCAAACAACGAATTTCAGCATTCTTTTGTAAAACTGAGAGACTAGTTTGCGTTCAAATAGACAGATAGACAGACGGACGGAGAGACGGGCATGGCTAAATCGACTCCGCTCATCGTACTGATCATTTTAGTGAACTTTTCTCTTCTTGTTCTCATACTTACATACATGTAAAAGGGAAGTCTGGTAACTCTTCAAGCAGTGGACAGTACCCATTAGATAAAGTGAAGCGGGCTGCCATCAAGAGAGAGGTCGTGAGTCTGAAAGTCGTGGTTGAATAGAACGTTGATCGGTGGAAAGTCGTTAAGTTGATCGGTCGCACTAAACATACCTGTTTTTTCAGTTGATCTAATATCAATTATCATTATAATTTGCATTAATCTAATATTGCTATTGAATTAGTTTTTCTATCTTAGTAATAAACATACTATTTTACATTTGGGGGCTCAACCATAGCCATATACATATAAAATTTGGAATAATTTGTAACTAAATCCAATTATACATCTGCGAATTTCCAGTCCGTTAGCATAAGCGTGTGTGCTTTAAATTTTTTAGCGGAACAATGCCGGTACTGCGATGAAAAAAAATCAGGTGACAGAAAATAATTTACAACAATACCAATTACGCTCTTGCGGACTCTCTAAAACGGTGAACTCCGCAGCTGAAAGTGAAGACGAAACTACAGAGAACAAAATGAACCTAAGATTACAGTGGAGAGTTTTTCGAAAATAGTGCCTGACTTCGATGGGCAAAACATGCCAATAGAGCATTGGTTTGCTAACTTTGAGCAAAACTCCGACGCGACAACTGAACAGCATGGTACTAAAAGACTGCTTCCCGGTACCTCTTATCGATGACGTGCTTAAAACACTTCAAGCAGCGAAAGTTTTCAGTGTCATGGACTTGGAAAATTGCTTTTTCCACGTTCCGATCGACGAAGCTTATAAAAAATACACTACCTGTTTGAGTTCAATAGGGCTCCGTTTGGTTTTTGCAACTCCCCCGCGGAATTCATTCGATTTGTGAATTGCGTTTTTCAAGACTTGATTTCGCAGCTCATAATGCAGCTGTATATAGACGATATTATTGTGTTTACACAAGCAGATGAGGCAGGCCAGGTTTAACCTTAAGATTAATTATAAAAAATGCCACTTTTTAAAGAGGAGAATTGATTTCCTGGGGCATCAAGTAGAGAACGGCAAAATCTGGCCAAGCCATGAGAAAACAAACGCAGTTAGACATTACCCCACGCCGAAAAATATTAAAGCAGTACAGTCCTTTCTAGGCTTAACAGGGGTTCTCCGAAAATTTATCAGCGGGTATTCGCAGTTGGCTTACCCGCTGACCAATCTGTTGAAAAAAGACGCACCATTCAAGATGGAGGCAGCTGAACTAGAAGCAATAAGACAATTGAAGGATGCCCTTTGTAGAGAACCGGTGTTAAGAATATATTGCAGGAATCTGCCTATGGAGCTGCACACAGATGATTCCAAGGAGGGTTTCGGGGCAGCACTTTTGCAAAGATTCGACCAGCAGCTGCACCCTGTACTCTACTGGAGCAAAAAAAAGTCGTCAAGTCATTCTAAACGCCATAGTTATATATTGGAAGTTAAAGCAGCTTATCTTGCTATCCAAAAGTTTCGCCACTATCTTCTGGGTGTAAAATTTACGCTGGTAACAGACTGCGTAGCATTCACGCAAACCGTTAGAAAAAAAGAAGTTCCAAGAGAAGTAGCGCAGTGGATTTTATATATGCAAGATTTTAATTTCGATGTTAGGCATCGTGCAGCTGATAAGCTAAAACATGTAGACAGCCTTAGTCGGTATCCGAATATTCTCGTCATATCTGCCATTATATCTGCGCATCTGAGGGCAGAACAACAGAAAGACAGTTTTATTAGCGCTATTCGGGAGATAATAAAAAATGGTCCATATGATGGGTTCAAACTAAAATTTGACATTTTGTATAAGAGCGTCAGTGGTAATGATCTTCTGGTAGTGCCTCGAGCAATGGAGCGAAATATAAAAATAGAGACACATAACGTCGGCCATTTTGCAATTCAAAAGACGATGCACGCCGTACAACAACAGTTCTGGATACTACACCTTGAGCGAAAAGTAATGGACATAGTCGGTAGTTGTGTGCAATGTATAATAAATAATAAAAAACTGGGCAAGCAAGAAGGGTATTTGAACTGTATCGAGAAAGGTGACAGGCCGCTACACACACTACAAGTCGACCATTTGGGTCCGATGGATTTAACAGCTAAACAGTATAAGTTCATATTCGCGATGGTAGACAGCTTCACGAAGTTTGTTTGGCTATTTACGACGAAGTCTACAGGCTGCGAAGAAGTCATCAAAAAGTTGAATGATTGGTCAAACATATTTGGCATGCCTACCCATATAGTGAGTGACCGTGGCGCTGCGTTCACGTCAAACGCGTTCGAAGAATTTGTAAGAAAAAATGGCGTCGAACACGTTTGGAGCACAACGGGATTGGGCGTGGCAACGGTCAAATTGAGCGTATTAATCGATCAATTATTTCCATAATAATATCTAATAGTACGAGATCCGACTGCAGATTTGTGTAGTCATCGAGTACATGCTAAAATCCATATTTTTACTCATATTTATGATTACGAGAATAAAAATTCACCAGGTTGCCAATCAAAATGTGGCCGCTAGTATTTTTAATTAAATTATTATTAATTAATTTTGGGGGAAAAATTTCATCAATCAAGTTTTGAGATAAACTATCGTCACACTTCACGGCAATAGGAGTAAAGACTTAGAAAAATCGTAGTTGCCGTTGCCCGCTTGGCCGGACCTCTCCGCAGCCTGGTATAAGCAGGTATGATTTCGATATATTTATACATCCATAACGTATATTGATCTTTTATAGATCAAAATATAGCTAATTTTTTTCTGATTATTATGATATACGGTTGCCTAAATAAATCTGGCCGCAAGTTAGGGTTGCCAGCTGTTAAAGATGGTAAATAAAGCTATTGCGCATACGTCAGATGCTAATGTTCTCAATTACCAGTTCAAACAATAGCAAGAACGACTAAAGAAATAAATACTCGAAAAGAATTATCATTCTTTCAAAACTACAACTTTTATAGTTACAAAAAAAATTCATATTGACCAAAGTACAGCCAAGGCTTCTTACGAAAAAGAAAATTTCATTATATTTATTATCTTATAATTCAGTGACTTATTTTTAAAAATCTGAATCATCGGAGCTTTCAGTTATACTATCATCGCTGCTATCACTTTCATCGCTGCAAACATTGGAAGATTTGTTAGCAGAATCACACAGCACACTCTCCACTTGCGTTGGAGTTGAGTCTCCCAAGAACCATGTTGGTTTCAAGAAACCATCTAATACCAGCCAGCCATTATTTTCCGCACTGAACTTAATACAATTCGGCTCGGTAGCATTTAACCACATCGAATTAGCAAATATCGTCCGCAATAGTTTTTGTTTCAAAGATTTCCAGCACGGTGGAATATGAGTTGAGTCGAAACCTTTAATTCTCTTCATAAATTTTTCATTATTTTTTTTTGAACCGTACATTTTATTAAATAATAAAAATCTTGCGGCATTCACACTTTGGCACTTTGGAAGTCCATACATAAGGCACGTAAACTCTTGGGCTGCATCAATTTTTTTTTCCTCAAAGATGTTATTCGGATTCGTCAAAGACGCGAAAACTTCCTGGATATGTGCTTTATAAATATTTTAAAAGGCCGAATTTTCCCTTTGTTAAAGAATGCAGCCGTGTAGTCGCAACCCGTATACGCGTGAAAAGCAGGAAGAGCAAGACATAAAATAGAACCTAATTTTGTTGACAAGTCCGTACAATTTATATAAGCTTCGTCCTTATTATTATCTTTTTTTGATGTGCTGTTTGCCAGCCAAATTTGCAAATTTGAAAATTTATGCATATTACCCAATAGAATTATTAAAAAGTCAGTTTCTGCTGCTTTCACCAAAATTTTTGAATTTTCAGGTAATTTGCTTATGTGGAAAACAATCCTTGTATCAGCTTCTTCGTGTTGACATGCTAATTCCATTTCTTCAGTTTGCACTACACAATTTGCAGCAGAACAGTACGAAAAACATTGCTCTCCAACAGTAATATACATTTTTTTATTTCCTAATACTGTTGCAAAAGAATCATTGATCCAATGATTTGCTAAAAATTTTACCAGTGCTTCTTTGAAACGAAAATTCTTCAAGCTTTTCAAAAAATCATTGGGTCTTGTTTGCAACGGGCCATTAATTGTGTATGGAATATCAACTCCTTCTCGCTTCTGTCGCTCGCAATCTTTAATGGAAGGCGTTAAATATCTATCAAATATAATATGTACGAGTACTGCAGCATTTCTAGAGCAAAGTTTTATCAGTATTGATTCTGCAACTTTTCCAAATGTTTGTGGCAAAGTTGCGCCAATTTGATATAAATAATAGAAACCATCAATGATTTCTATGTCGACTTGTCCGGGATTAGCTGGTGAAATCTTTTTTTTCCAAAATTTTCGGTTAACTCAATTGTTAAGAAAGTGTCATTATACTTATAATTTTTCTTACGACGAAAACATAACATTTCGAAACACTTTTGAAAAGAGGCATCTTTAAAATCTAGTACGTTGCCTTTTTTGTGCACAGAATACACAATTTCATCTTTATCAAATTTATTTTACTTTGATTTGTTTGATAATTTTAGATGCACAAATGAAATTCGCAATAGCTTTAAAACGTATGTAAGACTGGTGATGTTACGCGAGTTAAGTAAATATAAAAACACTGGTTTTCGGTGTTTAAAGCACAATAACTTTATTCAAATAAGGTACAAAACTTTATTAACTAAAATCGCCTAACATGCCCTATTTATACCCTCAAGTACACAAAGTAGGCTTCCGCTATGCATATTATTTGTTAGTGCATAACCGCTAACATTTATGCTGGTTAATTTCTTATGATTAAGTTGTTACAAATAACCTAGTGCACTTGTGCATTTGTTGTTGGGTTATTGGTCCGTTGTTTGAGTGATAAACAAATATCACGTCACTTAACTGCATTCGTTCTAGCGGACCATCAGCTGATAACCAAACATCACTTGCATTTTATATACAGTAATGAAAGAGAGTAAAAATAAAGAGTATGTATGTACATATCTATTTAAATGCTGAGAATGTTATGAGGTAAATAAATATATCTATATATATAAAAATGGTGTGAAAAATGTATAGTAATATCAATTGAGAATGGCTGGACCGATTTGGCTCAAATTTTTTTTCAGTTCTTCGTAACTGCTAGAAGGTTTTTACGAAAGAAAATTTTAGTATACAATTTTGTGTGCAGTTGTCCAGGAATGGCTTTAATTGTCATTTTTTATTAAACAAATGTCATTTTTTATTAAACAAATGTGCTATTTTTCTTGCTGCAATTGATTCGAGTTTTTCTGATTTTCGTGTTGATCGATTTATTTTTCTGATTTCGGATAGTCATACTCGTATATGGCGTATCACATACACAAACGGTGCAAGCATTACGATCAATTGAAATTCCATTGCGATATTTATCAATTCGATCATTTTTTAAGAAAATAAGTTTGCATGTAAAAAGTGAGGTTATCTTCTTGAACTGCGGGCATATATTGCGATACATTGATTCCGTAAGTATTTTTTTTTAAGAATTTTCTTTTTAATAGGATTAGTCAAAAATGACTTTATTGCATTTTAGCTAGTTATTTGCTTGACTAATGCCTCCTATTAGACGATCAAACCTTGGACGACGTACAAGCCGTGCAATAATTAGTCAGAATGTCCGTGATAATCAAACGCAAGAGGAACGTGCAGAAGAAAATGAATGGAGACGTGCCCATACTGCACAAGTTCGCGCTGCACAATCACCACCACAAATTCACCAAAATGTTGTTAGAACACCAGTCATAAATGTAGGCTTGAATCGCGCTGCTTTCGAATACGATTCCGCAATAGCCTACAAAGATCTTCGCTGCGTTGATATCGGCTCATGGTCTGTCGTATGCCAGCATTGCAATGCTTTGAAGTTTCAATCAGAAACCCCCGGCTTATGCTGCGCTGGTGGCAAAGTGAAATTATCCGTTTTGACTCACCCGCCAGAGCCATTGCATTCGTTGCTCTATGGAATTACAATCTAATCAAAACATTTTCTAGAGAATACACAAAAATATAACGGATGCTTTCAAATGACATCATTTGGGGCCCAAGTTGTTGATGTACCTGGCTACAATCCCAGTTTTAAGGTAATGATGTCCCCATGAACAATTATTGTTATATTTTTTCGAAATTGCTTCCAAACATTCAGATTCAAGGGCAAATTCACCATCGAGCGGGTGCTTTGTTACCACTACCGAATGCAGATCATAAGTTCTTTCAGATCTATTTCGTTGGTGATTTGGCAATTGAACTAGATCAGCGTTGTGCAATTTTTACTGCGACTAAACGTGAAATGATCGAACAATTACAAAATCTTTTGCATGAGTATAATGAATTGGTCAGATTGTTCAAAACAGCATTGGATATGAGGCTTTCAGACGACCACAAAATAATTATTAGAGCAGACAAAAGACCCGCTGGAGGCCATGCAAGACAATTCAATTCTCCCACTATCAATGAAGTCGCAGTGGTGATTGTTGGCGAGAATAAGGAATCACGCGATATTGTTCTTTACCGTCGGGATGATGGTCATATGATGCACTTCAATACCCGTTGATGTTCTGTCGTGGAGAGGATGGATATCACTTCAATATAAAGATGGTTAATCCAACGACAGGTTTGTTTACAAGTCATTACTTCTATTTTATTTTGCAACCGAGTTCGAATTCATATTTCAGGAGAAGAAACGAATGAGAAGGCCAGCTCAATGAATTTTTATGCGTATCGTTTGATGATTCGGCGCGATGTTGACAATCATCTGTTGAGATATCGCCGGTTGTTTCAACAGTACTGCGTTGACATGTACGTCAAGGTCGAAACGGAGCACCTCAATTTCATTCGTTTCAATCAGTCCAAGTTACGATCAGATGAATACATACACTTGCGTGATGCAATCGCTACTGAAGGAGACGCAACCAACATCGCTTGTTTGATCATTCTTCCAGCTACTTTCGTTGGAAGCCCGCGCCACATGCATGAGTACGCTCAGGATGCGATGACGTATGTGCGGAATTACGGGCGGCCGGATTTATTCATCACGTTCACTTGCAATCCGAAATGGCCTGAAATTACGAATCTGTTGCTGACAGGGCAAACATCCAGCGATCGACATGACATCATTGCACGAGTGTTCAGACAAAAGATCAGAGTACTCATGGATTACACGTTAAGCATAAGGTTTTTGTCATAATCCGTTATTGGATGTACTCGGTTGAATGGCAAAAGCGTGACTTACCACATGCACACATTTTGCTTTGGATGCTCGACACGATCCGTTCAGATGATATTGATTCGATCATTTCGGCCGAAATACCAGATCCAGAAACTGATCCGGAGCTGTATTCCATTGTAACAACGAACATGATCCATGGGCCTTGCGGAGTCCACAACCCAGACTCGCCGTGCATGGAAAACGGAAATTGCACAAAGCGTTTCCCCCGTCCGTTGGTGGCTGACACAATCACTGGAATCGACGGATATCCATTGTATCGGCGTCGTTCTCCAGATGACAACGGCAGATCAATCGTGATGAATGTGAAAGGAAACAATGTCATCGTCGATAACCGCTGGATCGTTCCATATTGTCCGCTTTTGTCGAAAACGTTCTCAACTCACTGCAATGTTGAGTTCTGCAATTCCATTAAATCCATCAAATACGTTTGCAAATATGTGAACAAAGGAAGCGACATGGCGGTATTTGGCATTGTTGAACCGAATGCAAACGACGAGGTAACGAAATGTCAACTTGGACGTTACGTGAGTTGTAACGAGGCAATTTGGCGCCTGTTTTCGTTTCCGATTCATGAACGTCACCCGACTGTGGTACATTTGGCAGTACACTTGGAGAACGGCCAGCGTGTCTACTTTACGGACGCAAATGTAGCGCAAAGAGCAGAACAACCACCAGCTACAACGTTGACAAATTTCTTTTCGATATGCGAAAGCGATCCGTTCGCAAGGACTTTACTCTATTCGGAAATGCCACGCTATTATACATGGAACGCAGCATCAAAGAGGTTTCAACGCCGGAAAAAAGGTAATAATGTTGCTGGCTTTACTGATGTCTATTCCACCGATGCTCTCGGACGAATATACACAGTTCATCCACGCCAAGACGAATGCTTCTATCTTCGCTTGCTTTTGGTTAACATCAGAGGCCCTACATTCTTCGATTCCCTGCGTACTGTGGATGGTGTGCTATGCGCCACTTTTCGAGAGGCTTGCCAACGTTTGAATTTGCTCGAAAACGATATACATTATAACTCCACTCTCGCCGATGCAACTGTTTCTTCGCCAGCGAATCAAATTCGTACATTGTTTGCGATCATCATAGCCGCATGTCATCCATCGAACCCGACCGCATTGTGGGACAAATATAAGGAGAGGGCTGACGACATTTTACGCAGATTTCGCATGACAACTTTGAATTTCGGCAGTCTGGTGCCGACATTGGGAATGCCAGCGCCAAATCGTTCGTTAAACGATGCACTCAATCGGGGAACTGCAACGGAGCAAGACTATGATCGAGATGGCATTGTTGCCACATTGTTGGAAGGGGCCGAACTGCACATTCAGCTTTAAAACAGCCGATGAATCTACTCACGGTAGACAAGCCAACGTGCACAATGACCAAGAATTCAGCGACAGCGAAATTGATGCGAGAATGCAAAATCATCATTTGGGATGAATGCACGATGTCGCATAAACGAGCTTTTGAGGCAGTTGACCGAACGATGAAGGATTTACGAGGTGATTCGAGACAATTTGGTGGGGCTATGATATTGCTCTCCGGAGATTTTCACCAAACGCTACCTGTCATCCGGAAATCTACTGCTGCCGATGAACTTCATGCATGCCTGAAATCGTCGCCTTTGTGGCGGCATGTAAAGAAGTTGAAATTGACCACGAACATGAGAGTTGCGTTACAGAACGACTCATCGGCTCTTGAATTCTCGAGACAACTGCTGGCGCTTGGCAATGGCCAAATACCTGTTGATGTTTCCACTGGATTAATATCGTTCCCGGTAAATTTTTGCGAGTTCACATCGTCGAAAGAGGAAATCATCACCAAAGTGTTCCCCGGCATTGCACAAAATTATAAAAATTATTGGATTAGTAAACGGGCAATACTTGCAGCGAAGAATACGAACGTCGATAGCTTGAATTTGATTATTCAAAGTCAAATAGCATTCGTACAAATCCGTTGACAGCGTGCGCGACGATGATGAAGCGACAAACTAACTATTTAATATATCTACTATCCTCTTCAAAATCTTTCTTATAAAAGTGGGCGTGGATCTTAACCGATCCCGCCCATTTGTTCCTGGAACATTCCTTGCATACCTGAAAACCTGAGTTCTGAATTTCGTTTCGATATCTTGAACGGGTTTTGATTTATGATTAATATTATTTCTAAATTTTACTTAATCAGAAGTGGGCTATGCCACGCGCATTTTCAAAAATTTCTTAAAAAATTTATTTTATGCCTCAATCTCTATGTAGTCACCAAATTTTATCCTTATAGGTGTATTATGTACTGAGTAATCACTTTTTTTGTGTTTCCGAAAATATTCTATATATAAAAAGTGGGCGTGGCTATAGTCCGATTTCGCCCATTTTAAATAGCGCTCGGAGATGAGTGCCAAGTTTTATTAAGATATCTCAAAATTTACTCAAGTTATCGTGTTCACAGGCGGGCGGACGGACGGACGGACGGACATGGCTTAATCAATTTCTCTTTTCGTCCTAAACATTTTGATATATATAAGTCAATATCTATCTCGATCCGTTAATGCCGTTACGTACTGCCGTTACGCGACTAAAGTTAATATACCTTGTGTGCGAAGCACTACTAGGTATAAAAAAGGTGTCTTTTATAGGCGCCAAAGAACTCAACCGATCTTTATGAAATTTTCACAATATATACTTGGGTTCCTTGGGTACAGCATACACAACATATAGTATTGGAAAAGTAGGCGGAGGTACGCCCCCAGGCTATATAAAGTTTCAATTCGTCATAATTCCGAAGGTTTTTGTTCTAAATTAATGAAATTTGAATATACGAGGTGTGTTCAAAAAGTATCGCGAATTTTGTGTTTTTTCAAAAATTATTTATTTATTCATGAATATCTATTTTGTCCCGTTCAAAGTAATCCCCATGAGATATTATACACTTGTGCCAACGGTTTTTCCAATCTTCGAAGCACTTCAAAAAATCATTTTTTTGTATCTTGTTCAGCTCCTCCTTCGATGCCGTCTTTATCTCGTCAAGAGAAGCGTAACGTCGTCCTTTCATGGGCCTCTTCAGTTTAGGGAACAAGAAAAAGTCACAGGGGGCCAGATCTGGGGAATACGGTGGCTGCGGCATCATTAGTGTGTTGTTTTTGGCCAAAAAGTCGCGCACAAGCAACGATGCGTGAGCAGGGGCGTTATCGTGGTGCAAAAGCCAATTTTTGTTCTTCCACAAATCCGGGCGTTTCTGGCGGATTGCTTCGCGCAAATTGCGCATAACTTGAAGGTAATATTCCTTATTGACCGTTCTTCCCTGTGGCAAGAACTCATGATGCACCACGCCCCTGCAATCGAAGAAAACTGTCAGCAAAACTTTCACATTCGACCGAACTTGGCGCGCTTTTTTCGGTCTTGGTTCGTGCGGCAGCTTCCATTGAGATGATTGGGCTTTGGTTTCCACGTCATAACCATAAACCCACGATCCGTCACCAGTTATGACCCTCTGGAGCAAATTTGGGTCGTCGCGGACAGAGTTTAACATCTCATTAGCAATGTTCATGCGATGCTGTTTTTGGTCACAATTGAGAAATTTTGGTAAAAAAATAGGTAAAAATCGAAGACGATCCAAAACACGTGCAAGCAAAGCAGCTGTCAACAATTAACTGAACATTCAAAATGGCCGAGCTTGTCGGCATAAGTGAGAGACATGAGTACCAACATAATGCCACAAAAAATTCGAAATTCGAATATACGTAACCAGCGAAAATTCAAAATTCGCGATACTTTTTGAACACACCTCGTATGTGTCACTTAGTCAATATCTACATAATTTTTCAAAAGTGAGCGGTGCCACGCCCACATATTTTGTGTTTTGGTTTGCTCTTGAAATTTCACGATATGTTCAGGAGTTCGCTGGGCACGACACAGTCTGCATAAACTTTTGCAAAAGCCCCCAGGTTATATAAAGCCGCAGTTCGGTATAGTTAGGAGTTTTTCATTTCATTTCATTTTCATTTATTAATCATTTTTCTTATATCTACAAACTTGCCACAATTTCAAATACAATCACAATACAATACCAGATATAAAGTAAAATTAGGTATAAGAAAAGATACGGCATTCTATATGTTAAGCTTAACATAGCGGCGAATGCCAATTGCTAGAAATTTAATATTGTGGGGTGGATTTTTTAAGGTACAATCAATGCCAAAAATCTTATTCTAGGTTTGAAGTATAAAAGATAATAAACATAACTTTTAAATTTTATAAACGCAATTAAATAAACAGGTACGTTGGCTAAATAAATATTTGCGTGCGATATTCTCAAGATATTCTTCTTCTTCTTTAAATGGTCATCTAACCGCCTGGGCGATTTTGACCGTCCAACATAGCTCGCCAAAAGGCTTTGTTGTTGAATTTCATTGGAACGTTGTTTTCTGTGGTGGGTCCCAAACCCAACGCACAACCCGTTTCACGGGAGGTTGAATTCTATTACACGTTTGTATAGCGAGCCGCTTGATCCAAGACAGACGCCAGCTTGCAGCCGCACCACATGGTGATCAGACGTTGCTGTTTGAACCCCCCAGCAAGCCCTTAAACCGATTATGTCGGAGTGGCCTTACCAGGTTGTCGCCTTCTCACGTTTAGCTCACCACCAAACGGGTGTTCGTTGGTTACCCAGAGGATACTTGGGCGCAAAGCCCGGAAGTAGTGAGCTGCTTGAACCGCATGCAAAAGAATCGCTCTGGCCATTCCCAGGTGAATGGCGATCAGAAACTTTCCCCACTTGCGTGGACTTCTGCACACGGCTCCATCCTCAATATATTAGGAAAAGTAAAAAAGAAAAATTGAATAGAATTACCTAATACTTAGAGCATACTCCCATTTTAAAAAATTTCTTGAAAAATTTTTTTTGTGCGTCAACGTTAATGTACACACCAAATTTTATTCTTATAAGTGTATTATGTACTAAATAATCACATTTTTTGTATATTCGAAAATATTCTCTATGTAAAAAGTGGGCGTGGCTATGATCCGATTTCACCCATTTTAAATAGAGCTCGGAGATGAGTGCCAAGGAACCTGCATACCAAATTTCAATGAGATATCTCAAAATTTACTCAAGTTATCGTGGTAACAGACGGACGTGGCTTAATCAATTTCTCTTTTCCTCCTGAACATATTGATATATACGAGTATTTGTGAGTGTGTTTATTTGACTTTATACTGATCGAACTCAGGATTATTAATCGAGGAATCATCGAATTCGTCACAATTGGTGTCAGAAGAGGTATTGTTAAATAAATAATAGTTGTTCGCGCCCCTCCTGACTGCAGGCACACCTGCCTTTCCAACATATCTTCGTTTTGACATTTACTCACCTACATACGTATACAAACTCTCGTTCATCGCACGCATTAACACTTTTGTTGTACAACTTTACATTACCGTCGTCGCTTTGTTGTTTTGAAGAGCTTTAAATTCAATCATCGCATATTTGGCCATGCACTGCTGCTGCAGCAGCATACTACATACACACATGCACTCACAATTCTTCGCATACGTACCTACTCTTCGCACTCATCGTCTTTTGCTTGCTATTTCTACAAATCATACGATATTTTTGCAAACATAAAATAGCTGGACTTTTCCATGGAAAATTCCTATGTATCATACATTTTTGGCAGCCTTCGCTGATTTAATTTTTTAGCTATAAGTGAGTTGCCATGTCACTTTGAAGTCGTAAGCATCAACTAATAAAATTCATACCAAAATCAAATTTGTTCTCCTTATTTTGATCTGAATAAAATTGTAGAAAAGGCAATAGTGATTGCAAGGATAATAACTATATGGCAAAGTTGAATGAATTAAAGAATCAGCAACTCAAGAATGAGTTGGAACAACGCGGACTTAACACTACAGGCAATAAATCCGAGCTACAGTCGCGATTACGGGAGGCTAAGGAAGCGGAAGGAATCAACGTTGATGGCCATATTTTCCATCTTGTGGAGGAGGCTTCGACAAAAATTGAAGAAAAAAAAGAGTCTCCGAATCCAGTGGCAAGCGTAGAAACAAATTCGTTATTGGCTGTACTGACTAAGATGCCGGCAAACATTTCAAGACAATTTGAAGAACAAGACACACATGGTATCTCAAATTTCAGCTCAACTAGAGGAACAGGAGGCGCGATTATCTTCAAGAATTGCATTAGCTGGAGGCACAGGAAGAACGAATAGCATCACAGCTAATCATGCAGGACGCAAAAATAACTGAAGTGCCGGAGGTATTCAGAGAACTGCAGGACAAAATTTAGGCTCAAGTAGATGCGCTAAGAGCTCGTATCCAGGAGTTGCAGCTGCGTCGTTCAACAGCTTTCACGAATACTCCAAAGGTAAAAACCCCATCCGTTGATGTTCTGTTCCTTTTCAGGTATTTAAGCTACAGTTTGAGAAGCCGGCAGCTGTGAATAATTGGGGCACTGAAGACAAACTTTCTGCACGATTCGTGGCATTGAAGGGACCTGCATTTGAAATCTCGCAGACTATTCCTGACGGCGAACAAAATAATTATGAAGCACTGATGGGTGCAGTTGAGAGACGCTATGGCAGCGAACATTCTTCTTTCTTTAAATGGTCATCTAACCGCCTGGGCGATTTTGACCGTCCAACATTGAATTTCATTGGAACGTTGTTTTATGTGGTGGGTACCAAACCCAACGAACAACCCGTTTCAAGGGAAGTTGAATTCTATTACACGTTTGCTTGACAGACGCCCGCTTGCAGCCGCACCACATGGTGATCAGACGCTGCTGTTTGAACCCCCCAGCAATCCCTTAAACCGATTATGTCGGAGTGGCCTTACCAGGTTGTCGCCTTCTCACGTTTACCTCACCACCAAACGGGTGTTCGGTGGTTACCCAGAGGATACTTGGTCGCAAAGCCCGGAAGTAGTGAGCTGCTTGAACCGCATGCAAAAGAATCGCTCTGGCCATTCCCAGGTGAATGGCGATCAGAAACTTTCCCCACTTGCGTGGACTTCTGCACACGGCTCCATCCTCAAGATATTAGGAAAAGTAAAAAAGAAAAATTGAATAGAATTACCTAATACTTAGAGCATACGAAAAAAAAGAAAAAAAAAAAATTTCTTTTTTAGGCATCGGTCCGTAGCAAAACTTCGATTTCACTAAACGATAAATTTAAAAAGAAGGATTTCACTTGTTTTGCAAACTGATGAAGATTCCTTAAGGCACGAATACCTACAGGCAGCGCATTGAATAGTTTGCGAGATAATATTGTATAAAATCTGCTTTAGTGTGAGGTTCTCCAAGAAAGCATTATGACAGCGTTGCGTGAGTTTATCCTCAGACTGTAGATTTCTGACGACATGCTTTCCAAGTAACCACACCTGATAAAAAAAATTTTCAAAACTTTAAAGTAATATAAGTCTCTCAATGGAAGAATTTGTAAACTTCTAAAGAGCTCTCTAGAGGGATGTGTCCTATTCACCTTGCATATTTTACGTATAGCATACTTTTGCAAAGTTAATAAAGGTTGGATATTGTGTAGACTCGTACCTCCCCAACAAATTATGCCATACGACAATTTTGAGTGAAATAATGCATAGTAGACTGTTTTCAATGTATGTTTTGAGCAGAAATTTCCAAGGTGATAAAAACAGCGTAAAGAATATTCCAGATGTTGTTTCAAACGGGAAATGTGTCTCAACCAGTTCGTATTGCTATCGAGCGTGAGGCCTAGATACTGGAATTCCTGTGCTACATCAATTACAAAACAATTGGCACAGCACGATGCAAGCGAATTGTACGTATTGGTCTTAAAATCCGGGCATAAGTGCTTGTGTAGGGTAAAGCGCTCACAACCTGAAGAATGAAAAGATATAATGAAATCTGGAGATTGCCTCGAAATAAAGCTAAATTACATTAGTTTAGTTTTACTGCTGATTAGAAGCTTGTGCTTAGCAAACCAAGTTCTTAAAAGAAATGCATCATTATTTATATTGGCTATCAAATCAGCAGCATTGCTACACCCATAAGCTATCGCAACGTCATCAGCAAATGCAGTGATATTTCCTTTGAAAGGCAAATCAAAAATAGAATTAATGTACATTAAAAACAGGATTGGACCCAGAACAGAACCTTGTGGAACCCCAATCTTTACTGAATTACTGCTGCTGAGATTGTCGTTAACTTTGACCTTTTGCACTCGACTTGACAAGTGTGATTTGAACCACTCGTGTACAAATCCCCGGAAGCCGGCGTAGTATAGCTTGTGTAGTAAACATTCATGGTCCACGGTATCAAAAGCTTTTTTAATGTCAACGAAGAGACTCGCGCAGTGTTTTTTATTGTCCAGCTCTTTGTAAATAAATGAACAAAATTCCAAGAGAGCATCCTCAGTTGAGCGGCCCGACCTGAAACTGAACTGTTTTGGGCTGAAAAAACTTCTTTTTTCGAGGAAACATAAAATACGGCTTTTCAGTGCTTTCTCGAAAACTTTAGAAATAGATGGCAGTAGCGAAATTGGCCTGTAATTATTTTTATCTTTTTTATTTCCTTTTTTGAACAAAGGGATAATTATCGCACATTTCAGTAGATTAGGGAAAGTTCCGAGTAGATACTGTTATTAAAAATATGTTTTAAAATGTCAACAAGGCTAAGAGCTGTATTCTTGAGCAATTTATTTGACATGCCATCATATCCACATGAATTCGAGTTATTGAGGTTTTTAATGATTGTAAGAATCTCCAAGCCTGTGAAAGGTGCAAACACAAAGCTGACACTGGAACTACTTATATCGTTGCCAGACAAGATATACTTGCACGGTGTAGAGTAAGAATGGTCCACCGATACAAAAAAATCATTAAAAATGCCAGAAACAACGGATGGGTCGGAGATGGTATTACCATTTTCGGTCAAAGCGATAACCTGGTCATCACTACGCTGTTTTCTGTTGACAACACTATTGATGACTTCCCATTCTTTTTTTGAGTTAACCTTGCAGTCAACGAATCTGTCACGAAAATATTTCTTTACTTAGCTCCTTACACAGCTTATTGTAGCGAGAACAAAGTCTATGGTTGGTTGGGTGTTTACGGCATTTATCACCAAGTTTATTTTTTAGATTATATTTCCTTAACATATTAAAGGTTATCCAGGGTTTAAGTTTTGTTTTATGTTTACTTGGAGTAAATGTGTAACTTGCATACAGTATATGTGAGTGAAAAATATCAATAAGTAGTGCGTACGATTTTGATACATCTTTTTCAGCGTAGACCCCAGCCCATTCTTCATGGCGCAACATTTCATTCAATAGCGAATAACTGATTTTTTTTAACTTATCCTTGTTTCTCGGTTTTATAATGTCGTTGTAGAAACTCCCTACTATGATACCTGTCATATTATGATCGGTGATTTGGAGGTCTAGGTTTACTCCCGTGCAACTATAAGTGCCACTGAATCTGCAGAAGACATGATCTAAGCACGTCCCGGAGCAAATTCTTGTTGGCTCATTAACGCACGAAACAAAACCATAACTTGCCATAATGGCTAGATATCTTTCAGAAAAGGAACTAGATTGCAGTAGATCTACATTAAAATCCCCTAATAAAACAATATTACTCGATCTCTCATGACTTAAAAAGTTCGATAATTCCTCCAGAAAGCAAAGACTAGATATAGCATGTCGTCTGTATACGCAGATTGAAGTAACATTCTTATTATTTGCATTCAATACGACTTTTAAAACATCAGCGCTCGACAGATTATAAGGTATTATTTCGCATTCAAATGTGTTACGGACAAAAACTCCCACACCACCTGCAGAATATTCATCATTGCTATTAGCAAAGAAACTATAACCCGGAATACCATAAAATTCACACTCATGGGAGTATATCCATATTTCCGACACAAATATGATTTCCGGAAGAGATGGAAATGCTTCTAAGTTACACACAAGTAAATCAAAGTTTTGCCGTAGACTACGAATATTTTGATGTAATACATAAAGACAATATTTATCTGAACATAGAAAATTTGTTCTATGTATCGGGCTAACACTGAGTATGTTGTCGTTATTGAGATCAATAGGGAAAAATTGGTTCATAATTTAAATGATTTAGCTGTTTTAAACAAAACAAAAAAGACTAGTCTGGCAACCCAGACAAATCTTAAAAGATCTCACAACAACAACATCCGCATTTTCAGCCTTCCTCAACATTATTCTACACTTCCTAACCCACAGAAATTTATATTCCTTTTCTTTTTTTATCTTGTTCGCAGCTGCATAGAGAGCTCTGTTATATGACGTAAGGCTATCGTTGACATACATTTTTTGCATTCTGTTAGCTCCAGAAAAAATCTGAGAAGTTAATTTCTTCTTCGCTAACGATTTCGCTCGCATAACTTTTTGTTTAACCTCACGCGAAACAAAACGTACACAAACAGCGGTGCGTGGGGCTGAAGAGGAGCCGCTATGTTTGGTTGTTTTTATGTAGCTTCTCCCAATTTGATTAGCTGGCACATTAACACCCAATGCATCAGTGAATAGTTTTTCTAAACAAGAGTTTATATTATCGGGCTCTACATTGGGTATTCCAACTGTTTCTACATCGTTCTCTAGTTGTTTTTGCGCGCTCCAATTCATCTGAGTTTCCAGTCTAGCAACCTTCTCTTTCAAAACTTTATTTTCTTCTCTTAGACCGTCGATTGTTTTGAGAAAATCAATAATCAGAGCTTTGATGCACAAAATCTCTTTGTATAACGTTTGTACTGTAATATTTTCTACATTCTCCTTGTTTACTGTATTGTCATTGCTTTTACTAGTATTGTCTATGCTGTGTTGCTGTTGTTGTAATTTTTTTAGGCAAACCGGTTGTGACTGCTGTCTTTACTTTAGGTTTCTGCTGTAGCTGCGATGCTAATGGAATTTGTTGCTGCGTTGATTGAAGAGGTGAAAAATTATCTCGATGGATTGAGCTTCTACGGGCAGATGTGCACTTGCTGCAGCACTAATTTTTATTATTTGCTTTCATGTAGTCAATTTCGGCTAACGTTATTTTTTCGCAAGAGCCGTGGAAAAAGAATTTACATGTGAAGCACTCAACTTTTGTTGAATCTTGGCGATCAACTCTTTTATTACAATTAGCACAATTCATGATTTAGATTAAAGTCGTTAGATAGGCAAATTAAACTTTGAGCGAATTTTATTTATTTAAAAATTTGTTTATTATTCGTTTAAAATGTTTGTGTTCTCAAAGCACCCCACAGCACAGAGAAAAACACGTCCACTTGTGACCGCGACTTTGTAATTTTTTTTTAATTTATTTGGTTCAAGTTAATGACATTTTATATATAGATGTGTTCTATGTATCAAAACGTCAAAACAACGTATACCGGGTTTGCTAGTACAATATAAAATGGAGAAAGCAAACAACGAATTTCAGCATTCTTTTGTAAAACTGAGACTATTTTGCGTTCAAATAGACAGACGAACAGACAGACAGACGGACGGAGAGACGAGCATGGCTAAATCGACTCCGCTCATCGTACTGATCATTTTAGTGAACTTTTCTCTTCTTGTTCTCATACTTACATACATTTAATGTTAATGAAAGGTATGAAAATCAAAAAAGATATGGGTCATTCCATAAAATTTTTACAACCCAAAACATAGATTTGCCCGAAACAATTTTTTTTATGATCTGGATGAAAAACAAATCGACACGTATTTTTTTATTTTATCGTATTATGCGAAATTTTCGAGTAATAATTTTTCAAACTTTTCGAAAGCGAAAAAATACGGCAGTTAGAACATATTTTAAAGGGTTGCTGTTTTAAAACAAGTTGTCCTACAAAAACGAAATTTACAGGTTATCTTAATAATCGTTCACACTTTTTAAATATAAATAAATACAATTTTTTTTTTTTTTTTCATACAAAATAAATTAAATTTCTTTTTTAAATAAAGAAAAGTCAATAGCGAAAAAAAGCCATGCTTAAGGTTGTTTATTTTTAAACCAAAATAAGTGTAGGGTTTGTAGAACATGTCATTAAAATTTCAGAGTGGGTAGCGAAATAGTTTTTTTGCAAAAACTATTTGTTTACAGCCACCTCAGCTCTAAGCATGCAATATACCATACAAGGCCGATGGCGGGCACTATTTTTGTATAACAATTTATATGAGTTGATATTTTTTTCAACATATTTGAATGCACTATTTCAACCTCTATAACGAATAAAAGCTGTAAGTAAAAAACATTAATTTGTTTAACTAAAAACCGAACAAAATTTAAAAGTTTTATTTTTTTAGAAAAGGTTTGGTTTGTGTGAGGTGGGCAAATTTCGACTGATAGAATTTGAGCTAATTAAAATCTGAAAACAAACACTCTAAGCAAAATTATTTGAGAAAGATATACATACCACATTCTATTTTTATATACGTCAGAGCATTATTTGCAGTACTGCTCGCCCACGCTATGCGCTTTTATGTTGTTGCTGTATTAACACGCATTACGACGCATTAAATTTAGCAATTCAAAAATATTGCTACTGCGCAATTTATTACTAATTTAGTGCAAATCTTTTTCTGAGCAGGACTGGGGAACTTAATTAAATTTGCAGATTTTGGAATTGTAGTTACGAGTTATAACTTTAATAGCGCAGTAATTTTTTTAATTTTGCTTTGGAAAATGTCAGCAAGTAAATTCAATACTCGTTGCATGCTTAGAGCTGAGGTGGCTGTAAACAAATAGTTTTTGCAAAAAAACTATTTCGCTACCCACTCTGAAATTTTAATGACATGTTCTACAAACCGTACACTTATTTTGGTTTAAAAATAAACAACCTTAAGCATGGCTTTTTTTCGCTATTGACTTTTCTTTATTTAAAAAAAAAAATTTAATTTATTTTGTATGAAAAAAAAAAAAAAATTGTATTTATTTATATTTAAAAAGTGTGAACGATTATTAAGATAAGCTGTAAATTTCGTTTTTGTAGGACAACTTGTTTTAAAACAGCAACCCTTTAAAATATGTTCTAACTGCCGTATTTTTTCGCTTTCGAAAAGTTTGAAAAATTATTACTCGAAAATTTCGCATAATACGATAAAATAAAAAAATACGTGTCGATTTGTTTTTCATCCAGATCATAAAAAAAATTGTTTCGGGCAAATCTATGTTTTGGGTTGTAAAAATTTTATGGAATGACCCATATATAACTTCGCTATTGCAATGGGATATTAACTACGTGCCCGAATATTTCGCTTGTGTGTTTCCCGATTTGGATAATTTTTGGCAGGAGTATAATACATACTACTGAGAAGCAGCTGACCAATTTTCATTGAAATATCAAGATGGAATTATAAGCGATTGCCTTTGAAAATAGCAGAAATTTTATGCTGAAAAGTGGGCAGCGCCACGCCTACTTCTTCAAAAATGACAAAATTTTTTTGCGGCCGAGTTTTTCTTGAAAAGCTTATTATGTGTGCAAAATCTGATTGATATAACTTGCTTAGTTGTAGAAATATCGCTTTTTAAATTAAAAAAAAAAAATATTTTTAGAACTATGTTCAAAAACTGGGCGTGGACTTTTACCGATTTCACCCATTTTTACAGCAAACAGTTGCCTTTATATATAGAACATTATCATCAAATTTCGTTTCGACAAATCAATTTTTGGCGGAGTTATGGCATAAAAAGTTTTGTGGAATAGTCCACTATAAAATGGGCGTGGCCATGCCCATTTTCGAAAATTATAAGTTTTTCAATTTCTTTGTTTATGGAAACTTTAAAAGTGAAATATAAATGATGTAAAGCTATTTTAGGCAAAGTTATTGCCTATTTAATATATCTACGATCCTCTTCAAAATCTTTCATATAAAAGTGGGCGTGGACCTTAACCGATCCCGCTCATTTTTTCCTGCAACATTCCTTGCATACCTGAAAACCTACGTGCTGAATTTCGTCTCGATACCTTGAACGGTTTTTGATTTATGATTAATATTATTTCTAAATTTGACTTAATAAAAAGTGGGCTATGCCACGCGCATTTTCAAAAATTTCTTAAAAAATTTATTTTATTCCTCAATCTCAATGTAGTCACCAAATTTTATCCTTATAGGTGGATTATATACTGAGTAATCACTTTTTTTGTGTTTTCGAAAATATTCTATGTATAAAAATTGGGCGTGGCTATCGTCCGATTTCGCCCATTTTAAATAGCGCTCGGAGATGAGTGCTAAGGAACCCGCATACCAAATTTCATTAAGATATCTCAAAATTTACTCAAGTTATCGTGTTCACAGACGGAAGGACGGACATGGCTTAATCAATTTTTCTTTTCGTCCTGAACATTTTGATATATATAAGTCAATATCTATCTCGATCCGTTTATGCCGTTACGTACTGCCGTTAGGCGACTAAAGTTAATATACCTTGTGTGCGTACCACTACTAGGTATAAAAATATGTGTCTTTTATAGGCGCCAAAGAACTAAACCGATCTTTATGAAATTTTCATAATATATACTTGGGTTCAGTGGGTACAGCATAGACAATATATAGTTTTGGAAAAGTAGGCGGAGCCACGCCCCCAGGCTATATAAAGTTTCAATTCGTCATAATTCCGAAGTTTTTTGGTCTAAATTAATGAAATTTGGATATATGTGTCACTTAGTCAATATCTACATCATTTTTCAAAAGTGGGCGGTGTTTTGTTTTGCTCTTGAACTTTCGCGATAAGTTCAGGAGTTCGCTGGGCACGATACAGTCTGTATATAGCTTTTGGAAAATCCCCCAGGTCATATAAAGCTGCAGTTCGGTAAAGTTAGGAGTTTATTTGGTTCAAGTGAATGAAATTTTATATATAGATGTGTTCTATATATCAAAACGTCAAAACATCGTCTATCGCTAGTATATTATAAAACGGCCAAAGCAAACCACGAATTTCAGCATTCTTTTGTAAAACTGAGAGACTATTGTGCGTTCAAATAGACAGACGGACAGAGAGACAGACGGACGGAGAGACGGGCATGGCTAAATCGACTCCGCTCATCGTGCTGATCATTTTAGTGAACTTTTCTCTTCTTGTTCTCATACTTACATACATTTAATGTTTATGAAAGGTATAAAATCAAAAAAGATATATAACTTCGCTATTGCAGTGGGCTATTAACTACGTGCCCGAATATTTCGCTTGTGTGTTTCCCGATTTGGCTAATATTTGGCAGAAGTATACATACTACTGAGAAGCAGCTGACCAATTTTGATTGAAATATCAATATTGAATTATAAGCGATTGCCTTTGAAAATAGCAGAAATTTTATGCTGAAAAGTGGGCGGCGCCAGGCCTACTTCTTCGAAATTGAAAAAAATTGTTTCCGCCCGAGTTTTTCTTAAAAAGCTTATTATGTGTGCAAAATCTAATTGATATAACTTGCTTAGTTGTAGAAATATCGCTCTTTAAATTTTACAAACAAAATTTTCAGAACTATGTTAAAAAACTAGGCGTGGACATTAACCGATTTCGCCCAATTTTATCACATTATCACCAAATTTCGTTTCCACAAATCAATTTTTGGCGGAGTTATGGCATAAACAGTTTTGTGGAATAGTCCACTATAAAATGGGCGGGGCTACGACCATTTTCGAAAATTTTAAGTTTTTGGATTTCTTTGTTTACGGACACTTTAAAACTGAATTATAAATGATGTAAAGCTATTTTACGCAAAGTTATTGCCTATTTAATATATCTACGATCCTCTTCAAAATCTTTCATATAAAAGTGGGCGTGGACCTTAACCGATCCCGCTCATTTTTTCCTGCAACATTCCTTGCATACCTGAAAACCTACGTGCTGAATTTCGTCTCGATATCTTGAACGGTTTTTGATTTATGATTAATATTATTTCTGAATTTGACTTAATCAAAAGTGGGCGGTGCCACGCCCGTTTTCAAAAATTTCTTGAAAATTTTATTTTATGCCTCAATCTCAATGTATTCACCAAATTGTATCCTTATAGGTGTATTATGTACTGAGTAATCACTTTTTTTCTGTTTTCGAAAATATTATATATATAAAAAGTGGGGGTGGCTATCATCCGATTTCGCCCATTTTAAATAGCGCTCGGAGATGAGTGCCAAGGAACCCGCATACCAAATTTCATTAAGATATCTCAAAATTTACTCAAGTTATCGTGTTCACAGACGGACGGACGGACATGGCTTAATCAATTTCTCTTTTCGTCCTGAACATTTTGATATACATAAGTCAATATCTATCTCGATCTGTTAATGCCGTTACGTACTGCCGTTACGCGGCTAAAGTTAATATACCTTGTGTGCGAAGCACTCTCTCTATGGCGCGATATACAACAGGTATATCATCATAAACCTCCTAAGAGATTTTTGCGCCAAGCTTCTCTTCCAATTTGTGGTGTGATTTGAATTTTCCCTACAAATTGGTGGGACCTACAGTTTTTTGCCGACTCCGAACGGCATCTACAAAGGAGACGAATTTTTTCTGAGAAGCCTGTCATGGCAGAAATACACTCGGAGAGTTTGCCAAACCACTGCCGAGGGGCGACCCCGTTTTGAAAAACTTTTTTTTTTTTCAAATCACTTTTGATGTTACCTGTACCAGGGCTCGAACCATGGACCTTCGGTGTGGTAGGCCGGCAACACTACCTTCACACCACGGCGGCCGCCTGCGAAGCACTACTAGGTATAAAAAGGGTGTCTTTCATAGGCGTCAAAGAACTCAACCGATCTTTATGAAATGTTCACAATATATACTTGGGTTAACTGGGTACAGCATAGACATAGTTTTCGAAAAGCAGGCGGAGCCACGCCCCCAGACTATATAAAGTTTCATTTCGTCATAACTCCGAACTTTTTTGTTCTAAATTAATGAAATTTGGATATATGTGTCACTTAGTCAATATCTACATAATTTTTCAAAAGTGGGCGGTGGCACGCCCACATATTTTGTGTTTTGGTTTGCTATTGAAATTTCACGAAATGTTCAGGAGTTCGCTGGGCACGACACAGTCTGCATAAACTTTCGGAAAAGCCCCCAGGTTATATAAAGCTGCAGTTCGGTATAGTTAGGAGTTTATTCGGTTCAAGTTAATGACATTTTATATATAGATGTGTTCTATGTATCAAAACGTCAAAACAACGTATACCGGGTTTGCTAGTATAATATAAAATGGAGAAAGCAAACAACGAATTTCAGCATTCTTTTGTAAAACTGAGAGACTATTGCGCGTTCAAATAGATAGACGGACAGACAGACAGACGGACGGAGAGACGGGCATGGCTAAATCGACTCCGCTCATCGTACTGATCATTTTAGTGAACTTTTCTTTTCTTGTTCTCATACTTACATACATTTAATGTTTATGAAAGGTATGAAAATCAAAAAAGATATATAACTTCGGTATTGCAGTGGGCTATTAACTACGTGCCCGAATATTTCGCTCGTGTGTTTCCCGATTTGGCTAATTTTTGACAGGAGTATAATACATACTACTGAGAAGCAGCTGACCAATTTTCATTGAAGTATCAAGATGGAATTATAAGCGATTGCCTTTGAAAATAGCAGAAATTTTATGCTGAAAAGTGGGCGGCGCCAGGCCTACTTCTTCGAAATTGAAAAAAAACTTTTCCGCCCGAGTTTTTCTTAAAAAGCTTATTATGTGTGCAAAATCTAATTGATATAACTTGCTTAGTTGTAGAAATATCGCTCTTTAAATTTTACAAACAAAATTTTCAGAACTATGTTAAAAAAACTAGGCGTGGACATTAACCGATTTCGCCCAATTTTATCACATTATCACCAAATTTCGTTTCCATAAATCAATTTTTGGCGGAGTTATGGCATAAACAGTTTTGTGGAATAGTCCACTATAAAATGGGCGGGGCTACGACCATTTTCGAAAATTTTAAGTTTTTGGATTTCTTTGTTTACGGACACTTTAAAACTGAATTATAAATGATGTAAAGCTATTTTACGCAAAGTTATTGCCTATTTAATATATCTACGATCCTTTTCAAAATCTTTCATATAAAAGTGGGCGTAGACCTTAACCGATCCCGCCCATTTTTTCCTGGAACATTCCTTGCATACCTGCAAACCTGCGTGCCGAACTTCGTTTCGATATCTTGAACGGTTTCTGATTTATGATTAATATTATTTCTAAATTTTACTTAATCAAAAGTGGGCGGTGCCACTCCCATTTTCAAAAATTTCTTGAAAAGTTTATTTTATGCCTCAATCTCAATGTAGTCACCAAATTTTATCTTTATAGGTGTATTATGTACTGAGTAATCACTTTTTTTGTGTTTTCGAAAATATTATATATATAAAAACTGGGCGTGGCTATCATCCGATTTCGCCCATTTTAAATAGCGCTCGGAGATGAGTGCCAAGGAACCCGCATACCAAATTTCAGTAAGATATCTCAAAATTTACTCAAGTTATCGTGTTCACAGACGGACGGACGGACATGGCTTAATCAATTTCTCTTTTCGTCCTGAACATTTTGATATACATAAGTCAATATCTATCTCGATCCGTTAATGCCTTTACGTACTGCCGTTACGAACTGCCGTTACGCGACTAAAGTTAATATACCTTGTGTGCGAAGCCCTACTAGGTATAAAAAAAGTATTAAGTTTAGAACGTAAGCCACGAACATTTTGAATCAAAATGGCAGTATTGGTTACCAAGTTTTTTTAATTCGTATGTACTGGAGGCACGACCTTGGGCTTTGTGGCGTACAAATGTACCACCGAAAGTGTAGGCCTAAACGATTCCTCAAGAACTTTATCAACAATCATGTCAGGAACTGATATTTTAAAGAGGAAATGTGCGGAATTAATAAGACTAAGCTGAACATAAATATTATTAATGATATCAGATTCCGTCAAAGATGCGTGCAACCGTGACATGAAAATTGGTCGGCGAGATCTCAATAGAATTCCCTGCAATATCATAATTGCTAACATTGTCGCTAATGTTAAGAGAAACAGCAATCATATTATTATTCGTTGAAACGCCGGTTGTCGTGTAGTAGCCTTAACAGTATTAACAGGCAATTTCGTTAAACGTCTGACCTTTTTTGTTTTAGCCTGAACATTAGTTTTAACAGCAGCCGTATCCAAACTAATAACAGAGGCAATTCGCTGTAGCAACAACTGTTGAGTAGGATTGAGTATCTATTACCTTCGTCCCACTAAGAATAGGCTCATTACCATCAGAAATGTTACTAACAGCATCATTTGATGAAATTGACTGCATGCTGTTAACACAGTCCTTAGTCGGACAAGTATTGAGCAGATTCACATTGTATGTAGGTGTAGCTTCCAAGGTGCCGTTAGCACTGCAAGTAATTGGTGACATGAATGCTATACTGCGAACAAAATACGGAGAAGGCAAAAATTAAAATACAACACCATCAGAACAGCTGTTAAAGTTGTTGGTGTTTTCAACCACTTACTATCAGAGAGGTGGACAGCGGAGGATTGGTGGTGTTGTTGTTGTTCGCATAGTTAACTTTTACATGTATTGAACAGGGCTTTCAGCTCAGCCACCAATAAATCTTTAAATTTAGAATTAAAAGTGCCCATCAGAGATACTATGCCCATTTTTTGGGACAGACGTATAGCATCCAAAGATGAAATAAATCGCTCAGACAAATGGCACACTGTTAACACATATACACAATATTGTGGTTAGCCTTAAACAATTTTACGTCGTAGTCTGAAATTATGCCATCACAACAAGCTCTATGGAAGCGTTTTTGGCAGAAACCCAAACATGGCACAACTTTAGAATCATTCCTGGAAAAGACAACGTGCACTTAGCACAAAAGTAGTCAATTTCGGAATATAATTAAACAAACACAGGAGCAAACAAAAACACGTCTATACTCACTGGCAGTTATATGAGACAAACTATTTGTACAGGAATTTTCTTTAGGCGACGACCTGCAGAGGTAAGAATTATGAAATCTATTCTATATACATAAAATTCAAACCTCAACTGAACTGGCCCGATTTTTTTCATTCACATTTTTAACATGATTTTAAAATAAACATCATTTCATGTCTGTCATAGTCAACTTAAAATACATTTTATGACTAAAGGTCATTTTAACATTGTAAAATCGTAGGATGTGTATATGGTTGTGTTTGTGACATTGCTTACTCCAAGGCATAGTATACTATGGTTTGTGCATAAAATAGTTGATACAGGGTGACCTTGCAAAACATAAACAATTTCTTCATACCACCAACCAATTGAGTTTTTTTCATAAGGGACCCTGTTACATTTCATTTCAGCTAAAATTTTTGTGACTATGACTGACCCACATTTTAAATGTATTTTTAAGTTAAGTAAAGATTTTAATTAAAAAAAAAAATGGGGAAAAATGGGTTTGGTGGTGAACGAGGGCAAAACGAAGTAGGAAGTACCTTCTGTCATCATGCAAAGAGTCAGCGCATTCGCGCCTTGGCAACCAAGCCACTGTTGGCAGCAATAATTTTGAAATAGTTGTTGTTAAGAGTGCTTCGCCCTGCGCAATGGGCTCGATCACTCTAAAGTGTCATCAGGCTCTTCTAACGGAAGTCCGAGGAAACGCGCAGTTCCCACAGGGTTGGACCAGAGTGATGTAGGTGTTAGAAGAGTGGGTTCAACTGAACAGGAGAAGAGATGTATGGTATCATGAGGGGTCATACCACATGCAGGGCATGTATTTGGTATGTTGGGGTTCAGCCTGGATAAGTAAGAGTTTAACCTATTACAATATCCAGAGCGAAGTTGTGCTAGTATGACTCTAGTCTCCCTCGGAAGTACACGCTCCTCTTCAGCCAATTCCGGTGGTTGAGTATTAGTAACAGGCCGAGATCTGAGCGATCTATCTACCGACTCGGTGTGGAGGTCATTTAGAGCCCGTCTATGGTTCCGCAGATCAAACGGCAAAGAAATATGATGCCGGATCTCATCGTAATGCTTACGGAGACGTCTCCTTATGTCTCTGGGGGGCGGTGCTACATCCAAAAGATGTCGGTTTGGATGACTAGGTTTATGACAGTTCAGAAGGAACTATCTACTCAAGAGTTCCGCGTGCTCTTGAACATTGAGCAATTTTGCCTCTTGATGGAGGTGAGACTCAGATGGCATAAGCAGGCATCCCGTAGCAGTTCTGATGGCGGTGTTTTGGCAGACTTGCCTCCAGTTTGTGTCAGAAAGATTGGGCGACCATACAGCATAGTCAACAACAGGCCGGCCAATAGCCTTATATGTAGCAAGCAATGTTTCTTTGTCTTTCCCCCAAGTACCGCCGGCCAGTGACTTGAGGATCTTATTGTCTCGAAATATAGAAATTAAACAAAAGGGGAGAGAGAACACCACCTTGCGGCACCCCTTGTTTTATTCTTCGTGGTCTAGATTTCTTGTTCCTAAATTTGACTGTTGCCTGTCGACCATTGAGGTAATTAGCGGTCCACCTCTTAAGGCCGGCAGGGAGCGGTGTCTCGTCCAGCTCTCGGAGGAGTGTGGCGTGATTGACCGTGTCAAATGCATTTGACAGGTCAAGTGCCACGAGAACCGTCCTATGGTTTGGTGGATGTTGATTCAAACCGTTGTTAATCTGCGTTGTAATGGCGTTCAAAGCGGATGTCGTGCTGTGATTTTTGCGGAAACCATGTTGATGATCGGCCAATTTTAGATTTGTAACGAAGTAAGGAAGCAGAATGGACTCTAGTTGTTTCGCTACCGGCGAAAGGAGGGATATCGGGCGATAAGACTCTCCTAGGTTCGCCGGCTTCCCTGGTTTTAGTAGGGGAACTACAATCGCTTGTTTCCATATCTCAGGTATGACGAAGGTAGTTAGAGAAAGATTAAAGAGAGCCGCTAAATAACTCTGTCCTTCGTGGCCAAGGTGTTTGATCATCTTCATGGCGATTCCGTCGGGTCCGATGGATTTTGAGGGTTTGGCCTTCATTATGGCTTCCTTAACCTCTGCGACTGAGACGGCAATGGGCGTATCAGAGTGTTTGTGTTTGCGCGCACGTCGTTGAAATAGTAAAGGACTTCGTTTACCTGGGAACCAGCATTAACACCAACAATAATGTTAGGCTAGAAATCCGACGAAGAATTACTCTTGCAAACAAATGCTACTTCGGACTGAGTAGGCAATTGAAAAGTAAAGTCCTCTCTCGAAGAACGAAAATAACACTCTACAAGTCACTCATCGCACCCGTCCTGCTATATGGTGCAGAAGCGTGGACACTAACAACATCTGATGATGCGGCTCTGGGAGTATTCGAGAGAAAGGTTCTTCGAAAGATTTGTGGACCTCTACGCGTTTACTACACAGCGGATTCGCTGGCTAGGCCACGTAGTGCGAATGAGCGAAGATGCTCCAGCCCAGAAGGTATTCTTATCTTCACCCGCCGGTGGAAGCAGAGGAAGAGGGAGACCACCACTCCGATGGAAGGACCAAGTGGAGACCGATTTGCGATCCCGCGGTGTTCCCAATTGGCGCCAGTTGGCACAACGAAGAAACGACTGGCGAGCTATGTTGGACGGTGAAAATCGCCAAGGCGGTTAGATGACCATTTAAAGAAGAAGAAAGATTTCAATTAAAACGCTTGTTAAGCAACGACAATGATTAAGGGCCAATATGTTTAGTTTTAGTACGTTTTACGAGCTCAAGACCAGTTGATAATAATTATAACTTAATTATTATTTTTGATATTTAAAAGAAAATTTTAAAGCAACAAATATATACAGGTTATAGTTATAGTATTATTTCGAAAATATCCACGATTCCTCGTTAGACTAGTTCGAATAGTTATTAACATTTAAAAAGATCTTGCCGTGAATAAAATCCGTGCAGTGATTTGCAAGTGCAGCTGCCTACAACGCAGACGCTATTTAATTTTAGTATTATATTTATCATTGATGCTACGCATTGCTAGACCGTTTATCATTCAAGCGTTTGTGCTTAGAGAGTAACAACAAACCACATATTGCTCTCTAAGCTCCTCTCTTTTGGTACTCAGAACAATATTGCCATATCCGTGGTGACGCCAACGCAATTCACAAAATGCTGTGATAATTTTTTGTAGTTTTCTTCGTATTTTCATTGCACTAAAAAAGGATTGGTCACTATGACATTAAAATATGATTCAAACAACTTAGAGGCAAAAGTTTTGATCGGTTCGGCAACGGGCGAAATTACAACGACTCCAAGTTTCGTTTTAAGACATGCTTCGCGATCGCAATAAATAGGTATCAAGGGCAAACGTTCAATGTTGTCGGCATTGATCTTGATCAAATAAAAGGAATAAGCCCACATACAGGCCTTGTCCTAAAATCACCAATGAATCCCATAAATAATTCCGAGATAACAAAGCCAAACCTTTATTTTGAAAAAACTTACGACCATTTTACCAGTTGAATCCAGAATGAAAAATTTTAATATGCTAAAGGAGCTAAAAAATATTTAAAAAAAACGAAGAAGTTCCAAGGCCTAGATATTTTCAAAACCATCAGAAATATTCTATATACGGTTATACCGGCAAACTTCAGGGCTGATGTGAATATGAGGACTTTTTTAATTCAACGGAAGTGGTCGAGTATATTTTTGTCACAAATCATTTTCGTGCACTGCATAAAGTCATAAGAAGTCGGAGCGAAGGGCGCCAGGTATTAGCTAGTATACAAAATATGGAGTTAGTCAGATAAACATTTATATTTTTGTAAAAGTCCGTATATTCATCCCACTTTTGAAATGCATTGATTTTGTAGAGAATTAGCAATCTGATGCTGTCATAAAAGGCTGTTTATAATTTATAATTGTGCAGTTTAAATTAAAAAAAATATATAATTACTAACAGATGCGTAGCTTGATTCATTAGTTTTCAAAGTATGCATACGTACCCTTAGTACAAGCCGAAATATAATTTGAGTAAGTACAGGTTTCCTCTTCAACGTGGGGCGCCTTGACTTGGCGAAGGGGTTTAAGTATTGCATTGGAACCTATCCTCGACTGGGAGGTCCCAATGTGAGACGAACTAAGAGGAAAGCGTCATATTTGCTAGTCTCGAGAGGGGTAAGCACATTGGGTACGAACCACTCTCGGCTGCAGGAAAGGTGAGGATCGCCGCACCAACACCACCCTAAGTCAAGGTGTTAAGGTATTCGTGCCGAGGGGAGAATGGTCAGCGGGCGGTTGTTGAATAGCTGACTGCGAACGGTTCTCTCCCGGGCCTCTTTCCGTGCGTACTCGTGGGCCGAAAATATGAATGCAACCAATAACATTAAACAAAAACAAAAAGAAGAGACAGAAAAACAAGGTCAGGAGGACCTCAGAAATCGGACTGTAGGGAGCGAGGGTAGGACGACAGAGAGCATTTCCGCTGGCAAAAGTAATAGGTCTCTGGCACCTCTAAGAGGAACAGGTCTCTGGGAGAGGCCTCTAGTACCTCTAAGAGAAGCAAAATTACCGCCGAGTATGCCTCCATATCAGCCGGAGCGCGACTGGGGGCAAAATCGTTTGCGGAAATGGTCAGAAGTAACCTTCAGGTTGCTCTTGTCGATGCGACCACCAACAGCGGCAGGCCCGTCTTGGAGAAGTAAGGGGAGATCGAGGCAAGGTTGTCCGAAATGGTCAACCAGTTTGTGATCCAACCCGGGAGGTAGTCTCCCCTCCTTTGACTCGGCGGAAGTTGTCCGCGGTCACAGGGTGGTGCGAGGACCAGCAGTCAAAGGACTTCTTGGAGACGTGCCTGCTCGACCTAAGCGACGTTAGGATCGCTTGAAGATTTAGTTCATCCAAGCCGCCAACATCCCACAAAGACCAAGAGCGCGGATATGGATTCCGCGAATGAAGATCGACAGTGGGACGCTGTTGAAATATTTACGGGCTCACAACCGCGAGGTGACTATGGACGACTGGGTGCTCATCAATGCAGAGGGGTCTCAGCGGAATACCCTCTCTTTCCTGCCCCTCATAAATGACGACAGTAGTGTCCCGCTGAAAAAAACGGATTTAACCTTAAAATTCGGCGTGCGGCGCGCTAAGGTGAAAATCCTGCGGTTCCTTCATGAGTACGATGAGGAACCGGATGTGGTCGACGACACAAACAGACGGCTGGAAGACCTGCAGCTCGTCGATCAAGATCCAGGACCCCCATCGTAGTGATGGGTCTTAGGGTTGTCCAGCACTCGCGGCTGGCCTCGGACAACCATGCCGTCTTCCTGGTGGAGGAAGACGTGGACATCCCTTGTTCAGGAGCGCTGGGTGTGGAACACCGATGTAAATGGTCTCTTCATAAAGGTCTTCACTGCGTTTTACAATATTCTTATTAGTTGCGACGCCAACTCCAGGCACTTCCTGTGCGGGAGTACGGAAATCAACACCAGGGGTGAGTCACTTTTCGATTTTATTTTTAGTACTGATTTAGTAGTTTGTAACCGGGGTAGTACCTCTACCTTCGTCTTCCCTAGCACTGATACTTTAGTTGGTGGGAGGTGCTGGACGTTACGCTACTAACCGAAACAGCAATATTCGGGTAGATAATTGGAGGGTATCAGATAAGTAGTCCTTCTCTGACCACAGGATGATCATATTTGATATCGTCCTAAAATTAGATACTTCTAATCCTCACCGAAATCCTAGGAGGACCAATTTAGCAGTATATAGACAAGAATAGCCTAAGGTGCTACAAAAAAGCGATTGGGAAGGCAAAAGAAAGATCCTAGAAGGACTTTTGCTCGTCTATCGAATCAACAAAAGAATCTTCGAGAATTGGCGAAATTTTCTCAAAAAAAGCTTGCCCGTCGTTTGTACGGAAAGACGACGGCTCATGAACAGGCAGCTCTGCGGAAACCGTGGATCTGCTTGTAAAAACGCATTTCCCAGGCTGTGGGCCTAGCCAAATGGAAGAAAAAGAGTAGACTGGTGTAACCAATAGTTTCTCACCCTACAAATCCGCGGGCCGGACGGAATTTTCCCTGCCATTTTACAATAAACCAGCCTGCTGGTAATACGCGTGCTTGTATGTATCTTCAGGGCATGTATTCGGCAAAATCATGCACCACTAAATTGGAGAGGGACGAGGATGAGTAAGAGAGGCCGTGAAAAGCCCAAAACCTTCGAAATACTTATGGAAGTCCGCATTCGAAAGAAATTGGATAACTCAGGGTTGTTCAACGAGAACAGCTTTGCACGAGGTTGTGCACAAGGTAAAAGCATCCCTTGAGAGTAAACACTTCACCCTGGCTGCATTGCCAGACATTGAGGGCGCCTTCAACAATGTTATACTGGAGGCGATAGAAGGCTCGCTCTTGGTTCTGGGTATCGAGGACCCTATAATAAATTGGATAGGAAGGGCACTGCGGTCAAGAGTGATAAGCGCCAAGGTCGGAGCCAGTAAAGTCACAGCACATCTGTCGAGGGTGGGGTTCTTTCTCCACTGCTCTGGCTTTGTGTTATAGACAGCATACTACGTCAACTCAATAGGAATGGAGTTAAAGTGGTTTGCCTAAGCGGACGACGTAGTACTACTAGTATCGGGTCTGTGTCCTAACGTGATCAGTGGGATCATACAGGGAGCACTACGGAAGCTGAGTAGAGTTCTGTCTAATGCTAGTGATATTCACTAAAAGGACGAAAATACCAAGTTTCAGTCTACCTTCTCTTAATGATCAAGAGTTGAATCTTTCTGATAGTGCGATATACTGGAAGCCGAATATAGAAAACAAGGTCAAACGGGCATACCGAGCTATGTACGCCTGTAAAAGAATGTTAAGCAGACAGTGGGGCTTGAGCCTAGAAATCACAGCATGGATGTACAAAGCAGTTATTCGACCGATCTTAGCCTATGGGGCAATAGTGTGGTGGAAGGCAGTCGAGGTGAACTACACTGGCAAAATGCCAGGCAAAGTTCAGCGGGCTGCCTGTGGCGTAATCACCGTGGTGATTAGATAATGCCCCACAGAGGCTCCGAACGTGATATACAATATACCACCGATTGATCTCTTTATCAAGTAAACAGCATCTAAGGGTGCACTAGGCTTCGGGAGTTGGGACTCTGGAAAGAGCGCACATACGCCCACAGCCGTATTCTGCTGAATATTAACAACTCCTATATCAAAACTAAAATGGACTACAGCTATCCCAGGACAGTTTTTGACACAAACTTTGAGGTTATTTTCCCTTCTAAAAAGGACTGGACAGAATTGGAATTCACTCAGAAACTCGACATTTCAGTTTTCACGGACGGATCCAAAATGGCCTGTGGAGTAGGAGCGGGCATTTTCGCAACACTCCCGGACGTCTCCTTATCTATGAGTCTTCCAGACTCAGGGAGTGTATTTCAATCGGAAATCTACGCTATCCAGGAGGCATGCAGAGACATCACCGGTAATCGGAAAGCAATTTTCTCTGACAGCCAGTCGGCTTTCGGGCTTTCGGGCTCTCGGGCAAGTCGATATATAGTTTCTCTTAGCACTGGCTTAGTGAGGCTACGGATAGGTGGAAGCGTTCGCAGTCCTGCAGTGTGTCAAGGAGTCTGTAGCCCTCCCACAACGAAACACGATCTTCGACCCTTCTGAGGGCGAATAGAAAGGATCTTTTCAGATTAGTTGCGATGCTCACTGAGCATTGGACTATCGGGGCGCACGCGGCATGGGTCTGGAGCACAATACCTCCGGAAGGGTACGGAAGAGACGGTAGAGCACCTGTTGTGCGTTTGTCCAGCGCACTGCCGGAAAGGAATAAAATTTCTAGGCAAACCCTTGTTGTATGAAGCCCGGGGAGCTTCTAAAATTTTTGAACTCGAACACGCTAGCTTTCTGTAACAGTTTTCATTGGTTAATTCACGAGATGTGATATCAAAACGGCGCATTAGCGCTAATTGGAGTCAAATGGGACTCGCCACTCCAACCAACCAAGTACAAATTTTCGTTAGTTAAAGAAAAATTTCAAACTTTGACAGATCATATTTCCAAAGAAAAACTAAAAAATGCAAAAACAAAACGTGGCAAACTATTTTACGACGAGAACGTTTTTACCAATCCATCTTATCCTTCCTTACGGAAGGAGGGGTGACATAACCCAGAAGGTTCCACTGGTCATACCAAATCGCTACCACGACAGTCGGGCAGTACCGCAAGGGAGTACCGGAGCGTACCGGATTCATATCCGGCCAAGGACTGTCAGTTCGACAGCACTCCCCAAAACCTTCGGGGAGTGTTTTTGTCGGTACAACAACAACAACAACAACCAAATTTGGAGTCCAGACTAAAAAGAAACGCTCATATGAGACTTCTTTCTCAAGTCACGAGGCCATTTACCACTTTTTCAATGGCCCTTGTATAGGTGGTGGTGCTTATGCTCCGATCTTTACCAAATGAAAACAAAACTTCTGTAACCACCTTTTATAATTGACACACTGAATTTGAGGTTTTTTGCCAGCATATGCAGCCTATCAAATCTGCCTGAAATAGGATGAATTATACAGGGGCATTCAGCCCTAGAACGAGAGTTAGTCCTGTGCAAAAAGCCGGATGTCGTAACAGGATTTTATTATTATTATTATTCGGAAGTGACGGATGTAGACAGTCCGACTGCCGTGGTAGCGATTTCGATGTAGTCGGTTAATGGACTCAATAACGAGTAAAGTACCCATGGCATTCGAAAAAGTGGTTACAAAACGAGATTTTCTTTAAGCTACTTTTTGTACTTGCTTCCGAGTTTTGAGGTGATTACGTTAGCAATGTAATTTCTATGAACATTTTGTTTTGCCTATTGTTATTGACATTGCTGCATACAGTTTCGAAAAAGTACGTACCTGAGAAGCCATGTAAATAGCAGCAGCAGCTACCGAAATTGGCGATCTTCCTGGTACAATGTCCATTTCGACGGCTTTTTTTGCTATGTATGTAGCTGCCCGTTGCACCATGTTTGGAAGGTCTAAAGTAAACGGATCGTTATATGTGTGAAACGTTAGAACTCATGAGTAAATTACCAAGATTTGCGCAAAATCTGGACATGAAATCAGCCGTAGTAATCAAATCTACACTTGTTTCAAGAGCTTTAAGAGTCAGTTTGAAGCATCGTCCAATTTCTTTCTTACTAATTTTACTTACAGCACAAATTTCTTTAAAAGTACGCGGCACACCTTCTTGACGGCAAGCAATGTATAAGCACGCTGAAGCCTTTGCATCATTCGATCGGCCTTTGAGATTTTTCCCATCATGTACCTAAAATCATAAATGTACATATATAATTAACATGTTTGTATACAGCTCATTACTTTTCGGAGCCGTTTTGTTTTATTGGCCAGGTAAGAGCCGATTTGAGAGAGTAATACATTTTTGCTCTAGAATATCTCTTCTTTCAATTCAGTGCTGTTTGGCCTAATTGAGAAGAAAGTTTTACGAGCCAGAAAGGCTTTAAAAAAAATGCTTAGTTAGGCTGTACGTAACGGCATAAACGGATCGAGATACGAGGTGTGTTCAAAAAGTATAGCGAATTTTGTGTTTTTTCGAAAATTATTTATTTATTCATGAATATCTATTTTGTCCCCTTCAAAGTAGTCCCGATGAGATATTATACACTTGTGACCAACGGTTTTTTTAATCTTCGAAGCACTTCAAAAAATCATATTTTTGTATCTTGTTCAGCTCCTCCTTCGATGCCGTCTTTATCTCGTCAAGAGAAGCGTAACGTCGTCCTTTCATAGGCCTCTTCAGTTTAGGGAACAAGAAAAAGTCACAGGGGGCCAGATCTGGGGAATACGGTGGCTGCGGCATCATTAGTGTGTTGTTTTTGGCCAAAAAGTCGCGCACAAGCAACGATGCGTGAGCAGGAGCGTTATCGTGGTGCACAAGCCAATTTTTGTTCTGACACAATCGAAGAAAACTGTCAGCAAAACTTTCAAATTCGACCGAACTTGGCGAGCTTTTTTCGGTCTTGGTTCGTGCGGCAGCTTCCATTGAGATGATTGAGCTTTGGTTTCCACGTCATAACCATAAACCCACGATTCGTCACCAGTTATGACCCTCTGGAGCAAATTTGGGTCGTCGCGGACAGAGTTTAACATCTCATTAGCAATGTTCATGCGATGCTGTTTTTGGTCACAATTGAGCAATTTTGGTACGAATTTCGCGTAAAAATCGAAGACGATCCAAAACACGTGCAAGCAAAGCCGCTGTCAACAATTAACTGAACATTCAAAATGGCCGAGCTTGTCGGCATAAGTGAGAGACATGAGTACCAACATAACGCCACAAAAAATTCGAAATTCGAATATACGTAACCAGCGAAAATTCAAAATTCGCGATACTTTTTGAACACACCTCGTAGATATTGACTTATATATATCAAAATGTTCAGGACGAAATTTGGTGATAATGTTGTGTATATAAGGTAACTGTTTGCTGTAAAAATGGGAGAAATCGGTTAATGTCCACGCCCAGTTTTTTAATATAGTTCTGAAAATTTTTTTTTTGTAAAAATTAAAAATCGATATTTCTACAACTAAGCAAGTTATATCAATCAGATTTTGCACACATAATAAGCTTTTAAGGAAAAACTCGGCAAACAAATTTTGTCAATTTTGAAGAAGTAGGCGTGGCGTCGCCCACTTTTCAGCATAAAATGTCTGCCATTTTCAAACGCAATCGCTTATAATTCGATCTTGATATTTCAATGAAAATTGGTCAGCTGCTTCTCAGTAGTATGTATTATACTTCTGCCAAATATTAGCCAAATCGGGAAACACACAAGCAAAATATTTGGGCACGTAGTTAATAGCCCACTGCAATAGCGAAGTTATATATCTTTTTTGATTTTCATACCTTTCATAAACATTAAATGTATGTAAGTATGAGAACAAGAAGAGAAAGGTTCACTAACATGATCAGCACGATGAGCGGAGTCGATTTAGCCATGCCCGCCTCTCCGTTCGTCTGTCTGTCTATTTGAACGAAAACTAGTCTCTCAGTTTACAAAAGAAGGCTGAAATTCGTTGTTTGCTTTCGCCATTTTATAATATACTAGCAAACCCGGTAGACGTTGTTTTGACGTTTGGATACATAGAACACATCTATATATAAAATGTCATTAACTTGAACCAAATAAACTCCTAACTATACCGAACTGCAGCTTTATATAACCTGGGGGCTTTTCCAAAAGCTATATATAGACTGTGTCGTGCCCAGCGAATTCCTGAACATATCGTGAAAGTTCAAGAGCAAAACAAAACACAAAATATGTGGGCGTGGCACCGCTTACTTTTAAAAAATTATGTAGATTTTGACTAAGTGACACATACGAGTATATCCAAATTTCATTAATTTAGACCAAAAAAGTTCGGAGTTATGACGAATTTAAAATTTTTGTAGCCTGGGGGCGTGGCTCCGCCTACTTTTCCAAAGCTATATATTGTCTATGCTGTACCCAGTGAACCCAGGTATATATTGAGAAAATTTCATAAAGATCGGTTGAGTTCTTTGGCGCCTATGAAAGACACCCTTTTTATACCTAGTAGTGCTACGCATATATTAACTTTATTCGCCTAACGGCAGTACGTAACGGCATAAACGGATCGAGATAGATATTGACTTATATATATCAAAATGTTTAGGACGAAAAGAGAAATTGATTAAGCTATATACGTCCGTCCGTCCGCCCGTCTGTGAACACGATAACTTGAGTAAATTTTGAGATATCTTAATGAAATTTGGTATGCGGGTTCCTTGGCATTCATCTCCGAGCTCTATTTAAAATGGGCAAAATCGGATGATAGCCACGCCCACTTTTTATATATAGAATATTTTCGAAACACAAAAAAAGTGATTACTCAGTACATAATACACCTATAAGAATAACATTTGGTAAATACATTGAGATTGAACAAGAAAAAGTCACAGGGGGCCAGATCTGGGGAATACGGTGGCTGCGGCATCATTAGTGTGTTGTTTTGGCCAAAAAGTCGCGCACAAGCAACGATGCGTGAGCAGGGGCGTTATCGTGGTGCAAAAGCCAATTTTTGTTCTTCCACAAATCCGGGCGTTTCTGGCGGATTGCTTCGCGCAAATTCCGCATAACTTGCAGGTAATATTCCTTATTGACCGTTCTTCCCTGTGGCAAGAACTTATGATGCACCACGCCCCTGCAATCGAAGAAAACTGTCAGCAAAACTTTCAAATTCGACCGAACTTGGCGCGCTTTTTTCGGTCTTGGTTCGTGCGGCAGCTTCCATTGAGATGATTGAGCTTTGGTTTCCACGTCATAACCATAAACCCACGATTCGTCACCAGTTATGACCCTCTGGAGCAAATTTGGGTCGTCGCGGACAGAGTTTAACATCTCATTAGCAATGTTCATGCGATGCTGTTTTTGGTCACAATTGAGCAATTTTGGTACGAATTTCGCGTAAAAATCGAAGACGATCCAAAACACGTGCAAGCAAAGCAACTGTCAACAATTAACTGAACATTCAAAATGGCCGAGCTTGTCGGCATAAGTGAGAGACATGAGTACCAACATAACGCCACAAAAAATTCGAAATTCGAATATACGTAACCAGCGAAAATTCAAAATTCGCGATACTTTTTGAACACACCTCGTAGATATTGACTTATATATATCAAAATGTTCAGGACGAAATTTGGTGATAATGTTGTGTATATAAGGTAACTGTTTGCTGTAAAAATGGGAGAAATCGGTTAATGTCCACGCCCAGTTTTTTAATATAGTTCTGAAAATTTTTTTTTTTGTAAAAATGAAAAATCGATATTTCTACAACTAAGCAAGTTATATCAATCAGATTTTGCACACATAATAAGCTTTTAAGGAAAAACTCGGCAAACAAATTTTGTCAATTTTGAAGAAGTAGGCGTGGCGTCGCCCACTTTTCAGCATAAAATTTCTGCTATTTTCAAACGCAATCGCTTATAATTCGATCTTGATATTTCAATGAAAATTGGTCAGCTGCTTCTCAGTAGTATGTATTATACTTCTGCCAAATATTAGCCAAATCGGGAAACACACAAGCAAAATATTTGGGCACGTAGTTAATAGCCCACTGCAATAGCGAAGTTATATATCTTTTTTGATTTTCATACCTTTCATAAACATTAAATGTATGTAAGTATGAGAACAAGAAGAGAAAGGTTCACTAACATGATCAGCACGATGAGCGGAGTCGATTTAGCCATGCCCGCCTCTCCGTTCGTCTGTCTGTCTATTTGAACGAAAACTAGTCTCTCAGTTTACAAAAGAAGGCTGAAATTCGTTGTTTGCTTTCGCCATTTTATAATATACTAGCAAACCCGGTAGACGTTGTTTTGACGTTTGGATACATAGAACACATCTATATATAAAATGTCATTAACTTGAACCAAATAAACTCCTAACTATACCGAACTGCAGCTTTATATAACCTGGGGGCTTTTCCAAAAGCTATATATAGACTGTGTCGTGCCCAGCGAATTCCTGAACATATCGTGAAAGTTCAAGAGCAAAACAAAACACAAAATATGTGGGCGTGGCACCGCTTGCTTTTAAAAAATTATGTAGATTTTGACTAAGTGACACATACGAGTATATTCAAATTTCATTAATTTAGACCAAAAAAGTTCGGAGTTATGACGAATTTAAAATTTTTATAGCCTGGGGGCGTGGCTCCGCCTACTTTTCCAAAGCTATATATTGTCTATGCTGTACCCAGTGAACCCAGGTATATATTGAGAAAATTTCATAAAGATCAGTTGAGTTCTTTGGCGCCTATGAAAGACACCCTTTTTATACCTAGTAGTGCTACGCATATATTAACTTTATTCGCCTAACTGCAGTACGTAACGGCATAAACGGATCGAGATAGATATTGACTTATATATATCAAAATGTTTAGGACGAAAAGAGAAATTGATTAAGCTATATACGTCCGTCCGTCCGCCCGTCTGTGAACACGATAACTTGAGTAAATTTTGAGATATCTTAATGAAATTTGGTATGCGGGTTCCTTGGCATTCATCTCCGAGCTCTATTTAAAATGGGCAAAATCGGATGATAGCCACGCCCACTTTTTATATATAGAATATTTTCGAAACACAAAAAAAGTGATTACTCAGTACATAATACACCTATAAGAATAACATTTGGTGAATACATTGAGATTGAGGCATAAAATAAATTTTTCAAGAAATTTTTTAAAATGGGTGTGGCACCGCCCACTTTTGATTAAGTCAAATTTAGAAACAATATAATTTATAAATCAGAAACCGTTCAAGATATCGAAACGAAATTCAGCACGCAGGTTTCCAGGTATGCAAGGAATGTTCCAGGAAAAATGGGCTGGATCGGTGAAGGTCTACGCCCACTTTTGTATGAAAGATTTTGAAGAGGATCTTAGATATATTAAATAGGCAATAACTTTGCGTAAAATAGATTTACATCATTTATATATCACTTTTACAGTTTACGTAAACAAAGAAATCCAAAAACTTAAAATTTTCGAAAATGGTCGTAGCCACGCCCATTTTATAGTGGACTATTCCACAAAACTGTTTATGCCATAACTCCGCCAAAAATTGATTTGTGGAAACGAAATTTGGTGATAATGTGATAAAATTGGGCGAAATCGGTTAATGTCCACGCCTAGTTTTTTAACATAGTTCTGAAAATTTTGTTTGTAAAATTTAAAGAGCGATATTTCTACAACTAAGCAAGTTATATCAATGAGATTTTGCACACATAATAAGCTTTTTAAGAAAAACTCGGGCGGAAAAAATTTTTTTCAATTTCGAAGAAGTAGGCCTGGCGCCGCCCACTTTTCGGCATAAAATTTCTGCTATTTTCAAAGGCAATCGCTTATAATTCCATCTTGATACTTCAATGAAAATTGGTCAGCTGCTTCTCAGTAGTATGTATTATACTCCTGTCAAAAATTAGCCAAATCGGGAAACACACAAGCGAAATATTCGGGCACGTAGTTAATAGCCCACTGCAATAGCGAAGTTATATATCTTTTTTGATTTTCATACCTTTCATAAACATTAAATGTATGTAAGTATGAGAACAAGAAGAGAAAAGTTCACTAAAATGATCAGCGCGATGAGCGGAGTCGATTTAGCCTTGCCTGTCTCTCCGTCCGTCTGTCTATTCGAACGCAAACTAGTCTTTCAGTGACACATATACACAAATTTCATTAATTTGGACCAAAAAAGTTCGGAGTTATGACGAATTGAAACTTTATATAGCCTGGGGCATGGTTCCGCCTACTTTTCCAAAACTATATATTGCCTATGCTGTACCCAGTGAACACAAGTATATATTGTGAAAACTTCATAACTTCACTTTATATCTATTTTTGTTACGCACACAATTGATGTATATCAAAACGTTCAGGATGAAAAGTAAAATATCCGGGCAAGTAGTTAATACCCCACTGCAAAGGCGAGGTTGAATATCTTTTTTGATTTTCATACCTTTCATGAAAATGAAATGTTTGTACGTATGAGACGAAAAAGAGATAGTCCCATCAAAAAGTATACTGAAATTATCAGGAAGATGAGCTGAGTCGATGTAGGCATGTCCGTCTCTCGATACGTCTATCTGTCTGTCCGTCTGTCTATTTGAGCGGAAATACGAACTGAAAGTATTAAAATAGACCTGCGTAAATTTTGATGACATAATAGATCACTACTAGGTATATAATGTTCGGTTCCACTCAAACTTAGACTTTCTTACTTGTTTTTATAATAAATTTAATTTTGCACTATGATTTTGGGCGACCAACATAGCTCGCCAGTAGTTTCTTCTTTCTGCCAACTGGCGCCAATTGGACAAACCACGGGATCGCAAATCGGTATCCACTTGGTCCTTCGATCTGAGTGGTGGTCTCCCTCTTCCTCTGCTACCACCGGCGGGTGGCGGTAAGAATACCTTCTGGACCGGCGCATCTTATTTCATTCTTACAACATGGCCTAGCTCACGAAGCCACTCGTTAATTGGTTGGACTATGGCGGTGTCACCATACAGCTCATACAGCTCGTCGTTAAATTTTTTTCGGCACTCGTCGTTGCCACCGAGTAAGGGTCCGTAAACCTTCTGCACCATAAATCAGGACGGATGGACATGCCTAAATCGACTCAGCTCGTCGCTCTGATGATTTCGGTATTTAATGTTCATGAAAATCTTATAATTACACATAAAATTCACAAAATGGCTTTGCAAAAAGGAAGCGTTCGATTCGTATTAATTTAAAAAGGAAAAAAAAATCGAAACAGCCAGTTTGCCCTCACTAGAAATGTGAATAAACAAAACACATGTTGTTACGATAAAATTTCTTTTGCTGTAACTTCAAAACAGTACATTTTACAATGATGACATTTTGGGAGATCAAGCATGTTATAGCAAACTATTCATTTTCATAAAAAAGCTAAAATCGAAAATCATGGCATGCATAGGGATATATTAAAATAAAACTAAGTTTTTTTAAGCGGTTCCCTTGCTTAACACAATTTAAATAAAATAGATTCATTTATATTAAGCAGCAGTGGTCTTAAAATTAGTATATTTGTAACATTTCTTTAAACTTAACTTCTACAAGTTTCACGAGTAATAGCAGCTTCTTGGTGAAATACTGTTAAATACGTAATTAAAAGTGAGCGAAGTATCGGTAGAAAGGGCTGACTGTCCTGTCTTGAAAACATCTGAGGAAGGTGATATGGTGCATCGCGATAGCTGCGACATGTGGTTCCACCTAAGAAAAAAGACACGACCTACTACTTAACTTTTCTTTATTTAATTTGAAATATCCTATTCACTTGCTTACAGTAATTAATATGGGTTGTGTTCTTTTTTTGGTTTTCATTGTGTTTTTTGTTTCAATTCGTTTTACACTATGTATGTATGTATGTACGGTGGAGATCAAAATTAAAACAGCAAGATTTTTCCGTCAAAAAATTATTTATTTTTAAAAACAACTTCAATGATTTCTTCAATAAAAATTTAATAGCCCAATTAATGGCACAACTTGCAGGCTTCAGGTCTGACAAAATTGCCTTTGATTTTTGAAAAAAAAAAATAAAAAACTTCTAAAGTGTTTAAAACTTACCCCATATAAAGTTCGCGGAATCAAATTTTGCATAAGGAAGAAAATCTGAAACACCATTTAGAAAAAAGATTTCAAATAATCTAAATTTTTAATAAGGTTTCAACCCTAATTTGTATGTATACGCGGAAAGACACGGCCTACGCTCCTACACTGATGTGCGATGAAGAGCCGAAATTGAAAAAGGGTTTATTCGTAAAATATATTTATTTATGCAATTTTAATAATTTTCATTTAAAATGTAAAGAGGTCTTTAACTGAAACCACAAAAATAAAAGTTTTAAAGTTTACACAAAGTTCAGGAAAGTTAACCATTTGAAAAATGTCCATCAAATTTTCAATATTTTTGGGAAGATTTTTAGAAAGATTTTGAAAGTTTGTACAAGTCAGAAGTACCTCAAAATTTTACCTGAATTTTTTTAAATTTTTTTTTTGCCGAGGATGCTGGGTATTTGGTCCACACAACGCATGAACGACTTTGGTTCCAGGCAAGTTCGAAACTTAATTTAAGCTATACTTTTTTATGAGAAGGGCTACTTTTCACTGGGCTTTTTGTCTTTAATCAGGGATAGGCCAGTATTTGGCTCATAAATAATCACTTTCAGAGCCAGCGAGTGCTGGTTGAGACATTGGTATATTTCGCGAGATGAGAGAAGTAAGAAACACATATAAAACATCATACGCTTCGCCTCAAATGATATAAATCGCAATAAGGTTGCGGAAATAGTAAAGATCTGAAAAGAAGACAGTGTTGAAGTAGTACAACAAAAAATTAAATTTTTTGGCAGGAGGTACGAAAATCGGAATAACAATACACTGAAGGCGAGTTTATGTTAAGCAGTGCATTTTTGACATTCATTTGGCCTTTGCATAGATTTAATTATAAACAAGCGGAACTATTTTGCATATCTTAATATACAAAAATCTTCTGTGCGTAAGTCCTTTGTCACTAAACTCCTTCTAAACGCCTGAACCGATATTGACGCAATTTTTTCGTATACTCAAGTGGGCTCGAGGATGGTTTAGATTCACAATCCGGACCACTAGATAATGTGGGGGTGGCACCTCCCATACGAATGCAAATTTTCATACTGCATATCGCCGGAAGTATTTATAGTAGGATATTGGAAATTGGTAAGGAGTTATACAAGACCAATCTCTAACACCTCCAGAAAGAAAAGAAAGAAGGGAGGAGTGGGCTGGGCACCTAACATACAAATGACATTTTTCAGACTGCATATCTGGAAATATTCGTGGCAGAATACTGAAAACTGGTATAGAGCTGAAAGAGGTAAATCTCAACATATCAAAAATAAAAGGAAGGAAGGAAGGAGTGCGCGTGCCACCTTCCTCAGTAAATATCTACCACCTCAAGAAAAAAGGTTGGTAGGGGGAAATGAGGCGTGACGCCTTCTGATATAATCTATTTTAATATTGATCCGCAACTATTCCTACAAGCTTTGTAATATTTGCCATAGAGATATTTTATATAAAGGAGAAGGCGGATAAGAACAGGGTAGCGAAAGGGGTAAGGATAGTGATAGGTATGAGGATAGGGATAGGCAATATTTATGGTCCACTCAGGTAAATTTATGGGCAGTCTTCCGGCCCTCTAGTATTTATATAAATATTGAAAGAAGTGGCATTAGAGGAAGTGTAGTAGAAAAAGTACTAATGCACATTTCTCATACAATCGTGTGAAAACGAAACTCTCAGTTGTTGGCAGTGTTGCCACAAGCTAGAAGAAAATACATTAGGCTCCGAATGAAAAAGTTACAAAATGCATAAACATAAAGTAATTTTACCAGTTGTATTAAAATGTATAAATATAACTACTTTTACTTATAAATATGTCAAATTATTGAGATATTTTCAAATAAGTTCAGCTCACATAATTCGTTAAATCCACCCTGAAAAATACGATCTCTTAAACAACTTATCACTGCATCAAATTTAGTGCTTGGCATTTCTCGCGATTAAGTAAGCTACATTTTTAACGAATTTATTTACAATCTCTCAAGCAACAGCAACGGTACAAGTGTAGTCGATTCTATTCTTAGGCATCGATCGTTCGTTGCGAGCGTGCATAACAAAACTCAAACAATAAGTAGAGCATTCACGCCATTTCTCGCGAGTTCTATTGATCGCGATTGCTCTCGAGCGTTCGTTACGATTAAAAAAAATATTTTTGACTAGCTGACCCGCCGAACTTTGTTCCGCCTTAAAAGCACAAATCATACAGTCACCCTGGGTCCACATTTAGGTCAATAAATTGAGACCCGGGTAAAATATCGAGGTGAAAGATATCTTAAATTTTAGGAGAGACGTCCAGAGAATGATTATTGAAAGTTTCATTCATTTCTATGCAGTCGTTTTTGTGTGACGCGGGCGTTATGGTAAAAAAAACCACATTTTTGGTCACATTGTTCCCACATTTTGGTCAATAACTCGGGAACTGGATGAGATATCCAAATGAAAGTTGTCCTAAATTTTAAGTTAGACGTTAAGTGATAGAATGGTGAAAGTTGCATACAATTATATTCAGTAGTTTTTGCGTGAAACGCGCACAATCATACAGACGGACAGACAGACAGAGAAAAATTCTAAAAATTGGTGATTTGGGTTCCGCTGGTCCAACAACGACCTCTCCTATCAGTTTTTCTTGTTGTTGTTGTTGTTGTAGCGACTACTTAACCTGCCTAGGATGTCACCCCCCATCCAACATTGTCATCAGGCTCTTCTAACGGAAGTCCAAGAAACAACAGCCGGTTCTACGTACCGGAATGACTCGGATTTTTTTTATCCGACCAAGGGCTGTTATTTCGACTCTACCCTGTCTATCAGTTTTTCTTGAATATCTTCAATGCACAGACATCGACCTGTTACAATTTTATTATATGTAAAGATGTGTAAACATCTTAGGGCTCGAAAGGGGCTGTCCAGGAAAGTTACGCGTCGCTGCTTGTAAGCGTAAGTGTAAGCACCTTTGGGGTCGGTATGGAATCGAAATTACGCGTAAGATTGTTGTTGATGTTGTTTCTGTGCATATCTGAGTTGCTAGTGAATCTTGTTTGACTGCTTTGCTGATATGTATGTGACGCTCTGGTTATGTGGGTACGTGTGCATACAAGTGTTTTGATTATTCGGTAATCGTGCCCTTATGCATATGAGATACAACAAAAACGTTCATTAAAAACATATACCTATATACTTGTGTACAAGCGCTTGCATTTGCATACATGCACTTACACATGGCCATCAGTGTTGATTTTAGCTGTTTTCCAGCTAGATCTAGCTTTTTTTTTGCCGTTTAGCTTGAAAAATGGAATTTAGTACCTAGTCTTTTCTAGAATTTTTTTTAGCTGTTTTTAGCTTTTTCACCCGATGTGAGAAAATATCTCATTCAACTCATGACCAATTCTAATATTTATGCAAATTCCGCTGATGATGAAGAAAATTGTGATATTGACATATTTTAAAACGTATTTATTATATACTAGCTGGACCCGTGCGCGCCTTGCGCAAAAAAAAAAACAAAAATGGTTTGAAACCTTTTATTAGTCCAGGTCAAGGATTTTTCAAACCTTTTTCTCAAATTATAAAAAAAGATTTTCAGCTACACTTGTTGTGAGACCACAAAAATTATACAAATATGCGCAAACAGCTATTTGAAATTCCACCACTTATACGAGGTGTGTTCAAAAAGTATCGCGAATTTTGTGATTTTTCAAAAATGATTTATTTATTCATGAATATCTATTTTGTCCCCTTCAAAGTAATCCCCATGAGATATTATACACTTGTGCCAACGGTTTTTCCAATCTTCGAAGCACTTCAAAAAATCATTTTTTTGTATCTTGTTCAGCTCCTCCTTCGATGCCGTCTTTATCTCGTCAAGAGAAGCGTAACGTCGTCCTTTCATGGGCCTCTTCAGTTTAGGGAACAAGAAAAAGTCACAGGGGGCCAGATCTGGGGAATACGGTGGCTGCGGCATCGTTAGTGTGTTGTTTTTGGCCAAAAAGTCGCGCACAAGCAACGATGCGTGAGCAGGGGCGTTATCGTGGTGCAAAAGCCAATTTTTGTTCTTCTTTGCACATCTTCTCGGCCTTCTGAGAACATTTTGTACCACCGATAAACGTTGCTTCGGTCCAAGGTAGCTTCTCCGTATGCCACAGTCAACATTCGGAATGCATCCGCGCACTTAATTTCGTTTTTCACACAAAATTTGATACAGGTTCTTTGATCCATTTTTTTGAATAGGTAAAAATCGAAGACGATCCAAAACACGTGCAAGCAAAGCAGCTGTCAACAATTAACTGAACATTCAAAATGGCCGAGCTTGTCGGCATAAGTGAGAGACATGAGTACCAACATAACGCCACAAAAAATTCGAAATTCGAATATACGTAACCAGCGAAAATTCAAAATTCGCGATACTTTTTGAACACACCTCGTATTACATTCACATTGAGCCATAAACTTGAGTTGATTGACAACATCAATATGAATTAACTCCAAAAATGTCCCTTTAACTCGAGTTTATGACCCAATGTGAACGCAGTCTTATTCACTTATTTTAGCAATGTTCAAGTGTAGATGGCGCGCTCGCAGTGGGTTGAGCGCTGTGATATTCGCAATGCCTTTAATTATTCTAGCACTGTTCAGTCTTAGTATTCAAATGTAGGTCGCGAGGCATGTGAATGTCACAGTCACAATAGCGTTGCAGTACAAATTGATTTTTTTGTGCATTTACAATCGTTTATTTTAAAGAATTCATTTTCATAAAATACGCTTAAACAAAAGCACTCCGCTAAATAAAACATGGTTTTGCATGTAGAGCTAACCCCCATCTTTAAAACGATACCTTATTTATTAATATTGGTTCCAAATGAGAGCAGAAAATTAGGAACTAACACAAAAAAAACCTTACAGAAATAATATATATGATTATCTCACATTACTACCTTTTATATTACACCGCGTTACACACAAATATACTTTTTCGGAAAGGGGAGAAAAAATAAAAATACACGTGTATCGGCGATTTTCATGTACACGTCAGAATTTTTTTTTTTATGTATAAAGTAAAAAGCTCGTACTGTCCGTCTGTCCATCTGTGTGGAAGACTTTGGATCGATTTTTAACATTTTCTCCGTGATCCAATCGAGCTGAATTTTTGCAGACAGACTCGTGGAAATGTCTGTATCACGTCAAAATTTAAAAAAAAATTGATTTTTATCAATTCTCAGATTTTCCTGAATTTACAAAAAAAAAATTTTTTTTAACTTTTTTCAAATTTTTAAAATACTAAAGCGTTCCGAAAAAAAAATTTGTTTTTTGACCCAACCTAGTCCATATATTTGTAGTTTATCAATAGTAACTTTCTAACACTAAACTGTTTATGTTTTTTACAACACTTACAACTGGTATGACAGAGGAAACATTGGATCACGGAAAAAGGGTTAAAAATTGAGCCAAAGTCTTTCACACAGGCGGACAGACGGACACTACGAGCTTTATACTTTATACATTAAAAAAAAATTCTGACGTGTACATGAAAATCGCCGATACAATGTATTTTTATTTTTTCTCCCCTTTCCGAAAAAGTATATTTGGTCATAGGACAGAGCTAAAGCTCGTTTTTGTAACGCAGTGTTATATATAGTTATTTTGCATTGTATTTCATGAAAGTATATTTCCTTTTAAATACGTGCCGCACTTGATAACTTAATGGGACTTTTTATGTTGTTGTTGTTGTGGTAACGACAAAAACACTCCCGAAGGTTTTGGGGAGTGTTGTCGAATTAACAGTCCTTGGCCGGATTTGAACCCTGTACGCTCCGGTACCCCCTTGCGATACTGCCCGACTGTCGTGGTAGCGATTTATGACCAGTGAAACCTTCTAGATCATGTCACCCCTCCTTCCGTAAGGAAGGATAAGATGGGTAATGAGAGGTGAGAGGCATCATATCCGATGGAAGGACCAAGTGGAGACCGATTTGCGATCCCGCGGTGTTTCCGATTGGCGCCAGTTTGCGCAACGAAGAAACGACTGGCGAGCTATGGTGGACGGTCAAAATCGCCCGGGCGGTTGGATGACCATTTAAAGAAGAAGAAGGCTAATATTTCTATTTACTATATAAATTTGTTGCTATTTATATAAAAGGTACAACGAGTAAAATTTAAATTACAGATCACTGTATTATTCGATAAAAAGTCCCAAGCCCCTGCGGGTTAGGGGTTTAGAATATGTCCGAGGTAGGCATACCGGTCGTAAGAGGCGACTAATATGCACAAAGGTAATGACGTGCAACTCGATGGTTGATCTACGGATATGATGCCTCTCACCTCTCCTTACCCATCTTATCCTTCCTTGCGGAAGGAGGGGTGACAAGACCTAGAAGGTTCCGCTGGTCATAACAAATCGCTACCACGACCGCTGGGTAGTACCGGAGCGTACCGGGTTCATATTCCACAACCAAGTTTTCCAAGTTGGTTTATTTGAACAATTCCCTGGCGCAACAATTTGACAAAATTATTATTACAGGGGCAGTCAGGAATATAAAAAGTAAAAATTAAAATTGGGCAGATAAGATAGTTCTTGTTGTTGTTTTTTTTTTCGTTGCCGTTTCATTTGCGTAATCATTATAAGATCCTGATGACGATTCTCAGAGTGATTGTGCCCCTTAAGCAGGGTGAAGCACTGTTAATTACATGTTGTTGTTGTTGTTGTTAACAGTGCTTCGCCCTGCCCAATGGGCTCGATCACTCTAAATTGTCATCAGGCTCTTCTAACGGAAGTCCGAGGAAACGCGCAGTTTCCACAGGGTTGTTGTTGTTGTTGTAGCGACTACTTAACCTGCCCAGGATGTCACCCCTCATCCAAAACTGTCATCAGGCTCTTCTAACGGAAGTCCAAGAAACCTTGCGGCTTCAACAGGAGTGGACCAGAGTGAAATTGGTGTTAGAAGAGTGGACTAAGTTGAGCAGATTAACAGATGGTTAGTATCGTGGGGAGACACGCCGCATGCCGGGCAGACATTTGACATGTCAGGGTTCAGTCTGGATAGGTAAGAGTTTAGTCTGTTACAGTATCCAGAACGAAGTTGAGCCAGCGTGACTCTTGCCTCCCTGGGCAGTTCGCGTTCCTCGTCGGCAACAGGTGGGGCTTGTGCCTGTAGGACTGCATTCACTGGACGAGACCTGACAAAGGAGTTTACCGACTCCGTGTGGATGAGGTTGAGGGCCCGCCGGTGCACCTTTGGATCAAACGGCGAGAAAATGTGAAGCCGGATCTCGTCATAGTGATTACGGAGGTGACCTCTTATTCTCCTGGGAGGCGGATTTTCGTTGAGCAGGTTTCTGTTCGGGTGCTGCGGTTTATGGCAGTTGAACAGGAATTGTCTGGTCAACATCTCACAGTGCTCTTTGACATTGAGCATTTTTGCCTCATTATGAAGGTGGTGCTCAGGAGACATAAGGAGGCACCCCGTGGCAGTTCTGAGTGCGGTGTTTTGGCAAGCCCGCAACCTCCTGCAATGTGTGTCTGCTAACCCCGGCGACCATATTGGCGTCGCGTAGCTCAGAACCGGCTGGCCGATTGCCTTGTATGTTGCCAGTAACGTTTCTTTGTCTTTCCCCCAAGTACTGCCAGCTAGTGACTTGAGGATTTTGTTACGGCTTTGTACTTTGGTGGCAATCGCGGCTACATGAGCACCGTATTTGAACATGTTATCAAACGTGACCCCTAAGATTTTGGGGTGTGTGACAGTCGGAAGCCTAATGCCGTCGACGTAGACGTCTAATTCCATGTTCGCCTGCGCTGTCCACGTCGTAAATAAGGTGGCCGAGGATTTGGTCGGTGACAGTGTCAGGTCCCGTGCAGCGAAGAAACTGGAAAGGGTTGGAAGGTAGGAGTTAATTCTCGAGCAGAGCTCATCAACGGGGGGTCCAGTCGCCAGGATCGTGCAGTCATCGGCGTAGGAGACGATCGGGACGCCTTCTGGTGGGGAAGGGAGCCTCGATATGTAGTAATTAAACAGAAGCGGGGATAGGACACCACCCTGTGGCACCCCCTGTTTAATTATACGTGGTTTTGATCTTTCGCCTCTAAATTCAACCGATGACTGCCGACCACTCAGATAGTTGGCGGTCCAACGCTTTAGAAAGGGGGGAAGGTTTGAATCCTCCAGGTCGTTAATGAGTTGTGCATGATTAACAGTGTCAAAAGCTTTCGACAGATCAAGCGCAACTAGCACGGTCCTGTCATTTGGGCGAGATTGGTTGAGACCGACACCTATCTGTGTGGTGATGGCGTTTAGCGCGGTGGTAGTGCTATGCATTTTTCGCAGGGTGGGGCCGTGTGCAGAAGTCCACGCAAGTGGGGAAAGTTTCTGATCGCCATTCACCTGGGAATGGCCAGAGCGATTCTTTTGCATGCGGTTCAAGCAGCTCACTACTTCCGGGCTTTGCACCCAAGTATCCTCTGGGTAACTACCGAACACCCGTTTGGTGGTGAGCTAAACGTCAGAAGGCGACAACCTGGTAAGGCCACTCCAAACAGCAGCGTCTGATCACCAGGTGGTGCGGCTGCAAGAGGGCGTCTGTCTTGGATCAAGCGGCTCGCTATACAAACATTTAATAGCATCCAACCTCCCGTGAAACGGGTTGTGCGTTGGGTTTGGGACCCACCACATAAAACAACGTTCCAATGAAATTCAACAACAAAGCCTCGGATATGAGAACCCCTTTTTTAGATGACAACACCCGCAAACGAAATAAGGATTATGAGATAAGGGCATGTACCTGGAATGTTCGGTCCCTTAATGGGGAAGGTGCCGCTGCCCGGCTGGTTGGGGTCCTGAGGAAAGCAAAAGCTGACATCACCGCCATACAAGAGATGCGATGGACGGGGCGAGGAAACACGATCAAAACACCTTGCAACATCTACTGGAGTGGGCATGAAGACAAGCGCAGATTCGGCGTGGGATTTGTGGTGGGAGAGAGACTCCGTCACCGAGTACTGTCGTTCACACCCGTGAACGAGCGTCTCGCTGCAATCCGCATAAAAGTACGATTTTTCACCATATCGTTTATCTGCGCTCATGCGCCGACGGAAGAGAAGGACGACGTGGAAAAGGATGCATTCTACGAGCGCCTGGAAGAAGCATACGAGCGCTGCCCCCGTCATGATATCAAAGTCGTGCTTGGCGACTTTAACGCCAGGGTGGGTAAGGAGGGTGTGTTTGGCCCCACTGTCGGGAAGTTCAGTCTCCACGATCAGACTTCGCCAAATGGATTCAGGCTGATCGACTTCGCCGGTGCCCGAAACATGGTCATATCCAGCACTAGGTTTATGCACAAGAAGATCCATCAGGCTACATGGCTGTCCCCCGATCGAAAAACACGCAACCAGATCGACCACGTTGTGATAGACGGACGGCATGCTTCCAGCGTTTTAGATGTTCGCACAATACGAGGACCTAACATCGACTCTGATCACTACCTAGTAGCAGCCAAGATTCAAGAGAAGTTGCCGAACCCGAGCCCACAATCGAAGATGATGGAATTGACGTTCCACAACCCGACTATAATGAGGTGCGAATAGCAATATCCCGATTGAAAAACAATAAAGCAGCTGGCGCTGATGGTTTGCCTGCTGGTAAGGCGCATGCATCAGCTTCTATGCAGAATTTGGTCGGATGAATGCATGCCTGAAGATTGGAATCTAAGTGTTCTCTGCCCAATCCACAACAAGGGCGATCCTGCAAACTGTGCCAACTATCGCGGAATAAGCCTTTTGAATATCGCATATAAGGTCCTATCAAGCGTATTGTGCGAAAGACTGAAGCCTGATGTGAACAGACTGATTGGACCTTATCAGTGTGGCTTCAGACCTGGTAAATCAACCATCGACCAGATTTTTACAATACGCCAAATCTTGGAAAAAACCCCTGAAAAAAGAATCGACACGCATCATCTCTTTGTTGATTTTAAAGCCGCTTTCGATAGCACGAAAAGGAGCTGCCTATATGCCGCTATGTCTGAATTTGGTTTCCCCGCAAAACTTATACGGCTATGCAAACTGACCTTGAGCAACACCGCCAGCTCGGTCAGAATTGGGAAGTACCTCTCCGAGCCGTTCGAAACTAAACGAGGTTTCAGACAGGGTGACCCCCTATCGTGCGATTTCTTTAATTTAATGCTGGAGAAAATAATACAAGCTGCAGAACTTAACCGCGCTGAAACAATATTTTATAATTATTATTTATGAGGCGGCTCTGGGAGTATTCGAGAGAAAGGTTCTTCGAAAGATTTGTGGACCTCTACGCGTTGGCGACGGCGAGTACCGAAGAAGATTGAATGATGAGCTGTATGAACTTTACGCAGACGCCGACATAGTTCAGCGAATTAAAACACAGCGGCTTCGCTGGCTAGGCGACGTAGTGCGAATGAGCGAAGATGCTCCAGCCCAGAAGGTATTTTTATCGGCACCCGCCGGTGGAAGCAGAGGAAGAGGGAGACCACCACTCCGATGGAAGGACCAAGTGGAGACCGATTTGCGATCCCGCGGTGTTTCCAATTGGCGCCAGTTGGCGCAACGAAGAAACGACTGGCGAGCTATGTTGGACGGTCAAAATCGCCCAGGCGGTTAGATGACCATTTAAAGAAGAAAGTGCTATGCATTTTGCGGAATCCATGCTGATGTTCGGCTAATCGCAGGTTAGCGGTATAATAAGGGAGCAAGACCGTCTCCAGGGTCTTCACTACTGGCGAGAGGAGTGATATCGGTCGATATGAATCCCCCACGTTGGCCGGCTTGCCGGGCTTTAGTAGTGGCACCACCTTTGCCTGTTTCCATTTTTCTGGTATGACAAAGGTGGTCATGGACAGATTGAAGACGGTTGTTAGGTACCTTACTCCCTCATCACCGAATTGTTTTAGCATCAGCATGGATATACCGTCTGGGCCAATAGATTTGGAGTTTTTGGACCCCCGTATGGCCTCCCGAACCTCTGTGGTGGTGATGGCAATGGGCGCTTGGTTGTTTTTGTGTTTGTGCGCTTCCCTGATGGCACGCCTGATTTCCTTGTCAACCGAAGGATGCAGTCCACATTGCCGGCAGAAAGCGCTCGCGCATCTCTTTGGTTTCGACTGTACCTTATCACCGAAGGTGATGGATATTTTGTCGTTAGGTTTGGTCGGATTAGACAAGGATTTAACAGTGGACCATAATTTGCCAGCACCAGCAGAGAGGTTACAGGACCTTGGGTGCTCCTACCATTTGCGCATTTGTGTTGATCAACTAGCCGTCTGCGAAACGCTTTTCCCCTTCTCGTACATCAGACGGCGTGGGAAGAGCAGCGAAGGTGTTCTCAGTGAAATTAAGAAAACCAACCCAATCAGCTTTACTGAAGTTAGTGAAGGTCCGCCTCTCAGAAGTAACGAAGTCATTAGGGCGATCGATTGAGAGGACTATCGGCAAATGGTCAGATGAAAGAGTAAGCATTGATCACCATTCAACGCAGTTTATGAGACCTGCGCTGACAATTGTGAGGTCTGGCGAACTGGAACAATTTACCGCAACTCTCGTGTGGGCGTCCCCGTTCACAGTGCAAAACGTCGAATCGTCTATTTGTTCACCCAATTCCTGCCCCCACCATCAACCTGTAGGCTTGAGTGCCACAGATCGTGGTGTGCGTTGAAGTCTCCGAGGATTACACGATTATCGCCTCTGAGTAACGCACTGATGTCAAGGTGGTAATTTCTCGGACAGCAGGTGGCAGAAGGTATATAAATGTTAATGATCTCAAGGTCGACGTCGCCTGTCCGGACAACCATTTCCTTGACGTTCCAGGAGGTTGTCGCTCGGGTCGACGTCAGGCTCAAATAGACGATATTGCACAGATTGGTGAGTAATGAAGGCGAGTCCGCCCCCAAGTCCTCTCTCTCAGTCGCGCCGGTGGATTTTGTAGCCGTTACAAGTCCGAAGATTTGATCGGGCGTTTAACTTCGTCTCCTGAATGGCATCGATGTTCTGTCGCTTCATGAAGCCCACTATTTCACTCACCTTCCCAGTTAGGTCGTTGCAGTTTAGCTGTAGGACGCGAAAGTGCGAAGGGGGAGAGTCAGAGACTGGTGCGTATGCCTTGGTGGAAGCAGGCTGGGTCGCACACTGAGTCGCACTCTAGAAGACGAGGGATCCAAAGCACCGGAAGGTGGCGAATCGGTCGACGTTGTAGGTTGCGTAGCTCGACAACATGGTGCAACGTACGTATCAGTCCATAGGTTCCTGTTTCCAAGTTGAGAACATATAAGCAGGTGACATAGGCCAAGGCAAGAGTTGCATTTGACTGATGTCGCAGGTGTATATAGTCTCAACCGACAAACAGAGCACATGGTGTAAGGCACCAGGAGCTGGTGGCTTTGACTTATATTTGTGCTAGTGCTGGAAGAAGAAGGGGAAGTTGAAAGGGGAAGGGGGTAGGCTGTCGCTCGGCATTGCTCACATCTGAAACAGAGGTGCTACGTAGAAAGTAGCTGTGAGCGGCAGCGGGTGTTACACACTGCTTGCTGGGGGTTATGAGTGCTGTTAGTCGTGGAGACTGTTTCTGAAGCTTGTGGCGGTGCGATACTGGATCGTCGTTGGCCACGGGACGTCCTAGGGCGTGAACAGCAAGGGGCCACGAAAGTTTTGTAGAAACTAGGAGGCCTGTGTGTGGAGGGATTTAGCCCGCAGCACCTGGTTTTGTGCAACCATCTTTTACAAGAATTGCATTGGATGGAGTGTGAACGCTTAACGTAAATCTTCTTCCAGCAGACGCAGCAGATCCATTCTCTTGGACCCGGGTTGGATTCGACCCCAGCCCGGAGCAGGAGAGTTTTGAGCAGCCCTGCTGCAAGGTGCTGCTCGGAGGATGACAATATTAGGGGAAAAGATGACAGGTTAGACAGGGTAGTGTCGAAATAACCGCCCTTGGTCGGATATAAAAATCCGAGTCAGTACGGCTGTTGTGGGAATGTTTCCACAGGGTTGGACCAGAGTGATGTAGGTGTTAGAAGAGTAGGTTCGACTGAACAGGAGAAGAGATGTTTGGTATCATGAGGGGACATACCACATGCAGGGCATGTGTTTGGTATGTTGGGGTTCAGTCTGGATAAGTAAGAGTTTAACCTATTACAATATCCAGAGCGAAGGTGTGCTAGCATGACTCTAGTCTCCCTCGGAAGTACACGCTCCTCTTCAGCCAATTCAGGTGGCTAAGTACTGATAACGGTATTCACAGGACGAGATCTGAGGGATCTATCTACCGACTCAGTGTGGAGGTCATTTAGAGCCCGCCTATGGTTCCGCAGATCAAACGGCAAAGAGATGTGGTGCGGGATTTCAGCGTAGTGCTTACGAAGATGTCTCCTTATGTTTCTGGGGAGCGGGTCTACATCCAATAGATGTCGATTTGAATGACGGCGTTTATCATTTATTCAGAAAGAACTAACTACTCAAGAGTTCCGCATGCTTTCGAACATTGAGCAAATTTTGCCTCTTGATGGAGGTGAGACTCAGATGACACAAGCAGACATCCGGTAGCAGTTCTGATGGCGGTGTTTTGGCAGACTTGCAATTTCCTCCAATTGGTGTCAGCAAGGTTGGGCGACCATATGGGCGCAGCGTAGTCAATAAACGGTCGGCCAATAGCCTTACCAATAGCCGTACCAAGCAATGTTTCTTTGTCTTTTCCCCAAGTACTGCCGGCCAGTGACTTGAGGATCTTATTGCGGCTCTGTACCTTTGAAGCTATTGCGGTGGCATGACCAGCGAAGGTGAGGCCGTTGTCAAATGTCACACCCAAGATTTTCAGATGGTTGACAGTAGGTAGAGGTACTCCGTCTACGTGGACATTTAACTCTTGCATTCCATGATAGTCAGATTTCGCTCGGTGAAAAGGCTAGGCCATTATCTTGCAGTCGTCAGCGTAGGAAACAATGGAGACTCCCTCTGGTGGGGGGGAAGTCTCGAAATATAGAAATTAAACAAAAGGGGAGAGGGAACACCACCTTGTGGCACCCCTTGTTTTATTCATCGTGGCCTAGATTTCTTGTTCCTGAATTAGACTGATGCCCGTCGACCATTGAGAAAATTAGCGGTCCACCTTTTAAGGCCGGCAGGGAGCAGTGTCTCTTCCAGGTTTTGAAGGAGTGTGGCGTGGTTGACCGTATGAAATGCATTTGATAGGTCAAGTGCCACAAGAACCGTCCTATGGTTTGGTGGGTGTTGATTCAAACCCTGATTTATCTGTGTTGTAATGGCATTCAAAGCGGATGTAGTGCTGTGAGATTTGCGGAAACCATGCTGGTGATCGGCCAATTTCAGATTTGCAATGAAGTAAAGGATCAGAATGGTCTCTAGTAATTTCGCAACCGGCGAAAGAAGGGATATCGGACGATAAGAATCTCCTTGGTTCGCTGGCTTCTCTGGTTTCAGTAGGGGAACTAAAGCGTCTGTTTCCATATCTTAGGTATGACGAAAGTAGTTAGAGAGAGGTTGAAAATAACCCCTAAATAACTCTGTCCCTCGTGGCCTAGGTGTTTAATGGTCTTCATAGCGATTCCGATGAATTTTGGGGACAGAGAGGGAGGGGACTGACGCTGGGCGATGCTCATAGCTGGCCTATTCCGGAGCGGATAGGAGTGTTGAGCGGCCGTGCGAGATGAAGACGCTGGTGAGCGTGAGCGAAAGACGGGAGTGGGTGAGGCGGGAATGACAGCAGTGCTGCCAGTCGTGTAGACTGAGGCACCATTGTCGCTAATTGAAGTTGGTAGGGGCGGTAGGGAAGCGCCAGAGCGACGAGTACCGCGGGACACCCTGAGGCGTGTACAGCATGGTGCCTCGAAAGTACTAAAGAACGGGGTCTGTCGATGACAGGGTTAAGCCCTGAGCATCCAGATCTACATAAATATCTTACACTTGGCGCATTGACCCGAATGCGACCGTTTAATATAAATTTTCTTCCAGCAAACGCAGTATATCCAATCTCTTGGTCTAGGGTTGGGTTCGACCCCAGCCCGTAACGAAAGACAATGGAGCAACCCAGCTGCCAGGGTTTGCTCCGAGGATGAGAATTTAAGGGTGGAACGAAACAGATTGGACAGGTTCACACTGAAATAACAGCCCTTGGCCGGGTAAAAAACCCGGGATAATTCCGGTACGACAGAACCGGCTGTTGTGGGAATGTCTCCGCGAGCGGGCAATACCGCAAACAACAACATCCAGCACAACATTACCTTGCCGTTTGATCTGCGTAACATTACCGATCTCCACACCGATTCGGTAGATAGATCACTCACATCTCGCCCTGTGAATGCAGTTATTGACATCCAATCACCTGAATTAGCTGAAGAGGGGATCGTACTTCTGTGGGTAGGGCGAAGCAATGTTAACAATAACAAGTGCCCATTGTTTTCGACCGCCACCGAGAGCTAAAACGCGTCCAAAAATATAGCGAGAGACATCAAGAGACGCGGGTCGGTTCCAGCAATTACAATCTGTATTCAGAACACAATTATTTTTAGTAGGTTGCAAGATATTTGCAAACAAAGATAAACATTTTTCTATGGATCAATACCCCGATTAGGGTCGAACTAAGGTAATTTTAGTGTTTGCATATATTATCCAAAATGTGTCTTTTGATACCTCTCCGTGCATTTTTGGAGGTTACCCAAAAAATTTATTTTCTCGCTCTCGAGTGATAAAATTTTTGTTCTTCGTAGGCGGATTCTCATTACTGGTACCGAACAGTGTCTTTTGATACCGCTACGGACATTTTTGGACGTGTTTTAGGGTAATTCTATACGACAGCACGTAACTGCTAATGTACGTCCAAAAATATTGGGAAAGCTATCAAACGACGGGTTTTTTTTTTTTTTTTGGGATTTGGCTGAATGGCTAGGGATTGGTGTATCCCAACGCCAGGTTGTACTCTTCAGATTGTTATGTCTTCGGATTGTTGTTTTTCCTCAATTTGCACATAGGTAATACCGCAATGGCCAGAACCATGTGTAGACGTTTGCTAGAGGTACAATTGTAACTATATCTGCGTTTTCTGTTTTTCCTTCGGGTATTATCTTCTTGGTTGCAATATGCACATGTATTTTAAATAAAATATAGTTTATTATTTGTCTTTGTGTTATTTATATTTTATACTCTTTTTTAGAGTTAGATTCAATGGCACACGTATCAGATACGTATCATAAGCCAGGTTATTGTCCAATTGTATTATTTTTTTAATGCAAATATTACACTTTACAAATGTATTTTTCAAAGTATTTTAAATAAGTAGTTATTTATACTGAAACGTTCTTTAATTTAAAACGACACAAAAAAATATTTGGTTATATATCTGCCACGCGGTTATGGAGGCTATCACCCCATATAATTAATTTCCGTTTGAAGATTCCCGTTTTTGCTGAGAACCGTTATCTCGGATATACAGTTTTGTCGAAATTTTATTAAAATATATAGGATTCATTTCCTATGTTGAGTTATTTGATACTTTAGTATAACGAAAATACTTTTTGGAGAAAGCAAAAAATATCCCTCAGGTCCAAAAATTTCATCTCAACCAAAAGTACAGCCTGTTTTTTTAATTTGGTTGAGATGCAGGGATATTTTTGCCAACTTTACGCGACGACGTCTTAAAGCGAAGTCAACGACGGGTTTTAACCTCCGTATCAATAATCCGAAAGCGGAAATTCGATATTTTATGTCTGTTCAGAGATATTTGCAATTAAAGTTTAAAATTTTATGTCATTTTCATGTGGTTGTTGTAATCACAGATTAGAGTGTACCGAAAAGAGCAGAAATGTGTTCTGCGCAGAAATATTGTGGACCGCGTAGCCGGTGTTGGACCGGCTAAGGGTTATTTTTTGAAGCGCGGCCGAGGGCCGCCTAAGCAGAAAGGTGTTTTGCACATAAATACCTTGGATCAACCCCCTCTTTGGGATCGGACCTGGGCCATTTTTGGGTTTTTTGCTAATAACTTTTCACCGAAACAAATTATTTAATTTCTGCTTTCGGATTATTGATACAGAGATCAAAACGCGTCGTTTGATACCTTTCCCGAGATTTTTGGACGTATATTAGCAGTTACGTGCTGTCGTATAGAATTACCAAGGAAACAATTACCTCAACGTGTTTTAGCAGTTATGTGCGGTCGTATAGAATTACAAATATTCGTGGTGGTTCTCATCAAAAGGCCAGAAAAATGTGAATTTATTTTCATAAAGCCTAACCTATTTACCCGAGTTCTATATACCCGGATGACTCCATATTAAAATTTAAGTTTTGGTAATTGTTTCCTTTAGGAGACAACTGCTAAAACACGTCCGAAACTATCGGGAAAAGTATCAATAGACGCGTTTTGACCACGGTAGCAATAGTCCGGAAGCGAATTTTCGAGATTTTGTTTCAGTGAAGAGATATTTGCAATCAAACTTAAACATTTTCTGTCATTTTCATGTGGTTGTTGTAATCACAGATGAGGGTGTACCGAAAAGTGAAAAAAGTGTGTTCTGCGCCGAAATACTGTGGACGGCGTAGCCGGTGTTGGACCGGCTAAGGGTTATTTTTTTGAAGCGCGGCCGAAAAAGTGTTCTGTACATAAATACCTTGGATCAAGCCCCCTATTTGGGATCGGACCTGCGTAATTTTTGGGTTTTTTGCGAATAACTTTTCACTGAAACAAAAAATTTTAAATCCGCTTCCGGATTGTTGATACCCAAGTCCAAACGCGTTGTTTGATACGTCTCCCGATATTTGTTGGGCGTGTTTTAGTAGCTGTCTCCCAAAGGAAACAATTACCTAAGTTTTTCATATTTCCTAGACATACCTGTTTGAATAAATTATTTGCCCGGTCGACAATTGTCTTCGGCAGGTTAATGCGATCAGCCATAGTTGATATCTCCTTAAAAGCAGATATGAGAGACCTATCGGAACTGCTCATTGTGCGCCTATTTTGATACTTGGGGGCGCCAAATGCGTCATATGACGCAGATCCGGTTCCAGGGCCTATTATGGTTGATAAATCACTTCCACCTAGCAACGGATTTTCTGCTCCGCCAACTCGACTAGGATCGACACCGCTTTTTTCGTTACTAAAAGTACGCCACTCGGAACCCACATCAATAACACGATCGCCAACAACAAGACCGCATTCCGAACATATCATATCACCAGCCCTGTAGTCCTCAATTAGTGGAGCTTCTGGATGAGCATAGCAGGACAATTTATGATTACCGTCGAGTCTATGAAAATACAATTTATTGAGTTTCTTTTTAAGGATAACAAGCAAACCTGCCGCCCACAGACGCCATTGAAATAATTAGTATACACCAGCAAAATAATTGCACCTGCGGTATAGATATTGAAATTATTCGACAATATTGTGCCGATTATTCTCAAGCATGTACCATCCCTAACTCAATTACACTCCCACCACCCATGAACGAATTATTTCATCCATGGCAACACCCAGATAGAACAGTATGCCTTAAATGAACGCTTATTTATGCCATAACACTAAGGGAAAGTATCCCTCACAATTTTGACAACTTTCCATTATATTGTACAGGGTGTTTTTTTTACAGGTTTGTTTTTCGAATAGAGATAAAACTGGCAGTTTGTGGTCAAATCTGGCAACTCTAATGTCATTTATGTTCAGTTTAGTTTGCCATTTCATCATGAACAGGTTGACAAAAGAACAACGCTTGCAAATCGTGCAAATTTATTTCGAAAATAATGGTTCAGTTCGCGAAGTTTACCGTGAGCTCCGTCCATTTTATGGTCGACATAATCGTCCATCAGAGCAATTAATTCGGTTAACCATGGATCGTTTTCGCACTACGTTTACTCTATGTGATAATACGCATCCGCAGAGACGTCGAACAGTGCGCACCGAAGAAACAATTGCCGCTGTAGAGCAAAGTGTTGAAGAGGACCCGAATGAATCGATTCGCCACCGTGCACAGCAATTGGAGCTTTGTCCATCAACTTTATGGAAGATTTTGCGCAAAGATCTTGGCTTGCGACCTTACAAGATCCAGCTTGTGCAAGAATTAAAGCCGCGAGACCATGCAATGCGTCGTGATTTTGGTGTATGGGCCGAAAATGAGATTGATTTCGATGCTGATTTTCATCGCAAAATTTTGTTCAGTGATGAGGCTCATTTTTGGTTGAATGGCTACGTCAACAAGCAAAATTGCCGCATTTGGAGTGAAGAGAATCCACATGAGACCCTTGAAACGCCATTACATCCACAAAAACTGACTGTTTGGTGTGCTCTATGGGCTGGTGGAGTCATTGGGCCATACTTCTTCCGCAATAATGCTGGAAAGGCAGCTACCGTTAATGGAGACCGGTATAGAGCCATGATAACCGACTATTTTGTTCCCGAATTGGATGGCATGAATGTGGATGAGTTGTGGTTCCAACAAGACGGCGCTACATGCCACACAGCGCACGTCACAATCGATTTATTGAAGGAAACATTCGATGAGCGCATAATTTCGCGGAATGGATCTGTCAATTGGCCACCAAGGTCGTGTGATTTGACACCATTGGATAATTTTCTTTGGGGATATGTGAAGTCGCTCGTCTACACCAACAAACCAGAAACGTTAGGGGAATTGGAAGCCAACATTCGTGGCGTTATTGCCGACATACGGCCCCATATGCTCGAAAAAGTGGTTGAAAATTGGACCTGTAGAATTGGCTTTATTCGAGCCAGCCGCGGCGGCCACATGCCCGAAATCATATTTAAACATTAATGGCATAAAATTATCCTTCCAATAAAGCCAAATTGATGGACCTTAAAACGATTTTCTTGTGTTTTATTTCAATTCGAAGTTCTATACCCCTAAAAAAAACACCCTTTACAAGGCAAAAGGAGAAATCTAAGGTATAAGCTCATGTGCGTGTGAGATTTTGTCTCTCTCTCTCATATAAGCTTCACGTATTTACTCATGCTATATCGCTCTCATGCGAACACCTATACATAAGGTATGTTTAAGGTATAGTATATATAAGCCATTAAATATATCCTTAATGAACCATTATATAAGGGACTGTTATATGAATTATATGAGCGATTATATAAGGGAAAGTAAGGCATTATATAATCTATTAAATAAGGGAATAAAATAAGGGATTGTATGAGGAATTATACATTACCCGGTTTTGGATTCTCACTGTAAATAAAAGAATATGTTACAAATATATATTTATTTAAATACTAAATAAAAATTCAACTCCATTATCCTACAGTACAAATATTTGTTTTATGACAATCTGGTGGTCTATAATTTCAAAGTAAAAATTCAAGTCGAAAAGTAATTACAACAAGAACTTCTGTAATTGTTTTTAAAAATAATTTTAAGTAAACTTGCTTCAATAAGCGATATGTAAACTTTTTCAGTTTTAATTTATTTAAAGTACAATTTTTATAAGCTGCAAGAAAAAACTATTATCAATCACTTCACTTTAAAAGTGAAATGCAAATGTTTCCAAAAATTCAGAAAAAACTATTTGACAGTTTTTTTCTTTTCTTACTTAAAATGTTTCTAATTCTTTTACATGAAAATGACGACACAAGAAAAATTCATGGCTGCATCTTAAGCAATTCCGCAATCTGCTAATAATTGGTTTAAGTAGCAGCATTCAATGTATGATTAGAACTTTTTATTTATTTTATTACAACAGCTAAATAATATAAAATATATCGTTTTAGAAAGAAACATTTACAAAAAGCTTTTTACATAAATAATCTTTTAATCAACGTGCCGTTTTAATTACAAAACGCCTTTTTTCAAACGTTTTATAAACGAAAAATGAGAATTTTGTAAGCTTAGTATTTATTTCAGAAAGATTTTTCAAAAATTATTTTAAGTTTACTTTGCTTGTTGGGAATGGGAGATACGTAAGCTTGTCAGTATTCATTTATTTCAAAGTTTAAGGTAAACTTTTTATAAACTGCAAAAACGAATTTTAAAATATAATTTAACTTTAAGAGAGAAAACTTTATGTACATTCTATTTCACATTTATAAGCTTTTAATCAATGTGCCGTATGGTTTATATTTCTTTAACATATGCATTTATTTTACGTTTACTTTGCTCAAGGTATCTTATAGTATAATCTATCTATATCTTTGAATACAACTCTTGTGAACACTACTGTAGTGTAGCCAAAATAAATGCATACATAAATACATGCATACTTACAAACAGTCGGCACGCAGCCAAAGAGGATAGATAAGTAAGAGACGTCAGTTCGCTACTCGGCGAATGGCAACATTTTGTTGATCGCTGCTTTGTGTGCTACTCGACGTTAGCTCTCAGGGGTTCGGCCATTCCTCTTTGTTTTCTGTCCGAGTTTTGAGTAAAAATCTTGAAACAAGAATTGAGTGTCGGCTGAGTTAATTTGCGGAAATGTCAAAAAGTGAAAAGCAATATTGTGAGTCAATGTCAAAGTGAAGTTGTAAACAGTGAAAAAGTGGTAAAATTAATTGAAATTGGTGTAAAATTGTGAAAAACTGTAATAAATTGTCAAAATAATAAAGAAGAGTGAAGTTAATTAGTGATAAATTAATTGATTTAAAATTTGAAGACTGTGTTGGGCTTACAAAGGTGTTTTGCTTGTTTGAACGGAAAGTGGTGTATGTGGTTTGTGCGTTTGTTGGCATGTGTGGTGTTTGTGTGTTTATAAAAGTATCCAATTGTGTATTGATATGCAAACGAATTATTGAAAAATTGCAACATTATTTATAACAATTCGGATATGCATTTCATATATTACTTGCAGTAGTATTACTAAAATCTCTGCAATTTTGTATGCATGCATAAATGTTTTGTTCACATCATAAAAAGGGGAGATAAAGGTAATTGTTTCCTTTAGTGAAAAATAGTGAAAATAACAAAGAAAAGTGAGGTAATTAATGTTAAATTAAAGTATTTAAGACTTGAAGACAATGTTGTGCGTACAAAGGTATTTTAGCTTGTTTGTACAAAAAGTGGTGTATGTGGTTTGTGCGTTTGGCGGCTTGTGTGTTTAGAAAAGTGTCCAATTGTGCTTTGATGTGCCAGTAACTTATTGGAAAAGTGCAAAAGTTATTAATAACAATTCCGATATGCATTTCATATATTATTTGCAGTAGTATTACTAAAATCTCTGCAGTTTTGTATGCATGCATAAATGTTTTGTTCACATCATAAAAACATAAAAACATAAAAACACGTCCAAAAATATCGGGAGAGGTATCAAACAACGCGTTTTGACTTCGGTATCAACAATCCGGAAGCGGATTTTCAATTTTTTGTTTCAGTGAAAAATTATTCGCAAAAAACCCAAAAATGATCCAGGTCCGATCCCAAATAGGGGGTTCGATCCAAGGTATTTATGTGCAGAACACTCCGGTCCAACACCGGCTACGCGGTCCACAATATTTCTGCGCAAATGTCCTAATATATGTTATATGTGTGCATGCCAAACTTCTTGCAACAATAAGCTATCAAAAATATGCTACCAACCACCTCACGTGCATAAATGCATATTCATACATATATGTATGTAAGTATTCTTGTCAACAAAGTACATTTGTACGCACAAATATCTACGTCCAACAACAAAAACCATTTCTACGCACAAAAATCTACGTCCAACAACAAAAACCATTTCTACGCACAAAAATCTACGTCCAACAACAAAACCCATTTCTACGCACAAAAATCCAACAACAAAAACCAATTCTACGAAACAAACTACAAATGCAACAACAAAAACTTCATTGAAGCATTCATTCATAAAAATATATAAAATTATTTGTCGAAGAATCAAAATATTCAATTTTGTCGATTTTATAAAATCCAACTTCAATCCATATGAAGGGTATTCCCTCGAAAGCGTTTTTTCAGTTGTGCACTTTGGCATTTTTCCGAACAAAACTTGGCATTAAAACTTTGATTTGCTTCAGGTAGTTAGGTATATTAAAGAAAAAATAAAATAAAAATATTCAGCTATTGTCCAGGAACAGACCCAAACTTTTGCAAAAAAATTATTCCGAAAAAGTTTCCCTAAGTATTTTAAATTATTTAATGAAAGTTTCCCTTATATGACCAAAAGTTGTCCTTATTCGATAAGCAGTTTGATTATTTGCGCAACTGATATTGCTTTCGTCACTTTTGTTTGTTTGCGTGAGAAACCCTATGAGATTTTGTTGTTGTTACTGAAATTCGGTCGCAAATTTGGTCAGCCATGTTTTTTTGGCTTAAGTGTGGCCGTTCTGGCACAGAAGTATCCTTTGAATACACTACTATGTAGTAAAAGTTTAGCTTTTTTCACTCCTTATCTACATTATGTGCGAGTTTAGATGATTTTCTTAGGCAAAACTTAATATAAGAATATGGAATTAATATCCGAAGTAATTTAAGATAGTTACATGCCATTTTGGAAGAAAAAAACAGAAATTAATAATACTTAAGTAGTGAAGAACTACTCCATTTTTTTGGAGTGGCTGAAAGATAGGAACAAACTCTGTGCGCCAACACTTTTGATCACCGACGACTTCACTCAAAGCTCGTATCAAAGACGAAATCAACGACATTCCTGTGTATGTACATATTTATATTTTCATACAATTTACTAAATGCCAGTCCAACTGAAAGCATTCATACATGAGTGCGTTCGTACGCATATATTTAAGGGTGGATTTTTGTTTGCTACGATCAAGTGCTTTTGCATTTGATTTGTGCAATCAAAAATTGAACCTAAAATAAATTTGCCTAGTACATTATGCACATGCCACCCATACCCATGTCACCCATAAACTAAATAACCCAAGAAATAGAATTTATAGCTTTTAATAAGAAATTGAATTTTTGTTGTATTTGTAGTTGCCGTCGGCAAAACCGTATTTTCATTTTGTTACCATAATAGGATTATTTTGAATTTATAATATTGAATACTGAAATAAACAACAGTAGGTACATATTTCAATAGAATTTTTTCCAAATTTGTACAATATTTCAACTAAATAATGATAGCAACATTTTTGTGGTATTCACCGGCGGCAAATTTATTACTTGCATATACATATGTATTTTTCCATAAATTTTTTGAAATTGGTAAATGTTTATAGTATTTCATATTTTTCACCTAATATAAGTCATAAAAGTCCATTTTTGTGAAAATTAGGAATATTTGCACAATATAAGCAAATACCACCAACATCATAAATACTCACAAGTAGCAAACAGCTCGAAATAAATATATATATACTTAAATACTCCAAATACAAATGTTACTCATTCCCCACAAATGTCAATTCCGTGAGTGGAAACAAAAATTGAGTAGTTGTCAAACTCACGAAAATGCGCAAAAGAAATGACCGAAACCCTGAGACAAAACGGGCACCAATTTTTTAGCAGCTTTCAGCGAGCAACTCGTTCATATTGGCGAACTGACGTCTCTTACTTATCTATCCTCTTTGACGCAGCTATTAAAAACTGTCGAATACGCTTTGTCAGCAAAGTCACACGCTATGCGGCAATGCCCACAAATGCGTTGCAATCATACGAATATATGTATGTATGAACATATGTGCGAATGCACAAGCCAATGTTTGTGTATGAATGTAGGTATGAATGTACCAGCGAGCGTTTGCATACGCTGGCCTACATACTTTGGTTGAGCTTAGAATTTAGGTAAATATGTATTATGGTAAATAAGTAGTATATAAGAATTTATTGTATAAATAGAAGGAAAATATGTTGAATAAATTAATTCATGTTTGGTGCCGAATGAGGGCACTACCCAAACCTATTTCCTTTTAATAGTTCACATTACATGGCGATCCCGCCTGGTCTGCTGTCTTTAAAAGCACACTTTCTATAAAGATCCTGCCTGGTCTGCTGTCTTTAAAAGCAGACTTTCTATAAAGATCCTGCCTGGTCTGCTGCATTTAAAAGCAGACTACCTTTAAAAGATCCTGCCTGGTCTGCTGCATTTGAAAGCAGACTACCTTTAAAGATCCTGCCTGGTCTGCTGTTTTTAAAAGCAGACTCCCTTCACAATTCCTGCCAGGTCTGCTGCTTGCATTAAAGGCAGACCACTTTTTGGAAAAGAAAACTAATTAATTATGAAATGAAATTCAAAACACAAGCATAACAGGGTGGAATAAAAAAAAAAATCCGCGGAAGGGTGAAGGCTCAACCATTTACAGGGACGAAATTCATGTGGACAAGGAAGCGGCTTATTGGTTCATTTCATTTCAATTCATGGCAGCCTCCTTACAAAACCTTCCATTATTGATGCTGGCCTGAGCACTAATCCCGCAGCAAGGGAGACTTATATTAAGTATTTTACTATATATTTAGAAGCATATAGCAACCTAACCATTAAGGGCAAAAAGTAGATTTTTGCTTGTAAAATAAGAAGTTTTTTTTTCTCTTTCTGTACTTTAGTTTTTTTTTTCAAATGAATGAGGAGTTAGATATCATAAGTCAGGCAGAATTTGACGCAATATTCTTGCGTTATACCAAATTGATAGTAGAAGAGAAGGATAAAGTGGAAATAGAGATAAAAACAAAAGAAGTAGGTGAAATAGTAAGGATAGAAGCAGCAGAAATAATTAAACAAGGCCCTAAAGGAATAACTATAGAGGAATATAGGCATAGGACGAAACCAATAAAGGTAGAGGAACCTAAGATTCCCAAACCTATTAGGAGCAAAAGAAAGAGAGGAGGAAAAAGATTTAACTACAGAAGAGCAGTAGCAATACTGTACCAACAAATTAATCTAACTACAAACACGGAGGAAAGAATCCGTTTAAAAAACGAAATAAAAAAGATCAAGGATATATAAAAAAAGTATTTTTTTCCTTTTCCATTGCATTGCTAAAATTTTTTTCTCTATGGAGAACGCTTTGCCTAATGACCTTGATTACGAGGCTATCAACAGTGTCGTTAATAATTTGGAAAGTGAAAGCGCAATTGAGGCCCGTAGAGAAAAAGAAAGATTAAAACCTTACAGTGAGGAGGAAAGGAAAACACTAGTTTGGCTTAAAAGTCATTGGGAATATATAGGAATGGCTAGGGAACCAACCCTTGAAGATGTTAGGTATAACACAGCAATGGAAGAAGTAACAGTCCGAGCCCTAATAAAATTTGGCCTTAAAGAACTGAAAATGTAAAAGGGAAAAATATATGTAAAAAGGAAAATTTTTTGTTTAAATAATGAAAATACCAACAATAAAATAAATCATTGCATTTATAGTTTTTCTTACGATGGGAGGCCAAGAATCCAAAGTGGAAGAGCCTAATGCTAATGTGATTAACTCAATCCAAATAGCCGACCACACTGAGGCACTAGAGGTTATTAAAATCTTGTTAATAATATTAGCAATCTGCACTTGCCTCAATTTGTTTCTCAAATTATACTCGGCTCACAACAAATACATGAGCCGAGCAGATGGTCTAGACAAGGTCTAAACCCAAAGGAAAATTATATACCCCAATGGACAAATGGGAAACCATTCTGAATACACTGGTGGAAGAGAAAATTTTGGCGAAAAGGTCATATAAGTGTATTAACCAAAGTATACCCATACAAAGAGTAACGGTATTGAAACATCTCACGGCAATATTACAGTCGTTGAATAATATAGGAAAAGCCACACAAAAGGTATATAGCAAGTTGACAGCTAAGCATCAGCTAGAGGTACAACAAATATTTTCCAGTGTCAGGGATAAATTGGTATCCTTACTAGCTAGATATAACATTGAGGCATTGGTCTCAAATTCATTTGAAAAAGATATAGAACTAGATTTTGCCATCTTATTGCTCAACCCAATCTGGAGGAAGCCGTAAAAATTGAAATTACTGAAAAAGAATCACAAACAGAAAACGCCAAAATGCCACCGACAAATGTAGATTTCATTAAAACTGCTTCATCGATCTTACCAGATTTTGATGGAAAATCAGTCTAGTTTTCTCGATGCCCTTGATATACTGGAGCAAATCAAGGATAGTCACGAGGCTATCGCGGTATCCATGATAAAAACAAAACTCAAAGGCACAGCTAGAAACATAATAAGTACTGAATCCTCTATTCAGGAAATTAAACAAAGATTAAAGTCACAAGTTAAGGGTGAATCAGTAGAAGTTTTGTCGGAAAAACTCCTGAACATCCAACAACGCAGTAAAACTGCAAATCAATACACTGCTGAGATTGAAAAGCTCACAAAATCGTTGGAAGGAGCATACATATCTGACGGACTAACACCGGAGTTAGCTACCAAGTATGCGTTCATTTAACAATTACGGCAATAATAATAATAATAATAAAAATAACCGAGCAAATAATCAAAGATCTGGTCGAAACTTTGGATCAAGAGGCTATAACCGTAATAATACCAGAAATGTAAGGAATGTTACCCAACAGGAAAACCAGCAAACTCCACCTCAATAAATAAAAAATTATATGTTTTTAATTTACACCTAAATAGCTACATAACTTCCAAAACAACTCTGAATGATTCCATTTAAACCCTCCTAATCGATGCAGGAGCGGATATATCAATTATAAAAAAGGGTCAAATTGACAGTCATGTCACTATTTATAATTCACAAAAAACAGATTTAAGAGGAATTGGTCAAGGCATAACAAGCACTATTGACACAGTTAAAACAGATTTAAAGGATGATTACCTATTGATTAGACACAAGTTTCATGTAGTAGAAGACAATTTTCCAATCCCTTGTGATGGAATATTGGGTTTGGATTTTATTAAAAAATATAATTGCATTTTAGATTACCAAAAAGATGGGGATACCCTAATATTAAGACCATATGATTATCCAGAAAATATAATAATTCAAATGACTAATAAACCGACAATAAATAGTATATCAATTCCCGCAAGATCGGAAGTAGTCCGACAAATCCACATTAAAAATAAAAATTCTGATTTACTTATTCCACAACAAGAATTGTCTGAAGGCATATTTGTTGCAAATACCCTAGTAGATTCACAGCAAACATTCGTCAGAATTATAAATACAACAGATGAAAATGTAATACTTCATGATTTTAATATAAAACCAGAAAATTTGGATAATTATTCAATAGTTAAATATAATCTAGAAAATGAGCAGAACAGTAAAGAAAAATTAGAAAGATTAAATAAAAAATTTCCACACTTTGCCCATGAATCACTTAATGCATTATGTGCAGAATTCATTGACATTTTCTCATTAGAAACAGAACCAATTACCACTAATAATTTTTACAAACAAAAACTTCATATGAAGGACAATAACCCAGTTTACGTAAAAAACTACAGAAAACAGAAGCCCACAAGAGCGAAATAAATAAACAAGTAAATAAATTAATTCAAGACGACATAATAGAACCTTCAATGTCAGACTTTATTAGTCCAATTTTATTAGTACCCAAAAAATCACTCCCTGATCACCAAGAAAAAAGATGGAAAATGGTTGTCGACTACAGACAAGTAAATAAAAAATTAACCGCAGATAAATTCCCGCTGCCAAGAATTGATGACATACTAGATCAATTAGGAAGAGCTAAATATTTCTCGTGCTTGGATTTAATGTCCGGTTTTCATCAAATAGAACTCAGTTCAGAGTCAAGGGATATCACATACTTTACAGCAGATAATGGCACCTATCGATTTGAAAGACTATCTTATGGCCTTAAGGTTGTCCCAAATTCATTTCAGAAAATGATGACATTGGCATTCTCAGGCTTAAAACCTTCACAAGCATTTCTATACATGGGCGATTTAGTCGTATTAGGATGCTCCGAAAGGCACATGATTAAAAACTTACGGGATGTATTCGAAACTTGTAGGAAGTATAATTTAAAATTACATCCGGATAAATGCATATTTTTCAATCAAGAAGTAACATACCTTGGTCATAGGTGTACAAGTAAAGGAATTTTACCAGATCCCAGTAAGTTATCCAACTCCTAAAAATGCGGATGAAGCGAAACGATTCGTCGCATTTTGCAATTATTACAGAAGATTTATTCCAAACTTTGCAGAATATTCTAGGATAATAACAAGGCTTTGCAAGAAAAATGTAGTTTTCGACTGGACAGAGGATTGTAAAAAATCCTTTGACTATTTGAAAGCTGCGTTAATAAGCCCTAATATCTTACAATACCCCGATTTCAGTAAACAATTTTGTATAACGACTGACGCAAGTGGCTATGCTTGCGGAGCAGTGCTAAGCCAAGAGTATGAAGGAAAACAATTGCCAATTGCCTATGCATCAAGATCATTCACAAAAGGAGAAATTAACAAAGCAACAATTGAAAAAGAATTAGCGGCCATTCATTGGGCCATAACATATTTTAGACCATACGTTTATGGTAGAAAATTTTTAGTCAAGACAGACCATGGACCTTTAACATTCCTATTTTCGATGAAAAACCCCTCATCAAAATTAACTAGAATCAGACTAGATTTGGAAGAATATGACTTCGAGGTGGAGTATATAGCAGGAAAACAAAATTATGTAGCAGACGCATTATCACGCATAGATATCAAAGATCTAAAAGAAATTTCAGTAGAAGCGTGCAAAATATTAAAGGTTACAACGAGATCTGAAACAAAACAAAAAACCAGTAATAAATCCAGTAATAATACAAACGAAAAACAAAGTCACAATGAGAACCCTATAATATATGAAGCGCTTAATAAATACGAAGTTAAAAGACATGTCAAGCTCGTTTTCAATCCTCCGAAATTATATTTCAAAAAAGGAAAGAAAATGTGTAGTGAAATCAATATAAAAAACCAAATTGTTGAGGCGAAGATTGACTTAGGACAATTCTTTGCCAGGCTAATGGTAGAAGCCGGCAATTTCAAAATTGTAAAAATACAGTTGTCCTTAGGAGACAAATTGTTTAAAGATAAATATACTCGAGTAGATGAATTTAAAGAAATAGCATTAACTCCGGAGGTTATGCATGTGACGAATAACAAAGAAATTAAAGAAATTCTTTATAAATATCACGACGATCCTGTTTTTGGTGGCCACCCAGGAATAAATCGTACGTCCAATAAAATAAGACAAAAGTATTACTGGAATAATATGAAAAATGACATAAGAAAACGTATCAAAAATTGCATTCAATGCAATAAAAATAAAACCTATAAACACCTGAAAGAACGAATGACTATAAAGGATACGCCACCAAAGGCTTTCGATATAGTACAGATCGATACAATAAGATCATTTCCAAAATCGATACAGGGAAATGAATATGCAGTTACTATTATATGTGACCTAACCAAATACTTGGTTACAGTACCCGTCCAAAGCAAACATGCTGTAGCAGTTGCTGAACATTTCATTCTAATTTATGGTTGTATGAAAACAATTATAACGGATATGGGAACCGAATACAAAAATAGTTTATTTGAGGAATTGTGCAAGCTCTTAAAAATAGAGCATAAAACCTCAACACCCTACCACCATCAAACTTTAGGTACTGTCGAACGCAGTCACAAAACATTCAATGAATATGTGCGTTCCTACATATCCATTGACAAAGACGATTGGGATGAGTACCTTAAATACTTTTCGTATTGTTACAATACAACACCTTCAACAGTTCACGGCTATTGTCCTTTTGAACTAGTTTTTGGAAAGACACCTCTGACTTACGAATTTTTAAAAGAAAATGTAACTAGCCGAGTATATAATCATGAGGCTTACGATAAGGAAATTAAGTATAGGTTACAGTTAGCACAAGAAAAAGCTAGAAAATTAGTACAGAAATCTAAGCAAAACAAAAAGGAAAATACAGTATAAGGAAATAAATATAGGAGATTTAGTATTAGTCAGAAATGAAGCAGGTCATAAGTTAGACAATAGGTATAAAGGGCCCTATAAGGTAGAAAATATTGATAGAAATAATAATTTTACTCTAGTTCCTCATAAGGTAGAAAGCATAGATAGGAATAATAAGTATATTATAAGTAATGAGAATAAGAAAATCTTCATACACAAAAATATACCTAAATTGTTAGAATAAATACACTGCATTTTGACTCACATGTTTACTCATAAATTTTTATTGTACACTTACAAAAAAACCCATAAATTAGGAAATTTATTGTATACAAATAAAAACTTATTAAAATAAAATTGTTTCATTTAATTACTCTCAATGTAGCTCAACACTTAAGAAAAATGATCAAAAGAAAAGTCGTAAAAATGCAGCAATGTACAAACAAACATGTTACCGAAATAAATTATTTAGTCCACTTGAAAATAAAGTAAACAAAGAACAAAAATTTTGTCACATAAACAAACCAAAACAAAAAAAAAAAACTGTATCAACTTATACTTAAGACGTAAAGTAAATAAACACAAAATCTAAGCAAGCTATAAAAATTAATCAAATTAGAGTTTTACATATTTATATATATAAAACTTTTTGAAAAGGTAGATGTAGTGTAGCCAAAACAAATGCATACATAAATACGTGCATACTTACAAACAGTCGGCACGCAGCTATTAAAAACTGTCGAATACGCTTTGTCAGCAAAGTCACACGCTATGCGGCAATGCCCACAAATGCGTTGCAATCATACGAATATATGTATGAACATATGTGCGAATGCACAAGCCAATGTTTGTGCATGAATGTAGCAGCGAGCGTTTGCATACGCTGGCTTACATACTTTGGTTGAGCTTAGAATTTAGGTAAATATGTATTATGGTAAATAAGTAGTATATAAGAATTTATTGTATAAATAGAAGGAAAATATGTTGAATAAATTAATTCATGTTTGGTGCCGAATGAGCGCACTACCCAAACCTATTTCCTTTTAATAGTTCACATTACACTACTTTAAGTTGTACTTCAAATTCATATACATCAAGTTGAATTCGTATGAAAAGGTATCACTTGTTGATAGAAAAATTTAAGTTAAAATAGGCTGCTGAATTGTATTACGCTATTTAAAGTACAACAAAGAAAATATGAGGGTTTAAAATCGCTAGTTACAGTGGTGAGCATAAGTATTGGCGACGAGCTAAAGTGTTTTCTTTCATATAAAAAAATTTACAGTTTTTGTAGTAGAAATTGACACATGCTTTTATATAGTCTTTGTAAAACTTATTTTATTAAGGCTAAAATTTGTGAAAATCGCCGAAAACTGAATGTTCCACTTCTGGAGTAATGTCGTATTACACTTCTTTTTATGTTTTTTAACTATATTAATATACTTACATATGTAAAGGTAATTTACCATATATCAAAAGTGACATTTACACTTACATATATAAAAATAGAAATGTAGGCATTATGTTCATACATTTGTCGAAACACCTCTGTATATGTGATGATCTAAGCTATTTAAAAAAACATTTATATACATGTACATGATTTGATATATGGTAAATCACCTTTACATAGGTATACGATACATACAATATATTTGTATTTAAAAATAACTTAAAGTAAACTTGCTATTATATGCTGCATGAAGGTTTTTCCAGAGATATTTATTTCTCCTGATGACTTAAATGTATTGATGAAATGCGATGAAAGGTTGCTTATCGTTTCCTAAAATTAAAATATATATATTATGAGGGATTTAGTTTAAACCAATAAAAATGGTACTAAATGCTTTCAATTGATATTATATATATATATTTACTGTATACGTTCTATTCCACCGGTAATGTAGCAGTCTTACCTTCTTACTTCTTAGAGGTTAAGAACTTCTTTTGATAGAACCGGTTATGGCTCAGTTCTATGCTCCTTCGTAAAGCCTTTTCTATGGGTTGACGGCCCTCGGTTGCGAAGACATCTAAACGAAAAGGAAACAAGTTAATAATAGAAGATGTAATAAATGCCAACTTAGCAACTATTACCTTATAAGACTTTATTAATTATCTTCAGCTGTGATAATGCTCTCTTCTCCTTCCTTCCGTCAAAATTAAAGAGGAACGTCAATTCATCGGACATTATCCTCCGAAAAACCTCATCCACTGTCCCAGTGCTTCCTTTGATATGGACCTGTCGCCGACTCGCTAGCGAATTTAACGCAAGTGATATTAAATCGTCGAACGTTCAATAAAACCCATCACTTATATAAAACAATTGTTGAATCACTTGGTTTATTTCTAAAAAGGTTTAACAATTATAATCTTGTCACAAATATTATTATGACCTACTTACCGCAGTGTGTCCTTCACTTCTTTCTTATAGTCGGCAACTGAATTTGACTTTGAGTTTGACTTGCCGGTCAACTGAAATACTCAGCTGGCCGAATTGCAAGTACACGTACATACAATAAAAAATAAGGCGAATGACACATTGCGGTAACTATACACAGCCTGTTATAACTCCTCTCACAAAAAATGCATTTACTAAATGTTAAATAACTCATCGCCTTACCTTTGTATGTACATATGTATGCACTAATAAAGAAAATGAAACGAATGCAAACTGCAATGCCCGTTACACATATGTCCCAAAAATATGTACATACAAAGTGAGCGAAGAGTTTTGCTACATCCCAGTATACAATCACTTTGGGCATACATGAAGTCAGAGTACGAGAATAATAAAAATATAACGATTACAGAGTGCGCAAATCAATATACATATATAAGTAAAACAAAGTACAAATAATAAATATATGTCGCATTAATGTGGCGGGCGGGAGTTCACAACAGGACCAAATACACTTTCTGAAAAAATATTGAAATAAAAACGAAAATTTATCAAAAATCTTTTTTAATGATCAGTAATCTAATTTACCATTGACTCCAAATAATCTGGCTTCTCCAGCTTTTCCTCCATCTCTTTTGCTGCATCAATCGTTGCCAAGGGCAATGTTGCAGCGATTTCTACTTGCAGATCGTTCTCAACATCCCCTGTCAAACGACCCACCGAGCGTAAGACCTTGCTTGTCAGCACCTTGCACTCTCGAAGGGTCTGGTTTTGTGCCATAAGCATCGACTGGTCGCAAAACGTTTCTACCCTTTGAAGACGCTCATCAAATTTTTTCTGATTTGCCAGCAAAAGGTTCTGATTTGCCAGTAAAAGGTTTTGATTTTGTAAAATCTTTTCCAAAATAGCATTACAATCTGTGAAGTAGAATGTTTCATTAAATAAATATGCCACGAAAGAGTAAAATTTTACATTTAAGTTTTGCATGTAATCGAGGATAGTTTCGTCTTTATGTTAACAAAATTTTAAAAATATTTATGATTATATTGAAAAAATCAACAATAATAATTAAATAATTATTATTATCATTGGGTTTGAGCTCGCAAAACTTGCAAAAATACGTAAAAATAAACAGACCTTAAAACCAATAACAAAATACAGTAATAAATATAACATAAATAAAGTACCTGAAGAGGATTCGGTTGACATTTTGGAAGCCTTCGGAAGGGGTTGGTTGGTGGCGCATGATGAAACTACAACTTCATTAAAATTGCAGCCCGTTGCAAACCTTTTTTTAACTACAAAGGTAAAAAATTGTATGTGCTATGAAAGGTATAAATACATAAGTTTTACCTATATTTGTCTTGGATGTAGTGGGCGTATTAAGCGCATGGGGCGCATTGTGCGTACTGTTGGTATTGCGCGGTGTAACTACAAAGGCACCTGCTAAATAAAAAATAGATAATATAAAACTACATAAGTACAAATATATATAGCTTTTACCTCTATTTGTCTTGGATGTAGTGGCCGTATTAAGCGCATGGGGCACATTGTGCGTACTGTTGGTATTGTGCGGTGTAACTACAAATATACTTGCTACATATAAAATAAAGTATATAAAAATATATATGTTATAAAATAACTGAACCACGGAAAGCTCGTATGAGATAACTGAACAGGTTGAACCGTTTATTAAGAATGATGAACTCTAAAAATTGTAAAAATGATATGACACAAAAATGAGGGAAAATACTGGTACATATACATATGTGTGCGGTAGTGCTGCCATACAGTCAATACTAAATTTCCTTTAGTTGGCGGGACGTAACGTTTCATTTGTTTGATGACGTTTGGGAAAGCATTCCAAGTAGTAGTTCTAAACATCCTGCCCGGTCGAGTCGGCTGACTCGAAATCTTCTTGGTCGAAGAGGCGCACCAGTTTCTGGACAGCTCGCTTCATAGTTCCACTGGCGGTCTGCAAGGTGACATTGCGTATAGCACCGTCGTCCCCAGGATGGACTTCTGTCACACGACCCATGCGCCACTGAGTTGGCGGTAGGTTCTCGTTCTTAACCACCACGATGTCGCCGATCTTTACATTTGGGTTGCGCCTTTGCCACTTATTGCGTCGTTGAAGTGTGGTCAGGTACTCTTCACTCCATCGCCGCCAGAACTCTTGATGCACTTGTCTGGCCCATTGCCATTGCTTCAAGCGGTTGGTTGGAATATGGCGTATGTCTGGTTCTGGAACAGCCAGAAGCGGAGCGCCGATAAGAAAATCGCCGGGTGTCAATGCAAACTTCTCGTGAGGATCGTCGTAGAGCGGAGTTATCGGACGAGAGTTCAGGCATGCCTCAATGCGTGCTGCTAAAGTCTGTAGTTGACCATACCACAAAGTTTGTGAACCAACACAACGGACCAAGTGATGTTTAGCGCTCTTGACAGCGGCCTCCCAAAGGCCACCTTGATGAGGAGCGCTCGGTGTGATAAAATGCCAATTCGTCCCTGTGCTCGCTAAGGAGTGTTGAGTATAGGCGCCTTGCCATGCCGAAAAATCTTCTTGGAGAAGTCGATTAGCGCCTACGAAGGCAGTGCCGTTGTCGCTGTATAAATCACAACACGGACCACGACGGCTGATGAAGCGGGTGAATGCGTCGATGAAGGCTTGTGCGGACAGGTCGTCAACCACTTCTATGTGAACGGCCTTAGTAGCCATGCATACAAATATTGCCAAATACGTTTTAACGAGAGTGCGAGAGCGTTTCGCACCTATACGCGGAGTGAACGGTCCACAGTAATCTACCCCAGATGAAACGAATGGTCTTCCAGGCTTAACTCTCTGCCCGGGTAACGAGGCCATTTGCTGTTGGAACACTTGACCTCGATGACGGCGACACACGACACATCTGTGTATATAAGTTTTGACGGCCTGTCTAGCATTCAATATCCAATACCTGCGTCGTAACGTATGCAGCATCAGCTGAGTTCCACCATGGAGCGTGGTTTCGTGGACTTGTCGTATGAGAAGCTGAACTAATGGAGTAGATTTCGGAAGTATGATTGGAAAACGTTGATTATGCTCTAAATCTGCCTTAGCGAGGCGACCTCCGACACGTAACATCTGATGCTCATCTATAAATGGATTTAATGAGATTAATTTATTGGAAGATGACAAACCTGAAGCAGTCTTCAACTGATTCATTTCGACTTGGAAGTGTCGCTGATGCTCAATGCGAATCAAGACATCCAATGCGTCGTCTCTTTCTCTGGCAGTTATGACAGGTTGGCGTAGGTGTCGACATCTGCCCAACCAACGCAGCATGATGGCCACCGTACCCAGTAATCGCTGTATGGAACTAAATCGTTCGTCCAATGGTATGACCTGACCATCCAGGCGTCGAGTTGCTAGTGGATAGGCAGGAGGAAGACTAGCCACTCCTGAAACGATACGCATTTCGCTGCGATGTACTTCTGATTCATCTTGGCTAAGTAGAATCTCTTGCTCGGCTGACTGAAGTTCTATGAAACCTGGTCCGCGCCACCAAAGCGGATGATTTAGCAGTTCCTTTGGTGTGATGCCCCTACTCGCGCAATCGGCAGGGTTCTGTGCTGAGCGGACGTGGTACCAGCGATCTGGAGATGTTAGCTCTTGAATCCTGCGAACTCTATTGGATACGAATGGTTTTAGTATTGTTGGGTGCTTCTTCAGCCAGCACAGTACGATCGCCGAATCGGACCATAAAGAGTACGGACCGTAGAGAGTAGTTATGAAAAGTCTCAGCCAGAAGAAGCGCAGCTGAAAGTTCAAGGCGGGGTATAGTTGTGCCTTTCAATGGTGCTACCTTTGTTCGTGCAGTTAGGAGTGATAAGCGCACGCCCTCCGCGTCGTTTGTTTGGATGTATATAACAGCAGCATACGCTTGTGAACTGGCGTCGCAAAACCCGTGTAACGTGGGTTGATTATTCGCAACCATGCCCAACCAACGATCGATGCGGATTTGCCTAAGGGCCTCCAAAGTAGAACGATACTTGAGCCATTCGTCACGAAGTTCTTCTGGTAAAGGCGAGTCCCAAGATAGACCCGCAGACCACATCCTCTGAATAAATAGCTTTCCTGTTATGATCACTGGTGCTATCAGTCCAACAGGATCGAAAAGACGTGCCACTTCGCTGAGCACATGTCGCTTTGTAGGTATCTGACTTGCCTGATTAAGATCTACATGGTAGAATAGCTGATCGGATACCGAATCCCACCTCAATCCCAATACCGTTGCTACCGACGCCGTGAACGTGTAACTAGAAAGAGACGGGTTATTAGATAAATACAACAAAACCTTACTATCACTAGAATTCCACTTCCTTAGCTTAAATCCACTGCTGGATAGAATGGTGTCCACGCTCAACGCTAGGTCAACGGCTTGGGAGACATTGTCGCAACTTGTTAAAAAATCATCAACGTAGAATGAATTGAGTATCTCCTCACGCGCGATGGTCGCTTTCGTAGCATCAGGAACGGTCGAGTGGTTATCATGCGCGCATTGCTGTAGAGCACGAACAGCGTTGTATGGACTGCACGCCATGCCATATGTGACTGTTTTCAAGCGATATATGCCCAGTTCGTCCGAAGGAGACTCTCGCCATATGATTCTCTGATAGTCTCGATGCTCCGGCGCCACCAAAACCTGGCGGAACATCTTCTCAATGTCACCAGTAATTGCCACTCGATAACGCCGAAAACGCAACAGGATGTTGATGAGCGTGTCCTGGATTGTTGGACCCACCAGCTGAATGTCGTTGAGTGATAAACCAGTAGTGGTCGGCGCCGAAGCATTAAATACTACTCGAAACTTCGCGGCGACCGCATGATGTGGGATATAATAGCAGCCAGTATGGTGGTACGGTGATTCTACCTTCTCCATATGGCCCAAAGTAGCATACTCTCTCATGAATTTTACATAATTTTCTCTCAGTGTAGGGTCTGAAACTAAGCGTCGTTCCAGCCGCTCGAACTGACGCATGGCCAATGTGAAAGATTCTCCAAGCTGTGGAGCGTCGCGCCGCAAGGGCAAGTGTACGACATATCGTCCGTCTTGTGTACGGGAATGCGTGGTATCAAATATCTTACCACACTCATCTTCGTCAGATTCATCCACCGTTGGAACCTCTTCAATCTTCCAAAATCTGTGCACCAGTTCTTCGAGGCGAACGTCATCTTCGCCAACGACGGTGTTACACGAAAGCGATGAAACATTAGAAACTGTAGATACTGTTGCTGGGCCAAATACCACCCAACCGAAATGTGTACGCTGGGCGCAAGGTTCATCTGGTCGTGCACCGATGACCTCACCCTGTACGATTTGTCCCCACACGTCTGCGCCGATGAGAACTTCGATTGCTCCTGGCGTACCAAACCAAATATCAGCCAGATCGAGTCCTTTCAAATGTGACCACTGGCTTACATTAACCTTCACTGCGGGAATCTCCGACGTGATGGACGGTAACACCAGCGCTTCAAGTTGTATACTGAAATCTTTCACTGTGGACTTAAGTGTGAGCATTGCGCTGCCATTTGCTCGGGTGTTTACTGTAGCCCCGACGCCTTCCACATGTACACTACATTTACGACGATGTAGCTGCAAAGAGTTTGCCAAGCGTTCCGTTATGAAGCTTACCTGTGATCCCGGATCACATAAAATACGAGCCACGCGTTGAATCAAGCCTTCTCCAAATGCATATGCACGCGCTGTTGCCAAAAGAGTGATTGCTTGGGATTGCGCAACGCAGGCTTTGGCAGGTACGGTTAGTCATCATGTTGATTTTGGCTTCGCTTGATCACTAGCCTCGTCTGGCACTGCAGTCAAAGCCGTCTTGTTGGGTTTGTCACGACATAAAAGAGTGTTATGCTTACGGCCACAGCTTCTACAACTACCAGAGGGGCACTGACGTGAAGAATGGCCACTACGTAGACAATTGTAGCATAGCCTTAAAGTTTTGATTGCTTCAAAGCGAGCATCTATCCCCATTGCTGTGATAGCTGGGCACCTTGTGATTCGATGAGCACCTTGGCAATGTGCACATTGTCCAATCTCAGTGTATGCCATGTGAGATTTCACTTGTCGTTGTTGTCGCACGGATTGCCCACTGGATGATTCTGGGACAATGCTATGAGCGCGTCTCTCCAAAAATTTCAGCAAATCGTCGAGGGTTGGTATTTCATGCGTCGAACACTTCATGCACCAATCTCGTTTCGTTACCGCTGGTAACTTCGATACCACAATTGGCACCGCTAAAGCATCCCAATGTTGAACAGGGATTTCCATTACGCGTAGGGCACGAAGAGTCTCGTGCACCGTATCAACAATAGCAAGCAATGCCTTAGCAGATTCCTCTGTAGCAACTTTGAGGTTAAGGAAACGTGACACGTGGATCTCCGCAAGTTGCTTTTTGTTATCGTAGCGATCCTTAAGAGCCTTCCAAACCTCTTCGTATCCGCCTGAGTAGATTCCTCCAATTAGTGGCACTGCGCTGGCACTAACTGCTTGCCGAAGTTTACCCAATTTAAATGCTTCGGGAAAGGAAGCCCGATGCACTAATGTTTCGAATGCATCTTTGAACGCCAACCACTTGCACATGTCACCATCGAATGGTGGAATAGCTAATGGATCAAGTTTAAGATCCAACGAGCAGCCTTCTAAGCTTGCAGTAGGACTGTTGCGTGTAACCGCACTTGATGTGGACACTGACTTTTCTTTGCATGCGGCAATGAGGCGATTAAGTTTGCTGCACGCTTCTGCATACACCTGCTCGATATCTTCCCACAGGGCTTCATGTGCCGCAAGTTCCGCAGTTTCAGCTAATCCAATTAGGTGGTCGTGATTCTCCGTAAATCTCGCAAAATGTGAATCTAGCATTTTCAGCTCCTGTTGCAGTTGAAATACATCTAAATCGTTGACTGTCTCTCTATCTACGCGCGCATGTATGCGCCTTATTGATTTGACGGCAGATGAACGCAATATCAATTCTGCCATTTGTACTCAACCAAAAAATACTTGTCCTCACAGGAGGCACCAAAATGTTATAAAATAACTGAACCACGGAAAGCTCGTATGAGATAACTGAACAGGTTGAACCGTTTATTAAGAATGATGAACTCTAAAAATTGTAAAAATGATATGACACAAAAATGAGGGAAAATACTGGTACATATACATATGTGTGCGGTAGTGCTGCCATACAGTCAATACTAAATTTCCTTTAGTTGGCGGGACGTAACGTTTCATTTGTTTGATGACGTTTGGGAAAGCATTCCAAGTAGTAGTTCTAAACAATATAAGAAGAAACATACATAAAGTTTTACCTCTACTTGGTTGTTTTGGGGTGGGCGTGTTTGCCAAATGAGACATATTGCTTGCACTGATATTGGAGGTGTCGCTCTGAACCAAAAAATCCAAGTTTTGTTCCATCTCATGAAATAAAAATAATTAAAAATTAGTTGTGTTACTTTATACGAGTATAAAAAATCACATTGTTCCAAATGCTTTAATGTGAAAAGTCGTGGAAAATATTGTGTAGCAATGGTATCAAAATTAACCTATTTCCATCGGGTATACAAAAGTATTTAAATTTTATGCATTCACGATTTACTTTAATTGTTTGATCATTTAACTGGGTAGCTACAAGAATGCCTAAGCAATCAAAAGATTCTAAAGGTTCTTCAAAGTAGTTTTCAATATTTGTAAACTTATATCCAAAGACAGCTTCCTGACCAGATTCGGTTTTGGTATCAATGATTTTGAAAGGACCAACTTCTGAACAATAACAGTAAGAATCTTTATTTTTTTTAACATCAATATTAAAAGAACCCATTTTCGAAAAAGTATTATACGTTCAATCCGAATCTGATCTTTCTTGAATACGTAAATGCAATTGTTTTAAGATTTTATTGGGCCTTTTTATTAATTTTTTCAAGTACTGCATATAATTTTCGAATTTATAAGCAGAAAAATGATCTAAAGGACCAAATTGTCTTGAAATACTAGGCAAATGAAGTAAACCATGTATATTAAAAGGTAATATCGATACAACCTTTTAAAACAAATATACCAGAGTATAACAAAAACTGCCTGAATTCTGTCGACTTCCAAATGTTAATGTTGTCAAATTTTCGACAGACACGGCCAAATTCCGAGGAAAATAAATTTGAAAAATTATCTAGTTTTTTATTTATCCAATGGAAATTGGGAGACCATTCTAAATCTATGCACTTCTAAAATACTTTTTTGTCTTAGAAATAAGAAATTGTGATGAAGTGAATCAACTCTATTTTTAAACGACACATCAGATCGTGGCGCTTGTATCTGTTTGGAAAAACAGACCCGCTTTTGTAAATAGTTACCAACTTGGTTACACTTGGGGCAACTATTTTTCCCAGCATGTGAATTAACACTGGTAACAAACGCCCGAGCTGGCGAATCACAAATAAACAATCGAACATCAAATTTTTTAATGCATTCCAAAGTTCCGACTTTTAGTCCGATTGTTTTTAAAGTTGAAACTTCTTCACAAAACTCTTTCATAAAATCGTTAATATTATACGGTTTTTGATATCCCGCAAAACAAGCAATAATAAAAGGACGCTCTTGAGAGTGTCCTACAACTGAACCTAATATTGGCCATAAAACTTTATTAGAGCTTTTAAATAACTTAAGCCCATCAATTCCAACATCGATTTGGACTTCGGTGCTGTCTTCAAGGAACCCAAAAGGTTGTGATAAGAAATGCTTCTGAATTCCAAAATATAAAAAATCCCATTTGGAAGAGACTGCACTGCACTCACCATGAACACCAATTCTTTTTAAAGTTTGCAACATATCATTAACCATCGCCATTGGCATGTTATTGCGTATGGATAATGCTTTAATTTCGCAAACTTTATCAGAAATTGGGTCCACTTGCACCACATCATCCAAATCCAATTGAATTGTTTGATGAAAAGAAATATCTTCATCGCCATTTTGAACACTTTCAATATTTGCAACACTTTTGTCCACTTCACTTTCACTGCGCGCAAAACTGTCATATTTCTATATTTTTGCACAGTTTTCGCAAAGCGCGACTTTTCTACACTCAAGGCATTTCGTACACTTTTTGAATACATATTTTATTAATCTTTTACTTGCCTTTTATTAATATTTTATTTCTCTGCTCGCTGTTGTTGATGTTGCCGGCACGATGACTTTTCACTTTTGGGAAATATTTGACAATTGCCAATGACATGCATATATTACGCACTTGTTAGAAGGAAACGCCGCTAGTATGTCAAGCATGACAAGAAGTGTTGCCGTTCTTACATTCACAGTCAATAAGCATATGAGATTGTATGTGTAAATTGCTTTTTGGATTTGTGAATCCCTTAGTCCGTTCTAGCTGGATGTTTTTCATCTTGTAGAGGAGGCATCGACAAAAATGGAAGAAAAAACGAGTCTCCGAATCCAGTAGCAACGGTGGACACAAACATGATATTGGCTGTATTAACTCAGATGTCGACTAAAATGGAAGAACACAAAACACACATTGCATGTCGAATGGAGGCCCAAGGGACTCGTATTATAGAAATGTTGTCTCAAATTTCAGCACATATTTCATCACAACTCTCCGCTCAACTGGAAGAACAAAAGACACAACTGGCATCTCAGTTGGAAGAACAAAAGACAAACATGGCGAGAATTGCATTGCAGCTGGAGGCACAGGAAGAACGAATGGCATCACAGCTAAGAATGCAGGACGCAAAAATAACTGAAGTGCAGGAGGTATTCAGAGAACGGCAGGACAAAATTGAGGCTGAGGTAGATGCACTGAGAGGTCGTATCCAGGAGCTGCAACTGAATCGTCCAACAGCCTCCACAAATACTCCTTTGATGGTTCTGTTCCTTTTCAGGTATTTAAGCTACAGTTTGAGAAGACGGCAGCTGTGAATAATTGGGGCACTGAAGACAAAGTTGCTGCACTGTTCGTGGTATTGAAGGGTCCTGCAGCCGAAATCTTACAGACGATTCCCGACGGTGAACGCAATAATTATGTAGCATTGATGGGTGCAGTTGAGAGACGCTATGGTAGTGAACATCGAAAACAGATATACCAAATAGAGCTACAGAATCGCTGTCAGAAGGCTAATGTGACATTGCAGGAATTTGCATCGGATATCGAGAGTTTGGCTCATCTAGCAAATGCCGACGCACCTGTAGAGTGTACGGAGAGGGTGAAAATCCAGTGTTTCATAAATGGAATACGCAATGTGGAGACGAAGCGGGCCACATATGCAAACCCAAAAAAAGGGCATTCGCTGACACTGTATCGCATGCTCTGACGCAGGAAACAGCCTCGCTTTTGAGTAAACCTGCATACAAGGCTCATCGCGTAGAAGTGGACACTCCGGCTTGGGTAGACAAACTTTTGGAAGCGTTGAACGTAGTACAGAAAAAAAAGTGATGGTGCCATTAAATGCTTTAAGTGCGGAAAACCCGGTCACATAGCAGTAACCCCAGCAATTCAGGTGGACGTAAACGCAAAGGTGGGGAAGATGAGCAAGATGAATGCCCCATAATCTCTGTGTCACAACTCGAACGGTAAGCGAGTAATGTTACTGTTGAAGGCTACGTGGACGGGAAAGAGCGCTTGCTGACTGTGGATACTGGTGCATCACATTCCATCATTCGGAGTGACTTGGTCAGCGGAAAGGTGAGACCATTGCGGAAAGCTAAGTTGTGGACAGTAACTGGTGACAGCGAGCAAGTCCTGGGAGAAGTGACATGCAAGGTTGTGATTGAGAATGTGGCTACGTATCACAACTTTTTGGAAGCGAATATTGTCGGCGAAGTCATCATTGGCGGTGATTTCTTGGCTGAGAGAGACATTCACATCAACGTAAGGAACAGGGTTATGACTTACAACGGCCAAGAAGTTCCTCTGGTCTTTGGACACAATAGTGGCTATACCACCAAGGGAGTGATCTTGAAGATGAAGCAACAGGAGCCCCGTAAAGCAGAGAAAGGTCCTCGACCAAAGGCTTTCAAGGACAAGTACCTCCTGAAGAAGATTCGGCGAGACCAGAAGGAAGATCCAGATTTGGCACGGGTGTTGAAAGGAATAAAGGAAAGCAAACAGCCAGGAATAGAAGAGATGGTAGCAGAGAGTCGTATTGCAAAAGCATACTGGGCACAATGGAGTAGTTTGAGGCTAATATCTGGTTGTTTGCATCGGATATGGGAAAGTGAAGATGGCCAGAATCATCGAGCACTTATTGTTTTTCCCAAGGCAAGAATTCCAGATGTTATCAAAGCGTCGCATAGTTGCTGAGACGGAAGGCACATGGGAATAAAGAAATCGCTGCAAGATTTAAAGCAGCGGTTCTATTGGATCGGTTGCAAACAAACTGTGAGGAAATGGATTACTAAGTGTGTTGAGGATAAAAGACGAACATCTGGTGGTCATGTTCCGAGGAAGCAACGCAACTTAGTGGATAATGTGAAACAGTGCAATGGGCATGAGAGAACGGAACGGAATCCTGAAGAAACGAGTTGCAGAAATGTTTGCCGGGTACCACTGGGAACGAAAGTGAAGGCATAAATACATTTCGGATTAAGATGCATTGTGGGAATCTCTGCAGGAGAGGATTGATGTCGGAGTTTCAATCCCTGAAGGAAACGAGGTTTAATAAAGCAGTGCCAACCATTGAGCGTCTATCAGCGTTTGGTTTGGGAATTGTGTCTGATCGTGACGATCAGACTTAGGTGGAGGGCAGTGTGGCGATTATTCTTAAGCATGTACCATCCTTAATAATAACACTCCCACCACTAGTTAAACACAACAGAGATAACGATGGCTACGCTTATGCATGCAAGTATGTACAAAGCAAGAGGAAGAGAGATCGCACGAGTGTTTGCGAATACGATGCAAAGAGGAGATGCCAATAAATAACACCGATCCTTCGAGAACACGAAGAGCGAATAACCAAGAAAGTTCTCGGTGCATAGGCAAGTACCCTGTTGGACTACATAAGGCAGTGACCAAGCAAGGCAGGTTGATCAGTTTATTTTCAAGCGTTGAACAGTGAACTACTGTGAAGTTACCAAACTCTTAAATTTGTATTGCGTTTATTAGTAGTAAATAAAACTATTAGTTACAATATCTGTGCGTGTGTTTATTTGACTTTATAGTGATCGAACCCAGGATTGATAATCAAGGAATTATCGAATTCGTCACAATATTATCGATGTGTGACGAATTCAATAAATTCTCGACAAATGGCCATTGACAGTTTAGAAACTCTGGTTGTCAATCAGCGTATTTGCCACAGCAAGATCGACCGTCAGTCATTTTGCTGCACGTACTTATCGTCGGCTGGAGTTGATGAAAATCTAATATTTTAAACTTTTTCGCTTAAAAGTTGGTCTATGTAATATTGGCGAAAATTTTTGAAAACAACCAAGCTTATTTGCCTCGCGACTATCATGGAAAACACATGTGCGAATGAATAACTATAAGGCGTCTATAAGCTATTCCGACGGGAGTAATGTAATTGCTCAGGAGAGAAATTAGTCGATTTAATCAGAATTTGCCTGAATTTCGACGAAGTCGATAGAGATCACAAAACTCTATTACAATTATTTTCCGCTGGCAGCTCCGCCGGAATAGCTGATTGACCCCTAAATAGGTTAATCGTGCAAAAATCGAATGATCTTGTAGGCCCGCTGCACAACCAGCAGAGACAACAAAACAGGAGAGCCCGACCAACGGCCTACTGCAACAGCCGGGTGAGACCTATCCGATTTAGATCTAGTTTTTTTTGCTTAACTCCATGTAGGTTTGAAAATAACAAAATGAAATGTAAACTACATTAAGCCCAACAAAAAAAAAATAAGAGTACATAATTAAATTTTCAATAATAAGATTTAAAAACTTAAGAGAGAAAATAGGAATAAAATAAATGGGGAAAACTATAATTGGAACTTAGATATAGAAACCTAAATAACAATTACTCATTAAGGATACAATTTGTTAAATTATTGTAAGGCGGGGTATAAATTAACATGGTAGAACTTAGAAAATAAGAACGAAAACAAAAATTAACTATATCCTTTAAATATTTTTTCAAAGCAGGAAGAAAAGGGACGTAGCAAATAAAAAGAAATAAATAAATAAACAAATAAATAAAAAACTTTAATAAATAGAAATAATAAAAACATGCAAGTATAATGCAAAATAAACGTATCTTTTAATAAAATAAATTGATATACCTAATTTCATTTATTTCATTTCATTTATTGATGTTAAACATTAGCACAATAATATCCTATATGATCTTTTATAGCACAACAATCATTACATAAAAGAGGATTAACTATAATATCTAAGACTTAAGTCTTAATATTTTTTAATAAAAGTAAAATGAGTAAATATAGAAAAAATAGGTGGCTGATCTCAGTTGCTTTTTGTATATACATTAACCGAAGAACGAGTATATAACTTTCTTAATGTTGCTGCCACTCATGCTATTGCGAATAGAGTTTGGTTGTCAGGGTCTGGGAGTTCCCCACGTTGGGCTGGACGAAGGTGACGCAACCTTGGACCGCTCGAAATTGATGTGGAGCATTTGTTTAGCAGAGAGGCGGGCGTTTATGTACTTACGAAAACCCGAAGATAGCAATAGTTCAGTGATGGAGCATTTTGGTTTCACCGAGTATCGGCTAGGGAACTCTCCGTCGATGAGGGTCAAGTCGGCGGGGAGTAACTGCAATCAACTGTACCTGCAAATGGTTACATAAAGAAAACATTCTTTTTAGTTATATAAGTCTATAATACTTCCCGTAAGTTGCGCTGAAATCCTCTTTTTGAAGTTTAGGTTTTTTTTTTCTGGGCTTTGCGTGCTTTGTGGTTGCCGAGAAATGTCAGATTCAATGACAACTATGCCTACCCACCACAGGGAAATTTTTAAAGCTTTTGCCTATTATGATGCCACATATAATTTCTACGTTGAGGTGGGTACTTAGGGAAAAGGAAAAGGACGGATACTGGGGTATGTTTTCGTTGTTGGCTGGAATAGACAATAGCAAACCGGCACAGGAAAACGGTGTCATTGTTCCATCTATACTATATATGGGGGTGTCTTGCAGTTCATAGCCAACAAACTGTATAAACTGTGAAGATAGCCACATCGAGTGTGTGCTGGTCGTGTTATTGTGAGCGCGAAAACTTTCAAAGTCAATTTTTTAAAATCGAATTTCCCTGCCAAGTAATGGCTGTGATTAATTAAATAATTATCGCGGAACAAATAGTGAATCGTTAATATTCAACGTTGTGAAGCGCACAACAAAAAAAAAACATCCTGTTTTATACACCCTAAGGGGCAATTACCGATAATTACACCATATTATTAAGCCATCACGAAGTTTCGCCTGCTAGCTATAAAAGGATGAGGGATCTATGACCAGGGCTAGAAGGAAGATCGTCCCAACAACCCAAGTGTTCAGATATCAAAAAGAAAGTGTGTCATACATTCTAACCGGGTAAGTGATCTGATTTTCAAATTTTCTTGTTGCCCATGTCTGTCCCTTTTCTTCGCGCCTTTTGGCGTTCCCGCCAACCTAATTTTTGACTCCGGTCATAAAATTCTCCACGAGTGAAAATCCCCACTCAATTCTTTATCCATTTATTTAAAATTTCATTTAATTAAAACTTCTTTTTTTTTTCCTCTAGAAGAATAATTTGATTTTAATTGATTTTTTTTCTTTTGAGTTTCAAAAATTTCAGCAAGTGTAAAAGAAAGTAATTTTCTTTAGCAAAAAAATACTATTATCTTGAGATCTTTGAAGTAGAAGTTTTTCAAAAAACTTTTAAAATAGAAATTGCCAATTTCTGGTAATTTTGTTCCAAAAATTTTAAACTTCCCCCCACAATTATGAGAAATTTATAATCAAACGTAATAATTTTCTAAGACTGAAAAGGAATCTAAATAATCATTTTTGTAATTTTTTTTTAATGTTTGTTACGATAGTCATAACTCTGTTCTTCTCGATGGTAGATAATTTTTTTTGCAATTTTCGGGATACCTAATTTTTATAGTCATGGGGCTATAGGTGTGCGGACGCCAAAATGGCGCGGAAGCACCAGAGATTTTCGCCATTTCCTAATGCCAACATTTTTTCTGTAGCGGGAGACCCATCCTAATACAAGCCAGCCTTTGGTGGAGTGGCAGGGAAATTAATCACCATACCTTTAAATTCCCATCGATGATCATAATCAACATTCCCATCGATGATCATAATCACAATACCTTTAAATTCCCAACGATGATCATAATCAGCATACCTTTAAATTCCCATCGATGATCATAATCACCATACATTTAAATTCCCATCGATGATCATAATCACCATACCTTTCAATTCCTATCGATGATCAGAATCACCATTCCCATCGATGATCATAATCACCATACCTTTAAATTCCCATCGATGATCATAATCAGCATACCTTTAAATCCCATCGATGATCATAATCACCATACGTTTAAATTCCCATCGATGATCATAATCAGTATACCTTTCAATTCCCATCGATGATCATAATCACCATTCCCATCGATGATCATAATCACCATACCTTTAAATTTCCATCGATGATCATAATCACCATACCTTTAAAGTCCCATCGATGATCATAATCACCATACTTTAAAGTTCTCATCGATGATCATATTCAATACCACATGTCCATTTGTAATACTCACCATCGCGTATAAATTCATTTTTCATCATTACCCACAAAAAGTCACCATTATATATAAATTTTCATCGCTACTATACCTATGAACTTTCACCATTACGACTTACCAATGATCGACACCACTCACCAATATTCGTCCGCTTTCACCATACCGAATAATATTCACCTTGGGTGCTAGATTGAAAGTCACCATAAGAGCTTTTCGTTATTATAACCCAACAAGCCAGCAGAATACAGTTCCCGTGTACTTAGCCTTAAGAGAACTATTGATGTAAAATTTAATTGATCTTTTTTTGAAATTTTTCGTTACATTATATATTGTTTATTTTTGTCGTAAAACCTGTCTATCGGTCACGCGAAATACCAAATTGAAAAGTTTTAATGTACCTTTTTTTTTTTAAATAGCTGACTTTTTTAGCTACCCTAAATCCATTTTTCCACCGAAGAGAGCTCTTTTAGGTAGGCTGTAGGATTTTAGGGCTATATACAAATATTTGAAATTCCTCAAAGTTTGAGAAAATAAGTTTGGTCTTTGCCAAAGTGTTGACCGAAAGTCACCAAGGTGTGACACACTTATATATACGTAATTTTACACCTGTATTTATATCATTGCTATACATGTATATATTTTTGTATTTTTACACATGTTTATTTTAATAATCTTTTTGCATTAATGTACCACGTATATTTCCTGGCTGTAAAGTCCAAATACCGATGATAGTTTGCGGTTTGTTTTTGAAACTAAGTTTAAAGTCTTTTATGATACTTTGTTTCGTATTGCATTGTTACCGTTGTCTCTGTACTGAATTCGCATATTTTTGAACTTTATAAATTTTTTGAAATTTTACTTTTATTAATTAACATGTTGTCTTGAAATTATAAAATATTAAACATGGCGTGCTAATTTGAATTGTTGGGGAGGGGGAAGATGACATAAGGGTAGGTAGTGTGGGAGACTTGGAGTAAAACAGAGCAATGGGGACCTGCCGAATCGGAAATAAAACGAGCGGTCCAAGGTAGGGTGGGCTTCTTGAGGATATGTCGAAAGTGAAGTAAGTATCGATCAATGATAATTGTGACATTCGCCCTGCTATCAATGTGGCCAAGAGTTAAGGATCACGCCCGCGCTAACTGAGCTAGCTGGGGCCCACGTTGGTAGCACAAAAAGGGGCGGATGCACTGATACGTGCACGTGACAATTAATATGGCGCCCAAGCAAAAAGCAAATCGGGTTCTATAATTAATATAGTTCCCAAACAAATGTGAAATAGTTTTTTTTTTCCTAAATACCAACATTAGGGTGAAACACCTGCGCCGTGGGTTGAAATTGGCGAGCGAAATTTTATTAAAATTTACATAACAGCTTAAGCTCACTTGATTTCAAAAATTATATTTCAATCTACACGAACGTACCAAGTTACAATTATCCAGCCAAACGGATCCGTCTGTATGTGTCCACTGCCCTAATTCGCTGACTTGTTTATGGTGTTTGATCCAATGATTCAAATTCACCGATATGGACAGTGGTCACAGAAGGACAGATCCTATAAATAGCCCATAGATGGCATAGCTGATTTAATATTGAGCCATAAGCATCTGCATTTTCTTTAAATACCGTTTTCTTTTAGTTTTTTTTAAATACAATACATATTTTTTTTAGTAAATTCAAATATATTTGGAAGTCCTTATGGATAGAGTCGGATAGGTTGCTTTTAATTTTGAAATCAACACGTTATGGCCGCAAGCTTGAATCAGGAAAGCCTTGTGTTGCATAACGTGCAAACCATCCAAATGATTTTTTTTTGAAATACGGAATTTTGAACATCTCCAAAGGAACGTAGCGGTTTGCTCCAAAGATTCCATACTTCGAGTCATCTGAACCTCCCCACACATACATATAGTTTAAAAAACACATATATTTTGAAAAAAGGAAATTTTATAAAGCAAAAACTTGTTGCTAAAAATACATAGTTTGATATTGAGCCACCGATGTTCGAAAGTGGTATCGGCAAAAAGGTTACAAATTTTATGAGTCGTAGAACAGCCCCATATAACACGCGCTATAGAGCCAGGTACGCCACGATGGATGATCCCAACACACAAAACACCCATGAGCAGATGTTAAACGAGCCTACTTTTATAGATCTCTCAGATCGTATAGGAGGGGGGTATAAGGATCTAGCTTCAGGTGTTGATAAAACACAGTTGGCATGAAGCAACGCAGATAAACAAAGCAAAAATATGGGCACCGTTCCTAAGCCACAGAAACCGCCCACACCAACAAATCCAGCCAGGACAGGCCCCACTATCCAACTTGGCCTTTCCCGAACCCACCACACAGAACAATGGCGAACCCAACCGTCCGTCAACAGTTATTCCGCGTGATTTGCGTGTCGACATAGCACCTATTTTAAGAGAGATGTTGGTCGAAGCTAAAGATGCCATCCTAAATGAAATGCGCGACAATATACCCGAGTTAATCAGGTCGACCAGAGATGTAGGGGATAGAGTCGAGTTAGAGGGTGGAAACACTGGGTCACGAAATCGATAGAAGAGGAGGAGACAAAACACCAGCTTTGAGTCCAAGGAATCTAGGCAGTATTATAATGATCGAATTATCCAGGCGAATTCAACAAATCGACATTTGAATAGGTATACCAACCCGCCTTGGTCCAATACTGTGCACACATATGCGCGCAACAAACCACCACCACATCGCCAACCATCAATGTTCGACGTAAGAGCACCCCCGGTCATGCCTGCAGGGCAAAGGGTAGTAGTAGAACGTGAAACTAATGAAGTCCGACGTTCGGACCTTAACATCGAAAAGTGGGGTATTAGCTATCAAGGGCACCGGGATGCTATGTCGGTCGAGGACTTTATGTTTCGTTTAGAGTACATGAAAGACCAGTACGGGTGTTCATGGGGAGATATCCTACGTGACTTTCATAGGTTGCTTAGCGGTGAGGCTCGTGAGTGGTACTGGCTGTACATCCGGTCTCATGGCCGGGTAGATTGGCCAACCTTACAATTTGCCCTTAGGCGTCAATATGTGTCACAGCAAACAAACTTCGAAGTCTTGAGAGAATTGATGGAGAGGAAGCAAAGGTCCGGGGAAACCATCGACGACTTCTTTCACGCTGTTGGCACGTTGCGTTCACGACTCCTGAACCCCATACTGGAACACGAGATCGTGCGACTAGTGAAAAGCAACTTGCGCGAATCGCTGGCAAAGGTGGTTTATCCCATTTATACCTATTCACTGGACCAGTTGAGAATGGAGTGTAAAGAGGTCGAACGGCTGATTTTTGGTGGAACGATTTTCCGTCATCCCTTGTCAAGTTTGGTTTTGTGACAAACCGGTTTCGGCGTTCTGCCATTTTCAATGCCTAGTTTCGTTCATTCGGCATTGAAAATGGCAGAACGCCGAAACCGGTTTGTCACAAAACCAAACTTGACAAGGGATGACGGAAAATCGTTCCAACAAAAATCAGCTTACTACCCTGTCGGAAGATCAACACAGCAAAATAAATCAGGTCGAACGACGTTTTTCTCGCACCGAACGCCCACCGTCAAACGTATTTACGCCGCGCGCACAGCCAGTAAGCGAGATTACTCAAGTAGATGATGAAGAGTATTTTCTTCCCGGTGATGAGGGTCAAGTTGCCGTGGAGGAAATACGCCATAAGTCTGCAAACAAGCAAGTAGTGGGGCGCAGAATTGTTACATGCTGGAACTGTGGAGCTGATGGCCACTTTTTCACGGAGTGTATGCCTTTACAGCGTCGAATATTTTGTTATAAATGCGGGAAACAGGACGTGATTACCCCTAAATGCCCCTTATGTAACCCTTCGGAAAACGGTTCACGGAACGCGGTTGTGACGGGGGAATCGCGTGCCACACAAACCCTGTCAAGGTAGACGCGTCTACAAACACAGATTTTGAGAATGATGTTGATGTTAGGGAAAGTAATATTTGCATTTTGAAAAGTAATAAGATCGAAACGCAAACGAAGGCTACAAGGGAGAGTACGCTATCATATGGGGAAAGGTACCGAAGGTACCTCGAAACTAGGGAAAAGATTTTCGCCGAAAGCATTGTGATGGGCGTCGAGTAGTCTCGCGGAGGGTGCAGAAAGCGAGGCAACGATTTCGTCAACGGAGGTCTCTACGACAAAAAGTAATAACCTCGATTAAGAAGGTCAGTAGTACTGATCCGCGTGTATACGCGAATATTGAGATATTGGGTGTGCAAGCCCGCGGCTTGTTAGATACAGGTGCGTGTGTAAGCATTCTAGGCAAAGGTTGCAGAGAGTTCGTTGATAAAATCGGTGTGCCGGTTGAGCGATATGTATCCTCGGTGAGAACTGCAGGCGGTCGCAGGCACAATGTGTTAGGCAAAATCACGGTACCTGTAAAATTCAATAATTTAGTAAATAAAATAACATTTTTCTATGCACATATCTTGAGCAAAATATTTACCTCGGTATAGATTTTTGGCGTACTTTTCAACTCGCACCTGAGGTTGTTGATGTGGATGAAATAAATTTGACCAAATTAGAGGAATAAATTGTATCTGAGGAAGATAGGAATGAGCGGCGAGTTCTGCATAACCTAACATCAGAGCAAAAAGACCGTTTGGATGAAGTCGTTAGCAGCTTCATAACTTACGAAAAACATGGGTTAGGGCGTACGAGTTTAGAAAAACATACAATAACTCTTGTGGACGAAGCGGTGCCTATCCAGGAGCGACACTATCCTCTATCACCGGCAATGCAGAAAATCGTGTACGAAGAAGTTGATAAAATGCTGGAGCTAGGTGTGATAGAGGAAAGTGAAAGTCCTTGGAGTAACCGCACCACAATCGTACGCAAGCCGTGTAAGAATAGGTTCTGTTTAGATGCGCGAAAACTGAACGCCGTGACCATGAAAGATGCATACCCGCTGCAAAATATCGAGGGCATATTGAGTCGGCTCGACGATACACACTTTATTAGCAGCGTCGATTTGAAATTTGCGTTCTGGCAAATCGAGCTCGACGACAATAGTAAGCCCTATACCGCCTTCACCGTTCCTGGTCGCCCCCCTGTATCATTTTGTAACCATGCCATTTGGTCTGTGTAACGCGGCCCCAAAGGCTATGTCGCCTCATACCGCGTAATCCCCCAAAGATTGAAATCTAATGTATTTATTTATTTAGATGATTTGCTGATCATCGCGCCCGATTTTGACTCTCACCTCAAAATCTTAAAAGAAGTTGTCACCTGTTTAAAAGACGCTAATTTAACTATTGGGTTAAGCAAATCTAAGTTTTGCGTCAAGGAATTGCCTTATTTAGGTTATATATGTAGTAGGGAGTGGGATGTTGAAGACAGACCCCGAGAAGATTAAGGCCAGGCAAAATATTCCTGCCCCGAAAACGGTCAAGCAAGTTCGCAGTTTTCTAGGTACCGCCGGTTGGTATAGGCGGTTCATCAAAGATTTCGCCATCTTGGCAGCGCCGCTAACCGACGCGTTGAAAAAAGGGAAAAGATTTGAAATGTCCTAGGGAGCTTTGGAAGCATTCAAGAGTTTGAAAAGAGCTCTTACATCCGCTCCAGTTCTAAAGCACCCAGATTTTTCAAAACGGTTTTGGGTGCAGTGTGATGCTTCCGACTACGGTCTGGGAGCGGTGCTATATCAAAAAGAAGAAAATGGCGCCGAGAAGCCAATAGCTTACTATTCACAAAAATTTAATGAGTGCCAACGGAGGTATAGCACGACGGAAAGGAACTCCTCGCGGCAGTGATGGCGGTTAAAAGATTTCGGCCCTATGTTGATCTGATGCCATTTACGGTGGTGACAGATCACGCTAGTTTGAAGTGGCTGCTGTCGCTAAAAGATCTAAATGGTAGACTTGATAGGTGGTCCCTACAACTACAAGCCTTTAATTTCGAGATCGAACAACGTAAAGGCTCAGACAATATAGTCGCCGATACCCTGTCGCGATGCATTGAGGAGGTCATCACATCACCCATTGCCAACATAGACACCCTGGAGTTTGAATCCGAAGAATATAAAGAATTAATAAACACAATTAAAAAAAAAAGGAAAAAGAATGGCTTCCCGACTTAAAAGTAGAAGATGGGTTGGTATTCAAAAGGTTTTTGTCTAGGAACATCGAATGTGAAGAAAACGAATGGAAGTTATGGGTCCCTGAAGCTCTGACATCAACCCTCATTGAAAACGTACACTGTCTATATGGCCAAACACTTCATCGCCTACGAAGGCTATACTATTGGCCAAATATGGTGGTACATGTGCGTAATTATGTGGGGGAGTGTCAGACGTATAAGGAAACCAAGCCATGTAATGCGGTTATGAAACCAGGGATCGGGAAGGAAGTGGTCACCGTACGACCATTCCAAAAACATCGATTTTTTAGGTAAATACCCGCGATCGAAACGCGGAAACTGTTTCATCTTTATCGTAGTTGACCACTTTTCAAAATTTATTTTTCTCAAGGCGATGCGCGAAGCTACCTCCGGTAACATAGTTAAATTCATCTCAGATGAAATTTTCCATAAATTTGGCGTTCCTGAGATAATCCACTCAGATAATGGAAAACAGTTTATTTCGAAACAATTTTCAGATTTGTTAGAGACCTACGGTGTCAAGCACCTAAAGACAGCATTTTATGCGCCGCAGTCTAACGCTGCCGAAAGAGCTAATCAATCAATTGTTAGCAGCGATTAGGTCCTACCTCGAAAATTACCATCGGGACTGGGATCTGTACCTAACCGAAATAGAATGCTCCCTTCGCAGCGCGGTGCATTCGGCTACGGGAGTGTCTCCATATTTCGCCCTTTTCGGGTTTAAATGTTCACCAATGGCGCGGACTATGCACTAGCAAGAAAATTAGAATGCCTAAACGACCACGAAATTTTCGTATTAGAGAGCAGCGATAAACTGAGATTGATGCGCGAAAAATTAGAAGAAAATTTACATGAGGCACATGAAACGAATGCTGCGCGCTACAATACTAGAGTCCGCAAGACACGTTTTACCCCTGGGCAAAAAGTCTACAAACGAAATGTCGTACTAAGTGATTTCAAGTAAACCGTAAACGCGAAATTTTGTAGAAAATTCATAAAATGCCGGGTAAAGAAGGTGCTGGGAAATAACATGTATCTCTTAGAGTCACTAACAGGGAAGGACCCAGGGGCGTGGCATGCTGAGGACATCAAGCAATAGTAACCGGGTGGTATATCCCCGTCGATGAGGGTCAAGTCGGCGGGAGGGCTGCAGTCAGGGATGCGCTTAAATGGTATTTAAAGAGGCCCGCCTGAGCTCTCGTGGCGGGAGACGTTGTCAGGGTCTGGGGGTTCCCCACGTTGGGATGGACGAAGGTGACGCAACCTTGGACCGCTCGAAATTGATGTGGAGCATTTGTTTAGCAGAGAGGCGGGCGCTTACGTACTTACGAAACCCCGAAGATAGCAATAGTTCAGTGATGGAGCATTTTGGTTTCCCCGAGTATCGGCTAGGGAACTCTCCGTCGATGAGGGTCAAGTCGGCGGGGAGTAACTGCAATCAAGTGTACCTGCAAATGGTTACATAAAGAAAACATTCTTCTTAGTTATATAAGTCTATAATACTTCCCGTAAGTTGCGCCGAAATCCTCTACAAGTCCTGGGGTAGGGTAATCTGCCTGCATAACAAAAACCAACACATGGGGCTGTGGATCGGCTATAGAATAAGCGGCACGGTGTTCTGCAGGGTAAATAATTTTTTTTGCCGCTACCACCACGATCCCACCGCTCCGCAACCACTTTGGGGTTGCATTTCTTATAAAATTATTTCTTCGGGGCCGGCATCTTGCACATTTGGTGCAGTAAAATAAACAATTTCCTTTGGCCGGTAATTTTTATTAAGTTTAGGTTTTTTTTCTGGGCTTTGCGTGCTTTGTGGTTGCCGAGAAATGTCAAATTCAATGACATTTATGCCTTCCCACCACAGGGAATTTTTTAAAGCTTTTGCCTATTATGTTGCCACATGTAATTTCTACGTTGAGGTGGGTACTTAGGGAAAAGGAAAAGGACGGATACTAGGGTATGTTTTCGTTGTTCGCTGGAATACCGCCAAAAGCATTGTGATGGGCGTCGAGTAGTCTCGCGGAGGGTGCAGAAAGCTAGGCAACGATTTTGTCAACGGAGGTCTCTACGACAAAAAGTAATAACCTCGATTAAGAAGGTCAGTAGTACTGATCCGCGTGTATACGCGAATATTGAGATATTGGGTGTGCAAGCCCGCGGCTTGTTAGATACAGGTGCGTGTGTAAGCATTCTAGGCAAAGGTTGCAGAGAGTTCGTTGATAAAATCGGTGTGCCGGTTGAGCGATATGTATCCTCGGTGAGAACTTGTTATGGTATCGCAACAAATTGGAGCAGTAAGAAAGGCGGTCGGCATGATCTAGGGTCGCACTGTGGCTAGTCATTGTCGGCTGGGGTGGGCTCTTGCCAACCTTACCGTCCTGCGCCATAATCAGAGAAAAGGTCATATCATGCCTTTTGAAAACGCGGAGAAAACGCAAAAAAGCCGCGCAAAACAACTTTTAAAACAACATCCGGTTAAAACACCGGATGCCACGGACAGACCGTTGACATTTAAATATTCAAACTCAAATAAAAAAAAACCGAAAAATCGAATTAAATTCAAAAGAAACGGAAAATTTAATCTACAAACCAAAATTTAAAAATAACCGATACAAAAAAGAACAAACTAGTAACGGAAATCAAAAGAAAAAAAACCGAAAATCTTAAACAAAAAAAAGAACCGAACCGGAACCGACCGGTTACCACATCTGGAAAAAAAGCTGAAAATAAAAGTTAATACACGTAAAGGGCCGAACATATAAGGGGGGGCGCCGCGGGTGTTGTTGCGACGCCCTGGTGCTGACCCGCCCTCATCCATGGCCATCGGTGCACCAAACCAATCCCGATGGCCCCTTACCTAAAACCCTATATGCCTTCTAAATAACGTGAAACGTCAGCATTCCCATTTTACAATATTTTATTGACAATTCATTTTAAATCTATATATAAGCTAAGTAATGATCAGTGTAATAACTCTAAATTGGTTATTGTCAAAAAGTACTTGGTGGAACATTAAGCTAAAATACTTCGAAATTTAAAAAAAAAGAAAACCTTTGTTGAAAAATTGTTATCAATAATGTATAAGTTTTTTGTTAATTTTCAGTTATTGAATGTAACATATGAACATTAAAAAAAAGGAAATATTCAACTATTTCTCAGTTATATAGCTAGTTAAGTGAGGATATATTGATAACATATATAAGCTTTCCCCCCCCCCCCCCCCCCCTTTTTTTGTATTTATCAACCTATATATCTATATATAAAAAAAATTTATTAAAACTTGTTACAATTTGTTTTTTTTTTGTTTATTCCTTCTATTTATTTATTAAGTGGCCTTCTATTTAATTATTATTGAAGTTTATGTTACGTGGTTTATTTTTAGTTTAATAAGTTCATCTTTTATCTCGTTCAATTGTTATTAGTTTAGAAACCCCTTTTTTTTCTTTTTTGTATTTTGGTATCTAACATCCCCCTTATAATATTTACTAATTTTAATTACTCTTGTTTTCTTATTTTCCTATTTTATCTATTTTAACTATTCTTAATTCCTCCTGTATTTGTGTATTTACGTTTACATTTTAGCTTATATATTATTTAGATTTCCCTCTTATTTCTCATTCATTTCATTTCTTATTTTCCTATTTTATCCTTAGGCTAAGCTTACCCCTCTTTAATAAAACTATCTAACTCAAATTTAAATTTAAATTTTAATTAACGTGCTACTTGGCACGGACTCACCGAGGATATCGTTCTTGGTGTTGCTAGTTTTTTTTGTTGTTGTTGCAGTAAGCCTTTACCCCGGCGGCCTCACTGTTGTTGTTGATGGTTGTTGGCGTGCGGTGGGCCTAGGGTAAGCGGCCCCCGCTGTAATTACTGCTGGTTGTCGTTGCCGATGTGGGCGGCGGGCCTAAGATAGGGCGGCCCCCGCTGTTGTCAATGCTGGATGTCGTCGTGAGGTGGGCCTACATGAAGGCGGCCCCCGCTGTAATTACTGCTGCTGGTTGTTGCGCGCCCTGGTGCGCGTTGTTGCTGTTGCGGTTTATGGCGGTGGGCCTATGTGAAGGCGGCCCCCGCTGTAATTAGTGCCGGTTGTGCTTGCGTTGCTGATGTGGGCGGCGAGCCTATGATGGGGCGGCCCCCGCTGTTGTCAATGCTGGTGTTGTTGTCGTTGCTGGATATCCAGAAATATTGTTGTGGCTGCTGCAACTGCTGCTACTGATGTGGTTGTTGTTGTGATTTCTTTTTGTTGTTTTGTGAACTTTTTCTGTTTGTTGGTTTGTTTGTTTTAGCTATTTATTATCACCAAGTTGTTATTTTTGTGGTGGTTTTTGTAGTTTAATTTTGTAGCTTTATTTTGTTTTTACATTCTTTTTGTAGATTTTTTGTTTATATGTGTATCTATGTTAATTATATGTTTATTGACCACACAATTCTATTCAGAAGGTTCTAAAGTTTATTTTTATAATTATTGGGTCTATGTTGTTTTGTAATTCTTTTCTTATTGCGTTTGTACTTTGAAACTTTACTTTCAGTTGTTTTTGTTTGCTTTTGTTCTTATAGCGCTTTTGAATTTGATATCTTTGGGTATTTTGTTTTTGTAGTTTAGGACTGAGTCCTTCCGATTCACTTTCGTTTTAAAAAACAAAATGGAACTTATGGAGTTTTGATAGGTTTTCAAGGAAGTGTGATAAAATTTTCAGATTCAATGGCAATTCTATACGACAGCATTCAACCGCCAATATACGTTCAAAAATCTCGGGAAAGGCATCAATCGACGCGTTCCGACCCCCGTACCAACAATCCGAAGGCGGGAATCAAATAATTTGTCTCGGTGGAAAGCTATCAGCAAAAATTCAAAATGCGCTAGGTTCGATCCCAAATAGGCGGCTTCATCCAAGGTATTTATGTGCACAACACCTTTTTGCGTAGGCGACCTTTGGCCGCCTTTCAAAAGAATAACCTTTAGCCTGTCCAACCCCCGGCTACGCGGTCCACAATATTTTTGAGCAGGACACACTTTTTGCACTTTTTGGTACACCCTAACCTGTGATTACAACAACCACATGAAAATGACGAAAAATTTCCAACTTGGATTGCAAATATCTCTAAACAGACACAAAATATAGAACTTCCGCCCCCGGACCATCGACATGGAGGCCAAAACCCGTCGCCCGATACACCCCCCGAGACTCTCGGACGCACATCAGCAGCACGTGCCGTCGTACAGAATTGCCGATTCAATAGCTCAATTTAACTTGATTCAGAATGCTTTCATAAAAGTGAGCTGCGTATTTATTAGTAATTTTTTCTTCACATTTGATTTGGTATGCATAATAATTTAGCGAAATTTCACTTTTTAAACAACTTTTTCGCGCAATGCTACTAACATTTTTTTTTCCTTTTCTTTTTACACGCGCACGACCGCTCCCGTTCAAATCCGGTATCTTTTTGAATTGGTCGAATGCCGGTGACGCTGCTATGCCCAAAATTATTCACTTAACGCGACTGCGCAATGGAAAAGTTCCGTTACCCGTTGACGTGGCGTGATTATTGCCAGGTGGAACATTCTGATTGGTCGTTACCTTCAAATGCTTGCTATGAACGGATTGAACCATTTGGTGCTGCCACTTCAGCAAAAATCACGCACTTTCCCGTAGCTAAACGTCAAACCGGAAGGTGAATCAAAGCTGTCACCCAACCAACCGCATTGAACCAAGTAACAATTACTATCAATTGAAAGTAAACCATAACAGGCCTGCTTCGCTTCGAAGACCGGTCGATGAAGCGAACAGGAAAAAGGTTTACTTGCAAGGAAGCCATTTCTGGGTAAAAACGTGGGGCACGACTCACCCCTAGATAAGAGTCTCTAGTTCTACCACGAGCTAGCCGGGCAAGAAGATCCGCCAGTAAAGGAAAATTTTTGAAGTATTTTGTTTCATAGTTTAGTAGGCTTTGCGGCAAATGGAAATTTGTTAAGTGGCTTTACCCCCACCGAAATAGGCTTATAAGAAAAACATGTAATTTAGTTAGACATTTTGATATCGGAGAACGCGTCAAAACTCCGAGGCAAACGGAGAATTTATTTTGGTTTCCTAGTTACAATGCTTCGCGGCTGTAGACATTTTAATAAAGGAGAACTCGTCAAAACTCCGAAAATTTTTGGTCCTAGTGGTTTCACCCCCACAAAAAGGTTTAGCAAAAAAATTAACCGGAGAAGCTTGTTCCATGGTAAAAAAAACTTTTCACCCGGTAGACATTTTAATTAAGGAGAACTCGTCAAAACTCCGAAAGACAATCCGCATAACCGAGGATTGCCAGGTTATCCACTACTTCCGATGGAAGCGTATGTAAATACCCTATTAAGTCAATGCTCGGGGAGGATACTGGGCGAGTTGTCCCCGACCGCCAAAACGCCCAAATGAAATTGTAAGTTCGGGTAAAAAAAAATTACAAAAGTCTGGTTATTGTGGACGAATATCCGAAGCATGGAAACGGCCTATGAACCTATGACCACGTTAGATAACCAAGGTAAAAAAAAGGTGATCGGTTACAAGGGGCGGTTGGAGGGTATAAAAACTCAAGATTAACTCCCCCACCCTATAATGCCGACGATTGCAAGGTTTTGAAAAATAAAAATTTAATTAATGCAAATTTTCCTAACCGATATTTGCATCAACTGATTACCGCGAATATGTCAAAAAAAAATAAATATATACATATAAATATACATATGCTGAAAGAAATTGATTATTAGTATATATACGTGTTTAAATGTAATATGTAAAAAGCAAAAACGGTATAAAGTTTGGCAAAAGCTAGTTGTGTATTTATATATTGAATGGGAATGCTGACATCCCATCATTAGAAGGCATAGGCATAACAAAAAAAAACGAAATAACACTAGACAAGGACATTCTTCCAGGTACACCTACCGCAATGCAGGGGTGGTTATAAGACACCTCACCCTGAGACATGTTGGTGTACCATGGCGAAAATTGGCAAAATTTTAAATTTATTTGGACTCCAGTACTTCGGACCGCAATGCAGGGGCTGCTAAAGGCTGCCTCCCTGAGACTGGTCGGAGCACTGGAGACCGATAAGAAAAAAAAACGTAAAAATTGGCTTTTAATACCCCTCCTCAGCTGCGCCGCAATGAAGGGAGGCGGTTTGGGGCCGCTTTTCCCCAGACTTGCGCAGTTGGGAAGGGGTGTGCAAAGGGGTCCCCACCCCTCCTCCCGCAATGCAGGAGCTGCTGAACGCTGCCTCCTGAGACTGGTTGGAGGAGTAGGGATCCCTACAAAAAAAAACATACAAAAAGAAACGAAGACAAAATAAAACAAGTTCGGCAGTCAAAAAAAACTAATAAACCCAAGAAAACTAAACCCCACTTAGCGGACATAATATTTTCCCGAAGCCGACATCGGACAACAGACCCGGGACAAAAAAAAGGTATATTACAAAAAAACTAAGTGCGTTTAGCACTACCTCACCGGGTGAAATGAAAACTTCCGGTGGACATGACGTTCAGTCTCGTGGAGCCCTTAGCTACTGAACACGATGACCAATCCGGACAACTTGATCAGTCCCACCATCCCGTCGCAACGCAGGTGGCGGCTCCTGGGCCTGCCTACCTGGGACTTACGGAATGGTGAAACCTCACAAGCTGACCAGAAAGTCATCGAGGTCAGCGCCGCGGTTTCCACGTTGGGCGCCATCTGTTATGGTAACGCAACAAATTGGAGCAGTAAGGAAGGCGGTCGGCATGATCTAGGGTCGCACTGTGGCTAGTCATTGTCGGCTGGGGTGGGCTCTTGCCAACCTTACCGTCCTGCGCCATAATCAGAGAAAAAGTCATATCATGCCTTTTGAAAACGCGGGGAAAACGCAAAAAAGCCGCGCAAAACAACTTTTAAAACAACATCCGGTTAAAACACCGGATGCCACGGACAGACCGTTGACATTTAAATATTCAAACTCAAATAAAAAAAAACCGAAAAATCGAATTAAATTCAAAAGAAACGGAAAATTTAATCTACAAACCAAAATTTAAAAATAACCGATACAAAAAAGAACAAACTAGTAACGGAAATCAAAAGAAAAAAAAACCGAAAATCTTAAACAAAAAAAAGAACCGAACCGGAACCGACCGGTTACCACATCTGGAAAAAAAGCTGAAAATAAAAGTTAATACACGTAAAGGGCCGAACATATAAGGGGGGGGCGCCGCGGGTGTTGTTGCGACGCCCTGGTGCTGACCCACCCTCATCCATGGCCATCGGTGCACCAAACCAATCCCGATGGCCCCTTACCTAAAACCCTATATGCCTTCTAAATAACGTGAAACGTCAGCATTCCCATTTTACAATATTTCATTGACAATTCATTTTAAATCTATATATAAGCTAAGTAATGATCAGTGTAATAACTCTAAATTGGTTATTGTCAAAAAGTACTTGGTGGAACATTAAGCTAAAATACTTCGAAATTTAAAAAAAAAGAAAACCTTTGTTGAAAAATTGTTATCAATAATGTATAAGTTTTTTGTTAATTTTCAGTTATTGAATGTAACATATGAACATTAAAAAAAAGGAAATATTCAACTATTTCTCAGTTATATAGCTAGTTAAGTGAGGATATATTGATACCATATATAAGCTTTCCCCCCCCCCCCCCCCCCCTTTTTTTGTATTTATCAACCTATATATCTATATATAAAAAAAATTTATTAAAACTTGTTACAATTTGTTTTTTTTTTTTTTTATTCCTTCTATTTATTTATTAAGTGGCCTTCTATTTAATTATTATTGAAGTTTTTGTTACGTGGTTTATTTTTAGTTTAATAAGTTCATCTTTTATCTTGTTTAATTGTTATTAGTTTAGAAACCCCTTTTTTTTTTTTTTGTATTTTGGTATCTAACCTCCCCCTTATAATATTTACTAATTTTAATTACTCTTGTTTTCTTATTTTCCTATTTTATCTATTTTAACTATTCTTAATTCCTCCTGTATTTTTGTATTTACGTTTACATTTTAGCTTATATATTATTTAGATTTCCCTCTTATTTCTCATTCATTTCATTTCTTATTTTCCTATTTTATCCTTAGGCTAAGCTTACCCCTCTTTAATAAAACTATCTAACTCAAATTTAAATTTAAATTTTAATTAACGTGCTACTTGGCACGGACTCACCGAGGATATCGTTCTTGGTGTTGCTAGTTTTTTTTTGTTGTTGTTGCAGTGGGCCTTTACCCCGGCGGCCTCACTGTTGTTGTTGATGGTTGTTGGCGTGCGGTGGGCCTAGGGTAAGCGGCCCCCGCTGTAATTACTGCTGGTTGTCGTTGCCGATGTGGGCGGCGGGCCTAAGATAGGGCGGCCCCCGCTGTTGTCAATGCTGGATGTCGTCGTGAGGTGGGCCTACATGAAGGCGGCCCCCGCTGTAATTACTGCTGCTGGTTGTTGCGCGCCCTGGTGCGCGTTGTTGCTGTTGCGGTTTATGGCGGTGGGCCTATGTGAAGGCGGCCCCGCTGTAATTAGTGCCGGTTGTGGTTGCGTTGCGGATGTGGGCGGGGAGCCTATGATAGGGCGGCCCCCGCTGTTGTCAATGCTGGTGTTGTTGTCGTTGCTGGATATCCAGAAATATTGTTGTGGCTGCTGCAACTGCTGCTACTGATGTGGTTGTTGTTGCGATTTCTTTTTGTTGTTTTGTGAACTTTTTCTGTTTGTTGGTTTGTTTGTTTTAGCTATTTATCACCAAGTTGTTATTTTTGTGGTGGTTTTTGTAGTTTAATTTTGTAGCTTTATTTTGTTTTTACATTCTTTTTGTGGATTTTTTGTTTATATGTGTATCTATGTTAATTATATGTTTATTGACCACACAATTCTATTCAGAAGGTTCTAAAGTTTATTTTTATAATTATTGGGTCTATGTTGTTTTGTAATTCTTTTCTTATTGCGTTTGTACTTTGAAACTTTATTTTCAGTTGTTTTTGTTTGCTTTTGTTCTTATAGCGCTTTTGAATTTGATATCTTTGGGTATTTTGTTTTTGTAGTTTAGGACTGAGTCCTTCCGATTCACTTTCGTTTTAAAAAACAAAATGGAACTTATGGAGTTTTGATAGGTTTTCAAGGAAGTGTGCTAAAATTTTCAGATTCAATGGCAATTCTATACGACAGCATTCAACCGCCAATATACGTTCAAAAATCTCGGGAAAGGCATCAATCGACGCGTTCCGACCCCCGTACCAACAATCCGAAGGCGGGAATCAAATAATTTGTCTCGGTGGAAAGCTATCAGCAAAAATTCAAAATGCGCTAGGTTCGATCCCAAATAGGCGGCTTCATCCAAGGTATTTATGTGCACAACACCTTTTTGCGTAGGCGACCTTTGGCCGCCTTTCAAAAGAATAACCTTTAGCCTGTCCAACCCCCGGCTACGCGGTCCACAATATTTTTGAGCAGGACACACTTTTTGCACTTTTTGGTACACCCTAACCTGTGATTACAACAACCACATGAAAATGACGAAAAATTTCTAACTTGGATTGCAAATATCTCTAAACAGACACAAAATATAGAACTTCCGCCCCCGGACCATCGACATGGAGGCCAAAACCCGTCGCCCGATACACCCCCCGAGACTCTCGGACGCACATCAGCAGCACGTGCCGTCGTACAGAAATGCCGATTCAATAGCTCAATTTAACTTGATTCAGAATGCTTTCATAAAAGTGAGCTGCGTATTTATTAGTAATTTTTTCTTCAGATTTGATTTGGTATGCATAATAATTTAGCGAAATTTCACTACACACTCGCACACACACTGATTTTGCTGTCCGGGTATATTAATATTTAGGTACTTCACAATAGTAAGCCTATATGTAAACGCTGTAGGTTAGCTGTAAAGTATATTCACACGCGTAACTGATTTATTTTACTGTGGAAATAATTAAATTTATACTTCTGTGTGTACACACATATACATATAAAGAAGAAAACCAACGCAATCACTTTTTAAACCACTTTTTCGCGCAATGCTACTAACATTTTTTTTTCCTTTTCTTTTTACACGCGCACGACTGCTCCCGTTCAAATCCGGTATCTTTTTGAATTGGTCGAATGCCGGTGACGCTGCTATGCCCAAAATTATTCACTTAACGCGACTGCGCAATGGAAAAGTTCCGTTACCCGTTGACGTGGCGTGATTATTGCCAGGTGGAACATTCTGATTGGTCGTTACCTTCAAATGCTTGCTATGAACGGATTGAACCATTTGGTGCTGCCACTTCAGCAAAAATCACGCACTTTCCCGTAGCTAAACGTCAAACCGGAAGGTGAATCAAAGCTGTCACCCAACCAACCGCATTGAACCAAGTAACAATTACTATCAATTGAAAGTAAACCATAACAAACTGCAGGCGGTCGCAGGCACAATGTGTTAGGCAAAATCACGGTACCTGTAAAATTCAATAATTTAGTAAATAAAATAACATTTTTTTATGCCCATATCTTGAGCAAAATATTTACCTCGGTATAGATTTTTGGCGTACTTTTCAACTCGCACCTGAGGTTGTTGATGTGGATGAAATAAATTTGACCAAATTAGAGGAATAAATTGTATCTGAGGAAGATAGGAATGAGCGGCGAGTTCTGCATAACCTAACATCAGAGCAAAAAGACCGTTTGGATGAAGTCGTTAGCAGCTTCATAACTTACGAAAAACATGGGTTAGGGCGTACGAGTTTAGAAAAACATACAATAACTCTTGTGAACGAAGCGGTGACTATCCAGGAGCGACACTATCCTCTATCACCGGCAATGCAGAAAATCGTGTACGAAGAAGTTGATAAAATGCTGGAGCTAGGTGTGATAGAGGAAAGTGAAAGTCCTTGGAGTAACCGCACCACAATCGTACGCAAGCCGTGTAAGAATAGGCTCTGCTTAGATGCGCGAAAACTGAACGCAGTGACCATGAAAGATGCATACCCGCTGCAAAATATCGAGGGCATATTGAGTCGGCTCGACGATACACACTTTATTAGCAGCGTCGATTTGAAATAAGCGTTCTGGCAAATCGAGCTCGACGACAATAGTAAGCCCTATACCGCCTTCACCGTTCCTGGTCGCCCCCCTGTATCATTTTGTAACCATGCCATTTGGTCTGTGTAACGCGGCCCCAAAGGCTATGTCGCCTCATACCGCGTAATCCCCCAAAGATTGAAATCTAATGTATTGATTTATTTAGATGATTTGCTGATCATCGCGCCCGATTTTGACTCTCACCTCAAAATCTTAAAAGAAGTTGTCACCTGTTTAAAAGACGCTAATTTAACTATTGGGTTAAGCAAATCTAAGTTTTGCGTCAAGGAATTGCCTTATTTTGGTTATATAGTAGGGAGTGGGATGTTGAAGACAGACCCCGAGAAGATTAAGGCCAGGCAAAATATTCCTGCCCCGAAAACTGTCAAGCAAGTTCGCAGTTTTCTAGGTACCGCCGGTTGGTATAGGCGGTTCATCAAAGATTTCGCCACCTTGGCAGCGCCGCTAACCGACGCGTTGAAAAAAGGGAAAAGATTTGAAATGTCCGAGGGAGCTTTGGAAGCATTCAAGAGTTTGAAAAGAGCTCTTACATCCGCTCCAGTTCTAAAGCACCCAGATTTTTCAATACGGTTTTGGGTGCAGTGTGATGCTTCCGACTACGGTCTGGGAGCGGTGCTATATCAAAAAGAAGAAAATGGCGCCGAGAAGCCAATAGCTTACTATTCACAAAAATTTAATGAGTGCCAACGGAGGTATAGCACGACGGAAAGGAATTCCTCGCGGCAGTGATGGCGGTTAAAAGATTTCGGCCCTATGTTGATCTGATGCCATTTACGGTGGTGACAGATCACGCTAGTTTGAAGTGGCTGCTGTCGCTAAAAGATCTAAATGGTAGACTTGATAGGTGGTCCCTACAACTACAAGCCTTTAATTTCGAGATCGAACAACGTAAAGGCTCAGACAATATAGTCGCCGATACCCTGTCGCGATGCATTGAGGAGGTCATCACATCACCCATTGCCAACATAGACACCCTGGAGTTTGAATCCGAAGAATATAAAGAATTAATAAACACAATTAAAAAAAAAAGGAAAAAGAATGGCTTCCCGACTTTAAAGTAGAAGATGGGTTGGTATTCAAAAGGTTTTTGTCTAGGAACATCGAATGTGAAGAAAACGAATGGAAGTTATGGGTCCCTGAAGCTCTGACATCAACCCTCATTGAAAACGTACACTGTCCGGAGATAGCCGCGCATGGTGGTATGGCCAAACACTTCATCGCCTACGAAGGCTATACTATTGGCCAAATATGGTGGTACATGTGCGTAATTATGTGGGGGAGTGTCAGACGTGTAAGGAAACCAAGCCATGTAATGCGGTTATGAAACCAGGGATCAGGAAGGAAGTGGTCACCGTACGACCATTCCAAAAACATCGATTTTTTAGGTAAATACCCGCGATCGAAACGCGGAAACTGTTTCATCTTTATCGTAGTTGACCACTTTTCAAAATTTATTTTTCTCAAGGCGATGCGCGAAGCTACCTCCGGTAACATAGTTAAATTCATCTCAGATGAAATTTTCCATAAATTTGGCGTTCCTGAGATAATCCACTCAGATAATGGAAAACAGTTTATTTCGAAACAATTTTCAGATTTGTTAGAGACCTACGGTGTCAAGCACCTAAAGACAGCATTTTATGCGCCGCAGTCTAACGCTGCCGAAAGAGCTAATCAATCAATTGTTAGCAGCGATTAGGTCCTACCTCGAAAATTACCATCGGGACTGGGATCTGTACCTAACCGAAATAGAATGCTCCCTTCGCAGCGCGGTGCATTCGGCTACGGGAGTGTCTCCATATTTCGCCCTTTTCGGGTTTAAATGCTCACCAATGGCGCGGACTATGCACTAGCAAGAAAATTAGAATGCCTAAACGACCACGAAATTTTCGTATTAGAGAGCAGCGATAAACTGAGATTGATGCGCGAAAAATTAGAAGAAAATTTACATGAGGCACATGAAACGAATGCTGCGCGCTACAATACTAGAGTCCGCAAGACACGTTTTACCCCTGGGCAAAAAGTCTACAAACGAAATGTCGTACTAAGTGATTTCAAGTAAACCGTAAACGCGAAATTTTGTAGAAAATTCATAAAATGCCGGGTAAAGAAGGTGCTGGGAAATAACATGTATCTCTTAGAGTCACTAACAGGTAAGGACCCAGGGGCGTGGCATGCTGAGGACATCAAGCAATAGTAACCGGGTGGTATATCCCCGTCGATGAGGGTCAAGTCGGCGGGAGGGCTGCAGTCAGGGATGCGCTTAAATGGTATTTAAAGAGGCCCGGCTGAGCTCTCGTGGCGGGAGACGTTGTCAGGGTCTGGGGGTTCCCCACGTTGGGATGGACGAAGGTGACGCAACCTTGGACCGCTCGAAATTGATGTGGAGCATTTGTTTAGCAGAGAAGCGGGCGCTTACGTACTTACGAAACCCCGAAGATAGCAATAGTTCAGTGATGGAGCATTTTCCCCGAGTATCGGCTAGGGAACTCTCTGTCGATGAGGGTCAAGTCGGCGGGGAGTAACTGCAATCAAGTGTACCTGCAAATGGTTCCATAAAGAAAACATTCTTTTTAGTTATAAAAGTCTATAATACTTCCCGTAAGTTGCGCCGAAATCCTCTACAAGTCCTGGGGTAGGGTAATCTGCCTGCATAACAAAAACCAACACATGGGGCTGTGGATCGGCTATAGAATACGCGGCACGGTGTTCTGCAGGGTAAATAATTTTTTTTGCCGCTACCACCACGATCCCACCGCTCCGCAACCACTTTGGGGTTGCATTTCTCATAAAATTATTTCTTCGGGGCCGGCATCTTGCACATTTGGTGCAGTAAAATAAACAATTTCCTTTGGCCGGTAATTTTTATTAAGTTTAGGTTTTTTTTCTGGGCTTTGCGTGCTTTGTGGTTGCCGAGAAATGTCAAATTCAATGACATTTATGCCTTCCCACCACAGGGAATTTTTTAAAGCTTTTGCCTATTATGTTGCCACATGTAATTTCTACGTTGAGGTGGGTACTTAGGGAAAAGGAAAAGGACGGATACTAGGGTATGTTTTCGTTGTTGGCTGGAATACCGGCAAACCGGCACAGGAAAACGGTGTCATTGTTCCATCTATACCATCATAGCCAACAAACTGTATAAACTGTGAAGATAGCCACATCGAGTGTGTGCTGGTCGGGTTATTGTGAGCGCGAAAACTTTCAAAGTCAATTTTTTAAAATTGAATTTCCCTGCCAAGTAATGGCTGTAATTAATTAAATAACTATCGCGGAACAAATAGTGAATCGTTAATATTCAACGTTGTGAAGCGCACAACAAAAAAAAAACATATCCTGTTTTATACACCCTAAGGGGCAATTACCGATAATTACACCACATTATTAAGCCATCACGAAGTTTCGCCTGCTAGCTATAAAAGGATGAGGGATCTATGACCAGGGCTAGAAGGAAGATCGCCCCAATAACCCAAGTGTTCAGATATCAAAAAGAAAGTTCGTCATACATTCTAACCGGGTAAGTGATCTGATTTTCAAATTTTTTTGTTGCCCATGTCTGTCCCTTTGCTTCGCGCCTTTTGGCGTTCCCGCCCACCTAATTTTCGACTCCGGTCATAAAATTCTCCACGAGCGAAAATCCCCACTCAATTCTTGACCCATTTATTTAAAATTTCATTTAATTAAAACTTCTTTTTTTGGCCTCTAGAAGAATAATTTAATTTTAATTGATTTTTTTCTTTTGAGTTTCAAAAATTTCAGCAAGTGTAAAAGAAAGTAGTTTTTTTTAGCAAAAAAATACTATTATCTTGAGATCTTTGAAGTAGAAGTTTTTCAAAAAACTTTTAAAATAGAAATTGCCAATTTCTGGTAATTTTGTTCCAAAAATTTTAAACTGCCCCCAACAATTATGATAAATTTATAATCAAACGTAATAATTTTCTGAGACTGAAAAGGAATCTAAATAATCATTTTTGTAATTTTTTTTAATGTTTGTTACGATAGTCATAACTCTGTTCTTCTCGATGGTAGATAATTTTTTTTGGGATATAGTTTTTTTTTTTGCAATTTTCGGGATACCTAGTTTTTATAGTCATGGGGCTATAGGTGTGCGGACGCCAAAATGGCGCGGAAGCACCAGAGATTTTCGCAATTTCCTAATGCCAACATTTTTTCTGTAGCGGGAGACCCATCCTAATACAAGCCAGCTTTTGGTGGAGTGGCAGGGAAATTAATCACCATACCTTTCAATTCCCATCGATGATCATAATCACCATTCCATCGATGATCATAATCACCATACCTTTAAATGTCCATCGATGATCATAATCACCATACCTTTAAATTCCCATCGATGATCATAATCACCATACTTTTAAGTTCTCATCGATGATCATATTCACCACCACATGTCCATTTGTAACATTCACCATCGCGTATAAATTAATTTTTCATCATTACCCACAAAAAGTCACCATTATACGAGTATATAAATTTTCATCGCTACTATGCCTATGAACTTTCAACATTACGACTGTAGGATTTTAGGGCTATATACAAATATTTGAAATTCCTCAAAGTTTGAGAAAATAAGTTTGGTCTTTGCCAAAGTGTTGACCGAAAGTCACCAAGGTGTGACACACTTATATATACGTAATTTTACACCTGTATTTATATCATTGCTATACATGTATATATTTTTACACAAGTTTATTTTAATAATCTTTTTGCATTAATGTACCACGTATATTTCCTGGCTATAAAGTCCAAATACCGATGATAGTTTGCGGTTTGTTTTTGAAACTAAGTTTAAAGTCTTTTATGATACTTTGTTTCGTATTGTATTGTTACCGTTGTCTCTGTACTGAATTCGCATATTTTTGAACTTTATAAATTTTTTGAAATTTTACTTTTATTAATTAACATGTTGTCTTGAAATTATAAAATATTAAACATGGCGTGCTAATTTGAATTGTTGGGGAGGGGGAAGATGACATAAGGGTAGGTAGTGTGGGAGACTTGGAGTAAAACAGAGCAATGGGGACCTGCCGAATCGGAAATAAAACGAGCGGTCCAAGGTAGGGTGGGCTTCTTGAGGATATGTCGAAAGTGAAGTAAGTATCGATCAATGATAATTGTGACATTCGCCCTGCTATCAATGTGGCCAAGAGTTAAGGATCACGCCCGCGCTAACTGAGCTAGCTGGGGCCCACGTTGGTAGCACAAAAAGGGGCGGATGCACTAATACGTGCACGTGACATGGTATTGAATTCCATATGCGGATAGCATTGACGAGGAAAAGCCTTGCAGAGTTTAGATAGTTGTAGCTTGGTACAATTAAATCGCTGACGGGCGCAGATCGCGAGAAAGTTCGCTTGCTGTACAGATAGTTAGGCATTTTATCAGCGATAATACGATACAGAAATATACAATTCCTTTCTTTAAGATACTCGGATATATCACAACCCAAAAGACGCCCCTACTAGACGGACCTAACCACACTCACTAATACATGCAAGCGAAAATTGTAAATTACTAACATACACAAAGCCTTCTGCCAAGTTTTTCTTTTTCTTTGTGTATCTTCTTCTTTGGTATTGTGAGCGAAATGTAAGTGCGTCGTTAAAAAATTTAAAAAATATTTAATAAGGAGTTTTGCAGAGAAATTGCAACTAATGCGCCTAGATAAGGCAAGTATATAGTGCTAATTATTGTTATTAAACAAGTCAAGTCCTGGTTTATATATTTATGCACCAAAAATTTCATATTTTCAGGTGGACGAGCAAAGGAATTTTCAACTTGCGGCTAATGGAGTGAAATTATATTTTGTAAATGTTTAGTGATATTAATATGTATGTATTTATAGATCTTATTGACTATTGTTAACGTGAAAATTGTGTTATTTTAAATTATATAAAACATTAAAAACCAAATCTTATAATACAAACAATTGTCTTTTCATTGTTAGCTAAATATGAAGTTGCTGCCATTCATAACCATTAGGCCTGGCGCATGTTTGCCGTACTCATAACCCTTAGCGGTGGCGTGCGTTTGCATCATACCTGTTAGCGCTAACCCAACTTTTCATTATGGATAATGAGAGTGAAGGGTGCAGACAGATGTGGTTTTACATGCGCAAGAAAGGGATGCCGTATACTGTACGTGTGCACACGGACAGCAAACACATGGTAAGATTTGGCACACTGCTCTTCAGAAACTTATTGGGAAAAATAAGCAAAAATAACGCAAACGCAAGTCAGGCCGAGAGGTTATCTGACCAACCATTTAACTGGTACCTGTCTAGTAGTGGCGTTCTCGACGTATATATTTAGCGTTTATGCCGGTGTACTTAGTACCGGAGGTAGCTTAAACGTACTACTCTTTATTAAAGCCGTGGAAGAACTAAAAACTAAAATACAATATTCATAAAACTATTTGTAAACAACTCTCAATCGTATGATCTTGAAATAATGGTGGCTATCGCCACAGTACTCCCCTTGTTTTTTTTTTTTTTAAACGATTTAAAAAATCTTAATGGAGAAAAAAAAATTTCATTATCCGTACTACAGTGAAATACTCGAACATAATAGCAAAAAAAGGGAAAAAAATATTTTGATTGCCCATCAATATGAATTTTCAAGGCCGGAGATGTCTTCAATGTGCGCTTCGAACACGGGTTTGAGTCTGTCGATCGCAATTGTTGTTGGAGATCGTTTAAAGTCCACTATGAAGTACTTGTCGTGACGACTTATGACACGAAAGGGTCCTTCATAAGGTAGAGAAAACGAAGGCCTTATGATGTCGTTGCGAACCAGGACGTGTGAGCAGGTTTGTAGGTTCCTGTAAAGAAAAACAGATTCGTTGCCGTGGCGCGACATTTCTGTCGGTGCCAACTTATTAAAATGTGTTTTTAGTATACTCAACAGACTCTGCGGCGATATTTGTTTCGGTGACGGCGTCAGAAGTTCCCCCGGTAGGCGTATAGGTTCGCCATGGACTAGTTCAGCCGGGGTTGCTCCAATATCCTCCTTCTTGGCAGTTCGCAAGCCCAGTAGGACCGCTGGCAGTGCGTCGTACCATGATTCGTTGTGACATAAGAGTGCTGCTTTCAGCTGCCGATGAAGACGCTCCACGAGTCCGTTCGCTTGCGGGTGAGACGCTGTTGTACGCAGATGCTTGATACCAAATAATTCGGCGAGAGTTCGGAATAAAATTGATTCGAATTGGCCTCCTCGATCTGAAGTGATTCGCTTAGGTACTCCGCACCGTGCGATCCAGTTATGAATCAAAGCACGGGCTACTACTTCAGTTGAGCCATTTTCTAGCGGTATTGCCTCTGGGAAGGGTGTGAAGCGGCCGACGATAGTGAGACAACGATTGAAACCTTTTGACACTGGCAGTGTCACGAGATCAATGTGGATGTGCTCGAAGCGTTTGGATGGCGGCTGAAAGTTTGCGATCGGAGATGATACATGTCGTTGTACCTTGTTGCGCTGGCAATCTATACAGGCTCGTGCCCATTCGCGGCAATCTTTATTGATAGACGGCCGCACAAAACGTTTAGCTACCAGCTTTTGTGATGCTCGAATTCCAGAATGCGCAAGTGAATGAAGTGAATCAAACACTTTTTTCCTGAGTTGCGCCGGGACGTAGGGGCGCAATGTACCTGTCGCGATGTCACAGTAAACTGCAGGCCCGTTGTCGATATGAATAACTTTCAAATTTAAAGGCGTAGTGTTGCGTAAAAGTTGTTGTAGTTCGCTGTCAACTTTTTGAGCATCAGCAAGCTCTTGGGACGTAATTGGCATGGCAATGGCTTCTAGCCGCGATAAAGTGTCAGCAACGATGTTGTCGTTACCTGGTCCATGACGAATATCACTTGTGAACTGGCCAATAAAGTCGAGACGGCGGAGTTGCCATAGCGATGCTCGTTCCGTGCGTTGTTAGAAGGCGTGCTGTAACGGCTTTTGATCAGTGAAGATGGTAATGTGTCGACCTTCGAAAATGTGTCGGAAATGCTTGACGGCTTCATAAATAGCGTGCAACTCCCGGTCGTATGTGGAAAGTTTTTGAATAGAAGGTGTCAGTTTTCGGCTGAAAAACGCCAAAGGTTGCTATTCATTGTTTTTTCGTTGTTGAATTACGGCTCCAATGCCGTATTTAGACGCGTCGGTGAAAACAGGTCGGGTGTCCAGAGTATAGCGTTTGATCCTTTAACGTTAGGACCTTCGAGGAGTTTGTTTAACGGTGATAAAACTTCAGGGGCTTTCCTTATAAACTTCCTGTAAAAATTCACCGTTCCGAGAAATCCACGTAACGATTTGATGGTTTTGGGTGGTTCCATCTTCATGATGGCATCCACTTTGTCGGGGAGCGATTTTATTCCACCTTGAGTGATAAGATGGCCTAGAAATTTAACTTCTGGTTGAGCGATTTGACACTTTGGCAAATTGATAACCAGCCCGTAGTCGCGAAGGCGTTGAAATACAATTTTGAGATGTTTGATATGTTCAAGTTCGTCTTTGGATGCCACGAGAATATCGTCTATATATGGGAAGACAAAGTCCAGGTCTCGTGTGATCTCGTCAATAAATCTCTGGAACGTTTGGGCTGCGTCATATACAAGAACTCATATAAACCAAAAGGCATAATGATCGCCGTTTTGGGAACGTCCTCAGGGGCTACACGAATTTGTAAGAATGCCCGAACTAAATCGAAGAAAGTTTTCTTATCATGCAAGTTGGCAACAAAATCTTCTATATAGCGCAAAGAGTAGTTGTCTGGCACAGTCCTTGCATTTAAAGGCCTATAATCGCCGCAAGGTCTCCATTCCCCAGACTTCTTTTGCACTAGGTGGAGTGGCGAAGACCAGGGACTATCCGAAGGTCGGCAAATGCCTAGATCTATCATTTTCTTAAATTCGTCTTTCGCGATTTTGAGTTTTTGGGGACAAAGACGACGAGCCTTGCTCTTAACTGGAGGACCGTCGGTCGTCTTGATATGATGCATCGTAGCGTGTTTTTTGGTCCTAGAATAGGTAGTATCAGGTCGAGTGATATCTTCGTACTCACGCAGTAGTCTAAGGTAGACGGAATCGCCACCGGTTGCTTTAATGGGCTCTGCTGATTTTGTGTTTATTAACATGATTTTACTGGTTAAGTTGGTAATTCCATCACGCAAGCATTTACGTTTCAGATCGACTAACAAGTCAAAATGACTAAGAAAGTCAGCACCTATGATGGGTTTGGTAACGTCGGCGACAATAAATCGCCAAGTAAAGTCTCGTCTAAGGCCTAGATTGGGTGCTAAGGTGATTAGCCCATAAGTCTGGATGACCGTACCATTGGCTGCGTAGAGTTGGTAACATATGGGGTCGCAAGACGTTGTTTTTAGCAAACCACGCGGATAAACGGAGAGGTCCGAACCGGTGTCTACTAGGTATTTTGATCCAGTTGTTCGGTGTTACAGAATCACTATCCGCCTCTAGCGACTGTGGTTGTGGTTTCCCTTAAACGTGCACCCGGGGATGCATTTACGTGATTGGGTACCAAATTTGGTGTGGTACCAGCAGGTACCTGATTTATTAAGACGCTTACCTGACGAGCTGCGGTGTTTAGAAACTTGACGGCTACGAGAGGTCGACCTTCCTCTGTTCTGGTTAAACTTCCTTGCGAGTTCTTCAACTTGTTGGCTAAGTTCATTGATTTTCTGTTCAATGGCTGGGTTCTTTGATGTTGGGGATGCTCGAACGGCTGCAACGTGCCCTTTTACGATATCGTGCAGCTTATCAGCCATGCGTGATTGCTCTTCTAGTGCAGCATTCGTATGGACTGTGAGAAGGGCGCGCGTTTGCTCGGGCAGCCCAGAGAGCCATTTGGTTTTAAGCACGGCTTCATCTACGTTTGGTACGAGAGCTTTCAGGTGTCTCAGAAATTGTGAAGGTGTTCTGTCGCCGATTTGTTCGCCATCGAGGAGTTGGCGAAGTTTAGCTTCCTCGGATTTTGTGAAGCAACTGGTTAGAACAGTTTTGATTTCCGAATATGGCTTGTTTGCCGCGGGGTTGATGATAAGACTTTCAACCTCAGCAGCGTAGCGTGTGTCGATGAGCGATACAGCGTAATTGAACTTTTCGATTTCTGTACCGATACCGTGGATCTTGAATTGGGCTTCGAGTTGTGCGAACCACAAATTGACTCGTTCGGGGCAAAAACTGGGAGCCTTTAGCGAACCAAGGATTACCGGTTTGATGTCGGGGCAGTTGTCTTTGCCGGCGGGCATTGTGTGTCCGAAATTTTGAGTCGCGTCGAAATTAACCCTTTTTGCTAAAGAGCAAGATTACACAGCACTGAATGGTGAATGGTTTAATATTAGTGAACTTTCGTAATTACCACAATTTGATTTGCTCACGTTAGTGTCCCTCAAATATCAATTTATATGAACACTTTATGATTCACTGCACCACCAATCACTTAAAATTTATTATTTTCGTATAACGCGAAATTTTTTTTAGCGATGTTTAATAAGTAAAAACTAACTCGTTTACTAAAAATCACGTCGGGGTCACCAATTTATCGTTTATGCCGGTGTACTTAGTTAATGAAAATACCGAAGGTAGCTGAAACGTACTACTCTTTATTAAAGCCGTGGAAGAACTAAAAACTAAAATACAATATTCATAAAACTATTTGTAAACAACTCTCAATCGTATGATCTTGCTAGCAGGACCGCAAAATCATACGATGTTAACTGCACTCATATACGGATTAGTAAATAAGAGAATGGGTGACAATACCACGCACATAATAGACTTCAACTGTAGCAGAGATAATTAGTTAAGGTCGTGAAATCGATGGATTTATCGATATTATTCGATTGCTTCCGATTGTGAAGGCTTATGAAATAATGGTGGCTATCGCCACATATATGTGAGCAAACGTTGCTAACCCGAAAACATACCGCGTGACATGATTGAAGACCATATGTTGTTGTTGTTGTTGCGGTAACGACAAAAACCACTCCCCGAAGGACATTCTTAAGTTTCGTAGGATCTAGTAAACTTTACTGACGACAGCGTTTACGTTGTCATCACTTGAGAGACTAGAGTTAGTGACAAACCCAAGATTCGTTACTTTAGGAACATATTTTAGACACTTATTATTGATGTGTACCGATGGAAGATCCAACAAGTTAACCGGCCGTTTTGGCTTTTCACTGTTAAGGGAAAGGCAATTTTTTAAAGCCCAAGATGAAATAGATGACAAGTCACCATTAAGCTTGGTGTAGAGTTTAGTTACCTGTCCGGGTGTTCCTGATACATAAAGTTGTATATCATCAGCATAGGCATGCATTTGTGTAAACTGGCAGGTGTTAAAAATGTCATTAATAAATAAACTAGAGCCTTGGGGTACACCACGAAACAACTGATTCAGGCCAGAGAGCTTCGATCCCATTTTCACTTGCTGTTTTCTACCACCCAAGTAGCTTATCATGAACCGTAGAGCCGAGTCCCCGAACCCAAAATAAGATTTTAACTTCATGCATAGCAATTCATTGTTCACAGAGTCAAAGGCTTTAGAAAAGTCAAGCAGGCACAACAGTGTTATTTGATTACTGTCATATGGAACCCGGATATCATCCAGAATTTTAATTACGGCCGTGGAACAGCTATGTTTTTCTCTGAAGCCTTATTGAAATGGGAAAAGTAATTTGAACTTATCTGTGTGCGAGTGAATGTGATCTGACAACATCTCAAAAATCTTTGAAAGAGCAGGAAGAATGCTTATGGGACGAAAATCACCTGGACTGCGGGCACACTTATTTTTAGCAACAGGGAGGACAGTTTCAACCTTCCACACATCTGGTAAGCACGACGTTGTAATGCAGTGGTTGATTACATGGATTAGGATAGGAAGTATTAGCGGAAGAATTATTTTTAAAAATTTTATAGGAACTCCATCCGCCCCAATCGCATTGGAGCGTGTCTTATAAACACATCTTGCCACATCAAGCTCTTACACCGCACAGAGCTCCAGTTCTTAAGAAACATCTACAGAAGAAGAATGTACGGAGTGAGAAATTGTAGCACTGGGTGAGGCAGTGTTATTAATAAATATATCATTAAGGTCTTCAGGGTCGAGCGAACAGTCCGGGTTGTCTTTAACATGAATACGAAGATTTTTCAAGTTTCGCCACAACCGATTACTTGGAAGTTCAGAACTCAGCATCTTACTTACTTGCGTTTCTCTCGTTTAATAGTGGCAGTAGCTTCATTTCGGATACTCTTATACACACGCCAGTTAAGATTATCTTAATACTTTTTCCAAACTGCATACGCTTTGTTGCGTTTTTTTTATCATGTTCCTAACAGTTATGTTGAACCACGGGCACGATGGTATTTTTCTTTGAATGGAACGCATTGGTACGTGGGCATTATAAGAACTAAGTATTTCACTATGTAGGAAATTAAGTTTTTCGTTTACCGTCAACAAGCTCCAGCAGTCGACTCAGCTAACACCAGATAGGTCAGTGGCCAAGTTATTTAAATTGATCGCACATAAGTCAGGGTAAATTAATGGAAGAGAGAGAGAATTGCGCTGGCCAAAACTTATATCGAAAGCAGAGAAAATTAAATCATGGTCTAATATAAACGACATGTGATCAAATTTTATAACGGATGAGGGGTCAGACACAATAAAATAATCAAGAAGACTAGGACAACAGTTATTTCCAAATCTTGTGGGCACAGACAAGTTGACTCAGTCAAGACCAACGCTAGAGATATCATCTAGAAAACGAGTGCTATACGTGTCACTACATAAAATTTTTACATTAAAATCGCCACACACTATAATATCATCAAAATCAACGGCTATTGTAGACAGCGTGTTAAAAAAATCACTCAAACTGCAACATCTGTTAAGATTATAGACACAGGACAGTAGGATATTGGACACTGGATTGGACACCTCTACTAATAGGTATTCCGTTGTGCCCTCTCCTGATTGGGGAACTATGCGCGATTTTAGATATTTTTTACAGTGGATAGCTACCCTCCAACTTTCTTATTTATTCTATCATTCCGAAATAAAGTATAATCAGCTATTACAAAATGTGCGTCCATCATTTCATGCCTGAACCATGTCTCCGATACACATGTAACATCCACAGACGACCGTTCAAGAGTTTTACTTACTTGATCAATTTTTTAATCATTTAGACTTCTTGCATTAAAGTACACGACATTAAAGCCCTTCTGGCGACTGCATATAATATTCAGAAGTGCGAGACTGTTATCGTCAATGCTATTCATATCATTGCCTAACATCATTGGGACATCCTGAGTTAAAAGCAACTTTAAGAACACAAGAGATCGGGAAATTTAAAACTAGAAAATAACTAATATTAACTACCTTTACAATAATTATGCTTAAACTTATATCACATGGGCCAAAGGCCAAATAAGCGAAACTGCGGCAAGTCATCTTCGCAGCTTATGCTTGTGGGCGGGCTGTCTGCTGTTCTGTCGGTTCGCACGTGTACTTTCCCTCTAATGGTGAAAACCGATTTCAGCTTCCCTTTTCGTCTCAATTTAACGGCTTCTTGTAGCAAAAGTCTATTTTCCTTTGGGAGGCTTTCAAATATGTGGAAGAACCCCTCGATACCGAGAGGATGCAGGGGTGTAGCCGATTTAATTTTTCTGCGATGTTCGCCAAAGGTTCTCAACGTACGGTTGCGATCAAGAGGAGAGTGGAATTTTAAGACAATTGCACTGTTGGGAGTTGCAGTTGAGGCTTTCGTGCCAAATATATATCCTTTATTTGAGGAGCCAAAAAGTCAATCGACATGCAAACTTGGTTAAAGATGCACTTCAAGTTGTCACCTTACATATATGGGATACCGCACGCCGCAATGCAGCAATATCAGGGGCAGCATTCAATTGCATTACACCCGCCACCTGATTTTTAATGCTGGCAATATCGTCCTCAATTTGCATCGCATTTGTCTCCAATAATGAACTACGCGCCGCCTAGTCAGCAACCGAAAGATTAATCGCAGACATTTCATCCTCGACTCTTTTTGAGAGTTTATTCTCCACCTCAGTAAAGTTTCTCAGAAACTCGTTCAATTATAGGCCGTAGCTGCTCCGTATGCTGTTGAACTCGATTTTCTAAGTCTTTAAGTTTAGCAAAGACAGCTGCTAGAGTGACGCCTTCATCAAGTTTAGCTGCTTTTGCGGATGGAGAACCTTTACTAAGTCTCCGTTTTAGAGCAACAGATGGAGCAGCAGTAGAAACTATAATTGTAGGAAACAAAAATACCTTCTGAATAACTTACGCCTGGTCACCTTAATGTAACTGAGATCTCAAAACATTTCACACACAGATGGCGCGCTTAGCAGTTGTCAAATACCACCAAAGCAGAGATTTTAATTATATAGTATGTATGGTTGTTGTATTTTGAGAAATTTTTTCAGATTCACCTTTGTACGAGTATATTATTAAATAAAACAAGCCGGTTCAAAAAACTTTACCAATTTCCAAACAATTAATATTGTGCAACATATATTTAGCGTTTATCAGTTTATTTATTAACTTTGTACCACAGAATTCTTTATTTGAATTATTGCCCTTGAGACTTTTGACTTACTTAGCCAGAGTTGCCAAAAACATACAAATAAAAATTAAGTGGCCAAATAATAACTATATATATAAAAAAGAAAATGAATAACTCAATAATTACCTAAAATTATATAACAAAGAAAAAACCCAAGGGGGGAAAGAAAACATTGTTTTTATAAATTTAAGCTTAGGCATTGCTTTGGTTAGTTTTGTACTTTAAAGATATTGAATTTTAAATAAAACTTATAATTTAAAATGGGAATCCTGAATTTTTTCAATACTTAGAAGGTATATAGGAATTAGGAAAGGGGCCATCGGGATTCGGTTTGGTTCACCGATGGCCATGGTAGAGGGTGGGTCAGCACCAGGGCGTCGCAACAACACCCGCGGCGCCCCCCCTTATATTGTTCGGCCTCTTCATGTTTGTTTCCTTTTTTTCTAATGTTTGTAACCTGCCACTTCCGATTCGGTTTGAATTTTCAGGTCTTTTATTTTTTTCTGTCGTTAATTTAAATTTGTAATTTTTTTCTTGCCATTAAGTTATTTTAATTTTAGTTTGAATTTTTCTCATTTTCGGTTCCTGTTGAACATTTCTTTGCCCGTTCTTTTGAATTTTAATTAGAGTTTTCTGTTTTTTGATTTGAGTTTTGAATTTTTAAATATCAACGGTCTGTCCGTGGCATCCGGGTTCTAACCGGATGTTGTTTTTTTAGTTGTTTTAGCGCAGTTTGTGCGTTTTCCCCGCGTTTAAAAGGCATAATAATAATAATTCCCAACGGATTACCCACCATATCCCGCCCGACCGGCGCGAGGGGCGCATCCGCATAACGCGCGGATTATTCGTTCGTGCCGAGTCGTTGAAAGGCTTTGGTTTGTTAATCGTCGAGATCTAAAACTGCTCAGCTACAGAGAAAACCTCATCAGCTAAGTAAAGTAGATATAGGATAGATTATACATTAAGAAATAACTAGTTAACAGAATAAAATTATTGTTAAAAGTTAAAATAGAAGTCAAAGAATAAAAAACAATTAGTAGCTATGAATTTAGGACAGAAAGGATTGATTTTTTTATGCTGAAAAGCGAGTCTGAAATATCAAATCTACCAGAAAGAGAGTTATAATCTTGACACAAACAGCGAAAAGGCTCATTTAACTGAAAATTGGTTCGGCACTGTTTTAAGACTAGAGGTTTAAAATGCCTTGAAGGACGAGACGGTACATTGAAGTTCACTTCACTTAGAAGAAATGGGCTGTATAGTGAACCATTTAGCAATTTAATCATAAAAATAATTCCAAGCATTTCCCTCCGACTAGAAAGTGTGTGTAGATTAATGAGTTTTAAACGATTCGTATAGGGTGGCAGATTGTACGAGGGATCCCAATGAAAATCTCTTAAGGCAAATAGTAAAAATTGTTTTTGAACTAATTCAAGGCGATCTACATGAACCTGGTAACGCGGGTTCCAAATTATAGAACCATATTCAAGTATCGGTCTGACTAATGTAGTGAAGAGGGCTTTAGTTACATAAGGGTCGCTAAATTCTTTAGACCATCGTTTAACGAATGCTAGGACACCTCTAGCCTTATTGACTGTTGTATTAATATGGCGGTTGAAACTGAGTTTATAGTCCATAGTAACCCCCAGGTCAACAAAATCATACACTTGCTCAAGACTATAATTTTTTATTGTATAGGAAGCCGGCTGAGAAATTCCACGCGAAAAACCCATGTGTTTACATTTTTTAAGGTTAAGTGGCATATAATTTAAATCGCACCAAGTAACTAGTGCATCTAGATCTGATTGTAGCTTATTTCTATCTTCAAATGACGCGAATGACATGAAAAGCTTTACGTCGTCGGCATACATTAACATTTTTGAAAATTTTATTATTGTAGAAATATCATTTATAAACAACAAGAACAGAATCGGGCCAAGATGGCTTCCTTGAGGAACCCCCGAAGAGACATAAATGACATCGGATACTAAATTTTTGAACATTACTCTTTGTGTCCTGTCACTAAGGTAAGAAGAGATCCAGCGATTGAGACCCGGCTGAATAAGTAATGAGTGACACTTTTTGTCAAAAGCTTTGCTGAAATCCGTACAAATAACGTCGGTGTGCAGATTTTTTCTGAAGGCATTTGAGACATGACTGGTAAACTCAAGTAAATTCGTAATTGTGGACTTTCCCTTACTGAACCCGTGTTGGCAGTCAGCTATCAAAGTAGAGATCGGACACGTAAGTTGATTTGTAACAATAGCTTCAAACAATTTTGGGATGGCAGAAAGCTTTGCGATGCCACGATAGTTCTCTATAAGAGACCTACTCCCGCTTTTATGCAGTGGTAGAAGAAACGATTCTTTCCACGCAGTTGGAAAAACACCACACTTTAGTGATAGATTGAACAAATTGGTAAGGGGTTGGTAAATATGGTCGCACACTTTTTCAAGAAACATGTAGGAATCCTATCAGGACCGTATTTAAAAGATTCTTTTAAGGTTTTAAGGTAAATTAGAACATCTTTGGCGCATATAATTGGTGAATTAATTGAATTTGTAGCGTGTAGTTTATAAGGATAGTTTTGAAAGTTTGAATTGCTGACAGCAGAATAGTTAGAAGTGAAAAATTGAGAAAAAAAATTTGCGATATATTGATTATCGCTAGATATAATGTCTTGATATTTCATGGCTGAGGGAAACCCTGATACTTTACGTTTAGAATTTACGAAACCATAAAACGACTTTGGATTGAGAATAATGTCTCTTTTGGTTTTAGAGATAGAAGCTTTATAGCACTTTTATTTAAATCTATGTACTTCTGACGTAGACTGGAATACAGTAAGTAATGTTTATTTAATCCAGATTTCTTATATAAATTAAATGACCGCGTTTTCCTATTTTTAAGAGCCTTAAGCTCTTTAGTAAACCAAGTTTGCGTAGGATGATCATAAGTTAATTTACGTTTGGGAATAAACTTCTCAAATAGGCAGTAAATAGTTTGATTGAAATGTGAGACGTTTAGATCGATATCACAACCAAATTCAGGCCAAGTTAATTTAGACAGTTCTTTATTTAATTTCTTGTAGTTTGCTTTGGAAAAGTTATAATCAAAGCTACTACATGAGTAGCACTGAGTGCCTTGGCCATTACTTATGGTTTCGTAGACTATTTCCATAGAAGGATGGTAAAGGTCTTCTGGTAAAACCAACGGATCACAACGATTTACAGAAAATTGGTTTATATCATTAACATACACTAAATCTAAGACTTTCCCAAACTTGTTAGCGGTAACATTTATTTGATTAAGGCAAAGATCGGAAATTCCATCTAAAAAGTCATTGAACCCCAGTTTGGACGGATTTGGAATAATGTTACCATCAGATATGTTCCACGATATATGAGGTAAGTTAAAATCACCCAAAACAATAATTGAATCTGAAGCTTTAGTCATAAGGTTAACAGTTTTGAGCAGAGAGACATGTTGCATGTAGACTGAAAAATCTGATGCTGGAGGGATGTAGCAAACATATAAGTACATAGAGACGTTGTCTAGTTGAAGGCGGATGCATTTGAACTCAATGAAATCGATGTTAGGAATATTAACCTCCTCTGAAGGGATGGAGGAATGAACGGCAAGTAGAACACCACCCCCGACTCTGTTCAAGCGATCATTTCTATATACTTGATATTCATTACATAAAAACTCTGAATTGAAAACATGAGGTTTTAGCCAAGTTTCGGTAAAAGCAATTACGTTATAATTACAATGAAAAGATTTCAAAAAGAGATCAGTTAATTTGGTATTTAGACCTCTGACATTTTGATAAAAGATATTCACGCATGATTCGAATTTTTCTGATTATGGCGCAGGACGGTAAGGTTGGCTCACCCAAGTCGACAATGACTAGCCACAGCGCACCATTGATATCATGCCGACCGCCTTCCTTACCGATCCAACTTTGATGCCATAACAGATGGCGGCCAACGTGGGGCCTGAGGCGCTGACCGCGATGACTTTTCTGGTCAGCTTTTGAGGTTTCACCATCTCGTAAATACCAGGAAGGCTGGCCCAGGAGCCGCCACCTGGGTTGCGATGGGATGATGGAACTTATCAGGTTTTCCGTATCGGTCTTCGTGTTCAGTAACTAAGGGCTCCACGAAACTTCACGTCATGCCCACCGGAAGTTTTGCAGTGCTGAACGCACTTACTTTTTTTGTAGTTGACTATTTTTTTTGTACCGGGTCTGTTGGCCGATGTCGGCTTCGGGAAGAATATATATGTCCGCTAAGTGGGGCTCAGTTTTTTTTTGGGATTTATTAAATTTTTTTTACCGAATGTGAATGTTTTGTTTTGTCTTCGTTTTTTATTGTATGTATTTTTTTTGTAGGGATCGCTACTTCTTCAACCAGTCTCAGGGCGAGGCGTCTTACAACAACCCCTGCATTGCGGGAGGAGGAGTAGGGACCCCAAGCACACCTCTTCCCAACGGCGCAGGTCTGGGAAAAGCCGTACCCAACAGCATCCTTTCATTGCGACGTCATTGAGAAGAGGTATTACAACACAAACAAACAAAATTTTTCAACTCTTCTTTTATCGCTGGTATCCAGCGCTCCGATTAGTCTCAGGGAGCTGCAGTCCCTGCATAACGCTCAGGAGTACTGGAGCCCAAATTCATAAATTTTTTTTTTCTGATTTTCGGCAGGGTACACCAACATGTCTCAGGGTGAGGTGTCTTACAACCACCCCTGCATTGCGGTAGGTGTACCTGGGAAATGTCCTTGTCTAATGTTATTTCGTTTTTTTTATTATACGTATGCCTTCTAATGAGGGGATGTCTGCATTCCCCTTAAATATATAAATACACAACTAGCTTTTGTCAAACTTTATACCGTTTATGCTTTTTACATATTACATTTTAACACGTTTATGTACTAATAATCAATTTATTTCAGCATATGTATATTTATATGTATATATTTTTTTTGAACACATTCGCGGTAATTAGTTGATGCAAATATCGGTTAGGAAAATTTGCACTGATTCAATTTTTATTATTAACAATTTTGCAATCGTCGGTATTATAGGGGGAGGGGATTGAGTATTGACCTTTTATACCTTCCTGGTTACCCTGGTTAGGAGATTTATTTCAATATGGATCGGTCGGCTGAACGCATGACTACTAGGAACTCTACACGAAGAAGTGGGAACAAGCCTAGAGGTCAGGGTAGAGGGGCGTTTCCGAAACAACCCACCAATCGGCCTTTGGTACTGCATTCTCCACTTGGTAGTCCGGGCTGAGGAGATCCGACCAGGATCGTATTGAATCCTGTCTCCAACCAGAAAATAGATAGACCAGGTAGTACCATATCCTCGACTCGTCCATGGCAGCGGAGCCAATGCAGAATCTCTTGGATCCCCGACTAACGTATTGACAGGTATACAGGACGAAACTAATGGTTTTCTAGAAAACCCTATACCTCCTATACACTTTAGGTGATAGGATCGCTACTTAGAGTAATATTGCTGAGGCACCTCTTGAAGACTCGTGGGTGAACGTGCTACATCAGCTGTTCAGGACTTCTCAGGAAGAGATGAGGAACGAAATGAGGACGATCAGGGAGAGCTTCTTCACAATCCGGTGCGAGCTATACCAGGAATACAAATAGGGAGGAAAGTAACCGAGCACAGAACTTCGTGAGCAACCAAGCTAACATTGTTTACGGAAACCACAGGACTGGAAGGTCTCCTTCGAAGCCTCGCTGATTTCTTGTTTAAGTTGGACACCCTATGCGAGCGGACTCAATGCTCTAGTGACCAACTGATGGCAAGCTTTTATTTATTTCTATCAGGACGGGCGGAAGAATGGTGCTGGCTATTCACGAAGAAGAAAAGTGACCACGAGATCATGATAGAGATCTCGATGCGTAAGCAAAAGCTAAGTGAGTCATACGACGTGTTCCACACTGACATAGTAGCAGTAAACGAGCGCCTTTGAGAGCCGATGTCAGAGGCCCTACTAATTGTCATAATAAAACGGAGCGTCAACAGTACCTTGAAGCAAATGCTCTTTAACGCAGAGGTGAGGACATTGCATGATTTACGCGACCTAGCACGGAAAGGGGAACAAGTGCTGAAGGAAAGTAAGATCCTGGAAATGACTTATACGGGACGGCACGTTAATGAAACCTGAGCGATGACACTGGATAGCAGGATGGAAGGCGAGGACTGCGAAGCTGACCCGTAGATCGAAGCGTTGGAGTATCGACGCAACAGGACACCGGACTATTCAGGAATTCAATGTTGGAATTGTCAGGCCATGGGCCACTCATACATTTACTGTGAGGAACCCGTTAGGAACCCGTTTTGCTTTAAGTGCGGTCATAGAGGGGTGCTGACCCCGAAGTGTCCAAAGGACCACCGCCGGCGGGGAAACCAATACGCGAGCGAGAAGATGGCGGAAACTCCTTCAGTGCCATATCCCTCATATCAGCTAGTGCTCGAAGAGTCGTCTCGGGTACTGAATCAGATGGTAGGTCCCTCGCGAGCAGTGATTTGCCAGAAAGTGGTAAGGTTCCAGGGAGTAGTGGCACTCTGGCGATGGAATACCCAAACACAGTATTAACTTTTCCCGATAGTACAGACAGTTCTGATCCCGATAGTCCTAGGTCATCACCTGTAACTTCTAAGTCAATAAAAATTTTGGAAGCTTCGAATAGAGATTTTGCGTGTCAGGCCAGTTTTCCACCTAGTTTGGAATACCGAGTTAACAATTACGAGCTAGTTAGGTCGCGAATTTTCAAAAACAATCTAGAGTCATTTGTGTCGGAAGATATTTTTAAATGTAGGAAGAGATATCATAGTCGAGTACAGGAGCGCAAGCTTTTGCAAAGCACCACTTTAGTGCTTACAGAGGACGAAAGGCCTCTAGTGCGAGTAAAAATAGAAAACAGCTTTATAGTAGGCTTGCTGGACTCGGGCGCGAATGTCTCTATCCTCTGGAAGGACTGCGAAAAGCTTTTGGATTCAATTGGACTTAAATTTCACCCACTACAGGCTTTTGTATACGCGGCGGGTGGCGGCAAGCAGAAAATATTAGGTTCTGTTTCTTTACCTGTGACGCTCAAAAATTCTACCAAATCTATTCGTTTTTATCTTGTTCCTTCGCTTCTTCAAGAAACCTATTTCGGAGTTGATTTCTGGAGAGCTTTCGCGCTGGCTCCTGAAATATTTCCTAGTGTAGCATGTCTAGAGATTAGCGAAGAAAAGGAACAGGAGCATAATTTCCATGACTTAACAACAAAGCAGAATATAGTAGAAATGTTCCGTCAATTGAGAACTTAGGTCTGGGTCAAACAAAGCTAGTCGAGCATCACATTGACACGGGCGACGCGGTTCCAATCAAAAGTAAGCACTTGCCTCTCTCTTCACCCAGGCAAGCCAAAGCCTTAATGAGATAGATCGGCTGCTCGAAATGAAAGTTATCGAGGAATCTAACTCGCCGTGGTGTAGCCTAGTGGTTTTAGTCCGGAAACCAGGCAAGGTCAGTCTTTGTATTGATTCCAGAAAAGTCAACGCGGTTACGAAAAAGGACTCATACCCGTTGGCACATATCAATGTCCTATTGAGGAGGTTAAAGGATACTCACTTCATCAGTGGAATCGATCTGAAGGACGAAATTTTCCAAATCAAGTTGACGGAATCATTAAAGGAGAAGACAGCATTCGCAGTTCCGGGGAAGCCTCTTTATCACTTTAAAGTGATGGCAATCGGCCTTTGCAACGGACCGCAGACGATGAGCCGATTAATGGACAAGGCAATCCCTTCGCGGTTGCGGGAGAATGTCTTTGTCTACTTGGATGATCTGATGGTATGCAGCACTAATTTAAAGGACCACCTGAGCTTGTTAGCGGAAGTAGTGAAGTGTTTGACGAACGCTGGCCTTACAATCAACGTAAAGAAAAGCAAATTTTGTCAGAAGGAAATTCGATACATAGGGTACTTGATAGGTACCGGGTGCTTGAAGGTAGACCCAGGGAAGATAAAGGCAATCCCCAAAACCTTCGGGGAATGTTTTTGCCGTTACAACAACAACAACAAGAAGATAAAGGCAGTTAAGAGTTTTCCCGATTCCTAAGTCTCCTCGGCAGGTTCGTAGGTTTGTGGGCATGGCTAATTGGTATAGGCCATTTATTACAAATTTTGCGGATTTAGCAGGCTCTTTGACCGATTGTCTTCGGAAGTCGCTAGGACCCTTTAAACTTACTCCTGAGGCAATAGAGGCTTTCGAAAAGTTGAAGGTAGCCTTGAGTTCTGCTCCGGTCTTCGCCCAACCCGATTTTTCGAGGGAATTTGTTATTCAGTGCGATGCGTCCAAAATATGTGTGGGTGGTGTGCTATTCCAGGTCGACGACGAGGGCGCTGAACATCCAATAGCTTTTGTTTCAAAGAAGTTAAATAATGCTCAGCGCAATTATACCGTGATCGAGCTGGAATGCCTAGCAGCCATAATAAGTGTCAAACGCTTCCAACCATACATTGAGGTTCTGGCATTTCGCCACGGATAATGGCAGAAAACTTTGGAGCGCGTTAGGCAAAAATATTTCTGGCCAAGCCAAGCTAAGGACGTTCGGGAGTACGTAGGCAAGTGCGATATTTGCAAGGCAGTGAAGGCAACAAATCAGCAGGCCAGACCACCCATAGCGAATACCTTCACTTCGGAAAACCCATTTCAGCGGTTTTATTGCGACTTTTTGGGGCCTTATCCAATATATAAACGGCGAAATCAGTTTCTTTTTATAGTATTAGACCACTTTAGAAAGTATGTTTGGTTGAAGCCCATGCGGAGAGCGACGACGGTAAATCATATATATTATTTCTGTAAGGTCTTTTTGTGTTATTTCCTAATTTTTTGCTCTCATTTGAAACCAATATTAATAAATAAGGTATCGTTTTAAAGGTGGGGGTTAGCTCTACATGCGAAACCATGTTTTAATTAGCGGAGTGCTTTTGTTTAAGCGTATTTTATAAAAATAAATTCTTTAAAATAAACGATTGTGAATGCACAAAAAAATCAATTTGTACTGCAACGCTATTGTGACTGTGACATTCATATGCCTCGCGACATCTACAGTTGAATAGTAAGACTGAACAGTGCTAGAATAATTAAAGGCGAGCGCGCCATCTACACTTGAACATTGCCAAAATAAGTGAATAAGACTGCGTTCACACTGGGTCATAAACTCGAGTTAAAGGGACATTTTTTGAGTTAATTCATATTGATGTTGGCAATCAACGCAAGTTTATGGCTCAATGTGAATGTAATATAAGTGGTGGAATTTCAAATAGCTGTTTGCGCATATTTGTATAATTTTTTGGGTAATTCTATACGACAGCACGTAACTGCTAATATAGGTCCAAAAATATCGGGAAAGGTATCAAACGACGGGTTTTAACCTTCGTATCAATAATCCGAAAGCGGAAATTGGATTTTTTATGTCTGTTCAGAGATATTTGCAATTAAAGTTGAAATTTTCCTGCCATTTTCATGTGGTTGTTGTAATCACAGATTAGGGTGTACCGAAAAGTGGAGAAATGTGTTCTTAGCAGAAATAATGTGGACCGGCTAAGGTTATTTTTTTGAAGCATACGCAGAAAGGTGTTGTGCACATAAATACCCTGGATCAAGTCCCCTATTTGGGATCGGACCTAGGCAATTTTTGGGTTTTTTACTAATAAATTTTCACTGAAACAAACTATTTAATTTCCGCTTTTGGATTATTGATACAGAGATCAAAACGCGTCGTTTGATACATTTCCCGAGATTTTTGGAACTATATTAGCAGTTACGTGCTCCCGTATAGAATTAAAATTTTTTGTGGTCTCACAACAAGTGTAGCTGAAAATCTTTTTTTATAATTTGAGAAAAAGGTTTGAAAAATCCTGGACCTGGACTAACAAAAGGTTTCAAACCATTTTGGTCTTTTTTTTCTCTAAGGGTCCCTCAGTATATCCACAGCCACAATGGCAAACAGTTTATCTCAAAGGAGATAAAACAATTTTTAGAGAATTACGGGGTAACCCATAGGCTAACGCGTTTGAGCGCGTAAATAAGAGTTTTTCTGAAGGATAAACAGGATCATACTGACTGGGACAAGCATATACCCGAAATTTTAGCAGTTTTAGGAACTGATTTTCTCACCTCCATTCAGTGCTCTCCATATTTTGCTTTATATAGTCAGAACATGATTCAGCACGCATCAGCATATAACGTATTAAATAAACTCGGCGCCCTTAGGCAAGATGAAATCCCAATAGTAACTAGGGCTGATAAACTGTCAAATATTCGCGAGCAAATTCGTAGGAATTTACAGCAGGCGAAAGATTGGGGAAAATGTTTATACCAATCGCTCTAGGCAAGTGAACTATAGGGAAGGTCAGGAGGTTTTTAGGAAAAATTTTCCTTTGAGTAACTTTAAACAAGGCATAAACGCCAAATTTCTGCCGAAATATGTTAAGTATCGAGTCCGCCGAAAAGTAGGTAATGCGTTATATGACTTGGAGGACCTAACAGGGAAATTCATAGGCCGTTTCCATGCTTCGGATATTCGTCCACAATAACCGGAATTTCGACGTTCTTTTTTTTACCCAAATTTACAATTTTATCTGGGCGTTTTGGCAGTCGGCCACGAGTTCTTCTTAATCAAAATGTCTACCGGGTGAAAAGCTTTATTTACCATGAAACTAGCTTCTACGGCAATTTTTTTTTGTTCGACATTTTCTGTGGGGGTGAAACCACTAGAACCAAAATTTTCGGAGTTTTGACGAGTTCTTCAATAGCAAATGTCTACCACCGCGAAGCCAGTCCAACTAAGAATCAAAAAGTAATTCTCCGTTTGCCTCCGAGTTTTGACGTGTTCTCCGATATCAAAATGTTTATTGCCGCAAAGCGTATAACTAGAAAACAAAAACTTACTTCTCCGTTTTTTCTCTAGCCTATTTCTGTGGGGGCAAAACCACTATATCATGTTTCCATTCGTCGCAAAGCCTACTAAGCTATGAAACAAAATACTTCTAAAGTTTTTTTTACTGGCGGATCTTCTGTTGACCGGCTAGCTCGTGGTAGAACTAGAGACCCTTATCTAGGATAGAGTCGTGCCCCACAATTTTTTATCCCGAAATGGTTTCCTTGCAAGTAAACCTTCTTCTTGTTCGCTTCATCGACCGGTCTTCGAAGCGAAGCAGGCCTGTTATGGTTTACTTTCAATTGAAAGTCATTTTTATTTGGTCCAATTGGTCATGACTCACTGCGGTTGGTTAGGTAAATTAACAGTCTTGATTCACCCTCCGGTTGGACAGTTAGCTACGAGAAAGTGCTTGATTTTTGCTGAAGTGGAAGCACCAAATATTTCCATAGAGTGGAAAAGACACCAATAACGAAACTTTTTGGTGTGGCCAGAGTTAAATTGCGGGTAACCCAGGGCGCCTGAAAGTGGCAGATAAAAGGGAAATGGGTAATTGACATCCGCACGGCGGCCGCCGTGGTGTGAAGGTAGTGTTGCCGGCCTACCACACCGAAGGTCCATGGTTCGAGCCCTGGTACAGGTAACATCAAAAGTGATTTGAAAAAAAAGTTTTTCAAAACGGGGTCGCCCCTCGGCAGTGGTTTGGCAAACTCTCCGAGTGTATTTCTGCCATGACAGGCTTCTCAGCAAAAATTCGTCTCCTTTGTAGATGCCGTTCGGTAGGTCCCACCAATTTGTAGGGAAAATTCAAATCGGCACACCACAAATTGGAAGAGAAACTTGGCGCAAAAACCTCTTAGGAGGTTTATGATGATATACCTGTTGTATATCGCCCCATAGAGAGAGAGAATTGACATCCAGAAAGGTGTTTGCTTTTTATGATTGAATTTAAATTATTTAAGTGGGTAAAAAGAGCACGAGTAACAAAGTATGTACGAAACATAAATGTACAATAAAATTCAAACGAAAACAAAAACCAACAATATGCCAAACCCACCAAAGTGAAAGAGACGCCTCCAAAATGCCAAATTGAACAGGGTGGCAGACACATGGAATCCTGCCTGAACCCTGACTTTAACACGGCTGAATCACGGTTTCGACCAAAAACTAGGTTAATTGCCAGAATACATTTTAGCAGCAAATGGCAATTAATTATTAGTCAATTTGTAAAGTTGGACTTAAATGGGTTGCCATGTTAACGCAGCGTGTAGATCGCAATATTTTGTTAATGGCTAGGTCGGATGAGGAGTTCCATGTGTCTCCTTACCAAAACCCAGTAACGTGGGGTCCCGCGGGTCACCAAGGGAACACACCAAACGCATGGTCTAGAATCTTCCTAACTTTGCGCGCCACTGGAAGCCTGATTTCAGGGTTCGGACTTGACAAAAATTGCAGTAATTTTAGTACCTACTGCACTTTACTCGATTCTACTACGCTTTATGCTGCGATAATCTGTTATTAATAATTATTAATATTCTTGTATTTTATTCTTGTTCCAAGCGGTAAAAATTACCCGCAATAAAAATAAACACTGAGCAAAATAGTAGCAAATTAAAGCCTACTGCCTTAAAATAAAAGCGTAATTACAGTAATTTGAGTTTTAAGGTAAAGGCAAAAGTTCAATGCTCATTAAATTTACTACGCAAAAGCAAAGCTAACTTTAGTTTCCATTGTATATTGTTTTTTTTGTTCTTGGCACGCATACTGTACTTTTACAGGATTTGGTAGTACTAAAAAGGTATTTAAAATAAAAATAAAATTCCGGGCCCTGATGGCAACCATCAACCCAAGTGGCAACAATCACGCCACCTCAGACTGGGTAGCGGAACTTTTCCATGGCACAGTCGCCGTTGCTTGATGATTTTCCGGCATACCGGCGTAACCGACATTCGACTAATTCAAATGTATAGTTGAACTTAATGCAATCGGTCGTGTGTAGAATAAAACTGTGGTAAAACATTGAAAAAAAAATATTTTAATTAATAAATCCAAGTGTAAAATAAAGTGGTTGTGCGCGATTAAGAAAGAATACTCTACCGTAAATAACTTGGAACTATTTAGACAGACAATAGCCGTGTTTTTTTTATCCGCATCTACGTTTGCGCTTACTATTTGTACTATTTCATAGTTGCAGATAAAGTTGTGCGCTTAGCAGTCCATACAAATATTAAGCGCAAACGCAGCAACAACCGGTAACAACAAACCCGGTCACGACAAAATCGGCAACAACAAAACCGGCAATAACAAAACCGGCACGACAACCAGCAGTGACATCAACGGGGCCGCCATATAATAGGCCACCGTAAGAACAACCGGTAACAACAATGCCGGCAACAAGAAAGCCGGCCACTACAACCCGCAGTGACAACTTCGGGCCGCCATGTAATAGTCCACCGTAGCAACAACCGGTAACAACAAAGTCGGTCACTACAACCAACAATAAGCACAACAACAGTAGCGCCTCACAAACGGGCTACAACAAACACCAGCAATAACAACAACAGTAGTGCCTTCACAGTAGGGCTACTGGAACAACAACAACATCAGTAGCGCCCACGCGAACGGGCTACTGCAACAACAAAAACCAGAAGTGACATCTACAGGGGCCGCCTTTTGGTAGGTCCGCTGCACAACCAACAGAGACCACAAAACAGGAGCCCCCGACCAACGGCCGGGTAAGATCTATCCGAATAAATCTAGTCTTTTCCGCTTAACTCCATGTAGGTTTAAAAATAACAAAATGAAATGTAAACTACATTAAACCCAACCAAAAAAACATAAGAATACATAACTAAATTTTCAATAATAAGATTTAAAAACTTTAGAGAGAAAATAGGAATAAAATAAATGGAGAAAACTATAATTGGAACTTAGATATAGAAGCCTAATAAGAATTACTCATTAAAGATAAGGTTAAATTATTATAAGGCGTCATAAAAATTACCATCCTAGAACTTGGAAAACAAGAACGAAAACAAAAATTAACTATATCCTTTAAATACTTTTTCAAAGCAGGAAAAAAGGGAAGGAGGAATGTTCGGGCCCCTCCTGACTGCAGGCACACCTGCCTTTCCAACATATCTTCGTTTTGACATTTACTCACCTACATACGAATACAAACTCTCGTTCATCGCACGCACTAACACTTTTGTTGTACAACTTTACATTACCGTCGTCGCTTTGTTGTTTTGAAGAGCTCTAAATTCAATCATCGCATATTTGGCCATGCACTGCTGCTGCAGCAGCATACTACATACACACATGCACTCACAATTCTTCGCATACGTACTCGTACTTCGCACTCATCGTCTTTTGCTTCGCATCACTACCGACTCCTGGAACATACCCAAAAACATCAGACTCGCACATGACAGTTTTAATGTACCAGGTGGAATCGACTGTCTCATCGGTGCAGGTTTATTCTTTGATTTGCTGCTAGTGGGTCAGATAAAGGACAACACAAAAACTCCAATTCTCCAGAAGAATTATTATATGCCGCCTGCATATAAGGCATTCATAGCAGTAAATAATAAATTATCCCTTGACGATCTTCTGCAACGGTTCTGGGTATCAGAAAGTTACACTGAATCAGAAAAATGTCTATCTGAGGAAGAAAATGAATTCGAGCGATTTTTCGAATCAACTACAAAACGCTGTCCAGTCAGCAACAAATATATTGTGCGCTTGCCTTTTAAGGAGATGCCGGAGACGTTGGGACAATCATACAATCATTGCATTCAAAAGGTTAGTAGCTTTGGAATATAAATTATTAAAACACCCCTCTATTTTGAAGAGTTATCGAGAGTTTGTCGCTGAGTATGAAGAACTTGGTCACATAGCACCATGGTCGGTACTTTATTCCACATCACTGTGTGATAAAGGCTAATAGCAGCACCACAAAGCTACGGGTCGTCTTCGATGCTTCCTGCTGCACATCAAACGGAAAGTCGTTGAATGACATACTGCGAGTAGGCCCAACACTACAAGATGATATTTTCACAATGCTCCTTCGATTTCGCAGTCACAAGTATGTTTTAATGGCTGAATAGCAAAAATGTACCGACAGGTACTGGTGGACAATGCCGATACATCGTGGCAATGCATTCTATGGCATAATTCCCAAGACGATCCAGTGAAAGTCTACCAGCTGAAAACAGTCCCCTATGGCACCAGCAACGCACCTTACCTCGCTACAAAAAGCCTTCTCGATCTAGCCAAAAATCAGCGCACTTTCCTATTGGACTTTTACGTCGACAATTTGATGACTGGCGGTCCTACTGTAAGTACAGTGATTGAAATAAAAAATCAGGTGACCTCATTATTAAAATGTGAAGGATTTCCTCTACGTAAATTTCCATCAAACAGCTAAGAAATTATTGACGACGTCCCAGTCGAAGATAGAGAGGAAATCATAAGGCTTCGCGACTCGACGTATATAAAAACTCTCGGACTTAGGTGGTCACCCACGAAAGATCTATTCACATTCAGCTACACTGGACCATCACCAACACGCAAACCAACGAAACGAACCATATTATCACAGATTGCTGCCTTGTTCGATCCGCTTGGGTTATTGAACCCCCTCATCGTCAGCGGAAAAATATTAATGCAGGACTTATGGTAGTTAAAACTCGATTGGGATGAAAGTGTTCCTCAGGATATCCACACCCAGTGGCGCAACTTCCAAGAATATCTGAGTCTTATAAACAACATTGAGCTTCCCAGGTATGTACCTTTGAATAGCACAACTAAAATCCACGCTTTTGCAGATGCCAGTACTAAAGCATACGGGGCGTGCATCTACTTCGTCACATGCAAGCAGGACGAAGTTGAGTCGTCTTTACATTGCGCCAAGTCCCGTGTAGCCCCAACAAAGCAATTGAGTCTCCCTCGCCTTGAGCTTTGCGCAACAGTGTTATTGGCTGAGCTCTTACAATCCATCGTGACAATATTTTCACCGCCATTGGAAAACATTCACATTCGACGATAGCCTTATGCTGGATTGCTGGCGAACCCAGTCGTTGGAATGTATGAGTGTCAAAAGTACAGCAACTCACAGCACATTACCAATGGCATCACGTACCATCTGAGCTCAACCCCGCAGATTTAGGTTCGCGTGGTTCAACGGTGGCTGGCATTCGTGGTAGTCAATTGTGGTTTGAAGGTTCGTCATTTCTAAAAAGACCACATGAAGAATGGCCTAGTTCTTCATTCGACACATCAACAGACATTCCTGAGCAACGCAGACAGCGAGTGGTAGCAGTATCGGCACCTCAAACTGACATTTTTGCCGAAAACAAATACATCAATAATTACAGCAAGTTTCGGCGGATTTTTACCTACATAAGGTACGTTATATCACGAAAAATAATCAGTACGATCACAGCTGATGACATAATACAGGGTGTTTTTTTTACAGGTTTGTTTTTCGAATAGAGATAAAACTGGCATTTTGTGGTCAAATCTGGCAACTCTAATGCCATTTATGTTCAGTTTGGTTTGCCATTTCATCATGAACAGGTTGACAAAAGAACAACGCTTGCAAATCGTGCAAATTTATTTCGAAAATAATGGTTCAGTTCGCGAAGTTTACCGTGAGCTCCGTCCATTTTATGGTCGACATAATCGTCCATCAGAGCAATTAATTCGGTTAACCATGGATCGTTTTCGCACTACGTTTACTCTATGTGATAATACGCATCCGCAGAGACGTCGAACAGTGCGCACCGAAGAAACAATTGCCGCTGTAGAGCAAAGTGTTGAAGAGGACCCGAATGAATCGATTCGCCACCGTGCACAGCAATTGGAGCTTTGTCCATCAACTTTATGGAAGATTTTGCGCAAAGATCTTGGCTTGCGACCTAACAAGATCCAGCTTGTGCAAGAATTAAAGCCGCGAGACCATGCAATGCGTCGTGATTTTGGTGTATGGGCCGAAAATGAGATTGATTTCGATGCTGATTTTCATCGCAAAATTTTGTTCAGTGATGAGGCTCATTTTTGGTTGAATGGCTACGTCAACAAGCAAAATTGCCGCATTTGGAGTGAAGAGAATCCACATGAGACCCTTGAAACGCCATTACATCCACAAAAACTGACTGTTTGGTGTGCTCTATGGGCTGGTGGAGTCATTGGGCCATACTTCTTCCGCAATAATGCTGGAGAGGCAGCTACCGTTAATGGAGACCGGTATAGAGCCATGATAACCGACTATTTTGTTCCCGAATTGGATGGCATGAATGTGGATGAGTTGTGGTTCCAACAAGACGGCGCTACATGCCACACAGCGCACGTCACAATCGATTTATTGAAGGAAACATTCGATGAGCGCATAATTTCGCGGAATGGACCTGTCAATTGGCCACCAAGGTCGTGTGATTTGACACCATTGGATTATTTTCTTTGGGGATATGTGAAGTCGCTCGTCTACACCAACAAACCAGAAACGTTAGGGGAATTGGAAGCCAACATTCGTGGCGTTATTGCCGACATACGGCCCCATATGCTCGAAAAAGTGGTTGAAAATTGGACCTGTAGAATTGGCTTTATTCGAGCCAGCCGCGGCGGCCACATGCCCGAAATCATATTTAAACATTAATGGCATAAAATTATCCTTCCAATAAAGCCATATTGATGGACCTTAAGATGATTTTCTTGTGTTTTATTTCAATTCAAAGTTCTATACGCCTAAAAAAAACACCCTTTAGAAACACTTGAGATGGTCTGCAGAAGAATTCAACAAGTTAATTTTTGTGATGAGCACCGGAAATTCAAGCCAATCAACCTATTGAGCAAACACCAAAGCTTGCCTCACTATCGCCATTTTTGCACAATAATCTTATACGAGTTGGCGGAAGGTTAAAAAACTCAACCCTCAGTTTCGACGCCAAGCATCCAATTCTCTTACCGCATACCCATCCGTTCTTACATACGCTCATTTCACATAATCATCGCAAAAATCTGCATGCTGGAGCTCAAACCTTACTAAATATACTAAGAGACAAGTTCTGGATCATCGGGGCTCGAACGACTATCAGGCAAGTTATTCACAACTGTGTAATGTGTTATCGTCTTCGTCCAATAATTACATAACAACTCATGGGATCCCGACGTCACGGGTCAATACATCATATCCATTTGAAACCACTGGAGTAGATTACTACGGTCCTTTCTTAGGTTAGGTTAGGTTGTGCTGGCAGGCCAACGCAGTGGCCTCACATAGACGCATAGCGTCCGTAGTGTTACCAGAAAAACTTTGACGACCTCTTGTTATACAGTTGACACTTCAGTGTCTATTTTACAAAACAGTAATGTTTTCTTCGCAAAAACCAGAAGCCTACTTGGGCCTATTTCTGTCAGTGAAGCTAGGTTGGGCAATTGTCCCTTTCCAAATGTTTGAAGCCGCAGTCTGGATAGAGCGGGGCATGTGCACATGACATGCTCCACAGTCTCCGTCTCCGCTTTGCATTTCCTACACATGCTGTCGGAAACAAGACCGATCTTGTGGGCATGGCCTGCCAGAAGGCAGTGCCCTGTAAGGATACCAATTAGCAGTCTACAGTCTTCCCTTTTGAGGGATACAATTGTTTTTGTAAGTTTCATGTCGTACGATTTGCACAGGATTTTGGAGATTTTACAGCCTTGCACTTCTTCCCATGCCTTATCTGCTTGTTTAACCATGTGTAAATCGCACCTACGCTTTAATTCCCTTAGCGGGATGGGTACGTTAATACTGTTGCTCGCATCTAGTGCCACTCCACTCTTTGCTAGCTAATCAGCTTTCTCGTTTCCCTCTATACCTTTGTGGCCTGGGGTCCAAAAGATATGTACTCTATGTTCTATACTAAGTTTTTCAAGACTTCTTTTGCACTCTAGTACGCTCAAAGAAGTGCTACTATTTGAGATTATGGCCTTGATAGCCGCCTGACTGTCGACGTAAAAGTTCACCCGCTCTCCGAGCGCTAGACTTTCTACAGCTATTTCTGCTCCCACTTTAATGGCTATGACTTCCGCCTGGAATATACTGCAATGATCTGGCAATTTCAATGATTTAGTGATCCCCAAGTCATTACAGTACACTGCGGCTCCTACTCCTTCCGTCATTTTGGAACCATCTGTATATATGTGTACCGTGTTTTGCGTCATTTCTGCACCTCTCCTCCAGCCCTCCTCCTCTATAGTGGCTTCAGAACCTCTTCGAAGCGCAGGCAAGGGACCGTGTAGTCTACATGTCTTGTCAAGGAAGACGCTATACTACTATGGCCAAATGATCTGCACTCAAACTGCCCCGTGGCATATAGCCTGTTTTCAGTTGTTAACGCTATGTTCTTTGCCGTTATGTTTGCGGGCGGTAGATGCAAAATGGCGTGTAACGCTGCTGTCGGTGTGGTTTTAAGCGCACCCGTTATGCTTATCATAGATGTTCTATACACTCTCTCTATTGACTTCATATACGTTTTCTTCGTTAAGGCGGTCCACCAAACCAGGACCCCATGGAATAAAATTGGTCTAACAATCGCATTGAAAACCCAATAAGACAAGGCAGGCGAAAGACCCCAAGTGCAGCCCAGCATCCTCTTACAGGTATACAGAGCTGCTGAGGCCTTTTTCGACCGTTCTTGTACGTTGAGTTTCCAACTCAACTTGCTATCCAGTATAATACCTAAATATTTGGTACTAACCTTCGGTTCTAATACCACATCTCCTAGTTTTGGCTTTACCCAACTTGGTACTTTGTATTTTCTGGTAAATAATATTAGGTCTGTCTTATCAGCATTTGTGCTCAGCCCAACCTCGCAGGCCCAGTCATGGATGACCCTAAGCGCCTGGTTCATCAGCGAGCTGAGCGTCGATAGACATTTCCCGCTTATTATGACTGAGACGTCATCTGCATATGCTGTCAGTTTTACTGGCCCCCCTTCGAACTGCTTGAGCAGTTTGTTAAGGGCCAGGTTCCACAGCAGCGGCGATAGTACTCCACCCTGCGGGGTGCCTCTATGTACTACTTTTGTGGTTTCGTAACCGCCCCAACTGGAAGTGATCTTCCTGCACCCCAGCATGCAGCCGATCCAATTTTCCAAGGCGGGATCCACCTCAATGTGTCGTAGTCCGTCCATTATGGCTCGCTTTGAAAGATTGTTGAATGCTCCTGCTATGTCTAGGAAGACACCTATTGCAAATTCCCCATGTTCTAGGGCTTTCTCTATGTGCATAACGACCCTATGCAGAGCTGTGTCCACAGACCTGCCCTTGGTGTATGCGTGTTGTGTATTGGAAATTAAATCCTCCTTCACATTTAATTTAATGTGAGTGTCTATTAGCCTCTCGAGGGTTTTTAGTATAAATGACGTCAGACTAATCGGCCTGTAGTCTCCAGTGTACATGTGACTGCTCTTGCCTGCCTTCGGTATGAACACCACACGGGCAGTTCTCCATACTTCCGGCACGTGCCTCAGTCTTATGCAACTTTCGAATATTACACTAAGCCATTCTATGGTTCTCTTTCCGGCCATTTGGAGCATGGCGGGGAAGATCCCATCTGGGCCTGGCGACTTAAACTTGGAAAACGAGTTTAGTGCCCACTTAATTTTGGAATGTGTTATCAGTCCTTCAATATCACGCTCCTGTATTGATGAGCCTATGCTATTTATTTGTCCGTCAATGCCTTCTTCTGATGGAAAGTGAGCATTGATGAGTGCTTCGAGGGATTCTGCACCATTACGCGCCCATTCCCCATTTTCCTTTTTAATAAGGCCCTGAACTTGTACGCCCTTCGAAAGAACCTTTCTCAATCTCGCAGTCTCATTGGAACTTTCCATGTCACCACAGAACTTTTGCCTTTCTCAATCTCGCAGTCTCATTGGAACTTTCCATGTCACCACAGAACTTTTGCCAAGAGATTCTTTTTGCTGTACGAATTTCTTTCTTGTACATCTTTAGCAGATCTCTGTACTCGTCCCAGCACTCAGCTGAGTCCGCTAGCTTTGCTAGCTTGAATAAGTCTCTAGTCTGGCTCCTTAGGGCACCCAGCTCTTTACTCCACCATGGTGGTTTCGTTTTGTTCCTGGGTTTCCTGAGGGGACAGGCTGATTTATAAGCTTTTGTTAGTGTTGTTGTTAGGATATCTGTGGATTTCTCCAGATCCTCAACATTACTAATCGTCTCTGGTTGCCGAAGCTTTGATTTCAGATACCCTTGAAAGCGGGTCCAATTTGTTGTTTTGGGATTTCTAAAAAGTTCCCCTCTTTTAACTGTACTTAAAGCTATGTTATAACCAATGTACGCATGATCCGAGAAGGAGGGTCTGTTTAGGACCCTCCAGTCGGATACGGCTGTACTTGGTTCCGAACAAAGAGTGATATCTAATACGTTTTTGGACGTTGGTCCCACGTATGTGGGAGTGTTCCCTCTATTAACTACTTGTAAACTACTTTGGAGTAAGAAACAAAAAAGCGACTCACCCCGTTCATTGATGTCATCACATCCCCATACATGGTGGTGTGCATTTGCATCCGCGCCAATGACGATATTTCGCCCTACGCGGCTGTAGCCTGCCTCCAGCATCTCTAACTCACGCGGGGGAGCGTCAGCATCGTGCGCCATGTAGCAGGATGCTATGACAAGAGCATCCCCCGTTCCTCGTTCTATAGCTACTACCGCAAGGTCTTCAGTACTGAAATTAGACAACAAATATGAGTTAAGTGTTTTACTTACCATAACAGCTGCTCTAATCCTACCTTCCACGTTTGCGTGATACGTCTTATATCCATGTGCGTTAAGTCCAGATACCCTTCCTCCGGCAGAGAGCCATGGCTCCTGGACTAGCGCCACATCGAACGACTTCTCCCCTAGAGCCAGGAGAAGCTCGCTCGACGCTACTTTACTGTGATGGAGGTTTATTTGAAGGACTCTTAACATCATCAATGTTATTGTCCCCCTCCACCTCCATCACCTTCGTCCCTCCTTCCCCTTCCACGATCCTCAGGCTCTCGAGTTCCTTCTCGACTTCCCCTGCTTCGATCGTGTTGTGGTTACCGTCTTTCGGATTTCTTTTCCTGAGGCGCAGGAAAACACTACCAACGCCCCAAGACATCTTCCCGAGCTCTGGATATAATAAGTCTTCCGCCTCTTTGTTGATTTGGAGGAAATAGCACTGGCCCTCCTCCGTGGGCCTAGATACGTGAAGTACCTTCCAATCCCGAGTCGGTATATTCGGGTTTTGGCGCTGCAGCAAGCTCAGCGCATCGTCTTGCCTTGGGTATCGACGGGATCAGTGCTCTTTCCACCACTTCGAACTTGGCACTATTCTGCTTTTGGAGGTTTGGTACCACTCCCTTCAGCCATATCAGTGTTGCAGCATCGTTGCATTTTATGAGTTTTACCCCATTGTACCAGCCTGCTGCATCAAAGCTCGGTAGGGGCTTGTTTGGCTCATCCCGCATCATTTTTATGATGGCGCTGAGCAGCTCCCTCTCCACAGATCGCCACTTGTCAGCGGACATCTGTCCATAGGGATCGGAGCGGTCAAGCAACGCCACCGTAAGGTGCTGCTTTGCCACTTCGCTGGTCCTTGAGGCCGGTAACCCATCCTTGCCTCCTCTTGGCCTTGCTTTCGCCGCCTCAGATGTTGTCGGCTTTTCGCCGACTACCTGACTATAGCTGATGCCCGGTTTTGCCTCTCCAGCTGTTGTCGGCTTTGAGCTGACAGCCTGGTTATAACGGCTACTCCCTGCCCCGTCATGTCGAGTAGTCCTCCTCGCAGCCCTGGAAGTGGATGGCCTGAAGTCATCCTTCCGCCGCTTGAGGTCAGACCTCTCACCCTCGGCCGAACGCTGCCGTTTCTTACTGCCGCTAAGCTGTTTTTCCTCGATACTGTTGCAGTATCGAGAACTGCTAGCGGCGTAATCCGGCCTGTCGAAGTGCTTTCGACCTGAAGCAACTGCCCCACGGGCCCGTGCCAAACGCTCGCTTTCCCGGTCAGTGAGTTCGACCACGGCTCCCAAGCGTTGAATAATTTTAAGCGCCGCCCGGTCCGCGGTCCTTTCTTGGTCACCCAACAAATTAGAGGGCGGTCGCCAATAAAGGTATGTATGGCAGTATTCATATGCTTCACCACTAAAGCAGTGCATTTTGCAATTGCTCCGGATCTCTCCACATTGGCATTCATCGCGGCATTCAAGCGAAAATGTCGGGTAATTGTGTCCGACAATGCAACGAACTTTATTGGAGCTAATCGAGAGTTGCGCGAACTACTTAAATCATTCACTACCGAAGCACACATCGAAAGAGTTGAAGAATTTTGCAGAAACGAAGGAATCGTCTGGAAGTTCATTCTACCAAGATCCCCACACTTCGGAGGTTTGTGGGAGAGCGCAGTGAAACTTGCGAAACACCACTTGCGTCGTGCCAATGGTAACAACATTTTATCACAAGATGTACTTCACACCATAATTTGCCAAGCGGAAGCAACTGTGAACAGTCTGTAAATTACTAATAGAACAAGAAGCTTCACACGCATCAAATTGAAAGTAGAACTTTCAAAGGGGGGGGAAGAATGGTCGCGCCCCTCCTGACTGCAGGCACACCTGCCTTTCCAACATATCTTCGTTTTGACATTTAATCACCTACATACGAATACAAACTCTCGTTCATCGAACATTAACACTTTTGTTGTACAACTTTACATTACCTTCGTCGCTTTGTTGTTTTGAAGAGCTCTAAATTCAATCTTCGCATATTTGGCCATGAACTGCTGCAGCATACTACATACACACATGCACTCACAATTCTTTGCATACGTACCTACTCTTCGCACTCACCGTTTTTTGTTTGCTATTTCTACAAAGCATACGATATTTTTGCAAATATAAAACAGCTGGACTTTTCCATGGAAAATTCCTATGTATCATACATTTTTGGCAGCCTTCGCTGATTTAATTTTTTAGCTATAAGTGAGTTGCCTTGTCACTTTGAAGTCGTAAGCATCAACTAATAAAATTCATACCAAAATCAAATTTGATCTCCTTATTTTTATCGGAATAAAATTGTAGAAAAGGCTCTACAATTCATCAAGGAAAAAAAAATAATTAAAATAAAACTTTAATAAATACAAAATATACGCAACTTTTTATAAAATACATTGATATACCTAATCAAAAACATAAAAATTAAAATAAAAATTAAATGGCCAAATAAGAATTATATATATAAAAAAGAAAATGAAGAATTCAATAATTACCTTAAATTATATAACTAAGAAAAAACCCAAGGGGGGAAAGAAAACATTGTTTTTATAAATTTAAGCTTAGGCATTGCTTTTGGTTAGTTTTGTGGTTTAAAGATATTGAATTTTAAAAAAAGTTTTTTAATTTAAAATGGGAATGCTGAATTTTTCCATTATTTAGAAGGTATATAGGAATTTAGGAAAGGGGCCATCGGGATTCGGTTTGGTGCATCGATGGCTATGGTAGAGGGTGGGTCAGCACCAGGGCGTCGCAACAACACCCGCGGCGCCCCCTTATATTGTTCGGCCTCTTCATATTTGTTTCCTTTTTTTTCCAACGTTTGTAACCGGCCACTTCCGGTTCGGTTTACATTTTCAGGTTTTTTTTTGTTTTTTTCTTTCGTTAATTTAAATTTGTAATTTTTTTCTTCCCATTCGTTTATTTAAATTTTAGTTTGAAATTTTCTCATTTTCGGTTCCTTTTGAACCTTTTTTCGTCCGTTCTTTTGAATTTTAATTCGAGTTTTCTTTTTTTTATTTGAGTTTTGAATTTTAAATGTCAAAGGTCTGTCCGTGGCATCCGGGTTCTGACCGTCTCGAATTTTTCTGATTATGGCGCAGGACGGTAAGGTTGACAAGAGCCCACCCAAGCCGACAATGACTAGCCACTGATATCATGCCGACCGCCTTCCTCCCGATGCAACTTTGATGCGTTACCATAACAAAAGTTTAATCTTTGTTGTAAAAATGAGCGAAATCAGTCAATGGCCACGTTTTTTAACATAGTTTTAAAAAATTTATTTGTAAAATATAAACGCGATATTTCTATAAATATGCAAGCTATATCAATAGGATCTTGCACAGATAGTAAGATTTTTAAGCAAACATGTTAATTTTTACGACGGATATTAGGGAAGTAGGCGTAGCGGTGCCCACTTTTCAGCATAAAAATGCTGGTATTTTCAAAGGCTATTGCCTGTAGTTTCAACTAAATATTTCAATCGAAATTGGTCAGCTGCCTCTCAATAGTATGTAGTATACTCACGCCAAAAATTAGGCAAATCGGATGGCACCCAAGTCAAATATCCGCGCAAGTTTTTAATACCCCATTGGAATAGGAAAGTAATACACCTTTTTTGATTTTCATACCTTTAATGAACATAAAATGTTTGTAAGTATGAAAAGAAGAAGAGTAAACTGAAATAATAAGGACGATGAGCTGAGTCGATTTAGCCATGTCCGTCTCACCGTCCCTGTGTCTATTTCTATTTTCAAATATAAAATGTGCATGGATTGGTATTTTGTAAAAATGTGGTTAGCAGTTGTTGGTAGGGAAGCTATTTATACACAAATAAGTTAATGGCAGCCGCCGTGGTGTGGCGGTAGTATTGCCGGCGTACCACACGGAAGGTCTAAAGTTCGAGTCCTGGGACAGGTAACATCAAAAGTGGTTTGAAAAAGTTTTTCAAAACGGGGTCGTCCCTAGGCAGTGGTTTGGCAAACTCTCCGAGTGTCTTTCTGCCATGGAAGACTTCTCAGCAAAAAACCATCTTCTTTGTAGATGCCGTTCGAAGTCGGCAAAAATCTGTAGGTACTCCAATTTGTAGGAAAGAACTCGAAACGGCAATCCACAAATTGGAAGTGAAAATCGGCGCTAAAATCTCTTAGGAGGTTTATGATGACATACTTGTTTTTTATATTTTTAGAACAAAATGTTTATTGTGCGTAATTGACTTGTATCCTAATTCCATTTTTACAGTAATTTCTGCAAAATCAATTTATTAAACTTAAGTGTAACGCCCTAATTCTAGTGTGGTAACAACATTCGTTTCACCGGCAAATAAATAATTTGGAAACTTCTGCACCCAAAATAGGTGGTAACGTCGCGTAACCGCGAAAAATTGCACGTGGTTTGTAAATATTTCAGTGGACAGAAAACACATCAAACTTTGTACACATACTAGTTCACAAGAATTAATAAACAATGTAAACAGTTTTTTACACGAAGTTTCCTTCGCGTTAGCATTTTTCTCTATTGCGCAAAAAGGTCCCCGTGGGAAAGTTGTAGTAGAAAAGTGTCTTTTACAATAAATATCTTATTAAATTGTAGGATGCATATCCTCTTTTTAACATTAAGGGCAAAAACAATAGCTTTTTGGGGGGATAGTAGTAGAAAAGTACAGAATAAACATTTCAAAATTCCAAAAACTTGGAACAAATATTTTATTAAATAATAAGAAAAATTAACTACCTTTTAACTTAAGAACTATTTATAAGCTGCAAATGTAGTCTTGGACCTTCTAATGGGTTCTTTTGGGTATGAACATATCGATATACTCACTTAAGCCCCACTTCTCAGGTGGAGTTTTCTGGCTTGTACTCCACTTATGGCGCTATTCTTGCTTATCACCTACAAACGAGGTGGAGACAGCTGCAATAACTATTGCAAATTATAAGAACAAGTGGAATTGGGTTGGGCTATAAGAATTGTCAGTACTCACGATGACAAGATGCCCCAGAATAGGGCAGTTACTCTCTCCAGTGTATTGTGGCGAATATTCTCAACCATGTACCACCCCAAATTCAATAACACTCTACTACAAGTTTAACACAACAGAGCTAACGATGGATACTGTTATGCATGCAATCATGTACAAAGGAAGAGAAAGAGAGATGGCGTGAGTGTTTTCGAATACAAGGCAAAGAGGAGATGTCAATAAATAACACCGACCCTTCGAGAACGCGAAGAGGGAACAACCAAGAAACTTATGGGTGCGTGGGGTAGCACCATGTTGGCCTATAAAAGGGAGTGAAAAAGCAAGGCAAGATGATCTGTTGATACTCAAGTGTTGAACAGTTAACTACTGTGAAGTTCTTAAACTCTAAATTTGTAAGGATACCAATGACATGGCTAAGTTGAATGAATAAAAGATTATGCAACTCAAAAACTGAGTTGGAACAACGCGGACTAAACACTACAATTACGAGCTTCAATTGCGATCACGAGAGGATATGGAAGCGGAGGGAATCAACGTTGATGATTGTGTTTTCCATCTTGTGGATGAGGCATCGACGAAAATGGAAGTGGCAAGTGCGGACACAAATGCGTTGTTGGCTGTATTGACTTAGATGTCGTCAAGCATTTTAACACAGCTGGAAGAACAGAAAACACACATTTCAGCTCAACTGGAAGAACGTATTACATCTCGCCTGCAAGAGCAGGAGACACGAATGTCGTCAAAATTGGAAGCACAAGAGGAGCGTATATCCATGCAGGTGGCACGAATGTCTTCGCATTTAGAAGCACAGGCGAGGCAGGATAAAACTGAGGCTGAGATGGATGCTTTAAAAGATCGTCCAACACCTTCCACGAATACTGCAAGGGTAAAATCTCCGTCATTTGATGGTTCTGTTCCATTCCAGGTATTTAAACTACAGGTTGAAAAGTCGGCAGCGGTGAACAAGTAAGGCACTGAGGATAAAGGTTATGCACTCTTCGTGGCATTGAGTGGACCTGCACCTGAAATCTTACAGCCTATTCCTCACGGAGAACGGAACAATTATGAAGCATTGATGGCTGCAGTTAAGAGACGATATGGTAGCAAACATCGGAAACAGATTTACCAAATAGAGCTGCAGAATTGCTTCCAGAAGGCTAATGAGACATTGCAGGAATTCGCATCGGACATCGAGAGGTTGGCCCATCTAGCAAACGCAGACGCACCGCAGCAAACGCAAAGTGCAACCTTGTTATGTAGTTATCGCTGAATAGTGTTTATATAAGTGTGGTAAAATGTATTTTCGTTATGGATTTCGATAAAAATAACGATGCCTATAATGGCAGTCATAACAAGTGTAAAATCCTAACTAATTGCATTATGTGCAAATTTTTTATGTTATCAATATTTATTAAAAATTAATTGTTATAAACAAATAAAAACAAAAATAAAATGTAAGAAAAAGTTGAAAAAAAAAAATAAAAATTTTGCTACGATTCGAACTCGATTCTCCCGCTAGTTAGAGCAATATCTTATCTACTAGGCTATTGAGACCATTGTGCTGTGTGCGTCAAATGTTTTATCTGTCACCTAGGCCTTTTTGCTTATCATTTTCTCATTTTTACATAACACACCACGAACATATCGCAAGGTGAATTTTTTTTCATATGGATACGCTTTTCATAACGAAATCGTTACAAGCTATGCGATACATAATCATTCGTTATTATAACAAAAAGTTACAGAAACGGGCTACAGGCCACATAGCATGTTATTGTGGTACTGGCTCCAGTAACCCCATTAATTCAGGTGAAAAGACAATTGGTTTTTTTCATTTGATTTGGTTTTTAATGTTTAATATAATTTAAAATTACACAATTTTCACGTTCACAGTAGTCAATAAGATCTATACATACACATTTACGAGGTGTGTTCAAAAAGTATCGCGAAGTTTGAATTTTCGCTGGTTACGTATATTCGAATTTCGAATTTTTTGTGGCGTTATGTTGGTACTCATGTCTCTCACTTATGCCGACAAGCTCGGCCATTTTGAATGTTCAGTTAATTGTTGACAGCTGCTTTGCTTGCACGTGTTTTGGATCGTCTTCGATTTTTACCTATTCAAAAAAATGGATCAAAGAACCTGTATCAAATTTTGTGTGAAAAACGAAATTAAGTGCGCGGATGCATTCCGAATGTTGACTGTGGCATACGAAGAAGCTACCTTGGACCGAAGCGACGTTTATCGGTGGTACAAAATGTTCTCAGAAGGCCGAAAAAATGTGCAAAGAAGAACAAAAATTGGCTTTTGCACCACGATAACGCCTCTGCTCACGCATCGTTGCTTGTGCGCGACTTTTTGGCCAAAAACAACACACTAATGATGCCGCAGCCACAGTATTCCCCACATCTGGCCCCCTGTGACTTTTTCTTGTTCCCTAAACTGAAGAGGCCCATGAAAGGACGACGTTACGCTTCTCTTGACGAGAGAAAGACGGCATCGAAGGAGGAGCTGAACAAGATACAAAAAAATGATTTTTTGAAGTGCTTCGAAGATTGGAAAAACCGTTGGCACAAGTGTATAATATCTCATGGGGATTACTTTGAAGGGGACAAAATAGATATTCATGAATAAATAAATAATTTTTGAAAAAACACAAAATTCGCGATACTTTTTGAACACACCTCGTATACCACTAAACATTTACAAAATATCATGTTACTCCATTTGCTTTAAATTTGTATACAATTTGGAGTGCACAAATATATAAACCAGGACTTGAGTTGTTAAATAACAATAATTAGCATTATATACTTGACTTTTTTGGGCGTATTAATAGCAATTTCATTGCAAAACTACTTGTTAAATATTTTATATATTTTTTAACGACGCACTTACATTTTTCTAACAATATCAAAGAAGAAAATAAAAAAAGAAAAAGAAAAACTTGACAGAAGGCTTTGTGTGGGTTAGCAATTTACAATTTTTGCTTGCAAGACCAAGAGAGATGGCGAGACTGTGTGCGAATACAAGGCAAAGAGAAGATGGCAATAAATAACACCAACCCTTCGAGAACGGGAAGAGGGAACAACCAAGAAACTTCTGGGTGCGTAGGGTAGCACCCTGTTGGACTATAAAAGGCAGGGCAAGATGAGCAGTTGATACTCAAGTGTTGAACAGTCAACTACTGCGAAGTTACCAAAATCTAAATTTGTTTTCCGTTTATTACTAGTAAATAAAACTAGCTATTTGTTATAGTATTTGTGCGAGTGTTTATTTGACTTTGTAGTGATCGAACTCAGGATTATTAATCGAGGAATCATCGATTTCGTCACAGTATTGTGGCGAATATTCTCAAGCATGTACCTAGGCTAACTCAGTAACGCCCCCACCACTAGTTAAACACAACAGAGATAACGATCACTACGCATATACATCCAAGCTCGTACCAAGCAAGAAGAAGAGAGATCGCAGGAGTGTTTGCGAATACGATGCAAAGAGGAGATGTCAATAAATAACACCGACCCTTCGAGAACATGAAGAGAGAACAACCAAGAAACTTCTCGGTGCGTAGCGTAGCATCCTGTCGGACTATATTCAAGTATTGTACAGTGTTACTAGTAAATAAAACTATATCTTTGTTGACTATTTGTGCGTATGTTTATTTGACTTTATAGTGATCGAACCCAGGATATTAATACAGGAATCATCCAAATCGTCACAGTATTTACGTTTTTGTTCTGCTAAATAAAAATTTGGAAGTATCGGCTTCATCTTGCTGTGTCGCTTTATCAACTTTGTTAAGGCAACAATTGTTATAAAACCCTGGTCAAGGACACGGTAGATGAAATAGAAAGCCTATGGAAATGAAAATTGCTGCTTAAGGGGCCTTTAACGAATACTAAAGCTATAGACGATAAAACTGTTTTAATTAAATTATTGGTAGCGTTATAACATTGTTACTACAACATTTGTTGCAAACATATTTGTATGAGTGCACACAATCTTCCTGGGCTCATCACGGCCAGAGCACACAAGAATACAAGCCCTCAAGCCAACATCAATAATACACTTCTCAAGGGAGGTCGGCTTGGATAAGGTGTATTGAACGAGATGAAGGAACAATAGACTGGCAAAAGGCCGCAAAAATACATAACAAAATTGCTATTATTTAGTTAAAATATTTAATTTTCATAAAACCTTACCAAATTGAACGCTTTCAGAAAATTTATTTCTCAGAGCTTCAGTGTTGTTTGCAATTTTCTTTGTATTAAGAATATTAGTTTTTACTACCAGTATCATACGAATTTTAAAAGAAGTAACACTTTAAAGCAGATGGTGGTTAATAGGAGAGCATAAAGCCCATAATTCAACAATGGGTGTCTTGTAAGAGGTAATTCATGGTCATTATAAATGGGCAAAATGCTGTAAACTTACTAAACCCATACAATGTTGACAACTGGCCGGAAACAACAATGACAGTCAGATGACTAGCCAAATTACGTGGATCGTTTTTGCTGGAAAGATTTTCGAGTAATCAAGGAATAATTAATACCTTGTAGGAAATGTCAACGGCAGATCAGTAGAGATTCTCAGCTGACCATGTCAACAGCTCTACTGATCAAGTATACCTCATGCAATGCAAGTTGCTGTAGACAAGCACGGGAGAGGTTGCTGAAATTAATATGCGTATACGAGGTGTGTTCAAAAAGTATCGCGAATTTTGTGTTTTTTCAAAAATTATTTATTTATTCATGAATATTTATTTTGTCCCCTTCAAAGTAATCCCCATGAGATATTATACACTTGTGCCAACGGTTTTTCCAATCTTCGAAGCACTTCAAAAAATCATTTTTTTGTATCTGGTTCAGCTCCTCCTTCGCTGCCGCCTTTCTCTCGTCAAGAGAAGCGTAACGTCGTCCTTTCACGGGCCTCTTCAGTTTAGGGAACAAGAAAAAGTCACAGGGGGCCAGATCTGGGGAATACGGTGGCTGCGGCATCATTAGTGTGTTGTTTTTGGCCAAAAAGTCGCGCACAAGCAACGATGCGTGAGCAGGGGCGTTATCGTGGTGCAAAAGCCAATTTTTGTTCTTCCACAAATCCGGGCGTTTCTGGCGGATTTCTTCACGCAAATTGCGCATAACTTGCAGGTAATATTCCTTATTGACCGTTCTTCCCTGTGGCAAGAACTCATGATGCACCACGCCCCTGCAATCGAAGAAAACTGTCAGCAAAACTTTCACATTCGACCGAACTTGGCGCGCTTTTTTCGGTCTTGGTTCGTGCGGCAGCTTCCATTGAGATGATTGAGCTTTGGTTTCCACGTCATAACCATAAACCCACGATTCGTCACCAGTTATGACCCTCTGGAGCAAATTTGGGTCGTCGCGGACAGAGTTTAACATCTCATTAGCAATGTTCATGCGATGCTGTTTTTGGTCACAATTGAGCAATTTTGGTACGAATTTCGCGTAAAAATCGAAGACGATCCAAAACACGTGCAAGCAAAGCAGCTGTCAACAATTAACTGAACATTCAAAATGGTCGAGCTTGTCGGCATAAGTGAGAGACATGAGTACCAACATAACGCCACAAAAAATTCGAAATTCGAATATACGTAACCAGCGAAAATTCAAAATTCGCTATACTTTTTGAACACACCTCGTAGAGCGTATGGAAGAGATATTTGAAAGGCTTCTCCGAAATAACGAGCCTGAGAGATTAGGCCGGGTCGATTTGTGGACAGGCAAAAAAATCGTCCATTGCTCTGTGAAAATCATATTATAGGGATCAAAATAAGAAACTTTGCCGAAGGAACCATACCTCTAAAACGAATTCTGATGTCCCCCAATTTGGGTCGAACTTTTGGGTAGGGGCAAATTTTGAAAAATCCCACTCTGACCCATTTAGAGTGTTCCAATCGAGTCCAAATGTATGACCGACCCCCACTAACTTTGGAGGCCAGTGGCACACTCCCTGGAGCCCCCCTGGGGGTTCACCATACAAACATTTCAAAAATCGCCGGTTTTGCACTTTACATGAAAAAATCATTTGGACTTTATTTTTCCTTTTAGAAATTTATTTAGTCAGAACATATGAAAAAATTAATTTAACTTAGTAATAGAAATGAAATTAAAAAAAATTATTAGAAATTAGCGTTTTTACAACCCTTTTCAAACCAAGGCCTCGCTGTGATGCATTTGCATGTCGTAAACATAGTTGTGTGGGTTTTTTATTCAACCGTTTTAAAAAATGAAGGTATCACTATGACACAATTGCAGATCGTAAAATTGCTTCCGTTTTTTTTTTAAAGCCACCACAAGACACAGCAGGTAGAATTGAAATTACCATTTCATTCTTATTACCTCGTCTCGTAGACCATATATAACGCAACAGTTTTTGTGAATGCATTAAGTCGTTGTGAAGAACTCAAAGTGTGAGGTGATAATTTCAGATAAAAAAATATTTAAAAAAAAATAATAAGTGAAGTGACCATTCCAAATCAAAAAGTTTACAATGAATCCACCATCCTCTACACCGCAAGATGAAGAAACTACATCAACAACTATCGAAAACCAAATGAGTCATATACCCAAGCATGATGTTACTGTTTTTGGTGTGTCTACTGATTTAACTGATCTTAATTTACCAACCCATCTGGATATCTTGAGATATTATTTTTACCTAAGCGAACGTGCTAAAACAGAACAAAAAAGGTTTCCCATAAATCACTCACTATTCAAGTACAAGATAAGTTGATTGGAATTTGGGAAAAACTTGGTATGAAAATAATGCTGAAAAAAAGTGTATTTAATAAATTGAATAAATTGCTTGACAAGTATCAAGAGCAAATCAAGAGAAGAAACAACACCCAACAATTTACAGAGTATGTAAAATCTCTGGAAACAATTTTTTACATTGGAACATGTAAATGCGATTTGAAGGCAGCTCCATGTGCATGCGGCTGGGTTCCCGAACGCCTCAAAGAGTTCATGCACGATCAACATAATCAGAGAAGACTAGCAATGGATGCATTTATGATGGAAACTGAAGAGCAAGGAGCAACGTCTATGTCATCAATGCCAACATACCAAGATCCCGATGATTCAACATACGCACCGCCACCGGTTCAAGAAGATATGAATAGAAGCACAAGTTCACAATACACAGAGAGATACGATTGTTTTAACTTTGCCTTGGTATGTGACAGATTTGGTGTGCCTGACAGAGTAGCATCAGCATTGGGAACCGCTCTTTTACAAGATTTTAAAATTAAAGATAAGCATGGGAAACCTCTCATCATGGATAAATCGAAAGTTCGCAGAGAAAAAGAGAAATGCAGACAAGAAGTGCTTCGCAAACGGTTAAATGATACCAATTTGTTAGCGTTTTCATTGGATGGCAGAAAAGATGATACTTTAACGATAGATAAAATTGATGAGAAGTATCATACTAGGATGGTAAAAGAACCTCATCTTGTTATTTTGAGAGAACACAATTCTGAATTGATTGGTTACGTAAGACTGGAACATGAAACCGCTGAATACAAAAATTAAATGGTTTTTTCAACGATAAAAATATATCACTGGATGCATTAATTGGAATATGCACTGACGGTGAGGTAACAAACACTGGCCCACACGATGGAATTATACGACGATTTGAATTGCTGTTAAAAAGACCATTGCATTGGTTCGTTTTCCTTCTACACTTCAACGAACTTCCGTTTCGGCATTTGTTTGAAGCTTTGGATAAATCAACCAGCACTGGACCAGGATCGGCAACCGGAAAACTGAGCCGTCAAATCGAAACTTGTGAAACTCTTCCGGTAAGTTATTGCTATCACTCATTTATTATAATTGTCAACCATTTTTAATTATTTTATTATTATATATTTTCAGGTGGTGGACGGCTGCAAAATATGCCCCCTGCTCCAGAAAAAATTGAATTTTCCACCGATTCGAAGTACTTATACGACATGGCCCATGCAATTTCTAGAGGCGTGGTTCCGGTGGATCTGGCTAACATCAAACCAGGGAAAAATGTACATTCTCGGTGGCTCACCAAGGCCGCTAGATTATTGCGATTATATGTGACAACGGAAAATCCAGATGCAAATTAAAGAATTCTGGTTGAATTTATAATTAAATGTTATGTGCCAATGTACTTCAATATCAAGTATTACAGCTCTGTCGTGTACGGCAGTGCATTATTTTTCAAGTTCATTGATTGGTCACGATTTCTACAAGCTCGTTTACGCAAAATTGTCAATCAAGTAATTAAAGATAATTCATATTATGCGCATTCGGAAAATATCTTGTTATCAATGTTGTTTGATGATAGGAAAAAAAGCGCGACTGTGCCATCAAGAAAATTCTACGCTATCGAACCGATGTTGACCAGCCAATGGAACTAAGAGTTTATAAAAAACCAGATATAAACTTTAATTGCACAAGTTATACGGAAATGATCAATTTGAATGATATAAATATCGTATTTGAACCACCATTCACGCGAAGCATTCCGTACGATACATTGAAAGAATATTTATATCAAGATGATCTACCGTTTAATGATCCAAAAATTCCATCACACATACAAGGAACGGAACGACATGTTTAATTGCTAGCTAGCGTTTCCAAACGGGTTATACCGGAAAATGTAGAGGCTGTGCGAAATTGCCCAGACTTGAAAGTAAAAAAGACTTCAAACAATAATTTTTTTTAGTTTCTTTTCTATAACTCACTTAAATTAATTTTATCATTTACATATGTTCTGACTAAATAAATTTCTTAAGAGAAAAAATAGATATTATTATAAATAAATAAATAAAAATAAAGAAAAAACATAGGCATTTCGCTGATTTTTTCATGTGAAGTGCAAAACCGGAAATTTTTTGAAATGTTTGCATGGAGAACCCCAGGGGGGTTCCAGGGGGTGTGCCACTGACATCGGTGGGTCGGGTCTCCAAAGTTAGTGGGGGTCGGTCATACATTTGGACTCGATTGGAGCACTCTAAATGGGTCAAAGTGGGATTTTTCAAAATTTGCCCCTACCCAAAAGTTCGACCCAAATTGGGGGACATCAGAATTCGTTTTAGAGGTATGGTTCCTTGTCCCTATCGCAAAGTTTCTTATTTTGATCCCTAGAATACGATTTTCACAGAGCAATGAGCGATTTTTAAATCGACGCGCCCTAGTAGACATGCTTATCGGCAACTAGCGAATCGACAAGCAACGAGCCTTAAACATCGAGAACGCACACCTATACGGGAAGTTTCCGACATGTGCTGGTATCATGTAAAGCAAGGTGAAAATGCCGTAAATGTCGTCAACCGTGCTACTCAACTTTAACACGCCTCCTTATATTCGACAGCAATACGAACCTAAAAGTACTAGTGGACACCAGGGCCGACATTTCGGTGCTACCGCCCCAAAAGCGCAACATTGCCTATAAAACGCACAAAATAAAACTGTTCGCAGCAAAATGGTGCAGGAATCAAAGCAGTTTGGGGGATGCGACGAGTGTACAAATGGAATTTCATTATTGCGAATGTCACGCAATGCTGGGTCCGATTTTCTTCAATTTGACGACTTGCTGGCCGACATGAAAAGAGGTAAGCTCATCGATCGGAAAACGCTTTTCGAAGCGGCAGGTGTCACAGCTAACGTAAGTGCAGTAAAAATTTTAGAATACAACAAAAGCGACAATTTGCGCAGCGTTTGTACGAGTTTAGGGATATTACCACACTAAGCAAATATAGAAAACCATAGAATACAATTGTTGCGCACCACATTAAAACAAATGGTCCACCGGTTTTTGCATGACTCCGCAGGTTGGTGGGTCAATAGTTGGACACAGCCAAGAAAGAGTTCCAATATCTAATTGAAAAAGGAATCTGCAGACCATCGAAGAGCACGTGGGTGAGTGCACTACGTTCCTAAACCCAACAAAGAGTGGCATCCATGCGACGATTGCCGCGCCCTGAACGCAATAGCGGTGCCGGATATTTTCGTCATTCGATATACAATAGGCATATCACCAGATTCCCATCTAACCCTGCGATATTCCTAAAACGGAGATTACAAAGCTATTCGGGATATATGAGTTCGAATACATGACGTTTGGACTGAGAACATGAGACACATTCATGAATTACTGCGTGTATACTCGTATAGATGACATTGTAGTCGCGTCCTATTATATGGAAGAGCATGAACATCATTTGCTGACGATATTCGAGCTACTACGTAAACACAATTTAACTATCAACGTTGATAAATGTCAGTTAGTACAATCATAGCGACAGGTCTTAAACTTCCTGAGAAAAAAGTGACAATAATAACAAATTTTCTGCAGCCGACCACAGCTCGGAAACTTGAACAATTTTTAGGGATGATAGATTTATACCGACCGTTCCTACGCAACGCTAACGCTAATCAAAGTAAACTACAAGTAATATTCGATGGTAATAAAAAAAGACACGATGCCCATAAAATGCACGTCGAAGCTTTTAAGGCATGCAAGGAGGACCTGGCCAACGCTACTCCGTTAAACTACTTGGCACCAAACGCCCCGTTAGAGCTTAGTGTCGACGCTTCAAACGACGGGTTTCATTCCAAACAGCTAACGAGTGCACAAAAGAATTATTCCACCTCGAAGGCTGGAAGTTTGTGGTGTTGACAGACTACAAGCCGCTAGTATCCGCACTCGTACAAAAAAGCGAAAAAAACAGCTTGACTTTATATGTCAATTTACTATCGACATTCGGCAAATACAACAACATAGAACATTTGCTGTCCCGCATACAAACCGACATCACCAGGGAGCCAGTAGATATTGTTTCTATATTTGCAAGGATACCGATAGCGAACTGAAATCACTATTAAACGAAGGAGAGGAAAATTGAAAAATGCTATTAAAAAAATTTTCATTCCAGAGTCAACTTTATCGAGTTAGGGCTGTTTTCGGATCTCTTTTTTAAATAAATATTTTCTGTACTGGTCGTTATGTTTTTTCCGTCGAAAAATTTAACAAGCAGCAAATAAAACCTCTAAAATTTGTCGGTTCGAGAAACACAAAACAGCGGATTTTCAATTGAAATTATTTTGGCTTTAAAATTATAAAACAAATAGAATTAACAATTGCCTCGTATGCACTAGAAGAAGTATTTGAGGAAACCTGCTAGCGCAGTTTAGCCAGGAGCTCTTTTCGCAATCGCTTCGATTACTTTGAAGTATACAAACAGAAATTTTAAAGAGTTTTATTTTGGTAAAAATTTGGCCAAATTTTTTTTAATATTTATATTTTTACAGCTGTTTTTTGCATTCCCTTTTCTTTCCGCTCGCAGTGCTGCCATGTTTTTAAAAATTTTATACAATTGATAGAGGTTGAGAAAATGAATTAGAATTTATCTTGCCGACAAATTTATCCGCGGGTTGGCTAATCCTGCCTTTAACAGGAAGTGCATTGTTGGACATGACAAAAGTCGCCCGTACGGCGCCTTGCCGTCAACAGGTGTTGTATTTGATACTAATTTTTCTTTTGTTAATCATATCTGTTATGTTCTTCCGAAAGCTTATAGAAATCTTGCTTTCCTACGTCGTTATGCAAAGGACTTTAAGGATCCCTACACCAGGAAGACTTTATATACATATTTGGTTCGCTCAAAGCTCGAGTATGCTTCTATTATTTGGAACCCTATTTAAAGCTGTCATGCGACTAGAATTGAAAGGGTTCAAAGGAAATTTATTCGGTTTGGCCTTGGATCTCTTAATTTCGAGGATCCGATGCCTTCTTATGTGTCTCGGTGTTCGCTGATTAGCCTACAACCCCTTTACTCCAGAAGAACTCTGCACGGGCTTATGTTCGTGTTTGATCTCGTTGCTGGTTCGGTAAATTGCCCTGACCTCCTCGGGAAAATCACGTTCAATGTGCCCAATAGATCCCTTCGTTTTTTCCTACCTTTTTATTTGACCTCTTTCAGGTCAAACTATGTCCTTCGCTCTCTAGCGGATTTCAATATTCTTTCGAGAAGGCTAAATATTGATTTCTCTCTGTCGAGGGATGCTTTCAAATCACAAATTCTTTTACATATACATTTAGATATATAGTTAAACGTTTTCTATTTTTATGCATATACTTTCTATACTTTCTATTATCAATATTAATAGTTTTTATAGTTGTACAATTTCTGTATCTAGTCTGTAAGATGTAAATCATAGACTGAATAAATTGAATTATTATTAAATACCGCATTGAACAACCTATCACACCCAGGTGTAAAGGCAACCCAAAAGCTAATAATGAAAAGGTATATTTGGCATTAAAAATTTACCGCCACAATAAAGCACCCATACACAACTTTGTACCACCGAGTTAGCAACTTGAACATATTATTGTGGACATTATGGGGCCACTGCCAACTTCTCGAAGCAACCGCTACTGCTTAACGTGTATAAACCGGTTTTCTAGGTGGCCAGTCGCGTTCCCTCCAACAGAAATCAAAGCAGAGAGCGTCAAGTTTGGTCTCGTTAATGGATGGATCACTATATATGGAGTGCCGCTAATAAGTACAACGGATTGGGGACTGCAGTTTGAATCAGCACTCTTTAAAGAGCTAACACAAATGCTGGGCGTGAAGCACCTACACACAAGAGCGTACTACCCCCAGGCCAACGTCGTTATTGAACCATGCCATCGATCATTAAAATCAGCCATCAAGAGCTACGCATCAAACGGATGGAGCTTTATATTACTGCTGGTGCCACTCAGATTGCGCTCAGCTACAAGGCTGGATATAGGTCCCTGCAGATATGGTATACTGTGCCTCACTCAGACTGGTAGAAGAATTTTTACAACTGTCCAAATATAACGGACGGATACGGGCTGGTATCGAACCCAACCTCGGACCAAGAGATTGGATCTGATGCGTCTGCTGGAAGAAAATTTATATTAAACGGTCGCATTCTGTCCAATGCGTAAAGTGTTAGAGATGGATTCACAGATGTGGATGCTCAGGGCTTAAAAGTTGACCAAGTGGAAGCAACACCTAGAACCTCTCCGGCGGAGTCAGCAAATTATGGTCAACAGTCAAGGCCCTATCAAATCCGACCAAATACAATGACAAGGTCGCCATTACATTTGGTGACAGTGTCAAATCGGACCCTAGGCGACGCGCGAGTTCTTTCTGCGGACAGTTTATAATGCATCCATCTGCTGATAGGACCAAGAGACGAGCCATCCGTCGGCCGCACAAACGCAAACCCAACACAGCCCCCATTGTCGTCTACCGTCCTTTAGGTCAAGGAAGCCATAATGAAGGCCAAGCTCTCAACATCAATCGTGCCTGACTGTATTGGCATGAAGAAGTTGAAACACCTAGGCCACGAGGGACGGAGTTATTTGGTCACTCTCTTTAATCTCTCGATAACCACTTTCGTGATTCCAGAAATTTGGAAACAAGCGATTGTTGTCCTCCTACTAAAATCAGGGAAGCCGGCGAACCAAAGAGAATTATATCGTCTGATATCTCTCCTGTCACCGGCATCGAAGTTATTGGAGACCAATCTGCTCCCATATTACACTGGAAGCCTACAGTTGGCCGAACACCAACATGGCTTCCGGAAGTCGCATAGCACAACAACCGCTCTGAACATCATAATGACGCAGATAAACTATGGCTTGAATCAACAGCCACCAAACCATAGGACGTGCCCCGCTTTTGTTTAATTTCTATATTTCGAGACTTCCTTCCCCACCAAACGGAGTATCCATTGTATCCTACGCTGACGACTGCACGATTAGGGCCCCTCCATTGACGAACATTAGCTGTTACCTCCGAGACCTTTCCAGCTTCTTCACCGAACGAGACCTGGCCCTGTCTTCGACTAAATCGACGGCGACACTTTTTACGACGTGAAATGCGCAGATGGTACAAAAGTTAAACGGCCAAGTAGATAGAGTACCTCTACCTACTGTAAACCATGCCTTGCATAACAATTCTACTTCGGTCTGAGTAGACTTAATTTTGCGAAAGAAAGTTACGTTTACATAAATATGTAAGTATGGACGCGGACGGTATGGGGACCTCCTTCTCACTCTCCTTCTGAGTACACCAAGACAGTTTAGATTATCACTTAATCCTCTGACAATCGTTGGAATCTCGCTTAGATTCAAAAAATCTTCTTGGCTCAAATACTCCAATAGCCATGTTGTTGTTGTAACAGCACAGCACCACGCTTAGTGGATACGCCCGCTCATAGATCCGCAACAGCCCTTGGTCAGGTAAACTCTTAGCTATTCAGATGTGTCGAACTGGCATGCGCCATGTACACCCAAAAAAGAAAAAAAATTTTGATGCCTCTTGATTGTTTGAGATCTGCTGGTCTTCTCTAGCAAAAAGTTAATCGTATCTCCGAATAGGGTATTTTCCGGGCTGAAATCTTTTTGGCTTCGGGCGGTTGACAGAGGTTTTCTCCAATTCTAACTGAGAAGATAACATTGAGAGGGAAGTATATACTATATGCGACCAAAATCTACTATTGGGAGCTCGGATTCTGAGCGCCTCAAGAAATCAGTAATTGTTTCCTTTAGGAGGCAACTGCTAAAACACGTCGGGAGAGGTATCAAACGACGCGTTTTGACCTCGGTATCAACAGTCCGAAAGCGGATTTTCTATTTTTTGTTTCAGTGAAAAGTTATTGGCCATAAGAAGACCCCTGGTTCGATCCCAAATAGTAGGCGTCATTTAAGGTATTTATGTGCAGAAAACCTTTCCGCGTAGCCGGCCTTCGACCGCGTTTCAAAAAAATAGCCCTCAGCCGGTCCAACACCGGGTACGCGATCCCCAGTATTTCTGCGAAGAACACACTTCTCCACTTTTCGGTATACCCTATATCTGTGTCTACCACAACCACATGAAAATGAAAGAAAATTTTCAACTTTAATTGCAAACATCTCTTGACAAAAAATAAAAAAGCAAAAATTCGGTTTCGGATTATTGTTACCGAGGTCAAAACTCGACTTTTGATACCTCTAATAACATTTTTAGACGTGTTTTAGCAGTTGCCTCCTAAAGGAAATAAATAACCTTGGCCGAACAGCGACATAGTTTCCGGAAGTCACACAGCTCAACATCTGCCTTGCATGCCATAACGATAAAATATGGTTTGAATCAGTATCCTCCAAACCATAGTACGGTGCTCGTGGTACGCGACCTTTCAGCGGGTTAGGGGCTTCTAATATGACCGAGGTAGGCATACCGGTCGTAAGAGGCGACTAAAATGCATAAAGGTAATTCCGTGCAATTTGATGGTTGAGCTACGGATATAATGCCTCTCATTTACCAACTTCTCCTTCTTTACGTAAGAAGGGGTAGCATGACCTGGAAAGTTGCACTGGTAATACCAAATCGCTCCAGCTATAGTCGGGCACGTACCGCAAGGTAGTACTCATAGTACTCTTGCGCTGTATATGAGCCGGGATCGGGTTAAAAAAAATGTTGTATCACCACTATTGTCGGCACTCCTTCGCCACTACTTTCACCGACCTTTCTATCAGGAAATACGCCGCTACGACGGGAGATGAACTTCCATGGGAATATTTGGAATTGGGCTGTATGACTTATTTGAATTTCATGTAGATATTAAGAATATCATTGTAAATAAATTAGTCTTCTGTTGACTACAGAACACGTTACATTATTTAGTTAGGCAAGCTAGTCTTTTTATTGAACACTGTTTCCGACACAATATTCGAACCTTTAAAATTGGTTTACAAAAAACAAAGCAACCACTCAGGTACAACAAACACACACGCACCGACAAATAAGCACAAAACAGCAAAAGATCAGAAACAACAAACAAACAAAAAAAGGGCAAACAACAAAAATCACCAACTTTTACCTGCCTCTTACACTGATGATGGCACAACGCCGAAACCGGTTTGTCTCAAAACCAAATTTGACAAGGGATGACGAAAAATCGTTCCAATATACATCTTTTTATTGAACCTGGCGATGAAAGCCACAGAATTATAGCGTAGTAGCTAGAGTCTAAGAATCAGGTACGGGTAAAGGTCGTGTGACCTAGACTGCATTTTTTTTGCAACAATTTTTCTATTAATCATAGTTTCGGCGCTGCCGGCGAGAAATCAGGCTGAGGGTCCATATCAACACTAACATAAGCTTCTTCCCACTTTTTCACCAAATACCAGCCATGACGCGAGATAGTCTATTCGGCAATAAACTAAAACAGCGCGCAATATCGAGCCCTATGCGCAAAAAAGACGTAAGAGCCATGATTTTCAAGTTTAGCTTTTTGATGTCTTCTTTCTTTAAATGGTCATCTAACCGCCTGGGCGATTTTGACCGTCCAACATAGCTCGCCAGTCGTTTCTTCGTTGCGCCAACTGGCGCCAATTGGAAACACCGCGGGATCGCAAATCGGTCTCCACTTGGTCCTTCCATCGGAGTGGTGGTCTCCCTCTTCCTCTGCTTCCACCGGCGGGTGTCGATAAGAATACCTTCTGGGCTGGAGCATCTTCGCTCATTCGCACTACGTGGCCTAGCCAGCGAAGCCGCTGTGTTTTAATTCGCTGAACTATGTCGGCGTCTGCGTAAAGTTCATACAGCTCATCATTAAATCTTCTTCGGTACTCGCCGTCGCCAACGCGTAGAGGTCCACAAATCTTTCGAAGAACCTTTCTCTCGAATACTCCCAGAGCCGCCTCATCAGATGTTGTTAGTGTCCACGCTTCTGCACCATATAGCAGGACGGGTGCGATGAGTGACTTGTAGAGTGTTATTTTCGTTCGTCGAGAGAGGACTTTACTTTTCAATTGCCTACTCAGTCCGAAGTAGCATTTGTTTGCAAGAGTGATTCTTCGTCGGATTTCTAGGCTAACATTATTGTTGGTATTAATGCTGGTTCCCAGGTAAACGAAGTCCTTTACTATTTCGAAATTATTGCTGCCAACAGTGGCTTGGTTGCCAAGGCGCGAATGCGCTGACTCTTTGCATGATGACAGAAGGTACTTCGTTTTGCCCTCGTTCACCACCAATCCCATTTTCTCCGCTTCTTTTTCTAATTTGGAGTAAGCAGAAGTTAAGGCGCGGTTGTTAAGGCCAATGATATCAATATCGTCAGCATATGCCAACAGTTGCACGCTTTTATAAAATATTGTTCCAGCGCGGTTAAGTTCTGCAGCTTGTATTATTTTCTCCAGCATTAAAATTTATTAGCTTTTTGATGAAAATCGATTATTATCACACACATAACCTCCCAAAGTTTCGTAGCTGTGAAACGTACCGTTACGAATTTAGACCAAAAGCAATTTAAACGTAAGTACATGTGTTTTTTTATTCACATTTTTAGTGGGCGCAAAGTGGCTGTTACGTTTTTTTTCCTTTTGAAAGTAAAAAGAAAATATGATATTTCATTATAAAAAGCAGTTAAAATGGTAAGATTCGGTATATATACTGACTTTATCATTCTATTAAGGATTTTTTTTTATAAATTTTGGAATGTGGGCATGGCACTGGCCACATATGAATGAACAAATTTTCAAATTTCGAGTGTTAATAACTATAAAAAACCATCACCGCTAGAATAATCTTTGTTGGGAAAAGTACACCTACTGAAAATAAGTTCCATCGATTTTCAACCATGTCCACATAAAGGTCCGTAAAAGTTTACTAAAAATTAGGTAGCAAAATTACAAAGCATGCTATATCTCATTGACTTGCAGATAGAATGCTAAAATTTGGGAACTACATTGTTTTTTAATCCTATTATTGCTTTCTGTGCAAATGAGCTAAATCGTATTTCTACCGCGCCAATTTCCATAAATGTTTACTCAAAAGGAGCAGAAATATGGAATATGCAAATCTTTGGTGATATCCATTTTAGTAAAAGTAATTGTTGTTGGAGCAGTGCCCGTTTTTAATTTTTATTCGTTAATCGATATTAGAGACAACGATTTGCACAGCGATAGTATGGGATTTCATGTTTCGGGGTCACCAACTTCTCATCAGACCCTTGCGCGAAACACGTCATCCCATACCTCGGAAACACGTCATCCCATACAATCGTTGTAATTTTTTTCTAATATTAACAGATATCAATTTCATTCCGTTGGTATACTATTTCCAAGTAGATATTGTTAAAACAAGCAAGAAATATATTGATTTGCGAAATTCGTATAATAAGAACATAATATAAATACGTTACATTATATTTCTTATACCACACTGCATATCTGAACGAAAACTCAAGAAAGTCAAGTAATAAATTTTCCCTCTCTAATATAATGTCTGTTTGTGAACCGATATCGGACATTTCGAAAAACACATAAAAGGGGATTTACTTACTAACTTAAATGGAGAGTAACCATGTAAACGGTTTCGGCCGTCCAATATATCACTCGAGTAATTTCTTCGATTTGCAAACTGGCGCCAATTGGAAGCACCACGGGATCGTAAATCGGTCTTCACTTGGTGCTTTCTTCGGAATGGTGGTTTCCCTCCGATTCCAAAGCCGGTTGCCGATAAGAATACATTCAGCGAGAGAACTTCTTCATTCATCGCGTAGCCAACGAAGCTACATCATTAAAACTTGTTTGACGTTGCCATAATTCTTTCGAGGAACATTTCTCTCCAATACACGCAGAACCCTATCAACCGATGCAGTCAGCGTCTAGCTTTCTGCACTATGCCGAAGACAAGAACACTTAGCACCGTGCATTCATCCTACCATATTCTGTATAGAAGCTAATGCATGCGTTTTATCAGCTTCTTGTCGCCGTGCGTAAAAAGCTCTTCAGACCATCCATCAGTACCCCCTGATTTTTGCATATGTGAGGACAAATAATTTGAAATAACGAAAGAAGAGTGCAGAAAAGCAACTTTTGTTAAATACAATTTTTGACGTAACGGCCAAATTATAAAAAATCAGACTGATATGGTAAGGCCAAAAATTAGGCTTATATTACATATATAAAAATAAAATTGATTGCATTATATAGGTTGGGCTAAAGGAAGCCTAGGTACATAATTTCATGCCAATACATAAACTGAATGCGAAATAAATTTAAAAAAATCTTCTCCTGTAAAATTTTCTTTTTGGCACAGGGCTCGATATAATACATGTGAGTGCTTAGTGCTCAATGTCTGACAAACCGCTTGATCAGGGCTCTACAGAGGTTGGCCCAAAACGCATTTAGGGCCGTTTACTCAATGTATGATTACCTGCTCAATGAAGATTTTATCAGATGTTGGCCCAAAAACCATTTACTCAATGTCTGATTAGCAACAATTCGCTGATTATCTTCTGATGAAAGTTATCAAAGGATGGACCTTTGGTTATGTGCTTATCAAAACAAAAAGTGGCAGCTGAAAGTTTGATTTTGTGATAAATTGCTTTCCTAACAAACTCTGCTAGTAATAGAATTTAGAGATATCATGAAGTCTATCAGCTATTCCGACGGAACTGCCGGCGGGGGATTTGTAATAGATCACGAGAGAATGCAATCGTTTTAGTCGAAATTTGGCAATAAATTTCGATAAAGCCTATAGAGATCACAAAACTCTGTTACAATTATTCCCCGGCGGAGGTTCCGCCGTTATAGCTGATATACCCCAATAATATCTATACAAAGAAATATCACAATCGAAATTTGTACTCCGAAATGATCTATTTAAAATTGTAAACAAGATCAGCTGTCAGCTTGTCATTCTGAACCAACCCTGCTAGACATGTATCAGTCAATTGAGGAATCAATTGACAGATATGGCTGATGGAAATATATGTCAGCCTGTAGAGCAAAATTTCCATCATTTTTTTGAGAGCAACATGACCAAACTGTATAAACAATTCGTATACGTGTATTGTTGTGCGTTTCGCTCTTACTAATGAAGTTTTGTATAAGGCTGTCCTTGTCTTTCACTGCCCGCTTTTCACTCAACTCTGTTATAGATATCCGTCAGCTTTGAGTAAATAAAGCTGAAGCAGAAACCTATCACGCCTGTTCAAATAAAATTAGACCTGATTTAAAATTCATTTACATATTTATTTAAATATGTATTTTTAATTAATTTTATTAATATAATATTAATTGTAGAACGCACTATGTACTAAGGTAATATAATAATATAATACATTTTGATAATATATATGGCATTGTGTTAAAGTAGCGCATACACGTTGTTTAAATAATTTCATTAAATACAGGGTGGCTGATGAATTTTGCTACATTAAGAAACTCAATTAATTTTTTTTTTCAGTGTATGGAATTCATTTTTCTTTTATTCATGTTAAAGCTTATTAAATTTTATTAAATATAGCTTAATTAGTTTTAAAAATAATGGAATTTAAATGCCCCCCCTGCTCGTCGATGCATGTGCGGCATCTTACCAAAAAGTTGTTCATTACTGCTTGGAGAGTTGAGACAGGAATAGCCGCAATTGTTTCTCGAATGGATTGCCTTAGTTCATTCAAATTTGTTGGTTTTGCTTTGAAGACTTCCTGTTTGCAATAACCCCACAAGAAAAAGTCAGGTGCAGTAAGGTCAGGCGACCTGGGTGGCCAACGGAATGTGGAGTTTCTGGATATCAGCTTATTGGGAAATTTTCGTCGCAATTCTGTCATAACAGGTTGGGCTATATGAGGAGCTGCACCATCTTGCTGAAACCACACAGAGTTGAAAGAAATTCTCATTCGGCGTAATTCTGGATAGAAAAACTCTCTCAACATGCTCAAGTAACGGTCTCCAGTAACCGTAACGGTGTGACCGTTTTCTTCGAAGAAGTAGGGCCCGACAATGCAGCGTGATGAAACTGCACACCACACTGTGATACGAAGTGGATGCAATCCCGTCTCATGGAGTATCTGTGGGTTGGAAGCACTCCGTATTCGACAATTTTGTTTGTTTATGTTGCCGTTTAAATCGAAATGGGCCTCGTCAGACATGAAAAGACAGTTCAACATGTTTCCATCCTCTTCCACCATTTGAAGCATCTTCTGGCAAAATTCCAAGCGAATCGGCAAGTCTGCAGCGTTCAGTTTGTTGGCCATTTGAATTTTATATGGGAATAAGTCCAAATCTTTGTGCATAATTGACTGTAATGACTGTCTGCTTACACCCATTTGAGCAGATAAGCTTCTTGTCGAAACACGTGGATTGTTTTGTATGGCAGCAGCTACAGCAGCGATTGTTTCCTCCGTTCGAACTGAAGGGTTTCGATGGTAAGGTCTTCTGTTGACTGTCCCATGCTCGGCAAAATTGTTTACAAGCCTTATTATGGTCCATCTGCTCGGAGGATTGCCGCCAAACGTGCGCCTATACTCTCTTTGAACCGAAACTACGGACTCCAGTGCGTGATAGCGGCGGACAATCCAAATTCTTGTTTCAGTGTCCCAGTTATCCATTTTTGTTAAACGTAAAAGTCAATCTGCAAAATAAAAAAAAAATTTACCAGATTAATTAAATAGAAAAAAAGTTATTTAATTTTTTTTTGGTAGCGGCTTTCATCAGCCACCCTGTATAATAATAGAATATATAATATATCGAGTGAGACTTGTATGAGCGATATGGAATGTAGAATCTTGTAGTTGTAGCTGTTAAATGCGATCAACAATAAATTATTTACAATCATACAAAGCTGCGTTGCCATTGTGGTGATGTTAATTTGAGTGCGTTAGTTTAAGGAGTATTTCTTGTTTATTCTCTTCTTTATAATTATTAAATTGATGCGCCTACATGTTGTTGTTGTTCAACATCATTTATTAATATATATATAATTATGTGTGGCTTGTTCTTGTATACTGTGCATTGTTTTGTACACATAATTTTTTGTTTTGTACACGTTCTTTTAGCGCTTGCCGCCAGTGTGTTTCATCGTGCACGACAACATCTCTTCTTTGGCCATCAGCCATCAAGTCTCGACAACCAGTTGCAAGTTCAGCAAGTTGTGTGAAAGGCGCTTCGCCCTGTTTACAATATGCATCCTCATCATGTTGTTGTTGTAGAAAATCATTGACTAAACAATGTTGCTCAACTACCCTTTCTTGTGGTCCAATCCCCATATTTCTCTGACTAAAACTAGTAAAATTCTCAAAAATTAAAAATTCCTGAGACTGATAAGTAACGCCAAAAGGTATGGGGTTGGCTTCTAGTAACCTCTGTCTATTTCTGGCTAATTTTAGCCAGGCGAGCTGCGTTCCACAATTGAAAATAAGCAAAATAGCCTAATATTCTGAGAGTTCATTTGATTTGGAGCTTTGGCATTTTGGCATAGTTTAGCATTTAGGCGATGGCGATGTCTGGAATCCCGCTGCTGGACGCCGCAGAGTGTAACTTTTGTCATTTTTAGGATGCCAAAATTAATAACAGCCAAACCAATGGATCAATTCATTTGAAATTTTTGCAGTGTGGTTGCAGATACCTAAATCTGATTTAAAAATAAAAATGGGAATTATCCGCCCACTTTTTCTCCTTGTCCTCATATAAGGTGGAATTTCACATAATCATATTTTCTACTTTAAAAGCATTTTCCAGTGCCAATCTAAATAAAAATTAGAGGCTCTTGACTAATATTTAAAAAATTTTATTTTCAAAGTCAAACACAACATAGGTACATATATTTGTAAAACCTGAATCGAAATACATACTTATAAATAACAAGTAAGGAAAGGGCTGTCTTCGACAGAGCCGAAGATTTTATACCTTTCATGAATAGGCATCACGGTTTTAAGTGTCCGATCCTTACTCACAATTAGTAAAAACTCTGCAAAACTGATAATTTAAAAATACATAGCTCAAACCCTATTTATCGGAACAATCGATTGTATGGGAGCTATATGTTTTGTAGGTCCGATCTGGCTGTTTTTCACTACACACACATTACATACATAACAGGTACCAAACCTGCAAAGTTTTACGTTCCTAGCTTTTTAATTGCAAAAATTTATAACCCAAAACCCATTTATCAAAACTATCGATTGTATGGGAGCTATGTGTTATGTTGGTCCGATCTGGCTGATTTTCACTACACACATTACATGTATAATAAGTACTAAACGTGCAAAGCTTTAAGTTCCTAGCTTTTTAAATGCAAAATTTATAGCACAAAACCCATTTATCGAAGCTATCGATTGTATGGGAGCTATGCGTTGTATTGCTCCGATCTTCCTGATTCCGACGAATGATCAATGTCATGCAAAATGGCGGCTCCATACCAAATTTCATCAAGATATCTCAAAAACTGAGGGCCAAGTTTGCGTACAAACAGACAGACGGGCATGGCTAAATCGACTCAGCTCATCGCCCTGATCATTTCGGTATAGTTATTGGTGGGTCTATCTCTTCTTCTTCCCATACTTACAAACATCGGACCAAAGTTATAATACCATTTCATGTTCATGAAAGGTATAAAAAGTCAGCTCCATCACATCCCCATTTTATAATTGCATTTAGTTCTTTAACCTCAGGAATAGAAAGCAATAGCTCTTCTTGTGCAAGACACAATATTCGTAAGCTCTGATAAATTAGGGATTGCAATTCAATTTCAGCACAGGTTTCCGTTACTGTTATTTTTTCAGGATAGCATAAAACCTTTGATTCTTTTAAACAGTTATTTGAAGGATATATTTTGTTAACTTCCGAAGTGTGCTGCCGGATCAGGGAGTATTCATGTGTTGAAAGACTTGAGTCAACTATCATCGCAATTGCTTGATCTGGTGACAAACTTTTCTTCTTTTCTTCCGATAGGCCGGACTTTTTGATTGCAGTGCCTCAATTATTCTTGCAGAATTTCTTTTCCCTAATGATCGTAATTTCAATTCCGCTGCCATTTACAGTTGATTATTGTCGACATTGCACATTAGTTCCTTAGCTTTTCGTTTTTTTGTGCGCATAGATGACTCAGAGAAGTTTTTTGTTGGATCCCCGGCTTAGGAATATCACGAGAAGTGCATGACTCAACATCAAGCATATAATCTGTGACACCAGATTTTCTGATAACCATTCAGAGTTTTTCTCAATAAATCTACTTGTAGATCGAAAACAACATGCCCATCTCTTACGAATTTTATAAGTTATCTGGATGATGTATTTTTTTAATTTGAATGATCCACATCTCTTCCAATTATACTCAAAATATGGTTTAGTATGGCTTTGTTCGTTTCTCCATAAGAAACTGGGTTTTTACGGGAAAATAATACCTGCTAATGCTTAACAAAAATATACTTACCCATTTCTTTGTTTTAAAAATCTACCTAAGATCTCAAACTCCTAGCGAGCTTTAGGTAGGCATTTATGTGATATATATATGCATACATACATATTTATTCCCGAAGCACTCATGTGCTTAGAAGTATCACCCATAATAGACGACCCTCAGGTAGGCGTGCATTCGTAACATGAGTTGATGGGATAAGTGCACAGCTCGTTAACTATGGGAAAACCCATATGACAAACAACGGACTATTCAGTGCACAAGTTTCCTTTTTCTGGGTTCTTACCATTTCAAGTATAACTGTCTTTTTTTGGGATGTAGTATTGTAGACTTGAACTGAGGACATTCCATTGCTAGGTCACTGTGCATTCATACGTGAGCGAGGGCATAGAGACCTTAAGTTGGCGATTACAAAGAAAAACGCAAAATTTCTAAATGTTTTTTTTTTGTCTGAAACTATATGAAATTCCACTTAATGCGTATTTATTCTTTCAATTAAATTGGGTCAAATCATGGAAGTTTTATTCTATTGAAAACTAAAAATTTTTTAAGCTTACCAAACTTTTAGTGGCTGTCTAAAACAAAAAAAAAATTTTGTTTAATGCCTACGTGGCTGAAACTTACCAATGCTATTATAAACTACCCAAGTACGAGGTGTGTTCAAAACGTATCGCGAATTTTGAATTTTCGCTGGTTACGTATATTCGAATTTCGAATTTTTGTGGCGTTATGTTGGTACTCATGTCTCTCACTTATGCCGACAAGCTCGGCCATTTTGAATGTTCAGTTAATTGTTGATAGCTGCTTTGCTTGCACGTGTTTTGGATCGTCTTCGATTTTTACCTATTCAAAAAAATGGATCAAAGAACCTGTATCAAATTTTGTGTGAAAAACGAAATTAAGTGCGCGGATACATTCCGAATGTTGACTGTGGCATACGGAGAAGCTACCTTGGACCGAAGCAACGTTTAGCGGTGGTACAAAATGTTCTCAGAAGGCCTAGAAGATGTGCAAAGAAGAACAAAAATTGGCTTTTGCACCACGATAACGCCCCTGCTCACGCATCGTTGCTTGTGCGCGACTTTTTGGCCAAAAACAACACACTAATGATGCCGCAGCCACCGTATTCCCCAGATCTGGCCCTTGTGACTTTTTCTTGTTCCCTAAACTGAAGAGGCCCATGAAAGGAGGACGTTACGCTTCTCTTGACGAGATAAAGACGGCATCGAAGGAGGAGCTGAACAAGATACAAAAAAATGATTTTTTGAAGTGCTTCTAAGATTGGAAAAACCGTTGGCACAAGTGTATAATATCTCATGGGGATTACTTTGAAGGGGAAAAAATAGATATTCATGAATAAATAAATAATTTTTGAAAAAACACAAAATTCGCGATACTTTTTGAACACACCTCGTATGTTGAATAAAATAGTTTGAAGTCAAAACGGTTATCCAAAAATCCACCACGTGGCCACAAAGTTGGTCAAAAAGTTTGTACTGTGAAATGATTTTTACATTTGTTTCAGTTATCCAAGTTTCATAATGCTTATCATGGTGATCGTGGGTTTTTTACTTTGCTTTGTATACATTTTTTTAACAGTTGGTTATTAATCTGTTGCATGCCAAAATATTTTTGAGATTGGAGAACATTGTTTTCTGGACTTTTTGGCATCCTAAAAGCACCGCCGTGGTGTGGAGGTAGTGTTGCCGGCCTACCACACCGAAGGTCCATGGTTCGAGCCCTGGTACAGGTAACATCAAAAGTGATTTGAAAAAAAAAAAAGTTTTTCAAAACGGGGTCGCCCCTCGGCAGTGGTTTGGCAAACTCTCCGAGTGTATTTCTGCCATGACAGGCTTCTCAGCAAAAATTCGTCTCCTTTGTAGATGCCGTTCGGAGTCGGCAAAAAACTGTAGGTCCCACCAATTTGTAGGGGAAATTCAAATCGGCACACCACAAATTGGAAGAGAAGCTTGGCGCAAAAATCTCTTAGGAGGTTTATGATGATATACCTGTTGTATATCGCGCCATAAAGAGAGAGAAAAGTGAAAAAAGTTACACTGTGCTCCGCTTCGAAGATTTTCATCTTTTGCGAGCCATGTAGCAACGATAGCAGTTTTAGTTTCTGACAGTTTCGCGTCTAAGTGCATTATAAAAGAAAGTTTCTAATTTAAGTCAGCCGCCATGGCATGGCACTAGTGTTGCCGGCCTACCATACCGAAGGTCCAAGGTTCGAGCACTGGGAAAGTTAACATAAACATTTTTAAAAACCGGGTAGCCCCTTAGTAGTGGTTTGGCAAACTCTTCGAGTGTATTTCTTCTATAGAAGGCTTCTCAGCAATTCATCCGACATCCTGCTTCTTTCTCTAAAGACTAATATTTTAGATTTGGAGAGATTAACTACCAATGCCCACTGCGTACTGTTAACCTAAAGCTTATCTATAATTTTCTGTAAATCTGCGGCAGAGTCTGCTAAAAGTACAATATCTTCAGCGTACATAAGAGCTTTAACTACAGTGTCAGCAACTTTTACCCAGCAGGGTAGACTGTCATTTAAGTCATTAATATATAATGAGAAGAGAGCGGTATTTAGCAGGTACCGTTTAACCGCAAACCCAGACAGTTTAACTGAAAACGGTTCCGAAAGCACCCATCCAAAAAAACCTGACTAGATGTATTTCCATAAATGGTATCAAGCAGTGATAAGTCCCAGTAGTTGAAAGAAGGATAAGGGTAGCCTATTTTTGAAAAGGGCGATAATCATTGCGTTGCGAAAGATTGAGGGATTTGTTTCTTAAGAAATATGGCACTGTACAAAGCAAGTAATTCTGTTAAGGGATATTATGGAGCTTTCTTCTAAAATTCATAGCTAGTTCGTTCTTGACCCGGCGCTTTATTGTCTTTAAGACTTTTAAGTACAAGCTGCACCTCGCGGAGCTCAAGAGCAGAATCGAGAAAATGGTCGATCACTGAGGGGACCGTCCAGTGCATGGAAAGTACTACAACTGTACTAGAAAACAATGATTTGAAGTGGTCGCAGAAATCCTGCAACGACAGACTGCAAGTCGTTTGGGTTTCTCACAGTATTCAAGAGGTCCATCTACCTTCTTAGTGTAAAGTTTGCAATTGCTTGAACGTAAAGAGACATACGACATACCAGCTGCTTCAGACGTGCTCTAACATATTTATAAAAGCATTAAAACTTTGATTGTACAAGCATTCATATTAAAAGACATAGTGTGGGGACCAAAAAACCACCGGTTTTGGAGCCCACACATTATGCACACATAACGTGCATATTTACGAAAACATATACAGGGTAAACCAATTTTATTTATATTTCGAAGTAATATTATACTAAAATTTATTTCCAAACATTATAAATTTTTATAAAAATATATATTTTTCCGGATACCCTATTGTACACCTTAATGAATTAGGCATAGTACATCTTCTTTCTTTAAATGGTCATCTAACCGCCCGGGCGATTTTGGTCCTTCCATCGGAGTGGTGGTCTCCCTCTTCCTCTGCTGCCGATAAGAATACCTTCTGGGCTAGAGCATCTTCGCTCATTCGCACTACGTGGCCTAGCCAGCGAAGCCGCTGTGTTTTAATTCGCTGAACTATGTCGGCGTCTGCGTAAAGTTCATACAGCTCATCATTAAATCTTCTTCGGTACTCGCCGTCGCCAACGCGTAGAGGTCCACAAATCTTTCGAAGAACCTTTCTCTCGAATACTCCCAGAGCCGCCTCATCAGATGTTGGTAGTGTCCACGCCTCTGCACCATATAGCAAGACGGGTGCGATGAGTGACTTGTACAGTGTTATTTTCGTTCGTCGAGAGAGGACTTTACTTTTCAATTGCCTACTCAGTCCGAAGTAGCATTTGTTTGCAAGAGTAATTCTTCGTCGGATTTCTAGGCTAACATTATTGTTGGTGTTAATGCTGGTTCCCAGGTAAACGAAGTCCTTTACTATTTTGCTGGCAACAGTGGCTTGGTTGCCAAGGCGCGAATGCGCTGACTCCAGCATTAAATTAAAGAAATCGCACAATAGGGGGTCACCTTGTCTGAAACCTCGTTTAGTTTCGAACGGCTCGGAGAGGTGCTTCCCAATTCTGACCGAGCTGGCGGTGTTGCTCAAGGTCATTTTGCATAGCCGTATAAGTTTTGCGGGGAAACCAAATTCAGACATAGCGGCATATAGGCAGCTCCTTTTCGTACTATGGAAAGCGGCTTTAAAATCAACAAAGAGATGATGTGTGTCGATTCTTTTCTCACGGGTTTTTTCCAAGATTTGGCGTATTGTAAAAATCTGGTCGATGGTAGATTTACCAGGTCTGAAGCCACACTGATAAGGTCCAATCAGTCTGTTCACATCAGGCTTCAGTCTTTCGCACAATACGCTTGATAGGACCTTATATGCGATATTCGAAAGGCTGATTCCGCGATAGTTCACACCTAAAGTTCACACCTGAAGGGCATAGACCAAAGGCAGGCAAATATTTTCCTGGGAGTCGAAGTATGTTCGGCCGTCTCACGTACACAGTTCGTAATTACACGCACACAACACGAGCGTCAACAAGCAGAGCACAAAAAAAATCAGATTTTACTCAGTTTCATGCAAGCATTAAATGAAGCGGGTTGATACCGCATTGCTTGATCATTTAATGGTACATTGAGCATAAATGCAAACTATATTTTATTGATCAGGAAGATGGAGTTTGAAAACGATTTTTTGTTTTGTCTAAATATTTTTAATGATGCTGAGTGTGTTGTATGTAGGCAAGTTTTAAAATGTAAAGACGAATTTCATCTTAAGCGCCATTATAACGCTCGTCATCCTGATCTCCAGTTAGTAAGTTTTGGAGCCTACACATTATGCACACATAACGTGCATATTTACGAAAACATATACACGTTAAACCAAATTTATTCATATTTCGAAGTAATATTGTACTAAAATTAATTTCCATACTTTATACATTTTTATAAAAATATATATTTTTCCGGATACCCTATTGTACACCTTAATGAATTAGGCATAGTACATCTTCTTTCTTTAAATGGTCATCTAACCGCCCGGGCGATTTTGACCGTCCAACATAGCTCGCCAGTCGTTTCTTCGTTGCGCCAATCGGAAACACCGCGAGATCGCAAATCGGTCTCCTCTTGGTCCTTCCATCGGAGTGGTGGTCTCCCTCTTCCTCTGCTTCCACCGGCGGGTGCCGATAAGGATACCTTCTGTGCTGGAGCATCTTCGCTCATTCGCACTACGTGGCCTAGCCAGCGAAGCCGCTGTGTTTTAATTCGCTGAACTATGTCGGCGTCTGCGTAAAGTTCATACAGCTCATCATTAAATATTCTTCGGTACTCGCCGTCGCCAACGCGTAGAGGTCCACAAATCTTTCGAAGAACCTTTTTCTCGAATACTCCCAGAGCCGCCTCATCAGATGTCGTTAGTGTCCACGCCTCTGCACCATATAGCAAGACGGGTGCGATGAGTGACTTGTACAGTGTTATTTTCGTTCGTCGAGAGAGGACTTTACTTTTCAATTGCCTACTCAGTCCGAAGTAGCATTTGTTTCCAAGAGTAATTCTTAGTCGGATTTCTAGGCTAACATTATGGTTGGTGTTAATGTTGGTTCCCAGGTAAACGAAGTCCTTTACTATTTCATAATTATTGCTGCCAACAATGGCTTGGTTGCCAAGGCGCGAATGCGCTGACTCTTTGCATGATGACAGAAGGTACTTGGTTTTGCCCTCGTTCACCACCAAACCCATTTTTTCCGCTTCGTTTTCTAATTTGGAGTAAGCAGAAGTTACGGCGCGGTTGTTAAGGCCAATGATATTAATATCGTCAGCATACGCCAACAGTTGCACGCTTTTATAAAATATTGTTCCAGCGCGGTTAAGTTCTGCAGCTTGTATTTTTCTCCAATTAAAGAAATCGCACAATAGGGGGTCACCCTGTCTGAAACCTCGTTTAGTTTCGAACGGCTCGGAGAGGTGCTTCCCAATTCTGACCGAGCTGGCGGTGTTGCTCAAGGTCATTTTGCATAGCCGTATAAGTTTTGCGGGGAAACCAAATTCAGACATAGCGGCATATAGGCAGCTCCTTTTCGTACTATCGAAAGCGGCTTTAAAATCAACAAAGAGATGATGTGTGTCGATTCTTTTCTCACGGGTTTTTTCCAAGATTTGGCGTATTGTAAAAATCTGGCCGATGGTAGATTTACCAGGTCTGAAGCCACACTGATAAGGTCCAATCAGTCTGTTCACATCAGACTTCAGTCTTTCGCACAATACGCTTGATATGACCTTATATGCGATATTCAAAAGGCTGATTCCGCGATAGTTCACACCTAAAGTTCATACCTAAAGGGCATAGACCAAAGGCAGGCAAATATTTTCCTGGGAGTCGAAGTATGTTCGGCCGTCTCACGTACACAGTTCGTAATTACACGCACACAACACGAGCGTCAACAAGCAGAGCACAAAAAAAATCAGATTTTACTCAGTTTTATGCAAGCATTAAATGAAGCGGGTTGATACCGCATTGCTTGATCATTTAATGGTACACTGAGCATAAATGCAAACAATATTTTATTGATCAGGAAGATGGAGTTTGAAAACGATTTTTTGTTTTGTCTAAATATTTTTAATGATGCTGAGTGTCTTGTATGCAGGCAAGTTTTAAAATGCAAAGACGAATTTCATCTTAAGCGCCATTATAACGCTCGTCATCCTGATCTCCAGTTACTACGAGGAGTAGAGAGAGATCAGTTGATTGCTAAACTTAAAGACTGTTTTAGGATAAAATTTAGTAAATTATTGAATACAGAGCATGCTGACTATAATAATAACTAATAATTCCCATTTGGATTACACACCATATCCCGCCCGACCGGAGCGAGAGGCGCATCCGCATAACGCGCGGATTATTCGTTCGTGCCGAGTCGTTGAAAGGCTTTGGTTTGTTAATCGACGAGATCTTAAACTGCTCAGCTACAGAGAAAATCTCATCAGCTAAGTAAAGTAGATATAAGATAGATTATACATTAAGAAATAACTAGTTAACAGAATAAAATTATTGTTAGAAGTTAATATAGAAGTCAAAGAATAAGAAACATTTAGTAGCTATGAATTTAGAATAGAAAGAATTGATTTTTTTATGCTTAAAAGCGAGTCTGAAATATCAACTCTACCAGAAAGAGAGTTATAATCTTTACACAAACAGCGAAACGGCTCATTTAACTGAAAATTGGTTCGGCACTGTTTTAAGACTAGAGGTTTGAAGGACGAGACGGTACATTGAAGTTAACTTCACTTAGAAGAAATGGGCTAGATAGTGAACCATTTAGCAATTTAATCATAAAAATAATTCCAAGCATTTCCTTCCGACTAGAAAGTGTATGCAGATTAATGAGTTTTAAACGATTCGTATAGGGTGGCAGATTATACAAGGGATCCCAATGAAAATCTATTAAGGCAAATAGTAAAAATTGTTTTTGAACTGATTCTAGGCGATCTACATGCACCTGGTAACGCGGGTTCCAAATTATAGAACCGTATTCAAGTATCGGTCTGACTAATGTAGTGAAGAAGGCTTTAGCTACATAAGGGTCGCGAAATTCTTTAGACCATCGTTTAACGAATGCTAGGACACCTCTAGCCTTATTGACTGTTGTGTTAATATGGCGGTTGAAACTGAGTTTATAGTCCATAGTAACCCCCAGGTCAACAAAATCATACACTTGCTCAAGACTATAATTTTTAATTGTATAGGAAGCCGGCTGAGAAATTCCACGCGAAAAACCCATGTGTTTACATATTTTAAGGTTAAGTGGCATATAATTTAAATCGCACCAAGTAACTAGTGTATCTAGATCTGATTGTAGCTTATTTCTATCTTCAAATGACGCGAATGACATGAAAAGCTTTACGTCGTCAGCATACATTAACAAAAAAAAAAAAATTTTAATTTTATTATTGTAGAAATATCATTCATACACCACAAGAACAGAGTCGGGCCAAGATGGCTTCCTTGAGGAACCCCCGAAGAGACATAAATGACATCGGATACTACATTTTTAAACATTACTCTTTGTGTCCTGTCACTAAGGTAAGAAGAGATCCAGCGATTGAGACTCGGCTGGAAGCCCAACTGATCGAGCTTATGAATAAGTAATGAGTGACACACTTGGCCAAAAGCTTTGATGAAGTCCGTATAAACAACGTCGGTGTGCAGATTTTTTTAAAGCTATTTGCGGCCGCCGTGGTGTGAAGGTAGTGTTGCCGGCCTACCACACCGAAGGTCCATGGTTCGAGCCCTGGTACAGGTAACATCAAAAGTGATTTGAAAAAAGTTTTTCAAAACGGGGTCGCCCCTCGGCAGTGGTTTGGCAAACTCTCCGAGTGTATTTCTGCCATGACAGGCTTCTCAGCAAAAAATTCGTCTCCTTTGTAGATGCCGTTCGGAGTCGGCAAAAAACTGTAGGTCCCACCAATTTGTAGGGAAAATTCAAAGCGGCACACCACAAAATTGGAAGAGAAGCTTGGCGCAAAAATCTCTTAGGAGGTTTATGATGATATACCTGTTGTATATCGCGCCATAAAGAGAGATTTGAGACATGACTGGTAAACTCAAGTAAATTCGTAACTGTGGACTTTCCCTTACTGAACCCGTGTTGGCAGTCAGCTATCAAAGTAGAGATCGGATCCGTAAGTTGATTTGTAACAATAGCTTCAAACAATTTTGGGATGGCAGAAAGCTTGGCTATGTCACGATAGTTCTCTATAGAAGACCTACTCCCGCTTTTATGAAGCGGAAGAAGAAACGATTCTTTCCACGCAGTTGGAAAAACACCACACTTTAGTGATATATTGAACAAATTGGTAAGGGGTTGGTAAATATGGTTCGCACACTTTTTCAAGAAACATGTAGGAATCCTAATAGGACCATATTTAAAAGATTCTGTTAAGGTTTTAAGGTAAATTAGAACATCTTTGGCCCATATAATTGTAGCTTATAGGGATAGTTTTGAAAGTTTGAATTGGTGACAGCAGAATAGTTAGAAGTGAAATTTGCGATGCATTGATTATCGCTAGATATAATGTCTTGATATTTCATGGCTGAGGGAAACCCTGATAATTTACGTTTAGAATTTACGAAACCATAAAATGACTTTGGATCAGTGGCCGGCACGGTGAGAGGACGCAATATGTGGAAATATTAGTGTGTTACGCTCAAAAATGCTTATGTGTTGGTGGTATTGCACTGGAAAAAATTTATATGTTGTATAAGTTTACAGATAAATCTTGACGTGGTCGACGTAACTTAAATTGACAGGAAAACATAAAAATCTTACGTTTTGTGTCTACTTGAAATTTTTTTCAAGTTTCTTGGAGGGTGATTTTTTTTGTCAAACGAAGTACCTTCTGTCATTATGCAAAGAGTCAGCGCATTCGCGCCTTGGCAACCAAGCCACTGTTGGCAGCAATAATTTCGAAATAGTAAAGGACTTCGTTTACCTGGGAACCAGCATTAACACCAACAATAATGTTAGCCTAGAAATCCGACGAAGAATTACTCTTGCAAACAAATGCTACTTCGGACTGAGTAGGCAATTGAAAAGTAAAGTCCTCTCTCGACGAACGAAAATAACACTCTATAAGTCACTCATCGCACCCGTCCTGCTATATGGTGCAGAAGCGTGGACACTAACAACATCTGATGAGGCGGCTCTGGGAGTATTCGAGAGAAAGGTTCTTCGAAAGATTTGTGGACCTCTACGCGTTGGCGACGGCGAGTACCGAAGAAGATTTAATGATGAGCTGTATGAACTTTACGCAGACGCCGACATAGTTCAGCGAATTAAAACACAGCGGTTTCGCTGGCTAGGCCACGTAGTGCGAATGAGCGAAGATGCTCCAGCCCAGAAGGTATTCTTATCGGCACCCGCCGGTGGAAGCAGAGGAAGAGGGAGACCACCACTCCGATGGAAGGACCAAGTGGAGACCGATTTGCGATCCCGCGGTGTTTCCAATTGGCGCCAGTTGGCGCAACGAAGAAACGACTGGCGAGCTATGTTGGACGGTCAAAATCGCCCAGGCGGTTAGATAACCATTTAAAGAAGAAGAAGATTTTTTTTGAAAATAAAATTTTTTTTTTTTTTTTTTTAATTCATATATGGGAAATCAAGCTAACGTGCTTCAAGCACATTTTCGGAATTCAAAATGACCCTATGTTAATTAATAGTTAATTTATGAAGGTGGCTTAACTTAGATATTAATAAAAAAAAACATGTGTGTATGTTTTGTGCTTAGTTCTTCTTAAGTTGTTTATCAATAAATAAATAACTTTTTTTTTAATTAAAATATGGGGTTTCAACGAAATAAAGCGAGTGCTTCAAGCACTATGAATTTAAGTAAGTTCTGTAATACGAAAAGTATCTGTTTTGGCATAACTTAACAGATAAAAATACCTAAATATTAATGGAAATTTTTTTGATTTTTTTTAACTTTTTTATTGTCAATAATTAAAAATAAAATTTAAAAAAAATTTATATGTGGGTTTTCAGAAAAATAAAGCTAACGTACTTCGTGTACCTACTATGAATATTCAAAATAAGTTAGGTAATTCAAAAAAGAAAGTAGCATACCTAATATGTAATTTTTATATGTAATTTTTACGTGATCGTAGTAAACTTTTCCTTAGGGGAGTATGTATTAATTATTTAAGTTTTTTACATTTTGAAATCAATATTAATTTTTTGATGAAATATAAACTAATAATGTGATGATAATAATAATTACAAACTACAGAAAGTTTAAAAAGTTAACTATTTACATAAATTGTGAAACTCTAATAATTTTTCAATTTGAATTTCCTTATCGTAGCACTTAGCTGGCTTCGATGTTTGCATTTTATGAGAGACATTGACGAAAATGTAGACTCACATATATATGTTGTCGAAAACATTGAATACATCTTTAATACAAGGCCCCTAGTGGCCCTGTACTTGTTAGGGCAAATATCTTTCCAATGAAATAGCTAAATCCTCCCTCATTGCTAATAGCTCACCTTGAATATTTATGGGTACATTCTCCAGTGAGCATGTCAATGGACTATTAAAAATGTTTATAGCCCATTTCATTGAAAAAACATCTTTTAATCTACTGTCAAAGTTTGTCATAATATTATTTATTTCTTCCATGAATTTATCTAATTTTTGAGGATTTGGAAATTTTGAATATATTTCGGAAACTTTTGAAAAGTTAACAAAGATTTGGCAAGCCTTTTCGTTCTTGAAACTTATTAACTTTGTGGAAAACTCAATTGTTGCTTGAAGCAAGTCGCATATGCTTTTATTTCTTCCCTGCAAAACTAGATTTAAATTATTTATTTGCACGTAATATCTGTAAGAAAAGCTAGCTGTAATAAAAATTCGGGACATCTAATGGTATTAATTATTTGAGCATCCTTTGGAAGAGCCTCGGACTCCAAAAAAACGAGCTATTTCTTCTCTAAGACAAAATAAATGATCTAAACTTTTTCCCCGACTGAGCCACCTGACTTCTGTAAATTGTAACACATCCTTGTATTTTGAATCTATTTCCTTCAAAAACGCTACCAGCTTCCTATGTGTAAGAGCGTTGTGTCCACCTTTCAAACGATTGATTATTTGCACAGCAGTTTTCATTACTTCGACAAGGCAAATAGAGCTTGTTGGTGTATAATACAATGAAACGTGGGAACATTTATTTCGGCTTTAATTAATTGCCCTACCAAACCCCGCTTACGGCCAACCAAAACAGATGCTCCGTCTGTACATATAGCTGAAAGCTTCTCCTTGCTTGCTATTGATAAAACATTGCGCTCGAAAGATTCGTAAATTTTTTCCCCAGTAACATTGCCATACATTGATTGCAGATTTAAAATCTTTTCAGATGCATTAAAAAAGTTGTCAACTGATCTTATGCATACAATCATCTGGCTAGTGTCGCAAATATCGAGGCTTTCATCAAAGCAAACCGATACATATTTAGCATTTTCTATACGTTCTTTGGTCTCCGCTTGTAGGAAATTCCCAATAATTTCACTTCTTCGAGTAATAGTTCTGGCTGACAACTGAATACCATTTACGATTGCAGTCATTTGTTTCCCTACGCTTCTGAAAAACGGAAATATTTTAAGGCACATTTCTTTAAAAAAAACCCCATCCTCAAAAGGCCTACCTTTCTTTGCTAACGCTAAAGCTATTGCATATGTTGCCTTCAGTTGACTGTCTGCCAAAGCATCATGTAGTAGCTTTGATTTTAACTTTTCCAAAGCAAACTACAAGAAATTAAATAAAGAACTGTCAAATTAACTTGACCTGAATTTGGTTGTGATATCGATCTAAACGTCTCACATTTCAATCAAACTATTTACTGCCTATTTGAGAAGTTTATTCCTAAACGTAAATTAACTTATGATCATCCTACGCAAGCTTGGTTTACTAAAGAGCTTAAGGCTATGAAAAATAGGAAAACGTGATCATTTAATTTATATAAGAAATACGGATTAAATAAACATTACTTACCGTATTCCATTCTACGTCAGAAGTACATAGATTTAAATAAAAAGTGCTATAAAGCTTATTTCTCAAAAACCAAAAGAGACATTATTCTCAATCCAAAGCCATTTTATGGTTTCGAAAATTCTAAACTCAAAGTATCAGGGTTTCCCTCAGCCTTGAAATATCAAGACATTATATCTAGCGATAATCAATGCATCGCAAATTTCTTTGCTCAATTTTTCACTTCTAACTATTCTGCTGTCACTAATTCAAACTTTCAAAACTATCCCTATAAGCTACACGGGACAAATTCAATTAATTCACCAATTATATGCGCCAAAGATGTTCTAATTTACCTTAAAACCTTAAAAGAATCTTTTAAATATGGTCCTGATAGGATTCGTACATATTTCTTGAAAAAGTGTGCGAACCATATTTACCAACCCCTTACCAATTTGTTCAATCTATCACTCTCTCTCTATGGCGCGATATACAACAGGTATATCATCATAAACCTCCTAAGAGATTTTTGCGCCAAGCTTCTCTTCCAATTTGTGGTGTGTCGATTTGAATTTTCCCTACAAATCGGTGGGACCTACAGTTTTTTGCCGACTGCGAACGGCATCTACAAAGAGGGAGACCACCACTCCGATGGAAGGACCAAGTGGAGACCGATTTGCGATCTCGCGGTGTTTCCAATTGGCGCAACGAAGAAACGACTGGCGAGCTATGTTGGACGGCCAAAATCGCCCAGGTGGTTAGAAGAAAGAATAAGTGACGTAATTAAGTTCTATGTCTTCTCTGGTATGGGAACTCCGTCTATTATAAGCTGACCAGGTTTACTAGACTAAAATATACATTCATAGCTAAAAAAAACTTTACGGTTGCGTTTACCATTAACACGGTTACCGAGGACGTTCGAATATTGTTTCGTAAACTGAACAACTTGTAAGCCAATGATTGGAAGTCTAAAATCTCCTGACGCGATACTTGTTTAACTATGTATAGTTTACTGCATTTGCCGGATCGACTTTTGCATAATAAGTCGGTAGTTTCGCTTATGAACATACCTACTGGAAAGGCTTTTTGAATTTTTCAAATGTAGTAATTTCTATACTCATATATACAAAAAATAATAATAGTGGATGAGTAAGCCGGCAAGGAGGTATAGAACGAGCTTATCTACCAATTTTTGATATGCTGCATCAAGTTTTTATCCGCTTTTTCATAGCAGGAATACTCTCGTAGGGTTGCCGACCACTGCCGAAGGGCGAGCTTGGGTATCGAGGCCAGCAACACTACTACCACACCAAAGCTCAACTTATCTCGGTCTTTTCTTATATTAAAAACCGAAACCTCTTTAACGAATCTAGGTTCGGTAAATAAGCAGAAAACCCAAAGGCAAGTGCTAGTTTTCGTCAATCACAAAACCAAAGTGTTAGTTTTCTTCAGCCACAAGGCGAAAGTGTTAGTTTCAGTATGAAATTTTGAAAGTGTTAGTTTTCGTTTTCACGTCAAAAAACGGTGCAAAAAATAGAATATAAATAATTAATAGAAAACTATTTGAAAATTTCATTACAGGAAAGTCAATGGTCGGGAAGAACAACGTCTGCTGGGTATGCTAGTAATATTATAAAACTGGATCTTTGGACGTCCAGAGGTTTGCTTTTCTTACTCAATCACGTGACAACGGCACGACAAATTTTGTTGCAATTAGTATGCGGACAGCTACTAGTCTAGAAGGAAGTACAGGATATGTTTTAAAAAAAAAAAAATGTGCATTTCGGGGCGATTTTTCGTCATCCCTTGTCAATTTTTGTTTTGTTACAAATCGGTTTCGGCGATCCGCCATCTTCAGTGTATGTATTCGTTCTGATCTGTGTCTCTCCGTTGTTATGTATTTATAGTCGGGCTGCTGTGCCAGGTACTGTTAATATGCGTGTATATGGTTCGTGTGTTAGGTTCATGTGTTACGAATGCTCCCGAACGGGTACCTGTAATAATGTTTGTTTTTAACGCTCGTTAATTAGTTTGTGGATGTTACGTTAGGTAATGTTAATCGTGTGTTTGAATAGTCTATATTGAAGGTATTTTTTGTAGCTCGTTACTTAGGTAGAAGTCGGTGATTTTCGTCTTTTGGTTTATTTTCTGTGTTCGCTCGTTTATTGTTATTCGTTTGGTTATTGTACCTGCTTCGTTGTTTTGTTTTTTGTAAATTAGTTTTAGCGGCTCAAATATTGCATCAGAATTGGTGCTTGTTTGTTCGTTTATTATTTTCCGGTCAAAAGTCTTTAGTTTATATATTTCCATCTTTTCAAGGACATTTAAGCGTCGACTTTTTCTGGCTATGTTTTTGATGTTTGACGGGGTGCATTTGTTTTGGAACAGGTGATTAGCGAAGTTCGATTCTGGTGTGATGGTGGGTTTTCGTGCTTTCTTGTTGTAGTCCCTGATGTGCTCCCGAAATCGTGTACTTATTTTTCGTCCTGTTTGTCCTATGTAGCTGTGCTGGCATTCCCAGGTAAGCTTGTATACCCCATATTCCCTAAACGGCTCCTCTGAGTTAGTGTTGGTTCTTAGTCTTTGTCCTACGTTGTTCGATGTTCTGAACGCTTTGTTGATGTTGTGTTTCTTGAAAAAGTTTGCCAACTTGTACGTCGTGTTTCCAGTGTATGTCATCGTCGTCCAAATTTTGGATTTCTCCTCTGCGTTTTCTCTTTTCTGCGCCCCATGGTTCCTTCGAAGTTTATCCACTAGGCCTTTTTTGTATCCGTTGCCTGTAGCTATGCTGTGTATGGCGTTGAGCTCTTTCTTGTACGATTCCTGAGTGAGTGGCATTCTTTGGAGTCTGTCTACTAGGCTCTAGTAACCGTTACTTTATGATATTTTTACGTATATGGGTATCAAACGAAGGGGAAAGCACACATGTTTTATTTGGACTTTGCTATATTTCGATATATTTATCGATAAATTAGTTATCTGTAAAAATGTGGTTGCCATAAAACCTTTGAAATTTTATACAACATGGCTATAAAACGATAGGGAAAGGCCACTGGATTCTTTTGGACTTTCCAATATTTCAGTATATTTATTGATAACTGCGTTATCGGTCAAAATATTTTCCCAAAACATTGAATAAATATACAATATGTATATCAGAGGAAAGGAGAAGGCCACAAGTTTGGTTACCTAAAACCTTGAATAAGTATACAATATTGTGGCACATATTCTCAAGCATGTACCATCCCTAGCTCAGTAACACTCCCACCACTAGTTAAACACAACAGAGATAACGATAGCATGCAAGCATGTACCAAGCAAAAGGAAGAGAGATCGCGCGAGTGTTTTGCGAATGCGATGCAAAGAGGATGCGATGTCAGTAAATAACACGGAACCTTCGAGAACACGAAGAGCGAACGACCAAGAAACTTCTGGGTGCGTAGGGTAGCACCCTGTCGGACAGTTGATATTCAATTGTTATACAGTGAACCTGTTGTGAAGTTACCAAACTCATGAAATTGTATTGCGTTTATTACTAGTTAATAAAACTAGCTATTTGTTACATTATTTGTGAGTGTGTTTATTTGACTTTAAAGTGAACGAGCGCAGGATTATTAATCGAGGAATCATGGAAAATTTAGGCAAGTAAAATATTAGGCAGGACAACGTCTGCCGGATCTGCTAGTAATATATAAAATTATAATACCCTAATTTAAATTTGTGGGCTCCCGCCAAAATAATTTTCATAACGCGGAAACCCTAAATTCCTTAAGGTGAAATTTTGCGGATATACAGTCCTACATTACATAGTTACTTCCCTTGCGGTATTATTTTATAAATACAACCCATATACAGTGGGCCAGTTCACCGATCCGCCAGCACAAAATATATTTATTTCTCGCGTAATATATTTATTTAAAGCGTAAAAAAAGAATTAATTGTGTAATTGTTGACAGCTCGTTGCTTTTGAATTAGTTTGACCGTTGGTTCCCACAGGTGCCTTATGAGTTGGTTCCATTTCACAATCGTGTGAAATAGAATTATGCTGACGATGCTCCTGGGGTAATGCAGTAACTAAGTTTTAGACTCTGCTACCCACCATGGCCTGGAATTAAGGTGTTAGGTTGCAATGTACGGCAGTTTGATGTAAGAAATGTAATTATGCTTACGCGGCACGTGTGTTGGCCAGCCGTGGGAGCATCGCAGCGAGCAGGAATGATGCGTGTTAACTTCTATTAGCACATCACCTGTACAACATCACATCACATACAGTCATTAGAAAATCATCTGTACAACATCAAAACACAGACCATTAACAAGTCAATAAAAACACTTGAGTTCTGAGTGGAAAACTAATTTATTTGTATATAAATAGGTTCCCTACCACCCGCTACTTACCACATTTCTTCAAAATTCCAATACATGCATATGTTTGAAAAATTTTCGTTCAAATAGACAGACACAGACAGACCGCCAGACGGAGAGACGGACATGGCTAAATCGACTCAGCTCATCTTCCGATATTTTACTTGTGTGTTATCCGATTTACCTTATCGTTAGCAGCAGTATTCTACATACTATCGAGAAGCAGCTGACCAATTTTCATAGAAATTTTTATTATTTTATTTTATTAAATGAAAAGCAGCAATAAAACTGCTATTCTACATACAGAAGAAAGGAGCTCTAGCTGCCAGGGCTTTCGGCTTTTCATTGAAATATCTAGTTGATATTACAAGCAATCGCCTTTGAAAGCAACAGAACTTTTATGCTGAAAAGTAGGAGGCGCCACACCTACTTCCCCAAATCCACAAAAATATTTTTCGGTCGAGTTTTGCTTAAAAAGCTTAGTATGTGTTCAAGATCTTATTGATATAGCTTGCATAGTTATAGAAATATCGCGTTTTACATTTTACAAACCAATTTTTCAGATCTATGGTGAAAAACTGGACGTGGGCCTGGACCTATTTCGCCAATTTTTACAAAAAACATTTACCTATATATAGTCAACATTTTCGATAGATCAATTTTTGGCGGGGTTATGGCATAAGAGTTTTGTGGAATAATCCACTGTAAAAGAGGCTGGGCCACGCCCATTTTCGAAAATTTATATTTTTCGACTTGCTTTGTTCACGGACACTCTGAAAGTGAAATAGAAATTGTACAAAGCCATTGTACACAAAGTTATTGTCTATTAAATATACTCGTATCTATGATCCTTTTAAAAATCTTTCATATAAAAATGGTGGTGGACCTTAACCATTTTTTTCCGGAACATTCCTTGTATGAATATAAATATGTGTGCTAAATTTATGATTAACATTATTTCTAAACTTGACTTAATCAAAAGTGGGAGGTGCTACTCCCATTTTAAAAAATTTCTTGAAACATTTTTTTTGTGCGTCAACGTTAATGTACACACCAAATTTTATTCTTATAAGTGTATTATGTACTAAATAATCACATTTTTTGTATATTCGAAAATATTCTCTATGTAAAAAGTGGGCGTGGCTATGATCCGATTTCACCCATTTTAAATAGAGCTCGGAGATGAGTGCCAAGGAACCTGCATACCAAATTTCAATGAGATATCTCAAAATTTACTCAAGTTATCGTGGTAACAGACGGACGTGGCTTAATCAATTTCTCTTTTCCTCCTGAACATATTGATATATACGAGTATTTGTGAGTGTGTTTATTTGACTTTATACTGATCGAACTCAGGATTATTAATCGAGGAATCATCGAATTCGTCACAATTGGTGTCAGAAGAGGTATTGTTAAATAAATAATAGTTGTTCGCGCCCCTCCTGACTGCAGGCACACCTGCCTTTCCAACATATCTTCGTTTTGACATTTACTCACCTACATACGTATACAAACTCTCGTTCTTCGCACGCATTAACACTTTTGTTGTACAACTTTACATTACCGTCGTCGCTTTGTTGTTTTGAAGAGCTCTAAATTCAATCATCGCATATTGGGCCATGCACTGCTGCTGCAGCAGCATACTACATACACACATGCACTCACAATTCTTCGCATACGTACCTACTCTTCGCACTCATCGTCTTTTGCTTGCTATTTCTACAAATCATACGATATTTTTGCAAACATAAAATAGCTGGACTTTTCCATGGAAAATTCCTATGTATCATACATTTTTGGCAGCCTTCGCTGATTTAATTTTTTAGCTATAAGTGAGTTGCCATGTCACTTTGAAGTCGTAAGCATCAACTAATAAAATTCATACCAAAATCAAATTTGTTCTCCTTATTTTGATTTGAATAAAATTGTAGAAAAGTCAATAGTGATTGCAAGGATAATAACTATATGGCAAAGTTGAATGAATTAAAGAATCAGCAACTCAAGAATGAGTTGGAACAACGCGGACTTAACACTACAGGCAATAAATCCGAGCTACAGTCGCGATTACGGGAGGCTAAGGAAGCGGAAGGAATCAACGTTGATGGCCATATTTTCCATCTTGTGGAGGAGGCTTCGACAAAAATTGAAGAGAAAAAAGAGTCTCCGAATCCAGTGGCAAGCGTAGAAACAAATTCGTTATTGGCTGTACTGACTAAGATGCCGGCAAACATTTCAACATTTCGTAACTCTCGTATATTGGCTGGTGGTGTGAGCCCTTTTATCGCCGCTACTTTGTCTGGATGGGTGTGTATGCCATCTTCGCTGACGACGTGGCCTAAGTACTTCAAACTTTTCTTAAAGAACTCGCACTTCTCGGGATTAATTTTAAGGTTTGCTCGCCTCAGACGCTGAAAAACTTCTGTGAGGTGTCTTATGTGGTCTTCCAATGTGCCACTTGTTACTATAATATTGTCTAGGTAAGCGAACGGGTCCGGTTCTAATGCGGGGCCTATGACACGATCAAGTGCTCTCTGAAATGTTGCTGGAGCGGAATGTAGTCCAAATAGCATTACTTTCAACTGATAAAGTCCTCGTCCAGGTATCGTAAATGTGGTAACCTACTTACTATTCTCCTCCATAGGAATCTGCCAGTAGCAGTTCTTCAAATCCACTAATTCTACTAATAAACCTGGCACTTCGAAGCCTGTCTAAAATATGCTGTATTCGTGGCAACGGGTATGCGTCTGGTACTGACCAGATATCGGCGCACAGTCTCCATTTGGCGCTCTTCTTTCTCGCTAAACCTATAGGTGCACTGTGAGGACTGCGCGACGGCTCATTATCTACTGCATCTTCGTATTGCTATATTTGCCGCACCTCAACTCCATGTTTGCCTTTGCCAGATAATCCGTCCCAATAACCACTTTATCTGCCAGCACTGTTAAGACTAGCAACTCGCTCCGGTGTATTTGGTTGCCCAACTTTATTTCTGTATCTATGGCTTCCACTACGTTCTTCGCTCCATCATCGGCTATCACCACTAGAGTGTCTACTTTTTTAAACTTGCGGGCATTTAAACTTTTTGCCATCGACTTGCTCACAAAACTCCTCGTTGCTCAAGTATCCACTAATGCCATCACGTCGTTCCCGTTTACCTTAACCACCGCCAATACTCGCCCTTGTGTTTGCTTACAAGGTTGAGCCTCATGAGACCCCAACCCTCGCTGCCAATGGGACCTCTGGTCGTTTCCCTGCTGCCTGCGACAGCAGTCACGCGTTAATACTCCTCTTCTACCGCACGTCCAGCAGAATTCGCGTCGAGCGTTACGGCACCCATAAGCGAAGTGTCCGTTTTCCTCGCACCGTCTGCATGCTGTACGTGGATCTATTTGCCCTTGCTGTGTATATTCTACCATGCTTCCCTCCGGAAGTGTATTTGCCATTGTATGTCGTGCGTTGTTATCTTCAGTATGTAAAAAATGGTACCGTTCCTCCTGTCGCCTAGGAACAAACGGTCTTGTGGTCGGTCTAAGTGGTTGTCTCGCCGGTGTGATATTTTCATAGTCTTCGACCAGGCTTACTAGTTCCTCCAGACTCCTGAATTCGCTTCGCTTGACGTAGAGTTGATACTCTCTCCGCGAGTTTCTGTATATGCGGTTCAACCTTTGCTCGCTGCTGTAGTCGGAGTGCCGCATAAACCCCTGTAGTCTTAGCACGTAGTCTTTGAACTTTTCTCCGGTTCGTTGGCAGCATATTTCATCGTCTAAGCGCTCGAAATACCTTGAGTTCAAAAATAATTTCAAGAAATCCTTTTTAAATGTGCCCCATTCCTGGCAGTGACGGTTGTTGTTGCGAAACCATACCAGTGCTTTATCCTTATGGAGCTCAGGCAAGGCCCGTGGAATTGAGTTGCGGTTTATTCCATAGCTATCCTCCAGTTCTTCTACCCTCTCTATAAAACCAAGCGGGTCTTTCTCGCCGTCGTACCTCAAACCCCACTTGCGTATCCGGTCCATGATACTACCAAACGATTCCGGTTAGTTAAACGTATATGTTGCTGCTTCATCGCGTTGTGTATTGTGGTAATTTACTTCGGACGTCGTACTAGGAATTGGCCCCATGCGGCCTGCTAGTTGTGGTTCGCTGCCATCTTTAGGTGTTGGTGGATTGGTCATAATAGTAGGCCGGGCGTGCCGCAAGGCTAACTCGCCAAAGCGTTCTTCTAATTTTTCATCGCTGTTGTGAGTCTGGATAGATCCTGATAGGCGTTTCCGTAGTTCTTCCACCGTTCCTGTGCATTCCAAACCAAATTTCGCATTGTATGCCACTAGATCCTCGCGATTTAGGTAGTACACCCATGTTACCTTTACTATGATGCTTTGTTTTAACAATCTTACTTGCTGACTCATATAATATTCTTCGCTTTGTGTGTAAACTCTCATAGTTTCCACTTGTTTTACCGCGTTGCTTGTTTTCTCATCATATCATTTGTGAGGACTTTCCAAAATGCCGGGGTATGCTCAGTCCGTCCAGGGTTTCTGAAAATAAAGTTCCCTATGGATTTTCTCGAAACGATAAAACCCTGTTAGTTATTTTAGTTTAGATATTTTCGTTTTCTTTGATTCATTTGCTTCCAAATTCATCTACAATCTTAAATTTATCTCTAACTACACTAAAGGTGGTAGAGGTGAAAACCCCTACTCAGCCCTACGACCCCCTCCCGGTTAGAGGTTTAGAATATGCCCGAGGTAGGCATACCGGTCGTAAGAGGCTACTAATATGCACAAAGGTAATGACGTGCAACTCGATGGTTGATCTACGGATATGATGCCTCTCATTACCCATCTTATGCTTCCTTACGGAAGGAGGGGTGACACGACCTAGAAGGTTAAACTGGTCATAAATTGCTACCACGACAGTCGGGCAGTACCACAAGGGAGTACCGGAGCGTACCGGCTTCAAATCCGGCCAAGGGCTGTTAATTCGACAACACTCCCCAACTCAGACCTAGGTCCAGCGGAGGTAGAAACCACCACTTACTATTACTTAATTTGCTCCTGGCTAAACCACGTTCGGCGGAGGTGAAAACCCCTGCAGAATATAAAAATAGTACTCGTGAGATGAAAACTAGCACATGTACGTTCATCGGAGGTGAAAACCACCGACTACTATGCCTAGCTAGTAGCTAACTACTAAATTTTCCTAAGAAAATCATCGCCCTTCTATACTGATTTTGCAATAACAAACACTTATATACTTATAATACATATCCTTATAAGTTAACTTTTCCCTTATATTCTATTATTTTGTTATAACTACCAACGTAAATACAATGACATACATTTTTCTCCCTTCATATGCCGGCTTCTCGCATTGCAGCGAACATATGTGCACACGCCTGTACGCTTACGTTGGTGCCTTCCAATGTTCCTCATGTTAATACTCCCTGCAGTCGATTCTACTAGCTTGCCAATCCGGCTCAGCTAGTTTGAATTCTAGCATGTCATAATATACATCAATATCATACCATTCAACATACTTGTCCTAATCTACATCAGGATCATCACAGTTTATATACTAGTCAGTACATACAATGATATCATACCAGCCGTCATACTAGTTAGCCAATGCATCAGTATCATAACAGTTTCTGTACCACTTCATAGTAGATTAGTTCATTTTGGGTTGGAAAATACAAGAAAATTGCAAAACTACATTACAAACCACTTTAATGAAAATTCAGTCATCATCATATAAAATATGTGTCTATCAAAATAAATATAACTTCACTATATTGAACAATTGAAACAAATTTCAATAAAAATATAGTCGCTATTCATACCAAATTTCCCCTTGGAAAACATTTATAAAATCTAATTTTCTTTCAATTTCTTTTTTAAACAGTCCTTTTTTCAATGAATTTTATAATTGATTTGACAGCCAGAAATCTTTAAATTTTCTTAAAACATTTTATGGAAAATTTAAATATTAATCTCAGATAGAATCTAGTTCATACTTGTAAAAATATCTTTATATAAAATTCAGGAATTCAAGGAAAGATTAGCTTTTTTGGAGAAAATTATAAGTTTCGAAGTTCTTTGCAAATTACCATGCAGGTCACTCGAGTATGGAATTCTAGTACATAATTTGCAAGTTCTTAATAACTAAATTTCTTTAATAGTGCTATTTTTAACCATTTTCTTATTGTACGTGTCTCTGCTCGCCATTTTCGTTTTTGCAGCTTCTAAATTATTCCGTTATTCGCTGTTATTTTATTTAATCACAATAAGTCAACCCTGGAAAATAAAAACAATTCAATATCTTTTTTATGAATTTGTTAAAAACTTTTTCATCAGAAAAAGGTTACTTTGATGATTCCAAAACAAATGTTTTTTACTTACTCAATTGCTTTGACAAGTGATCGTTTCGTTTTTATTTTTTTCGTGGTTTCATTTGAGCACTACTTACTCGTTTTTGCGTCGCTGGTACGGCGTTATGCAGCAAAAAATAGGTGTGATTTTGTTGACATGCACGTGCGTCCATGATCCGCAACCCAAATGTACTATTTGAAGCACGAAATTCTCAAAAGGATTATGATTTTACTATAAGAAATATTATTTGCAAGAAAGTTTTGTATTTAATTAAACTAAATGAATATTTCAATTCTCAGAATATTAGTTGAAGAGAAAATTAAATTGTAGGACGGCATTCTTATGTTAGTAATACTGAGTCGTTTTCTTTTTCGCTCGTGTATGCATGTATCGACAATTTTAGAGATTTGTTGCTACTTAAATAAGACCACGAAATTCTAGTTAATGAACTAGAATATTTCCTAACCAGTTTGGCAGTTAACTGCAGGGTTTGTATTGCTCTGTATTGTTGGTGCTGGTAAATGTTCGTATTTTCTAATGCTGATTTGTTTGCCTTCTCCTTTGCATAGGCAGGTTTGTAACCTTTTAGCGTCGCTACCAAATCTAGTGTACGGTTAAGATCATATGTTTTATGTGCTCATATTATTTAAAAAATTGATATTCAGATTATTTATTTTTAAACCATGTTCAATATATATATATTAGGTAAGTGGATTTTCTTGCAAAAGGGCGTATGTACTTCATTTACATGACGGCATATGTGCAAAATGTAAAAATTCAGTGTATTTCATAAAAATGTAATTTATAATTCATAGTTAATAAGGCAATCCAAAGTATATATATATATATATGTGTTGTGAGGGTTGCAAGACGAATAGAGAATGAAAAGTAAAGTATCCGGGCAAGTAGTTAATACCCCACTGCAAAAGCGAAGGTGTACGAGTATATCTTTTTTGATTTTCATACTTTTTATGAACATGAAATGTTTGTACGTATACTGAAATGATCAGGAATATGAGCTGAGTCGACGTAGCCATGTCCGTCTCTCGATTCGTCTATCTGTCTGTCCGTCTGTCTATTTGAACGCAAATACGAACTGAAAGTATTAAAATAGACCTGCGTAAATTGGGATGACATAATAGATCACTACTAGGTATATAATGTTCGGTTCCAATCGAACTTAGACTTCCTTACTTGTTCGACTTTAAAGTGATCGAGCTCAGGATTACTAATCAAGGAATCATGGAAAATTTAGGCAAGTAAAATATTAGGCAGGACAAGGTCTGCCGGGTCTGCTAGTAATATATAAAATTATGACACCCTAATTTAAATTTGTGGGCTCCCCCCAAAATAATTTTCATAACGCGGAAACCCCAAGTTCCATAGTTACTTCCCTTGTGATATAATTTTATAAATACAACCCATATACAATGGGCCAGTTCACCGATCCGACAACAAGAAATATATTTATTTCTTGTCCTAAAGTGTAAAGAAATCCTCTAGGAATATAAGTTAAGTCCCACACTCAAAAAAAAGCTGGTATCAGGGCGATGCTAAATAGTCACCAATATGCAACTTTCGAGTATCAATTTTTCTTCATCAAGCGTCTTATGCAATTGATATTTTCGAAATTGTCAAATTGATATTTTCGAAGTTTATGGTTTAATACTAACTATTATCAATTAGATATGTTTTATGTGATATCAAGTTGATACTCTCTATTATAATTTTTACCATAACCTTGTATCAATTAGATACTTTTTGTTTTAAATTTGATACTTTTATTCTAAAATCCTTGGTATCAGTTTGAAATTATGCTCTTATCAAATTGATAGTTGTTGCTCTTTAATTTGATACTTACTTTTTATAAAATGTATACTAGTTATAGTATCATTTTCATACTTCTACCCATAAGTTCAACCCTTTCCCAAATATTAAATTCTTTTTTCAGTTCTAAAATTTTTTTATTCTTATAAAGCCAATTCCTTTAGCATTGTGATACATATGAATAGGAGGCCCTTCGAATTCAGTTATATTGTTAACTTGGAAACCGTTTTCTTTGATACCAACTTCATATCACTGGTAATGCTCATTAAAACCTTTTATGTTATAACGTTGACTTAAAATATATATTTCATTTCTATAACTTACGAGAATATGTTGAATTATGTGCAAAGTTAACATATTTGTTCTAAGAGTTAAAAAGTAATCTCTTTTATAAATTAATCCATTATAATTTAACTGCGTTATTGTATCATTTTTAAAATTAATATTTAAATTAGACAGTGCATAATTAGACAGTCTTTTTTCAGTATCTCGTATGTATTTGGAAATCCATTTTCATATTGTTCTAAAAATGTTGTAAATTTCAATGCAGCTTTTATATTTAAAGAATATGTAATATTCTTTCTACACATAACATTTCGGGAATACATTTTAGCTTCTCTATGCTTTGCCTCAAACCTAAAGTTCCAAAAGTGCTTTGGAGGACCACTTTTCCTTATTACTTCTGGATAGTGTGTTAAAAAATATTTAGCTTTGAGCGGTTTCTTAAACAAATGAATGTACTCTTCATTGTGTTTTTTTATAAGTGTTAACAAGTTATTTATAACAGAAGTGGCAAATTTACTTTGAATTAATATATCAACTATTTGTACCATATTAATAAGATATTACCAGACTGCGTTATTGGCAGGCACTAAATCGCCGATTAATAATGTAATAAAATGTACTAAAGTCATCATTTCACGCTCAGATGTTTTAATTGAAAAAGTTTTAAGCTGCTGTAAGGTAAAATTAATCGATTTGTTTCCTATTTCTGTTTCGCCATAGTCAAACATATATTTTCTATAATTAAAGTTTTCTAATGTAAAAAATTGTTCATCCAAAATAAAATACAAAAGAATTTCACAAATATCATACCTACAGACACCTTCAAACCAGTCATGCATAATGTCTACAACAAAGTTATCTGCTACATGAAAATGCTTCAAATCATTAAATACGCAGTTCGATTTAACTCCTGTTAGCTTTACATTATTTTTCAAAACAGAGTTTTCATAATTTTCTTTACTTCTAGAATATTGATGATAAGCTAAACTATCTTTTCCCATATCCTCTTTCGAACGACTGCAGAAGCGACAATAAAAAGACGAATTAAACGAAGTAGTAAATCCTAGTACATCATTGAGGCCTAAATTATCTCCAAGAATATTAGCTAATATAAAATGAACTTTTTTACTTCCGGTTTTGGTATTTATGTCTAGGCCAATTTCTTGAAGATTTTTAAAAGTATGTACCAAAGGTTGTAAGAATGGATCATTGGCAAATTTTTTTTTATGTACACTTTTAAAATACGCTGCTACAAATATAAAGTCCAATTTTGATAACAAATGCTGAGGAATTACAGGAAAAGTGTAATATACCCCGCATACATTATCGAAGTTGGCATGACTACCCAGTGGGTTATTGACTTCAAATCCATCAATAAATAGGTTGATTGGAATTACAATTTTGGTATCAAAATTATCCATTTTTCTTATGAAAGACTCTGAATTTAGGTAATGTGTTATTTTAAATTCACATTTTAGCTTTTTCATATTATCCAAAGTTTCATCTAGAACATCAGGCAACTCAAAAAATTTCTGTATTTGAAACTCAGTAGGCATTAAACATCCTTTAATATTAGCAGGCCCTAATGTTGGTTTATTATTTTTGTGTACTTCTGTAATTTCGTTATTTACATTGAAAATAATTGGTTTTGCAAAGCTTTTACTGAATACTAGGGTTTTGAATAACTTGTGCTCCGTGTCAATGTTCCTAAAGGGACTACAGCAAAAATCTAGGAATTTTTTGGATTTTATTTGAAATTCTTCTGGGATGATTTTTAAAAATATTTTCTTCAAAGCGTCTATTATAGTTAAATTTATAGTTTGTATATTTTCTTGTATAAACAATACATCTTTTCTACAAAAGTTATCTTTTGCGTAACATTTAATTAAAATATCTAGACAAACTTGTGTGATGACACTTTCAAACTTTGAAAATAGATCATCTTTACATATAGAGATACCATTAACATCTTCCATACTGTTAATTGTGGTATGGGAATATATCTCTGACTCATTACAGGAGTACATTTTTCTATCGAAATTAATATTGGAATTTTTATGTGCTGCACTTGTGTCAATATTACTTTCCAATCGCTCGGTATTGCTTACAGTTTTAGTATCATTAAATGATTTTAAATTCACATGTCTATTTATGTGCACTTTAAATCTTTTTAAATTTGTGTATTCTTGTTTACAATTATTGTGAGTACATTTGTAAATATCTACCTCATTTAACCCATGATATAACTTGAAATGAGAGTACAAATCTCTCAGGTTAACAAAATCTTTATGGCATTTGAAACAAAACATTTTTTTCCCCGAAATAAATTAGACAATTCATTTAGTCGTGACACTTTGTAAGTTAGACAATGTTAATACATTTACATACAATGACTTAAATTACGAATCAGGTTAGTTACACATGGTTTTTTTTACATCGTGAGATGTCGAAATATCATAAAAAAAATGTTGTAGAAAACTCCAAACCTGATTAGATTCATCTGGGTATTTCAAAGAAAATATATGATAAATTTTAAAGCAAATATCCAATGAAACTACAAACGAGCTAAATTTAAATTTGTGATGGCCAAAACTCACGTAAAAATCTGTTAAATTTAAAAGATCAGAACCCACGACAATTAAAAAGGGTTGTATTGGCGATTTTGACTCTGTGGAATTTTTAATACGTAACTCTATTTGGTGCTGCAAGTCATTTATGGTTGTTATATGTAAAATGGAACTATTCACGGAGTTTTGTATTGTTGCTTTGCGATGCACTTTTAAATCTCCTTCCTTTATTATATACCGGTGTGTTGGTTTTAAAATGGTGTGAAGTAGCATAAAATAAATGGAGTCTCTTGAATCTAAAGTAAATATTTAATTAGACATATATTTCATTATAAATAGTACATAATGGGACTTACTTGTGTCGATATCGTCTTTTGCAGATGTCAAAAGTTTCTTGTAGTATTTGTCCTTTACGTGCTGTTCAAAATAAAGGGTAAACTTTGGTAATGCTTCACACCATTTCGACGTTATCATATATTGTTTTTCAGGGTAAAGTTCCTTAAAATCTTCTTCAATCTGTAAAAATATTTTATACATGTGAGTTAGTATTGTGTCGATTGGAATTTTTAACAAACATAAAATTATTACAAACATACACACTAGTTTACACGAAAAATTAATCCCAAATTGTTTTCTTAGGCCTGAATTTATATCGCTTGACAAGAACAAATAATAAATGTTTATTTTCCTTTTCAGAAATTAAAACAATAGCTCAAAATTCCCAAACCTTAGCCTGCCCTCTATCCAGAACTGCTAAGACCCGAAAAAAGATTTACCGGTAAACTAGTGTTTTTACTACCAAAAAAAGCTATCTTACAAATTTGTATCCCATGGCTTGCTTATATAGGGGAAACTCTTCAACTATTGACTCTAGCGATATTGCGCGTTTTTTAAAATCTGTGCGGTATGAATATGTGGCTTTCCACAATTCAAAACAATCATCTTCTGTGCCAGCATAAAATTTAAGTTTATTGACATAGTCCAAAATAGTTGAGCTAAGAACAGTTTGCTCTTGTGCTCTTTCGTTACTAATGTCTTTTGGAATTGAGACGATTTTTCTTTTCCGGTGATGGTTGTGTAGCTTATTGTAAAGAATGCCGCTTGGACTAGTTCTATTATTTTTTCGCCCCAAATAATAAACATCTTTACATTCTGTTGGAAAAATTTCTACGATTTCATCTGCTAGTTTCTCTATTTCTTTTAGATTTAAAATGGAGTAACTTGCCGTAACAGGCACATAAAAATTCTCAGAAATAATTTGTACTATTTTACGCCTGTTGTATTCTGTCAAATATTTGTCCATGTTATATTGTTTTATTATTTCTTTGCCAAATTCTGATGACTGCAATATTTCTTCTGCGCCCTGTATGTAGGCACATATAAACAATTAAAGATTAATTATTAAATTAGATGTTAACAATCACATTGAAATATCAGATGATTCCAGCATTTCCAATTTTACATGTAACTAAATAACTAACCTTAGAAACATTTTTGGATGTGGAACAGCTTGATTCTGGCCACTAGAATGTAGATGTTGATTGCGGCCATGATAAAGTGGACGATTGTGAATCAGTTATGGGGATGCTCATGCCCTTTCATGGAAATCAAAGATAAAATTGAACGTCCATCAAATAAAGTTATATACATACAAACATATGTATAACCTTTGCTTACTTGACTGACTTTCCATTCGAACAATTTAGTTCTGAACTCCGAACGTAGTGCAGTTTGTTCCCGATTTGGAAAAATAACGTTTAAATCGTCCTTGTCTATATATTTTAATTTATCAAATGTGTACCCGCAATCTGATATGACATACAAATGTATGATACAAGGAAATGCATAAACAAAATTCGATAATAAAGGTACGTAATATTCTTTAATATTTACCAATTAAATTTGTATAGCATGACATGTCCAAGTTGTTTTGTTGAACAAAATTGAGCAGCTCATCAAAACTTGATGTTTCCAGCTGCTGTGCGACTATCGATATACTCTCAAAAGTAATTTCTTCATTGAGGTTCTCCATTGCTTCAACCTTTACGCGAATATATGTATGAATAGAAAAACTAATTTTATTAAAAATAGAAAACAAAAAATTCAAATTAAAATACATACTTTGCATATATGTACACCAAATCGTTTTACCACGGATATTCTACGCCGGTGCTTTATTGGCGCTTTACACAATTCCCCTTTGACGATTTTTCTCTGCATTAGAAATTCATTGATGGACACCATTAATAAAAATACTCAAAAATAATGCAAGTTTTGATGCATTATAATTATGCATGAACATTTTCTTATCTGCTATTTTTCCGGCGTACATGCATATTAACTTGATTTTATAAACAAAGATATATGTATACATATCAATGCACTTGTACATCATATTTTAATTTCATCCAAACTAAATATTACTCAGTTTTTCTTCTTTTCTTTTTGGAAATCACAACACTTTTTCTCAAATTGTTTATTTTCACTAAGCGATCGCGGCAACAAACAACAAATAATTAAACCCGAACAACTGTCGTGTGACGTACGAACAGCGATGTTCGAACTTTCGAACGGTCAGAGATACACTTACCGTTTTAATCTGATACTATTGCTTATTAAAATAATTAGATGAATATCAGTTTGACAATGTTGAGGATGCAACTGATTCAATTAGTTATCAAAATAACACGCTAAGTAGTCATTTAATATCTTTGAGGATCAATTTTATGATTTATGCTACTGTATTGATACTAAAAATATTACACAGATCTCAATTAGACATTTTTGAAGTGCTAAACTAATAAATTTCCTCAGCAATTCAATACCTTAAATTAAGATTTGATACTTTTCACTATTATTTTTATATGATGCATTGTTACATAGATATCAAAAAAATGATACTTTTAAAAATATCATTTTAACCCAACCAGTATTAAACTGATAGTGATACATTTTTTTTTGAGTGCAGTTACATAGTTTATTGCTATTAACTGTGTCGGTATTGGTACGTACATTTACCAGGAGGCGCAAAAGTAATCCTCCTATCAGAAAATGCTATAAATTTTGCGATTGGCCCCTAAAGTCAGTTCTGTTTTGACATTTGTGTATTAAACACATGCGAAATACACGCTAATAAACAATGTTACGCTACACTGCTCCAGAACGCGGAATATTGCATATACATATCAGCTCCTAGAAAAAGTGAAAAAAACAGTATTAAAAGTGCGCAAATAGGATCCGTGGTGACAAGGAATAATACCTGGTAAGTCATCCTGTTTCCGTTGCGTGATTGCAGGCCTTGTAAAGCTGTGTCTGCGAACATTATAGTGAATTTGTATAAAACTTATACAATTTTCACATCATTTTTGGTTTCCCATATTGGAAGGATTGCACAAGCGAGACGGTAAATATCAAGAAATATTTTCATATAAAGCGTCAAATACAGCTGATCTTAACACCCAAATTGGAAAAAGATCGTCTGGGCAAGTGACGTTTGGCAGTGCCACCAAGTTAGCAAAGACACAAACCCCTAGCCTCTCGGACACTAGGGGTGGGAGTCAAATTTACAAACATTAATAAAATAAAATCAAATTAAATTAAAAATAGTAAAAGCAAACATAATCGAGTAATCATAATAATAATAATAATATAATACTACTGCTAAAATAATAATATCCACAAATAAAAATAAAGGAAACGAAAATGAAATTGAAGGTAAGTAATATTGTAGAAATAAAAAATAAAATAAAAACAAAAGTGTCTACTAGCAAGAAGGGTGTCGTTGCTGTGTTCGCAAAGATAGTTGCGGATACCTCAGCGGTCACCGGTCAATGGAAGAAATTCCAGTGAGTCTACCTGAGCAAAGTGAAGGGGACGGTGGTAATCCTTTCGCGAGGCTGTCGAGACCAGCGCAGTCTCCTCTACGCTCAGCTCCGACAACCGGGGCCATGCCTGGGTTAGCACGGATGGATTCTATGCTGGGGCTCGATTGCAAAGAGGACGATGGCCATGCGTTCCGCTCCCTGGAAGGCTTATGGGAGAACTTGAAGATCTAGTGGAGGCGATTTCAGTCACTCACTAGGAGGCAGCAGAAGCGGCTATAGGAAGAAAAAGGGGAATGGACTCAAAGCAGAGTCAGACGTCGCCGTCACTGAGCCTGCAGCCACAACAACAAAGCGCTAAACAGGACCGAGAACGCAAAGAAAAAAGGACGCGCAGAAACCCGCAGCTAAGCAACAAGCAAGGTTTCCAAAACAGCGGAATCACTAGGGCAAGAAGCTGCATGGAGAACTGTTCAAAAGAAACGGCCAAAGCTTAAGGATCGACCCGAAGCCATTGGCATTAAAACAACGGGAGACTGATCATATGCGGATATTTTGAAGGCAGTAAAAACCGAGGAGAAAGAAATGAGCACTATAGTTTGCAAGATTCGTAAGACTGCGAAGGTGAGTTGCTGTTTCAGATCACCAAGCAGGCAGAGGGCAGCACCGCGAAGCTGCAAGCAGCCGTGGGACAGGCTTGATCAGGCACAGCCGAAGTCAAGTCTCTTACTGAAGATACCCTTTGTGGGATCCGGGATATGGATGAGGTGACTACGGCAATGGAAGTCTGCCTGGCACTGAACTAGCAGTTCGCGGGTCTCGAAATCTGACCGTCTACCATCCGATCCATTTGGAAAGCTTACGGCGGAACACTGACGGCAACAAAGCTACTAGCCAGTGGCAAAGTTAGAATAGGCTGGGTTGTATGTCGTATTCGGGCGAAAATTCAACCAAAACGCTGCTACAAGTGTACCCACTTCGGACATATCTCGAGGAATTGCACCAGCGAAAAACGCCAAAACGTGCACGAATCCGCAAAATACCTTCGGTGCACTGAAAGAGGAGTCAAACGCAATGATCATACTACTGGGGAAAAAAACTTCCCGGTATACAGAGAGGCGGTCCAGAAACTCAGATCGTCATAAGATTTGCCCCACTCAATCTTAACCACTGCGAAGCTGTACAAGACCTATTGTCGCAAACAATAAGGGAGATTAATGTCAAGGTAGCATTGATAAGTGAGGCATACAAGGAAAAGTATTGGCTGCCTGATTCATGCGGTAAGGCAGGAATATGATCCTGCGGAGAGAACCCATTGTTAAAGAAAGAGAGTTTGTGTGCGGAAATATAGGCAATATCTTCGTATATAGTTGCTACATACCACCTAGCACTCCCTTAGATATTTTTGAAGAAAATTTCAGGAAGATATCCACAGACGCCTCCACGAGGCAGCGCTTTGCTATGACAAGCTCGAAAGACGCCGAAAGGGAGAGCACTACTTGAAGCATTCGCTTGCTTGGACGTAGCGCTCCCTTATTCAGGGCAACACACATTTTCTAGAAACGACTTCGGTTCAATAATCGACATTACGTTCGTTAGTGCTTATATGTTCAGGCTGTGCGAGTGGATGATCAGTGAGTGCTGTACTCAAAGGATTCTCTCTAAACAAACGTCTCTCAAATGTCGGGGTTGGAAAATTAGTACTTTTGACCCCGATATTTTCAAGGTAACGCTTCCAACATCTGAGTACACAGAAAGCGCAAACGACATAGCCACTAAACCAATGGCACGCGATGCGTCGATGACCAGAAAGACCTTACATAAACAACACAGTTCCGTCTGTTAGTGGAACGACAGCGTACAAGCGCTAAGAATATAATATATTCAGGCTAGGGGGCGCTTTCAATGTTCAAGAGATAGGCCAAATTTTTTAGAGTGCAGGTCTGCATATAAAGTTTCTCGCCATGCTCTCAAGGCGGCAACAGCGCATAGCAAGCGACAGTGCTTTCTTAACCTCTGCGATGATGCCAAAAACGACCTCTGGGGTATAGCTTACAAAGTGGTTTTAAAAAGTTTAAAATAAAAGCCATGCCAACATGTCCGTCTTTTCCCAAAAAAGTGGTGAATACTCTTTTTCCCACGCAAAGAAAATTGGTTTCTTCCATACCAAATATTTCGCTCAGAGCATTTGATGAAGTGACCGTGGACGAAGTGCTTCGAGCGGTAAATGGACTTGATAACAACAAGTCTCCTGGGCCAGACTGTGTGCCCAACAAAGTACAGAAGGTGGCCTTCACTCAAAAGACGTCAACAATCACAAATTGATTTATTTTGTTGTGCTGATCTTCCGACAGGGTAGTAAGCTGATTTTTGTTGGAACACGAGTTCGGCGTTCTGCCATTTTCAATGTCTAGTTTCGTTCTGATCTGTGTCTATCCGATGCGTTGTTTTTATAGTCCATGGGTGCTGTGGCAGGTAATGTCAATCTACAGGGTGGCGCAAAATTCACCCTCCTATCAGAAAATGCTATAAATTTAGCGATTGGCCCCTGAAGTCAGTTCTGTTTTGACATTTGTGTATTAAACACATGCGCAATACACGTTAATAAACAATGTTACGCTACACTGCTCCAGAACGCGGAATATTGCTGACTATTTATTTGACCAATAATCGGTCGGGGCCAAACGGTTACTGTGAATGGTGAGCGCTACAGAGCGAGTTCTTTTTGCCGCAACTTGATGAATTGGGATTGGAAAACATGTGGTTCCAACAAGACGGTGCAACAGCACACACTGCACGTGCCACAACCGATATGCTGAACATCGGAAGCTTACTTTTGCGCCACCTTGTATGTGTCCGTGATAGGTAACGTTGATATGCGTGTGTGTGTGCACGGTATTGATGCGTCTTAATTGTTACTTGCCCCAAGGGTTGTTTTTGGAGGTATGTAGACATACCATTTGTTAGCTAAGCGGTAGGTTGAGGTAGGTAAAAATCGCTGATTTTTGCCGTTTGGTTCATTTTCCGTTTTTGTTTGTTCATTGTTACGTGTTTGGTTGCTGTATCTGCTGGCTTCTGCTGTTTTTTGTAAATTAGTTTTAAGGGTTCAAATATTTCGTCAGAGATAGTGTTGGTTTGTTCGTTTATGATCCTGCCGTCAAATGTTTTTAACTTGTATATCTACATGTTGTCAAGTACATTGAGTCGCCGACCTTTTCCGTGTACGTGAAGTATTCGAGCCGTTTTTTTGATGTTAGCTGGGGTGCAGTTGTTCTCGAACATGTGGTTCGCCAAGTTAGATTCTGGTAATATGGTGGGTATTTTTTTTTTTTTGTTGTATTCCCTGATATGCTCCCGGAATCTTGTGCTTATTTTTCTTCCTGTTTGTCCTATGTAGCTGTATTGACATTCACAAGTAAGCCTATACACTCCGTGTCTGTTGAATGGGTCATCAGAATTAGTGTCGGTTCTTAGTTTTTGTCCTACGTTGTTAGATGTTCTTAATGCTGTGTCAATGTTATATCTTTTAAAGAAGTTTGCCAATTTGTACGTCGCTTTTCCAGTGTATGGAAGCATTCATGCAAAACTTGGAAAGAAAATATATACAGAAGTTAAAAACCAAGTTAGGCGTGGCATTCTACGCTAGATACGTGGATGACATCATCTGCATTATAAATGACGTTAACAAAGAGCAAATACTAGAAGGCAACATAGCAACATAGAGTTCACATTGGAAGTAGAAAAAAGATGGAATAATGAACTACCTGGACCTAACTATAGGCATTGACAAAATAACAAATAGGTTCAACTACGGCATTTATAGAAAACCGACTGCCACGGACACCATAATACACTACACATAAAACCATCCACAACAGCACAAAAATGCAGCATTGAGGACAAATACTAAGAACCGACACTAATTCTGATGACCAATTCAACAGACACGGGTTGTATAGGCTTACTTCTGAATGTCAATACAGCTACAAAGGACAAACAGGAAGAAAAATAAGCACAAGATTCCGAGAGCATATCAGGAACTATAACAAAAAAACACGAAAACCCACCATGCAACTTCGCGAATCACATGTTCGAGAACAACTGCACCCCAACTAACATCAAAAAGACGGCTCGAATACTTCACGTACAAGGAAAAGGTCGGCGGCTCAATGTACTTGACAACATGGAGATATACAAGTTAAAAACATTTGACGGCAGGATCATAAACGCACAAACCAACACTATCTCTGACGAAATATTTGAACCCTTAAAACTAATTTACAAAAAACAGCACAAGTCGGCAGGTACAGCAACCAAACCCGTAACAATGAACAAGCAAAAACTAAAAATAAACCAAACGGCAAAAATCACCGATTTCTACCCACCACTTAGCTAACAAGCGGTATGTCTATATACCTACAAAAACAACCCTTGGGACAAGTAACAATTCGGGCGTATCAATACCGCGCACACACACACGCATATCAACGTTACCTACCACGGACACACATATTGACATTACCTGCCACAGCACCCATGGACTATAAAAACAACGCAACGGATAGACACAGACCAGAACGAAACTAGGCATTGAAAATGGCAGAACGCCGAAACCGGTTTGTCACAAAACCAAACTTGACAAGGGATGACGGAAGCTCGTTCCAACATGCATACGACTAAGGCAAATATTTGGTTCAACAAGCAATGTTTAGAATTGAATGTTACAGCGAAATTGCCGCGAATAAAAATAACAAGTAAGGAAGTCTAAGTTCGAACATTATATACCTAGTAGTGATCTATTCTGTCATCCCAATTTACGCAGGTCTATTTTAATACTTTCAGTTCGTATTTGCGTTCAAATAGACAGACGAACAGACAGACAGACGTATCGAAAGACGGATGGCTACATCGACTCAGCTCATCCTCCTGATCATTTCAGTATACGTACAAACATTTCATGTTCATGAAAGGAATGAATATCAAAAAAGATATACAACTTCGCTTTTGCAGTGGGGTATTAACTACTTGCACGAATATTTTACTTTTCATCCTGAAGGGTTTGATAGACATTAATAAATATATATCTCGAATCGTTTATGCCGAATGAAGTAATATACCTTATATAAAGAAGGGTGTCTTTTATAGGCGCCAAAGAACTCAACCGATCTTTATGAAATTTTCACAATATAAACTGGGGTTCACTGGGTACAGCATAGACAATATATGGTTTTGGAAAAGTAGGCGGAGCCACGCCCCCAGGCTATGTAAAGTTTTAATTCACCATAATTCCGAAGTTTTTTGGTCTAAATTAATGAAATTTATATATATGTGTCACTTAGTCAATATCTATATCGTTTTTTAAAAGTGGCGGTGCCACGCCCACATATTTTGTGTTTTGTTTTGCTCTTGAACTTTCACGATAAGTTCAGGAGTTCGCTGGGCACTACACAGTCTTTATATAACTTTTGGAAAATCCCGCAGGTCATATAAAGCTGCAGTTCGGTATAGATAGGAGTTTATTTGTTTCAAGTGAATGAAATTTTATATATAGATGTGTTCTATCTATCAAAACGTCAAAACAACGTCTATGGGGTTTGCTAGTATATTATAAAACGGTGAAAGCAAACCACGAATTTCAGCATTCTTTTGTAAAACTGAGAGACTAGTTTCCGTTCAAATAGACAGACGGAGAGACAGACAGACGGACGGAGAGACGGGCATGGCTAAATCGACTCCGCTCATCGTGCTGATCATTTAAGTGAACTTTTTTCTTCTTGTTCTCATACTGACATACATTTAATATTTATGAAAGGTATGAAAATCAAAAAAGATATATAACTTCGCTATTGCAGTGGGCTATTAACTACGTGCCCGAATATTTCGCTTGTGTGTTTCCCGATTTGGTTAATTTTTGGCAGGAGTATAATACATACTACTGAGAAGCAGCTGACCAATTTTGATTGAAATATCAATATTGAATTATAAGCGATTGCCTTTGAAAATAGCAGAAATTTTATGCTGAAAAGTGGGCGACGAAACGCCTACTTCTTCGAAATTGAAAAAATTTTTTTGCGACCGAGTTTTTCTTAAAAAGCTTATTATGTGAACAAAATATAATTGATATAACTTGCTTAGTTGTAGAAATATCGCGCTTTAAACTTTACAAAAAAAATTTTCAGAACTATGTTAAAAAACTGGACGTGGACCTTAGCCGATTTCGCCCAATTTTACAGCAACCAGTTACCTTTATATATAGAACATTATCACCAAATTTCGTTTCCACAACTCAATTTTTGGCGAAGTTATGGCATAAAAAGTTTTGTGGAATAGTCCACTATAAAAAGGGCGGGGCCATGCCCATTTTCGAAAATTTTAAGTTTTTGGATTTCTTTGTTTACGGAAACTTTAAAACTGAAATATAAATGATGTAAAGCTATCTTACGCAAAGTTATTGCCTATTTAATATATCTACGATCCTTTTCAAAATCTTTCATATAAAAGTGGCCGTAGACCTTAACCGATCCCGCCCATTTTTTCCTAGAACATTCCTTGCATACCTGAAAACCTGCGTGCTGAATTTTGTTTCGATATCTTGAACGGTTTCTGATGTATGATTAATATTATTTCTAAATTTGACTTAATCAAAAGTGGGCGGTGCCACGCCCATTTTTCCAAATTTCTTAACAAATTTATTTTATGCCTCAATCTCAATGTATTCACCAAATTGTATCTTTATAGGTGTATTATGTACTGAGTAATCACTTTTTTGCGTTTTCGAAAATATTATATATATATAAAAAGTGGGCGTGGCTATCATCCGATTTGGCTCATTTTAAATAGCGATGCATACCAATTTTCATTAAGATATCTCAAAATTTACTCAAGTTATCGTGTTCACAGACGGACGGACGGACGGACGGACACGGCTTAGTTAATTTCTCTTTACGTCTTGAACATTTTGATATATATAAGTCAATATCTATCTCGATCCGTTAATGCCGTTGCGCACTGCCGTTACGCGACTATAGTTAATATACCTTGTGTGCGAAGCACTACTAGGTATAAAAACCAACACCCAAGCAATTAGGAGAACGGCCAGGAAGTCCGAAAAGGACTTTTTAAAGTTCAACTTACAAAGCTTATACGCTAAAAAAGACAAGATAAACACCGATTTACTAAGGATACATCTGCAATTGTCCGGACTCTTGCCCACGACTGCATTGATGGACTGCTTCGACCACATAGAGACGGGAATCAAACGCGAATTACAACGCAAGTATGAAAAACTTAACCGAAAACTGGACCAGTTAACGGGCCGAAGCGATCACAGTAACAGTCAACAAGCACATGAATGTAACAAACGGCTCGTAAACCTAACAACAGTCGCCATTTGCAACGAAGAAGCCCAAAATCTAGGGAAGGGCCTGAAGCACAACATCGCGGATAGCAATAAGGCAAAAAGAACTGAGCAAGCGATAGTAGATGCAGAGGTTGCAATATCGCTTCTTCCATATGAGGAACAGGAGCACCCAAGGCACATGTGCAGAAAAATCATAAGCAAGGAAGTAAGAGCCCAGGAAGCACAAAAAGGAAAAAGGGAGCTGAAAATATTGAAAGGGCTACAACGAAAGCTAAAAGATAACAAGATCGTCACAACGAAGGCAGACAAAGGAAACACAATAGTGCTTATCAGTAAAGATGAATATATAGCAAAGACAGAGAAGCTCATCGAGGAAATGAAATGCCGCATTATTAGGGAAAACCCCACGGATAAATACCAGACCGACGTTAAAGAGGTTATAAAAAATGCTACCAAAATAATAGACGAGAGGATGGCATATACCCTAACACAAACGAATTCATCTGCTCCTCCACTCATTGCGTTACCTAAAATCCACAAGCAGGATACGCCGATGAGACCCATAATTAATTTTAAGACCGCGACGGGTTATAAACTGTCGAAACATTTAAAAAGGATTTTAAAGGCTACTCTGAAACTAGTTCACGAGTACACAATAAGCAATACGATACAGCTACTCCAAACACTTAAGACCGTTAAACTCACAAAGGGCAGTAAACTCGTATCCTTTGACATAAAGGACTTATACCCGTCAATACCACTGACAGAGACAATGGATATAGTCAACAAAACACTACTGGACCAAACTGAAGATAAGGTCAAAACTGAGCAAATTACCAACGCGCTAAGAACAACGCTGTGGACAAACAAACGGACTAGGAATGGGTAACCCAACATCGGCCATTCTCATGGAAGCATTCATGCAAAACTTGGAAGTAAAATATATACAGGAGTTAAAAACCAAGGTTAGGCGTGGCATTCTACGCTAGATACGTGGATGACATCATCTGCATCATAAATGACGTTAACAAAGAGCAAATACTAGAGTTACTCAACAGGCAACATAGAGTTCACAATGGAAGTAGAAAAAAGATGGAATAATGAACTACCTGGACCTAACTGTAGGGATTGACAAAATAACAAATTGGTTCAACTACGGCATTTATAGAAAACCGACTGCCACGGATACCATAATACACTCCACATCAAACCATCCACAACAGCACAAAAATGCAGCATTGAGGCACTTAGTGGATAGGCATCAGAGAACTCCGCTCACACAGGAAGCATACAGGAGAGAGCTTAATACAATATATAACATAGCGGCAAATAATGGATACAAGAAAGAACTTGTGGATAAACTCAGAAGTAGCCATGGAACACAAAAAAGAGTTAGCGTAGAGGAAAATCCAAAGGTTTGGACGGCAATGACATACACTGGAAAAGCGACGTACAAATTGGCAAACTTCTTTAAAAGATATAACATTAACACAGCATCCAGAACATCTAACAACATAGGACAAAAACTAAGAACCGACACTAATTCTGATGACCCATTCAACAGACACGGCGTGTATAGGCTTACTTGTGAATGTCAATACAGCTACATAGGACAAACAGGAAGAAAAATAAGCACAAGATTCCGAGAGCATATCAAGGACTACAACAAAAAATACGAAAACCCACCATAATACCAGAATCTAACTTCGCGAACTACATGTTCGCGAACAACTGCACCCCAGCTAACATCAAAACAACGGCTCGAATACTTCACGTACAAGGAAAAGGTCGGCGGCTCAATGCAATTGAGAACATCGAGTTACACAAGTTAAAAACATTTGACGGCAGGATCATAGACGAGCAAACCAACACTATCTCTGACGAAATATTTGAACCCTTAAAACTAATTTACAAAAAACAGCACAAGCCAGCAGGTACAGCAACCAAACACGTAACAATGAACAAGCAAAAAGAAAAAATGAACCAAACAGCAAAAATCACCGATTTCTACCTACCTGAACCTACCGCTCAGCTAACAAGCGGTATGTCTACATACGTACAAAACAAACCTTAAGACAAGTAACAATTCCGACGTATCAATACTTTTGAATGTCTTTTTGACCGAACCAATTAAGTGAATAAAAAAATATATGCACAAAAGGAAAAACGTTTTATTTTAGTTGAACAATTCTCTTTTATGGAAAGAAATTTATTGAAATGCTTCTTCTACAAATGTCACATTCGAACTGTGATGGCAAAAGGTAAAAAAGAAAATAGAAAACAGAAAAGAAAGGGTTGCCATCTTTGTTTCGACAATGGGTAATTTCAATAAATACCGCGCACACACACACGCATATCAACGTTACCTACCACGGACACATAGATTGACATTACCTGCCACAGCACCCATGGACTATAAAAACAACTCAACGAATAGACACAGACCAGAAAGAAACTAGGCATTGAAAATGGCAGAACGCCGAAACCGGTTTGTCACAAAACCAAACTTGACAAGGGATGGCGGAAAATCGTTGCACCAAAAATCAATCACAAATTGGTTTAATGCATGCCTAGCTGAACGGACATTCCCTTCAATCTGGAAACGCCAGACGTTCGTACTGTTGCCGAAACCTCGGAAACCCCAACGGAGCCATTCAGCTACAGGCCTATATGCCTAGTCGATTCTGCAGGCAAACTTCTTGAATGTGTTATCTATAATCGTCTCGAAAAAGAAATTGAAGAGGAGAGGCGGCGCATAGATGAATAGCAGTTCGGGTTTAGAAAAGAAAGATCCACCATTAATGCCGTGAACAAGGCTACTAAGGTCGATGGCTCGAGGGATCTAAAGAATACCGCCTTATCGTGACCTTGGATGTAAAGAATGCATCCAACAGCGCTAATTGGGCAAAGACTCTGGATACTCTGTATCGAATAGTTATCCTTCTATCTGGGAAGGATCATACGCAGCTATTTCGAAGGCCGACTGCTTGAGTGCGAAACGGCAGAGGGACCGAAAGAGCGCCATGTTACAGCTGGCGTTCCTCAAGGATCCGTGCTCGGCCCACTGCTATGGAACATAAAGCACGACGGCGTATTGCGACTCAAAGTATCTAACGGAGTAAAAATGACCGGTTTCGCGGATGATATTGCATTGATGGTAACTGCCAAACACCTAAGCGACATATGCGACAAATCTAATTTAAGCATAGCCAGTGTGCAATCATGGCTCATGCAACACGAATTACAGCTTGCGAAGCAAATAACAGAGGCAGTACTTGTATCAAGCAGAAAGAAGGTAGAAAAGGTCACGGTACGAATCGGAAACAATGACATCGACACGTTGCCTAAAGTTAAGTACTTGGGAATTGTGATAGACAGGAGGCTATCGTTCAAAACACACCTAGAGTGTGCTAATGAGAATAGTATTCGCCACCAAAAATTAAGCTGATTCGAAAATATTAAAATACACAAAGTGTAAAATAAACAAGTAAAAATTATCAATTAAAATAAACCCACGCTTTGGAGATAACGACTGTTGCGCTGAATGAATAGCTGAAACAGCTCCGGGAAATTGAAGAGATACCCAGAACTCGAGTGGAAACATCTTAAGATCAAATGTACTAAGAATTTTATCAAACCACAACCACTCGAATGGATGACGCTCGATATATGGCTAGCCTCTCATTCAAGTCAACATTCCCGAGCAATATCGACCAAGAACAATCCCGTCCTGCAGCCCTACGACAGTTCCATGGCATGGAACGTACTCTCCAAAAAAAGGGCGATCTCAAACAGCAGTATGACCAGGTACAAGAATACTTATCTCTCGGCCATATGGAAGAATGCAGTCCCAATGAAGTGAAATCCCTGGGCAAATACAACTCATTTTATCTCCTCACCATGCGGTCGTAAGGACAGATAAAAAGACACCACAGTCCGAGTGGTGTTTAATGCTTCCAAAAAATCAGGTTCCGGTCACTTCTTTAACATCGTCTTATGCACCGGACCAACCCGATCTCCGGCTTAGGTTATTAAAATGGCGGGTATATAAATACGTGTTTAATGGCAATGTAGAGAAAATGTACCGCCAGTTTCGCTTACACACCGATGGCCGAGACTCCCAACGGATAATATTCCAAACTCCCGAAAACAGTCCAATAAAGGACTTCAAATTAAAAACGGTCACGTTTGAGGTGAATTGCGCTCCCTTCTGGGCTATTCGCACTCTGCACGAGCTGTCGAAAGATATCCACGCGCAGCCTCAGCATTAAAGTCCGAAACGTATGTTGACGACATTTTATCAGGCAGTCATGATCCACAATCAGCCGAGCAATCCCTAAAAACACTATACACGCTCTTAATTCAGCCAGCTTCCCCTTAAAAAAGATCACTGCAAGCCATCCGAATATACTAAGCTGACGCCAATCATGATACAGGCAAAAATATTATTGCAAGAACTGTGGTTGGACGAGACTGATTGCGATGAACGAGTCAAACCGATACGTCTCGTAAAATGGACCCAATTTTCAAGAAATCTGCAGTAGATCTTCGAGATTCAAATACCCCGATGGATTAACTTCGCCCCTGAACATGCTTCATGGTTTCTGCGGCGCCTCTGAAAAGGTTTATTGTGTCCAAAGACAAAGTGGCCCCGCTCAAAACCATAAGTTTGCCACGCATGGAACTATGCGGAGCTCTCTTCTTAGGTGAACTAGTCGCAGTAGTGCAACTCCATCTGCCCGGCGCACCGCACATCGGCGGTATATGGGAATCCGCTATCAAAAGCTTCAAAATCCACTTTAATAAGGTCGCCCGAACTCACAGCTTTACATTCAGGAGTTCTCTACTTTATTGATCCGAAAAGAGGTCCTACTCAACCCTCGTCCACTCTCCCAGCTGCCTCAGGACCCGAATGACCTCAGCGCCCTAACGCCGGGACTTTTTTCGAAGCGCGTCAATGCTCTCATTTCTCGAACCGAATCACGAAAATCTTTTCATGAGCAACAGGTGGGAAAGACTGAAAGTGCTGCATCATCAGTTCAGCAAATGCTGGAAAACTGGCTACCTCGCCGACCTTCAAAACCGTTAGCGATGGGAAACCGCCAAACTCCCCGAAAACTGGCGACCTAGTCATCATTAAAAAAGGTAACTTAACGATTGGCGACTAGGTCGATTGGAAAGACTACACCCGGACCGAGACGGACACATTCGTGTTGTAGACGATTGCACCCAAAATGGTATTCTCAAGAGACCTCTCACTAAACTATGCTTTCTATCGTCATCCGAGAGTGACGCGCGCCTTCAATGCCCAAGGCCGCCCGCACCGTATCCAACCATTACCGGATTAGCGGAAGTGTCGGTTGTGCATGAGGCATCACGCGCCCCTGATGTGCGCTGTGTTAACGGCAACGCAGCGGCAACAACGATCTCTAGATGCTAGGCCAAATCAGTATTGCACCAGTTTCTTAGCGATTTCAAACCGCACCAACCAGTGCATCTCCACAGAAAGCTGTCGGATCTGCGGCCACACCACCAGACGTTCCTTCATCGGGACGCCGGAGATCGCCAACCCTCGTACGTCGCACCACCTGTAGCGGAAGTACCTCCGCCACCACGCCACCAGGAGCCGCGCCGTCGAGCCTCCACAGTTCATCATCGCCGCCATCAACCACAGCATCCGAGAGCCAATGTGCTCCAAGCGCACGTCAACCCCCTCGACCAACCAGCGTTCGGGACCGCACCATCTGATGAATATTGCTATGGCCTTGAATTGAAAAAACAAAAAAATTTCAAACGAATATAATTAACGAACAAACAAACACCGTTTCAGATGTATTATTCGAACCTCTGAAATTTATATACAGAAAAAAGAACATAATACAGGCAATTGATGCGAGAACAAAAACACGCAATCAACCCTCAGAGGGTAAGCAAATCAGAATCACCGAGTTCTACATGCCAACAAACCAAACAATCACTTAAAGAGCGCATACATACACATACACGAACTACCTGCTGCCTGCAACACATACAAAATGTACCCCACTAAATAAACGACACAACAGAACGAAGGACTACAAACCGAACACTAACTTAACGAGCGCAATCGTACACACACAAACTACCATCCGCACATACAAAACGTACCTAATAAACAGCACAGCGAAGAACTATATAAAACAGACAAATAAAGCACGAACGCAACAGAACGAAGAAAGACACTGAAGCTGGCACAACGCGGAAACCGGTTTGTCTCCAAACCAAAATTGACAAGGGATGACGGAAAATCGTTCTAGAAAAATTCAAACATGAAGTATTTCTGATACTGGTATAATAATTACCAATGTACAAATTCATTCCAATAAAGAACTCACGAAAGTAAGGAATCTGACAGTTTGGATACCGTAACAGGTTAAACTCTTACCTATTCAGACTGAACCCTGACATGCCAAACGTCTGCCCGGCATGCGGTGTGTCTCTCAACTGAACCTACTCTTCTAACAACAATATCACTTTGGTCCAACCCCTTTGAAGCCGCTAGGTTTCTGGGACTCCCGTTAGAAGAGCTTGATGACAATATTGGGTAAGGGAGGTGATATTTAGGCAGGTTAGTTGGCGGCCGCCGTGGTGTGAAGGTAGTGTTGCCGGCCTACCACACCGAAGGTCCATGGTTCGAGCCCTGGTACAGGTAACATCAAAAGTGATTTGAAAAAAGTTTTTCAAAACGGGGTCGCCCCTCGGCAGTGGTTTGGCAAACTCTCCGAGTGTATTTCTGCCATGACAGGCTTCTCAGCAAAAATTCGTCTCCTTTGTAGATGCCGTTCGGAGTCGGCAAAAAACTGTAGGTCCCACCAATTTGTAGGGAAAATTCTAATCGGCACAAATTGGAAGAGAAGCTTGGCGCAAAAATCTCTTAGGAGGTTTATGATGATATACCTGTTGTATATCGCGCCATAGAGAGAGAGAGGGTTGGCGAAGAGGATTTTTTTTTTCAAAACAACACCAGCGCAATGCCAGGAGACAGTGAAATATCGCAACCAGTTTTTCAAACAGCCTCGTTCTAATTGGACGTCTTCGATGCGAAAACTATGCCCTGGAACCGGTGGGTTAAACGATTTGAAATTGCGTTATCACTCTTTAATGCTGACGCAACAAAAAAAAGTCAAGCTATTTCATTTTATGATTTACAATGTGTTGTGCGATCAAGTACTGCCCAATGAGCCAGAGAGGTTGCAGTATGGAGAGATCGCTTCAACGGTGGAAGACCACTTCAACACAAAGGCCAATGAAATTTTGGAAAATTATCGGTTCAATTTAAGGAATCAGCAAAAAGGTGAGTTATGCGAACAGTTGCGTCTTCTGGCAAAAGGTTGAAATTTTGGTGAATAAGTAAATACGGCGTTATGGAATCAAGTGGTATTTAGTTTGAAAAATCAAACAATACAAAATCGCCTGCTCGAGAAGAAAAGTTTTACATTGATTGATGCAATCAATATTGCAAAAGTTACGTGCACTCTGAAAGTAAACAACATTGTGATAAATTTCGAAATTGACACCGGCTCCCCAGTGACAATTATTAGCGTTAAAGATGCAAAAAAGTATTTTTACAGCGAACCTGTAAATAAAAATAATGTGCAATTGTACAACTTTTGTCAAACAAAGCTGTAATGTTTGGGCTACATATATGTTACAGTGAATGCGAAAACACCGGTGCGGGCGAGAATATTTATAGTTCGTTCCGACCGCCAACCTTTGCTTGGCCGAGAATGCCTTAAGGCAATTGGCATGGACTGGAATAGGATTATAGACAGTCAATTGAAAGGGCATACAACGGTGACCGTTTTGTCAAATAATAGTATTCAAGATAAGATACATCAGATATTGAGTAAATTTCCGCTGTTATCAGCAAAGAATATAGGCACAATCACTGGTCATCCGGAAAAAATTTACGTAAAATCAAATGCGGTGAAGAAATTCATAAGAGCAAGGCGAGTGCCGTTCCCACTGATTAAAGCGGTGGAAAATGGAATTGACAAAAACGTGGGCGATAATCGGGAACTGTTACCGTAAGGCACGCATAAAGGTTTATTCCAACCGGCGACGTTTGGAGTTGCAAGCCCGCCTGCAAAGTGGAAAAGATTTATGGAAGAACTGTTGGGAGATATGCCATCTACAAAGAATTGAAGAGGTACTTCGAAGGCTAAATGAGCGCAACATGCGTGTGCATTTGGAAAAGTCAGAATTTCTTCGTGAAAAAATTGAGTACTGTGGATACGAAATCAGCAAAATTGGTATCCGTAAATAAAAAACAGAAGTAGGAGCTATACGAGATATGAAACAACCAACAAAGAAAGACGAGGTAAGAGCTTTTCTTGGTCTTATAAACTATTACGGAAGATTTATTCCAAAACTTAGTGATGTTGTGTATCCATTAAATCAGTTGTTACGCAAAAATTCAGTTTACAATTTTGATAAAAGATGTCGTGAATCATTTCAACGAATTAAATACATGATGCAAACAGATTTTGACACACTACGATCCACAGTTACCGCGAGGCATATTTTCCCGAACGGTGATGAAAACCCGATTCAGTTTTCTTCGCAAACATTAAATGATGTTCAACAACGATACAGTCAGGTAGATAAAGAAGCGTTCGCGATTATATTTGGTATCAAAAAGTTTTACCAGTACGTATTTGGGAAACACTTTACTATAGTCACTGATAGCCATTGCCCAAATATTTTCGCCAAATAAAGGCTTACTTACCTTGTCAGCGATGCGTATGCAACACTACGCAGTATTTTTGGAGTATTTTAATTGCGTCATACGGGTCAAAAGCAATAAAGCAAATGCGAATGCGGATGCCATGTCACGACTTCCAACGCGAAAGCGAGATGGTTTTTTAGAGGAAGTAGATTTGATAACCATGCCTATAACGGTAACCGACGAATGCCGCAGGGAATGCGAATCGAATTGAGACAATTCTCATAACCGATCGGAAAAGCAGTTCGCGAATAGAAATATGTAGATAAGGAAGTGCGTGAATTCACTGCATTCCTATAACCGTAATCGAAACGCAATAGCGATTGGTTTTTCTAATTGCGATTCGTTAAATATCAGTTGCGGATCCATACGAATAAAATGGAATTTAATAATTTGTATGATATTTTAAAGGATTTTTGTTAATTGATATTAGAGGATAAATTACAACGATATGCACAGCGATGGTATGGGATGACATGTTTCGAAGTGCCCAACTTCTCATCAGACCCCTTCTCGGACACTGGGATACGAACCCAAGTGTCTGCACCAAAGCTGCTGTTAGAGTAGTCTAACAACTAAGCTATGATGCTCTGTAGCTACACGATGCATTTTTCCTCTAATGTGCCATTTGCTTACTCCTTTTATACATTCTTTGGTACATATATTTTATATGTCAACTCAAGGAAAGTGGAATATTTTTGAGCGCGTTCATAGAACAGTTTTAGATACAGAAGGGGTTTTTTGCATATCAACACTTCCGTGTTATTTGTTATGCACCCGCACTGTACTTGTATCAATTATAGTTATGGTCATTGTTGTTGGAGCGAAGCTCGAATTTTTATGTTTGTTTGTTAATTGATATTAGAAGAAAAATTACAACGATATGCACAGCGATGGTATGGGATGACATGTTTCGAAGTGCCCAACTTCTCATCAGACCCCTTCTCGGACACTGGGATATGAACCCAAGTGTCTGCACCAAAGCTGCTGTTAGGGTACTCTAACAACTAAGCTATGATGCCCTGTAGCATCACGATGCATTTTTCCTCTAATGTGCCATTTCCTTATTCCTTTTAAACATTCTTTGGTACATATATTTTATATGTCAACTCAAGGAAAGTGGAATATTTTTAGGCGCGTTCATAGAACAGTTTTAGATACAGAAGGGCTTTTTTGCATATCAACACTTCCGTGTTATTTGTTATGCACCCACACTGTACCTGTATCAATTATAGTTATTATTATAATATTAGAGGAATATCAATTAACAAACAAACATAAAAATTTGAGCTTTGCTCCAACAACAATCACCATAACTATTAAAGGATTTTCGCAAATTATATTTTTAATTTAACATAAGTCGTACAACAAACAGTTTGCTTTGCTTGTTGAGCGGATGAAGCTCAACGAGAACATAGCAGTATAGCATAGGTGGTGTCAGTTTTTTGGACAACTTTGAGCACTGATTTAAATGCGTTGGGACCACTAACAAAATCTCTCGCAGAATAGAAAAAGATATATGAAAAAGTGGTTATTAAAAAACAATTTGTGTGTGTTTTACTGTAGGTATGGTCAGATTTCAAATCTTCCATTAAGAAAAAACTGAGCTATAACCGAATCTAAATGCAAGCCACAGGCGGAGGTCCAAATACAGAAGTGCATTTGACTGCTCTGGAGGAGGAGGTTGCCCAGCTGGTCAACATAACTGATGCCGTAATAGGTGTTTCCAGCAGGCATTATGGTACTAAGCAGAGCCTGTCTAGCGGTGATCACACTGTCGTCGAGGCTTCAGGTATTAGGGGAAGGCCAAATGAAAACGAAAACGCAAAAAGTGCTCCTCGTCTACCCACCGCAGAACTACGCCGAGAAGTAGCCAAATAGAGTTGTTAAAACAACAAGTGGACAACCAAAAAAAATTCCACGAGAACGTGTCGGCTACTTTGATGGGCCAAAAAAGGAAATTGGATGGTTTGGCCACCACTGTTAAGAAGGTGGAAAAGACCGTGGCCAGTCTCAACAATAATGTTGACAAAATGTCCAAGACATTGAAGGATTTAGTGGCTGAGACAAAAAAGGCACAAGTTGGCAACAGAAAAGTAAATTCGGGACAAAACTCGGCTGAAGGAACAGCTGTTAGAAATAGAACTTAGAAATATAAATAGTAATTTAAGCAAGTAGATTATAAGTTTTCATAACACTATCCCCTCCATCCACCGCCTCCCCCTACTCTTCCCCTTCCTTTCTTGTTTTCCTTCTCCATAGCCCGCTTGCTCTCCTTTCAACCTGTTTCCATTTCCAGCCTCATCTCCTTTCTCCCCGCCCCCTACTCCCCCTTTTGTTTCTCTTTCTTATTTTAACACCCCCACCCACTCCCTCCTCCCTTATTCTGTCTAATTTTTAACCTTTTACACGCAATAATTTTTATTTGCTATAGCCATGTAGGCAAGATATTTATTTGCAAGTTTACAAAATTTAAAAAAAAAAAAACCATAAAACTTTGTAGCAAACGTCATTTTTCCTGTGTAGTTGCGAAAATTTAAGCTGTACTTTAATTGTGAAAAATTATAAGTGTTTAGAGGATGGCAAGCGTTTTTGCCAACCTGCATACGCAATTCGACGCGCGATTAAAAAAGGAAAGGCGAACACTCCAACTTGTCCTTTGAGACTGAATTCATTTTATTTTTGCTTACATGCGTGTACCTAAGTACGTATAGAAAATGTTGAAAAACTACTTTTAGGGCGTGAGTACATACATAGTTGGTTTCTCAAAGTTACAAAACAATATTTAGCACCGTTAGGAATGTACATAATTTGTCGCATATCGGTTCACTCAATACCACTGCTGGGTACTTATAATTTAACATATGTATGTAAGTAAATCGACGAACATCTCCATAAATTGAGTGGTTTGCTGTGAATATGTAGGAAACGACGAAGAATATTGCTCAATATGCTTTGCGATCGCTTTAACCTTTGGGTGACGTGACAGGATTGCTAATGGTAATTCTTGGACAATAAGTTCTCCTAATTTTTATTCATACTCTGTGATTAAATTAAGTGAAAACCAAGTGGTCTTCTTTAAAGTTAAAATTTAATTGTTGTGTTTTTTTTTCATATTATATGAATATTAGTAATTCAATTTAATTTTCTTTTACTTTACATTTGCCGAGTCATTTTGCATATTGTTTTTGTTGCGGTTGATTGGCTTTTGTTATTTCTTGCTTTTTGTTTTTGTTGTTTGTGCGCACTTTTGGTTTTCTTGCCGAATTCTTTTATCACGCTACTAATGCTTTTCAGTGTTGCCTACTCTAACTGATTTTCCCTGAAATCTTTTTTATTATTTTCCTGATTTGATAATTGAATGATGTCTAGTATTTATCAAAGTTGTCAAATTAAAAGCGAGTCAGAACGCTATGTGGCGTGTTGGCTTTGTGATGGGCTTGCCACATTAAGTGTGCTGGGTTGACCGGGAGGGTCGTGGACCTGGTACATGGAGGCAAGGGCCTACGTTGGTCTTGTTTAAATGTCGTTCAACTGAAGTTGATCTATTTAAAATCTTTAGGGAAATCCGTAATGGGTTATCTGAAATCGGCAAAGACCTGTCTTTACTAACAGAAAAGTTTCATAAGTACGAAACAGTTTTCAAGACTTTCAAGCGTTTGGATGAAATCTCTACTGATTCAAACACTGATATCCATGAAAATAATCGTAGAAGTACTGATGATTCCTCATGTCCTGTAATTCCAAACAAAATTCCAATTTCACTTCCGAATGTTATCGCGCCTTTGTTGTTAGAACTTATTGATTTAACCTCTCCCAATCCATTAGCCCAGTCTTCGACTTCCGAGGCAGCCTCGTCGAAGTCAACTTCGAAAAAACCCGAGCCCCAACCTAATAGGGATCTGGTTGTGGTTCCACGAAATAAATATATTTTTGTATCTCGTTTCGAAACTGACACTACAGAAGAGGACTTGAAGTTTAACATTAAATCTGAAATCAAACCCGATAGTTTGACTATAAAAAATTTTAAATTTAATTATGAAAGAAACGTCTCCTCCTTCAGATTTGATATTTCATTGAAGAAAAACATCCAGAATTTAGCTAGGGTCCTACGTGATAGTGCAGTGTCAAAAAACTAAATGTAAAGTCTGTACATTTTTACTATCAAAATGTTAGAGGTTTAAATACAAAACTAACCGAAATTTATTTAAAATCTCTTTGCTGGAATTCCACATATTTTTAACCCTGAAGTCGTATCTGATGATCATCAGGTATTCAGAAACGATCGCATCAACAGAGTCGGGGGTGGCGTTCTGATAGCTAATCATTCGTCAATGCCCTCTGAGGAGGTTAATGTTCCTGACATCGAGTCAAGTGAATTCAGGTGCGTCCGAATACAGCTGAACAGTGCTTATATATACTTAGCGGTTTGTTATATTCCTCCCTCATCTGATATCACAATCTACATGCAGCATATCTTATTGTTGAAAACTGTAAATTTAATTACTAAACTTCCCGATTCGATGATCGTTCTGGGCGGTTTTAACCTACCGCATATATCGTGGAATATCTTTGACGGAGGCATAGTGCCAATTCCATCCAAAACGGGATATAATGACTTTTTAGATGAAATGGCGGACATTTGTCTTAATCAAATAAATGTTCTCCCAAACAATTTCGGAAAGGTCTTGGACTCAGCTGTTGTCGATGATACATCTAAATTCTGTTTTAGTAGATGCAATCGTTTGGTTTTACCGGAAGACGTTTACCATCCTTCTTTTGAGATCGCTTACGAAATCATAACTAATGTAGAAGACAGTGATACTAAACCATGCGATTCTACATAGTAGTCTCTTTGACTTTGACCCTGGTAAAATCAACTTTAAGAAATTAAAACAAGATTTGTCTAAATTCACTTGGCCTGAATATTATGGCGATATTGAGATTAACGTTTCACATCTTAATAATACTCTTTGAAAAGCATGTACCTAAATGTAAATCTTTCTCTGACGAACCAGCGAAAGCATGGTTTACCAAAGAACTGAAAGCTTTAAGAAATAAAAAGAACCGTTCATTCAAGCTATACAAGAAATCCGGTTTATACAAAGATTACTTAAAGTATTCCAACCTACGACAGAAATATTTTGAAGTGAATAAAAAATTTTACAAAGCTTATATCTGTAAAATTAAAAAGAACCTTATCTGTAACCCAAAGTCATTTTATGGTTTCGTAAACTCTAAACGTAATATAAAAGGTTTTCCTTCTGCCATAAAATACCAAGACTGTATATCCAGCGATAATCAAGATATTGCAAATTTCTTTGCCCAATTTTTTAAATCTAATTATTTTACTGCTACCTTTCCTCGATTAAATAAATATCCATATCAGTTAAATACAAACAACACCATTAATAGTCCAATAATTTTTCCTGAAAATGTTTTATCCTATCTGAAAACTATAAAGGAGTCATTTAAATGTGGCCCTGATATTATCCCGGCATGTTTTCTCAAAAACTGTGCTAACTACATTTACCAGCCTCTAACTGATCTGTTTAATCTGTCTTTAACAAGCAGCGTCTTCCCAACTGCTTGAAAATAATCTTTCCTTATACCACTTTATAAGAGTGGGAGTAGGTCATCCGTAGATAACTACCGCGGCATCGCAAAGCTTTCCGCTATTCCCAAATTATTTGAAGCCATTGTTACAAATCAGCTTACAACTTCTATATCCTCATTGATTGCAGATTGCCAGCAAACGCATTTAGAGAAAAACTGCCCACAGATGTTATATATACAGATTTCAGTAAAGCGTTTGACAAAGTTTGCCATTCGTTACTTATTCATAAACTTGTTTTACTGGGCTTTCAACCAGTCTCACCTGCTGGATATCTTGTTATCTTCTTTTCAGAACACAAAGAGTAGTTTTTAAAAATGCGCCATCTAATGACATTTATTTATCTTCTGGAGTTCCTCAAGGTATCCACCTTGGCCCGATTCGGTTTTTGTGTTCATTAATGATATATCCAATACTATAAAGTTTTAAAAAATGTTGATGTCCGCTGACGACGTTAAGATTTGTATGGCTTACTCGGTGACCGAAAATAGAGCTTTACTTCAATCAGATCTTGATAGACTGGGTGCTCGGATAGAATCGGTTCAAAAACAATTCTTACTTTTCGCTTAAAGAGATCTTTCATGGGATTCCTTGTATAATTTTCCACGCTATACTAATCGCTTGAAACTTATTAACCTTTCTACCCTTGCTAGTCCTAGAGAAATGCCCGGAACAATATTTATTATTAAATTAATAAACGAGTTGGTCTCTAGCCCATTTTTGTTGGGAGAAATAACCTTTAACATTCCTTTTCGGCCATCAAGGCATTTAAAAAATTTTTATTTTTTTTGAAACAGTGTAGGACTAATTTTCAATTAAATGAGCCTCTCCGATGTTTGTGTGACAATTATAACACTCACTCCAGCACCTTTGATATTTCTGACTCGCTTTTTAGCATTAAAAAATCGATACTACCCTCGCGAACCCCATAGCAACTTTATGAACTTACTCTTTATAATTGAATTGATTCTTTCTTCGCTTTATACATTATTTATAAGTTTTAATTTCTTGTGTTACTTAACTGATGAGTTTTGCTCTGTAGCTGAGCAGTTTTAGATCTCGACACTTAACAAACTCCTGCCTTTAAACGACTCGCCAATATATATATCTTAACGAGTCCACATATGTGGGCTCTAAAAGATTAAAGTTAAAGCGGGGCGGCCCCATGCACTCCTATGGAAAAATAAAAGAAAGCTAAATGCGGTTGATAAGTATATTTACCATTGACGGCTCAATCAAAAGTGAAGTTATAATTTTACTTAAGCCTACCACTTAGCTTCTAAACAGTTTGACTTAACTTATTAATTGCTGACGCTGCGCTTCCCATGATTTGTATTTTGGTTTATGCAACCAATTCGATAGCCAAATTGTTTTGCATGCGTTGCAGATCAAGTTATGTGCATTGGCTATGCGCGTGTTGTGGGAAGGGCGGTGTCAGCAAATTCGCACCATTAGGTGTGTTTGCCCTCTTGTTAACTACCCCCCCTTTAAACATCTGCGTCCCGCTGATGACATGGTTCTCGAAGATTATCGCTGGCATGGGTCCGTGGCTGATCCTGACATGTTGGCTGGTTTAATTTTGGAAAATGAATCGTTGTTGTTAGTTTCTTCCAGATTATGTAGCATACGACCGCTAATATTGCCAGGCCAATAGCGTCGGCGATTAGAGATAATTGAAAATTGTTTCCCAATTGACTTAATTGGTGAATATTTTCTATGCTGAGCCCGTGGATGTAGTCCAAGTTCAGTTTTAAGCCCTCGTTTGTAACGTTTGTCAGAACTGGTGGTAAGGCCTGCACTGTGCGTACTGATCTGCTGGTCAAGGACTGATTTCCCACCGTGACTGTTTCGTTGCTTAGTAAGATGACATATGTTCCATTGAGGTATGTTGAGTAGTTTCCCCCCGCAATGTTCCTTCGAAATTGGTAGTAAATATTGTCGCATCGGCGATCATTTCAACGATTATGTTGTTGTCTTGTTCAAAGTGACATCTGGCATTGCCGCCTTTCACTAGCCTAGCTAGGCATCCGTCTTCGGGAAGTTTAATTCACGATTTTGGGGAGCAGATTGTCGTGTTGCTAATTGAAGGACAGTCCTCCCTTAGTCCGAATGTTTCTTCTTCGCTTACTAGCATCTTTTTGTAACTAAGGTCGACGTGCTGCCCCTTTATGATAGCGGCGCGTGTTATTAAAAGTCTATAGCCGTCTGGATTAACTTTTGGCATTGACAGTACGTATAAAAGGAGACTACCGTTCGAATATACGGAAGCCGATCCATATTCTATAGCTTCGATGGTGTTTTGGTATGGTAGCGAATCTTCCTCTACTAATAGATTTTGGATTTCGTCGCGGTCAAGAAGATTTGTGTTTATGATCCCGGACTTTGCCATGTGACAGGCTTGGACTATTTCTGATACCTGCTCCTTCAAAATTAGGACTTTTCCCAACTCCAGCAACTCTAAACTGTCCTCGCTAATATTTTTAGTTATAGCGTTGATATGTAGCATCATTTGGTTTGCTTTTTCGATCGCCTCTCGCGTAATGTTGAAAAGCTTTTCATTGATGCGATACTGGTGGGTGTTGTTTACCACAACGTCGTTCATGCTTCGAAGGATATAATCCCAATCTGCTGCATCTGGAGACCCAGCGATCCACTTCCATGCAGAACCAATCCAGTCGATATAGCGTGTTCTTCGTGACTTGCTTATTTGGAGTTCGTCGAGTCGCAGCTTAGTTTGGTTTAGGTGAAATTGCAGTACAGTACGCACAGCCTCGCTTTTGATATCGTGCTGTGTAGACTCGGTCAATTTCTCTAATGCCCTGTTAAAATATGTTAGGTCGACCACATGGACTAGACTGAAGTGTCCGTTCAGGATCCAGCCACGACCATGTTCAATTGTAACCAAAGGGGAGTCATAGTTGTAAATATTTAGGCCGCAAGCGCCAGTTATTAAGAGTAAACTGAATCTGATCGTGATTACAAAAATAAAAGAAATGTTTCTTAGATTAGCGTTAGTGTTTTATAAGGTTAGCGTTTTTTACTTATCCGCAGGGACGGCGCAAAATTTAATGAAATTGAAAAACACATATGGAAAATATTTAGTTGTTATTATTTTCCTAAATCGTGTTTAGAACTCATTTTAGGTATATCTGTAAATATTTTTATTTATGGAGAAGAAACTTGAATCGATTTTTCCAAAGTTTTGAAAATTGTTTGAGAGTTATTACGTGAGGAAAAATAACAACCAATTTATTTTCCTTGGTTCTTTTTTGTTTATTATTATTTTTTGTTTAATTCTTTGGAGTCGTGCTCCTATTTTTCTGTGTATAGGTATAGCTAATTTTCTATTGCCGTCCCCGATTGCATAAGTCTAGTCATTGATAAATCCGCATAGGATTTTCTATTTGTATTAATTTTTATCCTTTTTCGATATATTTTAATTTTTCCTTTTTTATAATTTTTTTTATTTTTTTTTTTATTTTTTTTTCTTTTTTTTTTTTTTTAGTTGGGCTAGATTTGCCTCTTACAAGGTGTCTGAAGGATTTTCTATTTGTGTCCTCTTTTTTTATTCCTTTTCTATGTATATTTTTTATGCAGTTGGGCTAGATTTGCCTCTTTCAAAGTTTTAAAAATTTTGCAATGGGCAATACTACGTGCCTCTTTTTATAAGGGTTACTTTACCCTGCTTGAAGATTTTGTGCTTTTAGTTTCGTTTCGACTGTGCTATATTCCTTTTTTTTTTTTTTTTTTATTTTTATTGGGAAGCAGTTTTAATTTGTGTCTTATGAATTTTCCTGCCAATGTCTGTGACCAAGGTTACCCTATTATCTTTGCCAACAATTTCCTTTTTGTAAAGTGCTTTCTGTTTCGCTTTTATCTGCCTATCCCTAACGTAAATCTCCTCGCCAGGCCTGAATTTTTTTGGGTTTTTTCGTTTTTTTATTTAGCCGAAGGTTTCTTAGTTCTTGGTTTCTCCTGATTTGTTCCTTTATCTCCTTGTAAACCCTACTTTTGAAGTCAGTCAATCCCTGGTAACTAATTCTTTCGGTTCTATTTAAAAATATATCGCTAGGTTTTCTTTTTGTTATGGAATGTACTGTTGAGTTGTAACGATCGACTGCGATGTACACCAATTCCTTTGGCCTTACGTTGTTTATCTCTTTGCTAAGGCATCGATAAATTTCAATAATGGTAGAGTGGAATCTTTCGACCTGGCCATTTACCTCACTCTTTTGTACTGGAGTTTGATATAATTTAATCCCTAGGCCCAATATGTAGTTTCGTACCAAGGGAGTCATAAATCCCCTTTCATTGTCGGTTACTATCATTTTTGGGGTTGTAAAATAGTGAATTAGTTTGGCCATCTTGGCACGAAGGGTGGTGGACGATCGATTTTTAATGTGAAAAAGTTTCGCGAATTTGGAAAATTTATCTATGCTGGATAAAAATTTCTCTCCTTGAATCTCAAAGATGTCCACATGGATTATTTCGCAAGGGTAATTCGGGACGGGAGTGTCCTTTATTGGTGGTACTGGAGGATGCCTATCGTATTTGTTTGTAAGGCAGGTTTCGCAGATGGATGCGAATTTCCTTATTCGGCTTGACATTTTGAGAAAATAGTATTTTTCTAAGATTTGCTCTCTGTTTTCCCTCGAGTTCCTATGGGCTCTCCTATGCTCGTCCTCTATTATTCTACAGATTCTATCTTCGTTGGCGACATCTTCGACCACCCTCTGTGTTATCCTGATCTTATACAAAAGAAAATTTTCTAAATAAACTTCTTGTAGAAGTCGTAAATAGTTTTCAGGAATTTTTATTCCGTTCATAAGTGACGGACTTAGGCGTTCTTTTAGAGACTCGGTTAAGTTCGATTTCTCGATAGTAGCTAATCTTACATAGTGACGAGTGAAACCTGGATGCGGATTCTCCACGCAAGACATTGCATTACCTTCCGTGAAAATTATTTGGTTTCGAAAAACGTTTATAGGACTTTCTACATGGGGAATAAGATCCGATGCATCCTGATCCGCACTGTGAACCGTCCCCTCTTCGCTTTCAGCTTCTGCTGATGACTCATTAGGTTCCAACGATGCTGTTAGCTGATTTGCCTGGCATGGAATTCTGGAGAGAGCGTCTGCCACAACATTTGATTTACCAGGAGTGTAAATCAATTCGTGGTTATACTCTTCTATTCTAGCCTTCCACCTCTTCAATTTTGCGTTGTAGTTTCTACTTCCCAATGCGAAAGTGAGAGGTTGGTGGTCTGTGAAGATCTTAATTTTTTTCGCCCCATAGAGGTAAGACCTCAAGTTATCCAGAGCCCAAACTATAGCCAACATTTCTTTCTCGTTTGTGGCATAATTTTCCTCGGTTTTAGTTAAGGATCTTGAGATGTAGGCGATGTGCCGATCCCTTCCAGGTTCTCCCTGGGACAGTACCCCCCCAATGGCATAGTTTGACGCATCTGTAGTAAGGTTAAATGGTTTTTCGAAATCAGGGAATGCTAGGATGTCTGAGGAGACGAGTAATTTTTTCAAATTATCGAAGGCTTGGAGTGCTTCAGAGTTTAAACTAATGCGTATTTTTCTCGATTGATTTGCCTTGACTTGAGCGTTTTCTCCCCGCGTGAGATTGGTTAAAGGCTTTGCAACCTTCGCGTAGTCTCGAATAAACTTCCGGTAATATGAGGTCATTCCTAAGAAACTTTTCAGTTCCTTAAGTGTGTTAGGAGGTGAAAGGTTCTCAATAGCTTGAACCTTCGAAGGATCTGGTTTCATCCCGTTAGACGTGATTACGTACCCCAGGAATTCTACCTCTGTTCTCATAAATTTGGTCTTTTCCAAATTAACCCTTAAATTCGCATCAGCGAGCCTTTCGAACACTATTTCCATATTTTTTAGGTGTTCGTCGACATCTTTCCCAAAGACAATAATATCGTCGATGTATACGTAACATATCCTCCCAATATATTCTTTTAAAACATCATCGATCATCCGTTGAAATATTGCAGGTGCATTTTTCAGTCCAAAGGGTAATCGAAGGAATTCATATTTACCATTCATGGTTGAGAACGCTGTTTTGGGTATATCTGCCACCTTCATAGCAATCTGGTGAAAGCCTGAGGTGAGGTCAATTGTTGTGAAGTATATGGCATTGCCTAGACTAGCCAAAGTTGCGTTTACGTCGGGAATGGGATAAGCATCTGACACTGTAACTGAATTCAAACGTTTGAAATCTACTACCATGCTATATTGTTTCTCACCAGACGGCTTGGGTTTTTTTGGGACTACCCAAATAGGAGAATTATAGGGGCTTTTGGATGGTCGAATAATGCCTTCCTCAAGCAATTCCGTAATCTGTTTATCCACCTCTTCCCTCATGTTCACAGGATATGGATAGCTTTTTGTATATATGGGTTCGTCAGTAGTGGTTTTTATTTCAGCCCGAACGGAGGTTTTTATGTTGGATTTAATATTCAATGGGCCGAATAAATGAGAGAATCGCTCTATCAGAGACCTTAGAACAGGAAGTACCGCTTGGGGAATTTCGGATGTTTCAGAGAAATTAACGCTTCCGATTTCTTTGTTTCTTAGTGGAATTTTAATGTTAGGCTCAATGGTGAGGAGGTGATTTTTCCTATCTATTACAGCGCCAAGTGCCTTCAGCGTATCGTCTCCTATTATTCCGTCAAAGGATTTAAGTCCTGGTAACGAGTAGAAGGTTGTTTCGGTATCGTTTCCTATACTGTGGAAAAATCTTCCGCAAATTTTCCTTTTTATTAAAATTGGTCCTGCCGCTGTCTGCACTGAGAAAGGTGGGTCAACTTTTATAGAGTGAGGAGCTAGATTAGGCTTGATGAAATTTATATTAGCTCCTGTGTCTATGAGAAATTGTAACACAGTATTACTGTTAGTCAGGCACGTAAGGTAAGGTATGCTGGAGTATGAGGCACCGCATCTCATATGAAATAAGCTGGAGGCCCGGTCGTAAAAAAATTTACTTCCTGTGTCTCGTGCTCCCCGGATTCGAGATAATTCAAGGACTCTTGCTTTTCATAGGTATCGGTTTCCGTATTGTACAATCTTTGCTGTTTTTGGAAGTTTCCTTTTGACGATGTAGGTCCCCTCTTAAAAGCGTTCGAGCCTGAAGGTCGATTCATGTAATTTACTTGCTTCGTCTGTATGCTATTGTCAACTTCCATTTTTTCCGCGGGTTTAGGGGCAGTTGGCCTGGCTGGGGGCAATGAGTTCATTCCTTGGCTTGGCTGCGACCTGTTGTAAGGATTCCTATATCCCGAATTAGAGTTCCTGTTAACCCAGTTATAGTTGGAGCGTCCACGCGGGGGTATTGGTGGCCTCTGCACACTTTGCAGCAAGTTGTTCGTCGGGACGATGACCCTATTCACCGAGTTCGTATGCACTATTGTGTTCCGCAAGGTAAGGTTCTGAATGTCCAGGCAAGCTGAGTATGCCTCTGGCAACGTCTTTGGTTTCTGTACGATAAGCATGCGGGACAGTTCAGGACTTAACCCGCGGATAAATACATCTAAAGCTCTATTCCGATAGGTTTCAACAAGGACAGAAACTGTTTCTTGTGAGTAATCATCGCATTTTATTGACTATTAGCGACAGTTGGTGGTTGACGGTTGCGTAGAATTCGTCCAACTTGGAAGTTCCTTGGGCAAGCCTGTTCAGCTGATGCTCGAGAGTTCGAATGTCCCTCTTATCAGCGTAGTGAAGAGATAACACCCTTTTTATTTCCGCCCAATCGCTTTCAAAAACGTTATATGCTACCAAAGCAGCATCAGCTCCACCCCGAATCTTTTGTCTGATATGCTGCAAGATAGCACGATACAGAGGTTTTTCCTTGACTACTTCGTAGTCGGACAGAATACTTTCAACATTATGAACCCACGAGATGTACTGGGAGGGGCTTCCCTCGAAAACTTGTAGTTCCTTTACACAATCTGGAAGTCTACCAATGTCCTTCAGGTCCTGTTCTGAAAGTGGTGTTCGCACCACTGCCGGTACTCCTTGAGCCTGCGCCCCAGCGCTAGCCTGCTCTACGCTACCTAACCGTTCTTCAATTCTTGACATATTTTGGTCTAAGCCTGCGCTGTTTAACTCAATCCTTAATAACCTAGACTGAAGGGCTGCACCGGTGGTTTCAATACCACTAAGGCGGGTTTCCATCCTTCTAATCTCTTCAAGAAGAGCGTTGACACCCCCGTTAAGTTCATTCACTTTAGTGGTGCGAGCTTCCATTTTTAATGAGTTTATATAATATGATTAAAGACTTGTGGGGCAAATTAAAGGGATAGGCACTTGGTTTTTTCTTATTTCTTATAGCACAGTACGAAACCTTAGTGGCACACAATGCCTCTTAAATATTTTGTTGCAATTTTTTTGCGTTGGTAGTTTGGCACACAATGGCTCTTTAAATAATTTTTGCAATTTTTTGGTATTGCTAGTTTGGTGTGAATAGTTGTTACTGCTCCTTTCTTACGCTTTGACAGTTTCCTGCAAAAGAACAAGAAAGGAACTGTAAGTAAGTTTGTGAAATCTCTACCGTGTTCTTATGGTAACGGCGACATGTACCCGGTTGGCGTTTCACAGTACATCGTCTTTAAATTAAAAATTTCGGTCAGGGAGGGCCGTGTTATCCTTTTTAGTCGTCAACAATTAGATTGAAGGCAACCTACTAAGGCACAGCTTACTCCACAACGTAATCCTGGGCCAGACGCAATCTCCAATGTGTTCGTATGGGTACATTGGAAGGCAGGTATGGCAATATCCAGTGTGTTCTTATGTGTACCCTGGAGTTATTGCAGGTAATAAATGGCAGTTTCTAGTGTGTTCTGATGTGTACCCTAGAAACACCATGCATGGAAATGTAGCCATCCTCAGTGTGTTCTTATGTGTACTCTGGGGATAGCCAGTACAGAAAGGGAGATTATTGCCGCATCCTTAACGCTGCACGCTGCGTGCGAACTTTTTTGGTGCATATTGCAAGGCCACAGGATTCGTTAACCATAATTTGGCCTTCGGTATGGTGGGATCCGTCCTAGGAGTATAGGTACACGGACCCACCCAGCCAATGTGATCGTACTAGGACATTCTGCGTTGTGGTTGCGGAGCGGTAGGAAAAATCACTTTCACTAAACGTTTCACTTTCATTTTATTTTAATTTTTTCACTTGCGCACCTGAGGGTCTTCGGGGTCACAGGATTGCTTCTTTTTGTGTTATTCCTGTTTCAGCCACTCAGGGCTTGTAGGATTGGACGTAGTAAGTTATTCTTAGCTTTCGCTGTTTCATTAGCACTTATGTTTGTTTTGTTATACTTTACCTCTCCTTGGGAGAGGAGCTTTTATATCCTGGAGGGTCCCGAAGGGAATCGCAGAATTAAGCTTATGTTATAAACCGGAGGGTCCCCCCGAAGGTGGTGAATCGCGGTTTCTGAAATGGTTGTTATGGGATGTACAAGCCTTAATTCACACTTTAACTGTTCAAAAAATTTTTTATAAACCGGAGGGTCCCCCCGAAGGTGGTGAATCGCGGTTTGAGCAATATTGCTTTATTGGCCCTTATGGCATTATTTTACACAATGTTTTGGTTTTTTCTATCACTCGCACTAACACTTGGCAGTTGCCTGCACTTTTATCACTATGTAAGGACCCCTCATTTAAGAGGTCCTTTTTCCAGGAACCCACATCTCAGTGGGTCCCTGCTCGGGCGCCACTTAACGAGTCCACATATGTGGGCTCTAAAAGATTAAAGTTGGGGGCCGCCCCGCGGCCCCATGCACTCCTATGGAAAAATAAAAGAAAGCTAAATGCGGTTGATAAGTATATTTACCATTGACGGCTCAATCAAAAGTGAAGTTACAATTTTACTTAAGCCTACCACTTAGCTTCTAAACAGTTTGACTTAACTTATTAATTGCTGACGCTGCGCTTCCCATGATTTGTATTTTGGTTTATGCAACCAATTCGATAGCCAAATTGTTTTGCATGCGTTGCAGATCAAGTTACGTGCATTGGCTATGCGCGTGTTGTGGGAAGTGCGGTGTCAGCAAATTCGCACCATTAGGTGTGTTTGCCCTCTTGTTAACTTATATATATATAAAAGCCGTGCGTTATGGGATACGCCCCTCGTGTCGGTTGGGCGGGATGGTGGGTTATCCGTTGGCAATTATTATTAATTGTTATTGCATAGTTGCACTGCTTCAGTATAATACCTTTCCGGTTGCTCGATTTCTTGAAAATGGGTATCTGGGTCCTCCTCACTATTACCGTTATCAAGTTACTTATCATGTATATTGTAATGAAAAATGCTGTATATTTCTTGCCAGGAAATTGTTTATATTATCTTTATTAAATAAAAGCACGAAAAAAGAAAAAAAATATGTTAATTTACGCTTAAATCTAACCTTACATGCCCCCCGATAGCACAAAGCCAAAAATAGTGCTTTGGGCAAGCAATGAGTCAAACGACGCTGGTAGCATGCCCGAGGTTACGACGTCGGCATATACGTCGCCCCGCCCACGAGTTGTATCGGCGCCGCTGTATAGAAATGGGGATCCGCCAGCCGGATGTGCTGGTAAGGAGCAGCAATCTGTGCGTCCGCGTTATGCACAGGACTGATTCGGCGCATATGTTTCACGTACAATGCGTGGGCGGTGACAGTTTTGTTGTTCATGTGGTTGCCGCGGATGCGGAGGAAGCAAACGCGCTCCCCGACCGAGTAGGTGGTGTGCAGCCCTAGCTCTTCCGTCAGCCCGCGGTCGATGACTGTGCGAGGGGAGCATGCAGTGAGAAGCGCACTGGCTTCCAGTTTCACGACCGTGGTTGGCGCAAGAGCAATCATGGGGCGTAGCGGTGGACCTACCCGAGTGAGAGCGCGGCTGAGACCGTTACGAAAGCCAGTAATTTGTGGTAGCTGGCGCGGCTGTAGGGCCAGTCTACCGTCGACGTGCGCGTTGGTGCGTAGCTACCGCGGCTGGGAGGCCAGTCTACGCTCGATGGTATTGGAAGGTGTACGACGCGGGTGGACAACGTCGGAGGGGCGTAGATGGCGCGGCTGTATGGCCAGTCTACGCTTACGGCTATTCCGAAGTGCGTGGCGCTGCAGAGGTGCCATCCCCTGGTATCTGGTGCACGCACGCAGTGGCTGGCTCTCGCCACACAACGGGCATGGCTTTGGGTACCGGGCGGCTAGGCGTTCGGCCCTCTTGCGCAAGGGTGCGTAGCGAGTCATGCTACAGAAAAGAGAAAAGAAAAGAAACAAAAAAAATCCCCTTGAATATTTGTATGGACGCCCGTATACGTGGGTGGCGAGCGATCTCTCTCCGTGGTTATAAATTTCAACGGCAATAGCAATAATGCCAACTTATATGCCTAATAATATTATACTTATATGCCTAATAATATTATATGATTCTACAGGAATTGGTTATTTGTTTTCTCGCACGGCACGGTAGCAACAAGTTGATTGCGTTGATCACCTTATATTTCGATTCGCCACTGGCCCTCATGCAGAGATTTTATTTTTCATTCTCACTTGCCTGGTCGCCGTCATAAGTGGCGTTAGTGCCATGCAAACAGCAACATTTTCGCTTTTTCGGTACTTGGTCTCGGGTAGAGAGTGTGTAGGTGGTGAAGGTTCGGGTTTATTTTTGTTGTTTTGTGGGCAAAAGAGTCCTGCCCCTCCGAAAACAAACAAAACCCGAGAAAAATGAATAACAAAAAAAATTTTATCTTAGCTCGAAAAAACAATTTTTCCAAATTTTTTGTTTTAAAATTTATGCAACATTATTACTTTTGTATTTTACTATAAGCGGCATCTTCGCCCATCGGGTACAAAAGTAGATTTCGTCACCCTATTTACCCCGCAGTGAATGGTACCGGTTTTGGCACTTCGGGTTTTCGGTACCCGTTGACCAAAAATATAGCATCACTAGCGTGGTGGTAAATTTTACATATATACATATACTCGCAAATTTTGCGAGGAAATGCGAGTAGCATGGAGTGGTGGTTAAATATTTGCACACATACATATATGTGCGTACTCACGATTTTGCAAAATCGTGAAAAAGAAACAAAGAAAATTCATTGAATTGGAACAATTCATAATTTTCTTGTTTCCGGCACGCGTGGGCAGCAGCAGTCAAGGGTAAGTGGTAAAATTGCATATTTTTATTTTTAAACTGTATAACTGTATAATTAATAATAATCCTAAGTCTAGGGGCATCCAGACATGTACCCAACAAGCCTTTCTGCAAAGATATTTTTTTTTTGGCATAATTCAAAGTAAGCTTGTTAATTTTTTTGGAAGTTTAAAATAAACCTTTTATACACTTCAGAAAACACCTTTTACAAAAAAAAACAAGCTTTCTTTCTAAATTGTTTATTGGCTTACATTAATAAGCTTTTTATCAGCGTGTCGTTTCAATTACACAACGTTTAATTTCAAACGTTTTATATACGAAAAAAAATCTGAATTTTGTAAGCTTAAAACTTATTTCGGAAAGCTTTTCAAAGATTTCTTTTTAGTTTACTTTGCTTGTTGGGGTGAGACAAAAAAAATATTTATTTTTTTTTTCATATGCATATGTGAAAAAATTTACATTTATGTATATGTATACGAGGGTGGGCCATCCGGGCCTCTCGCCAGCCATTCCCTCCATAGGGAGCAGAATCAGCTTGACCAACGCTCTTCTGATCTGACCCTTCTCGGTCATGAGGGCCACTACACTCACTCGGTTATCTTCGTCGGGGTTTACGTTGGTAACTCGGCCGAGCCTCCATTCATTGGGAGACAGGTTGTCTTCTTTGATTACAACGAGATCCCCCACCTTAATATTTTGTTTCGGATGCTTCCACTTCACTCGTTTTTGAAGTTCGGATAAGTATTCCACTTTGCATCGCCTGCAGAAGGTTTGATGAAGAGCCTTGAGCTTCTGCCACCTATTGATAATGGAGGCAAGGCTCTCATTCACATCGGGTTCTGGCGAAGCCAGGAGATGACTTCCTTTCAGGAAGTGCCCAGGGGTCAAGGGATCCAGGTCCGCGGGCTCATTTGAGGCTGGACTAAGTGGCCGCGAGTTGAGTCATGCCTCAATCCGGCCCGAAAGGGTATGGAATTCCTCATGCGTGAATTTATGAGGCGAGGCTAACTACTTGAAGTGGCTTTTGAAGCTCTTCACTCCCGCCTCCCAGAGTCCCCCCATATGTGGAGCCCCGGCCGGAATAAAATGCCATGTCAAGGCTTGATGGCTATATTTGGAAATGGTCGTATCTCGGGCTTCCGAGATAAATGCTTTAAATTCAGATCTCAAAGATCGTGAAGCGCCGACAAAGTTAGTACCATTGTCAGAGTAAATGTTTTTCGGACATTCTCGTCTAGCGATAAAACGCGAAAACGCTACTAGAAAGGATGGGGTGCTGAGATCACTGGTCGCTTTCAGATGGATCGCTTTCGTGGTGAAACAAACAAAGAGGCAAACGTAGCCCTTTGATAGTCGACATCCTCTACCGCGGTAACTTTTAATGTCGAAAGGCCCGGCAAAGTCCACCCCGGTACTGGTAAACGCGCGGGTGAACGTAGTGCGTTCCTAAGGAAGGGTCCCCATAAGTTTGGTTTCCGCCCTTTTTTTATAAATGTTCTTGACATTCGGAATCCAGTATTGGGTGCGGATGAGACGGAGCATTAGTTGGTTTTCCCCATGGAGGGAGATTTTATGTATCATTTGTACAGTCAGACGTGGCGCTCGTTATAAGCGAGGTCTTGAGCCGCTCCAAGACGACCAGCCGCCCTAATAATATCATCTTTGTCGATGAACGGGTTGAGTGGCAATATCTCGCTTTTCCTATCGATTACCTGCCCATTCTTCAAGTTTACATATTCCTCATTATAATGTTGCTTCTGATACAGTTTGATCAAGAGTTGCGTCGTGGTCCTGATCTCATCGGATGAGATGAGGCACGATTTTTCTTGAAAGGAAACTTTTGTCTTGGGATGAGTTCTTCGAAAGAATCTCATAAGATATGATAGTACCCTCAAAGCTCTCGGTAAATTCGAAAACCGGTCGAGAATCTCGATTTCTTTTTGCGTTGATATTGCGTAGGCCTGCGCTCCCTTTTCCTCCACGGATGTATTATACTCCTTTGTTGTACTGGCCATTGGGAATTGTTTTCTTGCAATCAAGAAGGTCCCTGCCACCACAAAGAATTGTTGACCAAGTCCGATGCTGGTAGTCCTCTGCTTTCTAAGTCTGCTGGATTCGTTTCCGAGTTGAAGTGAAGCGAGTCCTTGCTGCCGACTAGGTCGATAATTTTTGTAATCCTGTGTGCGACGAATTTTGACCAGGAACAGGGTGGTTTCCTTATCCATGCCAAAACGATGGTGGAATCCGTCCAGAGATTGATATTGATTCCATCATCTCCGCTAACAGTACTGCTCCGCAAAGTTCCAAACGCGGAAGTGAGATGGTCTTCACTGGTGCTACTCTGGTTTTGGCAAGGAGTAGATTCACGAAGATATTATCACTGCTTTTGACTCGCATGTAGACAGCTGCAGCGTATGCCTTTTCCGAAGCATCGCAGAATCCATGTATTTCCACCTCATCTTCTGGTGAAGAGTTTACCCATCGTGGTATCTTTATGTTGTCGATTTCGTGGTATTGATGTCTGAAGTTGTGCCATCGTTCCAATGTATTGGACGAAACTGGCTCATCCCAATCGGTGCTCTCTAACCAGATGTTCTGCATCAAAATTTTGGCCACAATGACCATTGGCGCAAGCCATCCTAAAGGGTCGAAGAGTCTGGCGATGGCGGATAGGATCGCTCGTTTTATCAACTTTTTACTTTCTTCTAGTGACCCTGCTTTAAAGTAAAACAGGTCTGAATGGGCATTCCATCTTATGCCCAATGCCTTAACGGTGCTGGTATCTTCGAATGCCAGAAAGTCCTCGGTCAGCCGATCCGATATTGGGATGTCGTTGAGAATTTGCTCAGCATTCGAAGTCCATTTCCGTAGGTGGGAGCCAGCGGAGAGTAAGACTTGGCGAATCTCATTCCTGGCGTTAATGGCCGATGCGAGTGTGTGTCCCCCCCGCTAGTACGTCATCTACGTACAAGCCTTCCCTAAGTATGCTAGATGCTGTAGGGTGCGAACTCTCTACTTCATCTGCTAGTTGCAAAAGGGTTCTAATTGCCAGATAAGGCGCGCAAATGACCCCGAAAGTGACCGTTTTCAGCTCGTAAAGGCTTATGGGTTCTTGAGGCGATGTTCGGTAAACAATACGTTGGAATTTGACGTGATCATGGCTCATCCAAATTTGCCTATACATCTTTTCGATGTCACTATTGAAAACAAAGCGATATAGTCTCCATCGCAGTATAAGTACTGGAAGATCTGACTGAAGTACTTGGCCTGGCAGGAGAATGTCGTTGAAATTTGTGCCATTTGCGTTGGGCTCGACGCATTGAAAACGATGCGTACTTTAGTGGTAGTACTCTCCGCCGGGAAGATTTTCCAACTCCCAGAATGCTGTAAACTGTTTTTTCAAAGCAACTTCGCTATAAAAGGACACTATATTTCTAGTTGGATTCGGTGATTCTATACGACCGGTTAATATCCAACCGAACACGGTTTCTTGGGCCAAAAGTGTACTAAGTAAATTCTTTTAGTCAGGTTTGCTTGCTATATACCAAGTCTTTTTGCGGGGATGAACCCAGACACTGTTTCGAGTGTGTGGAAGCGGTTGCACAAAAATTTGTCCATATCCTCCTACTTGGATATTTCCACTCTGTGGTCTATGCTTTGCTCCCATAGACCAAGCGTACTTTCCGGCAATTTCGTCGAGCACAAATATGTAGTAATTGCATCCCAGTTCGAAGTGTCAATTTTATGACTTCGCAGGGACGAAAGGCAATTATTTATTTCGCGCTACCACACTCGCTCTCTACCTTTTTCAAGTTAAACAAAATTTGGAGTTTCGAGTTTACTAAGATACGTTTGTTTTCGTATCTCTCGCATAAGTTTCTCCAGGCCGTATCGAATCCCTCATTCGTGAGTGGAAACTTTTTGACGATGTCTTTTGCCTCACCTTGTGTCTTATTGGTTAGATGCAACCATTTCTCCACAGGTGTTAGGCGTTTGTTCAAGATATATATTCACGGCCATGTCACGAAATGATGGCCATGACAGAGGCAGGCGGCTACTGTGTTCAAATTCTGGCTTTTCTTCAGTTTTATTTTCTAGTTTTGTATACGTAGATTGGCGTGTAGCCATATCTGACATGTAGCGAAAATATACTGCATATGCTATTTTATATTTCTGTTTAACAGAAACTATACCAGTGGCTTCTAACTTATCTGAATTAAGTAAGTCGTCATAACCCGTTCTGGTTTTCCTCCACATTGCTTTCAAGTCCTCTTGTTGAAGCCCAAGAGTGTACTTGCTGTGGACTGAATCCTCTAATTCATTGTAGTCTGATTCGAATTCAAAAATCGAATGAGCCAGCCTAATGAAACTTTCCATATTTTGGACTTAGAGGATATACAGAATCAAAACAAAACCGAAAAAATATAGCTGAAGGTACGATGAAATGCTCAACCGTACAAGATAAATGCTGAATAGAAAAGGTAAAGGCAGTATCCCAGGAAAATCAAAAAAACCCAACTCAATAAAATTTCAATCCACTCAATTAACGTATTTTTAATTAAATTATATGTATTTATAGTTAATTTTATTCCTACATTGCAGACTTGGCCGCTTTGTCTGCCTAATATTTTGTTTGCTACACAAGCAAAAATTTAAACACAAGCTCTGTGACTTACTCGCCACCCACACGTATAAGGGGAATATGTATATATAAATAAATGTGTATATGTTGCCGCAATAAGAAGTACACAAAAAAAAAACACAGATAAAGTGCGCGGTGTATCAAACGAGCGAAAGTGAATATTAAAAATGTGATAACAAAAGAAAAGTGCTATAAAATTTGTGAATTTAATAAGAAAATAATAAACTAGCCTTCGATTAAAATGGTGTTGTGGGTTATTACCGAAAAAACAAGTGGAAAAAAACAAAAACAAACTAAAGATCGAAAGGCTAAGTGATTTTATTGTGAAAGTGAGGTTATGTTACCTCTTGCCTTGCGCTGGTCCAAAAACCTTACCACTGGTGGGGGGTTAGTTCAGATAGTCGCAAGGATTTTGAAGCGTTTAATCTAATTTAAAAATTAAAGAAAAGTAAAAATTAAAAAAACATCAGAAAAAATCACTATTATTAAATATTCACTTAACGCACTTATGTTTGATTACACTCGCGGGCGGCACTTTTAGACAATTGTTTGCAACACAAAAAAAACTAAGTGGCAAGATGTTTGCTGTAAATAGCTTGTGTGTTGTATGGTTGCATGTGGCAGAGTATATATGGCAGAGTTGTTTGTTGTTTGTAATATATAAACTTTGGAACTAAATATTTATATATATATAGATATTTATTGATCTCTATAGTATATCTCTTGATTATCGTGAAATTTTTTATAAAAATAGATTAATTTTCATTATAATTAAAAATTTGAATGAAAATTAATTAATAATCATGGAATGTAAATTTAATTATTAACTATTTTTCAAAAATTTTGAAAAATTTTTAAAAATTCAGAAATTTTTTTTTAATAAAAAAAAAAAAAACTTGAAAAATAATTAATAATTTCGAAATTATTTTATTTTTAAAAAATTGTAAAAATAATTATATATATGTTAAATTGTTCTATAAAAATTATGTCCTTGATTTTATTATTTATTATAAATTTAATATTATAATTAAATTTTAAGTTTTATTTAAATTAATTTGTAATAAATAAATAAAAAAATTTCGAAATTATTAATTATTTTTCAAATTAAATTTTAGTTATTTATTAATTTATTATTTGTAAATTTCAATAAGTTATTTTTTATATTTTAATTAGGGGTTAAATATAAGAAATAATTTATTTAATTTTTTTTTATAGGAGGTATTTTATTTTTAATTAAAAAATGTTATTAATTAATAATTATAATGGTATTTATATTAATAGTTATTAAATTTATGTTTTATATTATGAATAATTTGTAATTTAAGAATTTCGAAATTTTTTTAAATTTATTTTTATAATTATGGTTAATAATTTCGAAATTTTTGTATTTTAAAAAATTGTAAAAATGATTATTTATATGTTAAATTGTTTTATAAAAATTTTATTTTTAATTTCATTATTTATTTAAATTTAATATTATAATTAAATTTTAAGTTTTATTTAAATTAATTTGTAGTAAATAAATAAAATAATTTCGAAATTATTAACTATTTTTCAAATTAAATTTTAGTTATTTATTAATCTATTATTTGTAAATTTCAATAAGTTATTTTTTATATTTTAATTAGGGGTTAAATATAAGAAATAATTTATTTAATTTTTTTTTATGGGAGATATTTTATTTTTAATTAAAAAATGTTATTAATTAATAATTATAATGGTATTTATATTAATAGTTATTAAATTTATGTTTTATATTATGAATAATTTGTAATTTAAAAATTTCGAAATTTTTTTTTTAAATTTATTTTTATAATTATGGTTAATAATTTCGAAATTTTTGTATTTTAAAAAATTGTAAAAATGATTATTTATATGTTAAATTGTTTTATAAAAATTTTATTTTTAATTTCATTATTTATTTAAATTTAATGTTATAATTAAATTTTAAGTTTTATTTAAATTAATTTGTAGTAAATAAATAAAATAATTTCGAAATTATTAACTATTTTTCAAATTAAATTTTAGTTATTTATTAATCTATTATTTGTAAATTTCAATAAGTTATTTTTTATATTTTAATTAGGGGTTAAATATAAGAAATAATTTATTTAATTTTTTTTTATGGGAGATATTTTATTTTTAATTAAAAAATGTTATTAATTAATAATTATAATGGTATTTATATTAATAGTTATTAAATTTATGTTTTATATTATGAATAATTTGTAATTTAAAAATTTCGAAATTTTTTTTTTAAATTTATTTTTATAATTATGGTTAATAATTTCGAAATTTTTGTATTTTAAAAAATTGTAAAAATGATTATTTATATGTTAAATTGTTTTATAAAAATTTTATTTTTAATTTCATTATTTATTTAAATTTAATATTATAATTAAATTTTAAGTTTTATTTAAATTAATTTGTAGTAAATAAATAAAATAATTTCGAAATTATTAACTATTTTTCAAATTAAATTTTAGTTATTTATTAATTTATTATTTATAAATTTCAATAAGTTATTTTTTATATTTTAATTAGGGATTAAATATAAGAAATGATTTATTTAAATTTTTATTGTGGGGGATATTTTATTTTTAATTAAAATATGTTATTAATTAATAATTGTAATTTTATTTATTTTAAATATTATAATTATAAATAATTTATTAAATTTGATTATTTACATTATATAATTTTTTATAAGAAATTAAATTTTATTAAAAGTTTATTAAAAGTTAAGTTTATTAAAAGTTAAGTTTATTAAAAGTTAAGTTTATTAAAAGTTAAATTTTATTAAAAGCGGCTTGTGGCAAATTAAAATGTTGAGTATTTTTCCAATTTGTGCTTATGTGGCAGCTTCTGGTATTGACCCAACTATGTTTGCTGTGGTTCCTTTCTACGGGGAGATGGACCAAGAACAAATGCGACAGTGGTGCTTAGCTGGACCCCACATGCACACCCCCATGCATGTATATGGGTGCTTACAAAACACGAATATGCATGCATGCCCACACAGGTGGGTGGGTTGGTGTTAGTGATTGGAAGGGCGTTAAAGTTACATTAGGGTGGCACATTTTTTAGGGATTTAGGCATCTCGCCTAAACAATAATAAAAGTAAAAGTCAGAGCCCTGATGGCAACCACCAGCCCGAGTGGCAACAATTATGCCACGTCAGACTGAGTAGCGGAAAGTTTCCATAGCGCAGTCGCCATTGCTTGACGATTTGCGGGCGGAGCGGCATCACCGGCATTTAAACGACTTCAAATGAAATATTCTTCTCTGTGTGGACGGTCGCGATAGTAAAAAGATTAAAAAAGAAAAAAACATTTTTTCTGTTATAAATAAATCAAGAAAAGTGATTGTGGGGGAAAAAAAAGCAAATAAACGAGGTGTAGTCATAAAAAAGAAACTATTTGAAGACGGAAAACTACAAAAAAAGTGAACTAAAAATATACAATATATAAGAGTGTACTTGAACGTGCCAAAAATACCACTGCTGGCGTATGGGAAAATACGTTATAAACAAGCCTCAACTTACTTTACTAATACTCCAAGGAAATTCTTTGGCGGACGCAACAAAATCCTATGGACATGTGAGTATCCAATGTTTTGCACATTTTATTTCGTAAAGCTAGACTAAAATTTCTACGGACATTATGGATTATAACTATATGGATAATTATCGACAAACCCAAGGGGGGAGCGTAAATTGACGCGTTTTAATCTCTGTATCGGTGGTCCGAGGGCGGAAATTGAATAATTTGTTTCAGTGAAAAGCTATTAGCAAAAAACCTAAAAATGGTCCATGTCCGATCCCAAATAGGGGGCTTGATCCCAGGTATTTATATACATAACACCTTTTTGCGTAGGCGGCCCTTAGCCGGTTCAACACCGGCTACGTGGTCCACAATATTTCTGCGCAGAACACTCTAATCTGTGATTACAACAACCACATGAAAATGACAGAAAAATTTCAGCTTTAATTGCAAATATTTCTGGATAGACATAAAATCTCGAATTTCCGCTTTCGGATTGTTGGTACGGAGGTTGGGACCCGTCGTTTGATACTTTTCCCGATATTGTTGGACGTGTATTAGCAGTTGCGTGCGGTCGTATAGAATTACCCTAGTTTTGTTCAAGCGTGTGAATATTTTAATCACGTGTGTTTTCCAAATTTCCGGCATTAAAATAAATTTTTTTTTGTTTTTATATACTGCCTATTGTTGGCCATCAAGTAGGTGGAGAGAAAAAAAAATTCGTTCAGGGGTTATTGTTTTCGCTATTATGGGGTGAAGATAATTTGTTATATTGGTTACCGATGTAGCTAAGATATGAATAATTTTATTAGCTAAATTTTTATTATACCAGTCATTGTCAATCAAACGATAGCTTTACATTTTTCCATGGAAATTTTATCAATTTTAATATTCATATTGATACAGCTGTCTGTTGCAACAAATAATAACAGCCTATTTGAGGTTCGGCGGTTAATGCTATAACCATAAGCATAATAAAGTAAATAGGTTTCCTGCCTTATATATGTGTTTAACCAATAACTCTAAATGAGCTATTCTTGTGTGTTTGAATATCTGTTATAATTTAGTTAGGTGCTAGCGGTATCTAGTCGGATGGTATAGCGTTTGCGATATGTCAAAGTGTAGTATTCCATATATTGCATGATTTACGATCACTTCAGCCTCGTCGAACGTAACCAGCCCTTTTGGTGTACGTGTAGCAACAACTCTTCTATCTTTTTTTTGCGTAGATATCGTGCCTGATCTTTAAGAGTCCTTATAGTTTTTAATGATTTTATATATATATATAAAAGCAAATTGTGTTTAACTTTTTTTTGTTTGCAGAAAGCATCAACGCCCTCATCAACGCGGTACCATCGCGCCACATAAACGGGCGTCATCAACCATAGCTTGCCACAACACCACACCAACATAGCGCGCAACGACAGCGACTGCAAAAATGCGCTACTAAAGCGTGCCACCAAGCACTAAACGCAACGGCCACCGCACACCACCCTAGACAAACAACCGGTAACAACAAAACCGGCAACAACAAGCAGTAACAACAAGACCGGCAACAACAAGCCTGGTAACAACAAACCTGGCAACAACAAGCCTGGCCAAAACTAAACCTGTAGCATCAAAACCGGCCACAACTAAACCGGCAACAACAACCGGTAACAACAAGACGACAACAACAAGACCGGCAACAACAATACCGACCACGACAACCAGCAACAACAACAGCAGAGGCTGCCCTTACATAGGCCCGCTGTACATCAACAACAACAACCACCGACAACAACTCCAGCATTGACATCAGCAGGGGCCGCCCTGTTAAAGGCCCGCTGCAACAAGTAACCAACGGCATCAACCAAACCGACAACAACAACATAACCAGCAGATACAACAACAACAGTAGCGCCCCACCAACGACCTACTGCAACAAATGGGTGAGGCTTATCCAATTTAAATCTAGTTTTTTTTCTTAACTCCATGTACGTTTAAAAATAACAAAATGGAGTGTAACCTACATTACACCCCACACAAAAAAAAAAAGGAATAAGAATATATAACTCAATTTTCAATAATAAGATTTAAGAACTTATGAGAGAAAATAGGAATAAAAGAAAAGGGAAAAACTATAATTGGAACTTAGATATAGAAACCTAAATAAGAATAACTCATTAAAGATACAATTGTTAAACTATTGTAAGGCGGGGTATAAATTAACATGGTAGGACTTAGAAAATAAGAACGAAAACAAAAATTAACTATATCCTTTAAATCCTTTTGCAAGGCGGAGGAAAAAAAGCAAAAGGAAGAAAAAAAATTAATAAGTTAATAAAATACGACGTTAATAAATAGAAATAATAGAAACATGCAAGCATAATGCAAAATATGCATAACTTTTAATAAAATAAATTGATATACCTAATCAAATAAAATAAAAACAATTTCAAATAAAATTAAATGGCCAAATAATAATTATATATACAAAAAAAAACAAAGAAAGGGAAATGATTAACTCAATAATTACTTAAAATTATATAAGAAAGAAAAAAACCCAAGGGGGGAATGAGAACATTGTTTTATAAATGTAAGCTTAGGCATTGCTTTTGGTTAGATTTGTAGTTTTAAGATAATGAATTTTAAAAAAAGTTTATAATTTAAAATGGGAATGCTGAATTTTTCCATTAGTTAGAAGGTATATAGGAATTTAGGAAAGGGGCCATTGAGATTTAGGTTCGTCGATGGCCATGGATGAGGTTGGGCCAAGCACCTAGCATCGCAACAACATCCGCGCCGTCCCCTTTGGTTTGTTCGGCCAAACATTTTTTTTTTCCAGCCGTTATGGACGGTCATACCGGCTTGTTTAAATGTGTTGTTTGTATTTTAATTTGGTTAGATTTGTAGTTTTAAGATAATGAATTTTAAAAAAAGTTTATAATTTAAAATGGGAATGCTGAATTTTTCCATTAGTTAGAAGGTATATAGGAATTTAGGTAAGGGGCCATTGAGATTTAGGTTCGTCGATGGCCATGGATGAGGTTGGGCCAAGCACCGAGCATCGCAACAACATCCGCGCCGTCCCCAAACATTTTTTTTTCCAGCCGTTATGGACGGTCATACCGGCTTGTTTAAATGTGTTGTTTGTATTTTAATTTTTCATTTTTCGAAACCGGTCATTTCCGGTTCGTCTTCAATTTTCAGTTTTTTTTCCGTCGTTAATTTAAGTTTTTCTGTTTTTTTCCTTTTCCGTTCGTTTATTTCGGTTTTAAAATCGTTTTCATTTTCAGTTATTTTTGAATCTTAAGTTTCCTTTTTGAACATTTTATTTTGCCCGTTTTATTTATAATTTTTATTTGATTTGGATTCGTTTTTGAAATTTAAAAGTCAACGGTCTGTCCGTGGTATCCGGGTTTAACCGGATGTGGTTTTTGTAATTGTTTTGCGCGGTTTTGTGCATTTTCCCGCTTTTAAAAGGCATGATTCGAATTTTTCTGATTATGGCGAAGGGCGGTAAGGTTGGCAAGAACCCACCCCAGCCGACAATGACTAACCACGGTGCACCATTGACATCATGCCGACCGCCTTCCTTACCGATCCAACTTTGGTGCGTATCCATAACAGATGGCGCCCAACGTGGGGCCCGAGGCGCTGACCGCGATGACTTTTCTGGTCAGCTTGTGAGGTTTCACCATCTCGTAAGTACCAGGTAGGCAGGCCCAGGAACCGCCACCTGCGTTGCGAGGGGATGGTGGGACTGATCAAGTTGTCCAGATCGGTCCTCGTGTTCAGTAGCTAAGGGCTCCACGAGACTTCACGTCATGTCCACTGGAAGTTTTGCATTTCACCCGGTGAGGCAGTGGTGAACGCACTTAGTTTTTTAGTAGTTGACTATTTTTTTTGTCCCGGGTCTGTTGTCCGATGTCGGCTTCGGGAAAAATATATATGTGCGCAAAGTGGGGTTTAGCTTTCTTGGAATTTATTAAATTTCGTTTTGCCGAACGTATTTGTGTTGTTTAGTCTTAGTTTCTGTATGTCTTTTTTTGGGTAGGGATCCCTACTCCTCCAACCAGTCTCAAGGAGGCATCCTTAACAGCCCCTGCATTGCGGGAGGAGTGGGGACCCAAAGCACAGCCCTTCTGACTGCGCAAGTCTGGTGAAAAGCAGTACCCAACCGCATCCTTTCATTGCGGTGCAGGTTGAGAAGGGGTGTTACAAAATAAAATTTAGCAACGTTTTCTTTGATCGCTGGTCTCCAGGGCTCCGACCAGTCTCAGGGAGGCAGCCCTTAGCAGTCCCTGCATTGCGGCCAGGATGACTCGAGTCCAAATAAGTTTAAAATTTTGCCAATTTTCGCCACGGTACACCAACATGTCTCAGGGCGAGGTGTTTTACGACCACCCCTGCATTGCGGATAGGTGCACCTTTTCTTTCTCTATATACCTAGGTCAACTAATGATGGGATGTCAGCATTTCCATTAAATATATATAAATACATAACTAGCTTTTGCCAAACTTCATACCGTTTTTGCTTTTTACATATTACATTTTAACACGTTTATGTACTAATAATCAATTTCTTTCAGCATATGTACATATTTTTTTTTTGAAAACCTTCGCAGTAATTAGTTGATGCAAATATCGGTTAGAAAATTTGCATTAATTCAAGTTTTATTTTTCAAAAACTTTAACGGTAATATAGGGTAAGGGGGAGTGACTCTTGACTTTTTATGCCTTCCAACTGCCCTTGTAATCGAACACTTTTTTTATTTTATTTTCTTTATCTACCGTGGTTAGGAGATTATGTCAATATGGATCGGTCGGCTGAACGCATGACTACTAGGAACTCTACACGGGAAGTGGGGGCAAGCCTAGAGGTCAGGGCAGAGGGACGTTACCGAAACAACCCACCAATCGGCCTTTGGTACTGCATTCTCCAATAGGTAGTCTGGGCGGAGGAGATCCGACCAGAATCGTATTGAATCCTGCCTCCAACCAGAAAATAGATAGGCCAGGTAGTATCAATATTCTTGACTCGTCCATGGCAGCAGAGCCAGTGCAGAATCTCTTCCATCCACCGAATAACGTGTTGACAGGTATGCAGGAGGGAGCTAATGGTTTTCTAGAAAACCATATACCTCTTAACACCTTAGGTGATAGGATCGCTACTCAGAGGAATATCGCTTAGGCTCCTCCTGAAGACTCGTGGGGAACGTGCTACATCAGCTGTTCAGGACTTCTCAAGAGGAGATGAGGAACAAAATGAGGATGATCAGGGAGAACATGGACTTACTCAACGCTGCAGTAACCTCTTCACAAGGCGGTGCGAGCTATACCAGGAATACCAATAGGGAGGAAAGCAACCGAGCACAGACCTTCTGGAACAACCAAGCAAACATTGTTTCCGGTAGCATGGCGGTGAAACCACAGGACTGGAAGGTCTCTTTCGATGGCACTGGAAGCGTCGCGGAATTTTTGTTTAAGTTGGACACCCTATGTGAGCGGACTCAATGCTCTAGCGACCATTTTTTATTTTTATCAGGACGGGCTGAAGAATGGTACTGGCTGTTCACGAAGCAGAATCCAAAAGCGAATTATCCCTTTTTGTGCTATTCCCTGAAGCGTGAGTTTGGAACATTGAAAAGTGACCACGAGATCATGATGGAGATCTCAATGCGTAAGCAGAAGCTAAGTGAGTCATACGACGTGTTCCACACTGACATAGTAGCACTAAACGCTCGTGTTAGAGAGCCGATGGCAGAAGCCCTACTGATTGACATAATAAAACGGAACGTCAACAGTAGCTTGGAACTGATGCTCTTTAACGCAGAGGCGAGGATATTGCATGATTTACGCGACATAGCACGAAAAAAGGAACAAGTGCTGAAGGAAAACAAGATCCTGGGAACAACTTACACCGACTCGCACATTAAAGAAGCTCGAGCGATAACACCTGATAGTAGGATGGAAGGCGAGGACTGCGAAGCTGACCCGCAGATCGCGGCGTTGGAGTATCGACGCAATAGGAAACCGGACTATTCAGGAATTCATTGTTGGAATTGTCAGGCCATGGGGAATTGCTACATTTATTACGAGGAACCCATTAGGAATCCGTCTTGTTTTAGGTCTGGATATAGGGGGTCTTTACTCCGCAATGCCCTAAAGATCATAGGAGGCAGGAAACCCAGTACCCGATCTTGAAGATGGGGGAGACTCGTTCTGTGCCACAGCCCCCATATTAGCCCGTGCTCGAGGAGTCGTCTCGGGTACTGAACCAAGTGGTAGGTCCCTCGCGAGCAGTGAGTTGCATGGAAGTGGTGAGCTTCCAAGTAGTAGTGGCACTCGGGCGAAGGAATAGCCAAAAATAGTAGTAACTTTTCCTGATAGTACAGATAGCTCCAATAGTTCTGATTCCGATAGTCCTAGGTCATCAACGGCAATTTCCAAACCAATAAAAATTTTGATAGCTTCGAAAAGAGATTTTGCGTGTCAGGCCAGTTTCTCACCTAGTGTGGAACAGAGGGCAACCAATTACGAGCTAGTTAGGTCGCGAATTTTCAAAAACAATCTATAGTCATTTGTGTCGGAAGTTATTCTGAAATGTAGGAAGAGATATCATAGTCGAGTACAGGAGCGTAAACTTTTGCAAAGCACCACTTTAGTGCTTACAGAGGATGAAAGGCCTCTGGTGCGAGTAAAAATAGAAAACAGCTTAATAGTAGGGTTGCTGGACTCAGGCGCGAATGTCTCTATCCTCGAGAAGGACTGTGAAAAGTTTCTGGATTCAATTGGACTTAAATACCACCCACTACAGGCTGTTGTATACACGGCGGGTGGCGGCAAGCAGAAAATATTAGGTTTCTTTACCAATGACTTTCAAAAACTCCACCACTTATCTTGTTCCTTCTATTCTTCAGGAAGCCTATTTCGGAGTAGAGTTCTGGAGAGCTTTTGCGTTAGCACCTGATATATTCCCCAGTGTAGCATGTCTAGAGATTAGCGAAGAAAGGGAACAAGAGCATAATTTTCATGAATTAACAGCAAGGCAGAGGGTCGAGCTGCAAAAGGTAGTAGATATCTTTCCGTCGTTTGAGAAGTTAGGTCTGGGTCAAACAAGGCTAGTCGAACATCACATTGACACGGGTGCCGCGGTTCCAATGAAAAGTAAGCATTTTCCTCTCTCGCCACGGAGGCAAGCCGAAGATTTTAGCGAAATAGACAGGCTACTCGAAATGGGAGTTATCGAAGAATCGAACTCGCCATGGTGTAGTCCAGTTGTTCTAGTTCGGAAGCCAGGGAAGGTCAGGCTCTGTATAGATGCCAGGAAGGTAAACGCGGTAACCAAGAAGGACTCGTACCCGTTACCTCATATCAACGGTCCCTTGAGCAGATTGAAGGACACCCACTTTATTAGTGGTATTGATCTGGAAGATGCGTTCTTTCAGATCAGGTTGACAGAGTCTTCCAAGAAGAAGACTGCGTTCGCAATTCTTGGGAAGCCTCTGCACCATTTTAAAGTGATGCCCTTTGGTCTGTGCAACGGACCGCAGACTATGAGCCGGCTGATGGACAAGGCCCCCTCGCGTTTGCGGGAGAATGTCTTCGTCTATTTGGATGATCTGATGGTATGCAGCACCAACTTTGAGGACCACCTGAGCCTGTTAACGGAAGTAGCAAAGCGTTTGAGGGACGCGGGCCTTACAATCAACGTAAAGAAAAGCAAATTTTGGCAGAAAGAAATTCGATACTTAGGGTACTTGATAGGTACCGGGTGCTTGAAGGTAGGCCCAATAAAGATAGAGGCAGTTAAAAGTTCCCCAATTCCTAAGTCTCCTCGGCAGGTTAGCAGGTTCGTGGGAATGGCGAACTAGTATAGGGCGTTTATTACAAATTTTGCTTATTTAACAGGGCCTTTGACTGATTGCTTTCGGAAATCGCTAGGTCCCTTTAAACTTACTCCTGATGAAATAGAGGCCTTCGAAAAGCTGAAGGCAGCCTTGAGTTCCGCTCATGTCTTGGACCAACCCGATTTCTCGAAAGAATTTTTTATTCAGTGCGACGCGTCCAAAATAGGTGTGGGTGGCGTGCTACTTTAGATCGACGGCGAGGGCACTGATCATCCAATCGCTTTTGTTTCGAAGAAACTTAATGATGTTCAGCGCAATTATACGGTGATCGAACTGGAATGCATCGCCGCCATTATCAGTGTCAAGCATTTTAGGTAGTACATAGAGAGTTTGCCATTCCGAATTATCACAGACCATTCGAGTCTCAAGTGGTTGGCGACACAAAAGGATTTGATTGGTAGGTTGGCTAGATGGTCCCTTCTCCTTCAAAGATATGACTTTAAAATGAAACATCGCAAGGGAAGCCTGAATGTAGTACCGGATGCCCTTTCGCGTTTCGATGTAGACGAGCTAATCTCTTCTACCATACCTCACGAAATTTACTTAGCATCGCACGAATTTGAAAGCGCGGAATACTTAAATCTTTGTAAAACCATTTTGGAGAACAAAGATGCGCTGCCGGATTTAAGTATAATGGATGGCGTGGTTTGCAAATTTCGTAAAGGTGTGGAGGGTGAGGAGGACTCGTTATGGCGGGTGTGGCTACCGGCAGGGTTAATCGAAGAGGCTATTCGACTTGCACATGATGCGAACAGGAGTTACCATGGGGGTTGGTAGAAAACTTTGGAACGTGCTAGGCAGAAATATTTCTGGCCACGGCAGGCGAGGGATGTTAGAGCCTATGTAGGGAGATGCCACACCGGCGAGGCTGTTAAGTCAACAAATTAGCAGTCAAAACCCCCTATAGCTAACACTTTTGCCTCAGAAAGACCATTTCAGCGGTTCTATTGCCACTTTCTAGGACCTTATCCGCCATCTAAGCGGCGAAATGAGTTTCTCTTTATAGTATTGGACCATTTTACAAAGTATGTTTGCTTGAAGCCCATGCAGAGAGCGACGACGCTAAATGTTATAAATTACTTCACTTCAGAGATTTTTCCATCTGTAGGGGTCCCTCAGTATATCCACAGCGACAACGGCTAACAGTTTATCTCTAAGGAGATGAAACAATTTTTAGATAATTACGGGGTAACCCATATCAGGACAGGGTTATACTCCCCACAGGCTAACGCGTCTGAGCGCGTAAATAGAGAAATTGTTTCAAAAATAAGAATTTTTGTGAAAGATAAACAGGATCATTATGACTGGGGCAGGCATGTATTCGAGATTCTAGCAGTTTTAAGAAGTGCTTTTCATACCTCAATTCAGTGCTCTCCATACTTTGCTTTATATGGTCAGAATATGATTCAGCACGCATCGGCATATAATATATTAAACAAACTCGACGCTCTTAGGAAAGATGAAATTCCACTAGTAACTAGGGCGGATAAGTTGTCGAATATTCGCGAGCAAATTCGTAGGAATTTAGAACAGGCGAAGGATAGGGGAAACAGCGTTTATAACAAGCGCTCTAGCAAGTTAACTATAGGGAAGGTCAGGAGGTTTTTAGGAAAAAATTTTGCTTTGAGTAACTTTACACAAGGCATAAACGCCAAATTCCTGCGTTGTATGACTTAGGACACCTGACAGGGAAAATGATAGGCCGTTTCCATGCATCGGATATTCGTCCACAATAACCAGAATTTTGCGCAAAGTCGGTCAACAATTACCTAGCCGTCTTAATAAAACGATTTCTGCTGAGCAGATGAAATCAGGAGTGTATTGTGATAGGTACGAACAGCTCGAAGGGATAACGCAGCCTCAAATACAGTGGGCGGATAGGAGCAATGTAGACCATCCAGCTTCACCACAAGCAGCGCTCGCATCTGGCGGACAGAGTTCGAAAGGAGCCAGACCAATGTTAATATAATTATACTCAATTTGGTTATTTTTAGCTACTACTTTAAAATACTTTAAATATTAGGAATATACGAAATATACAAGTTGCAAATGAAATTCTGAAATATGCACATATGCATAAAAATATATCGCTTTTTTTTTGAAAATATTTGGTGGAGAGATGTTATATATAGGTGTAAATGCAGCATAAACATGTGAATGTCATAGATAAGTAAACATGAAGTATTTCTGACACTGGTATAATAATTACCAATGCACAAATTCATTTTAATAAAGAGCTCACGAAAGTAAGGAACACGACAATATTATATTATATTGTTACTTCATCACCTCAACTTATGCATTTACCTTAGTGCTTAAGTATTAAATTTATAACGATTTTGGATGTGTGGCAACCTCCGCGTAAAACACCCCACACCAATTCGCCACATTATCGACAGCTGTAAGGTGGCCGGCCATCATTTTTTTATTATTATTAGTTGCATTCCAATCAGCTATCCAGATCAGTATCACGATCAAGATCTCACGGGAACGATAGGGATCAGTTCTAGAAGAGTTGTTAGTGTATATATGTGTGTTTATATATGTATGCCTGTGCTGCCAAGCAAATAAGGGTTGGCTGTCAAAAAATCTACTACAAAAAACTAAACGAACAAAGCTTCTATGCGGATCCGAAATTGATCCAGATAATTATCAAGATCACAACGTTGTTGTGGTATTTACGTGCAATATTTCTCTCTGGATCTGGATCACTCCTGATTGGAACACGCCTATTGTTTTTTTTTATTATCTTCTCGCGAACGTGAAGTTTCTTTTCATAGAATTATTATATATATTTAGCGATGTGGTTGAATACAGAAATCAGTGCGTGGTCGAAGCGCTAACTTGCATAAAAGTTTAAAGAGGTATTTCTGGCTTGGCAATCAGAAAAAAAGAAATTGTTGATGGTACAAAGTTACTCCGTCACCTTCTTGACATTATACTTTCCAGTGGCTGTCGAGAGAGCGACAGCTATGTAACCAAAAACAACTCAAAATCTGAAAAATATTGAAAAAATACTTAATAGTTGTGATGCTGAACGCACCACAGTAATCTCCGTTTAAAGGAAACGTAGAGGTCGTCGTATTTCGCGCCTAGGCCTTTGTGATGTTGTTGCTGTTGGTGCCTGCGTTCCTGGGGCGTTCATAAATTGTTGTTGGTGTGAAGAATATCCGATGGCTGTGTTGGATGGATTTTCCTCTCCCCTTAATGCTGAAGTGTTTTACTTGTCATTGTAACACTTCGAAGGGGCCTTGGTATAGTGACGTGAGCGATGAGCGTATGTTGTCGTTTCGTACAAAAACGTGCGAGCATTTACTTAGATCTGGATGTACGTAAGGTGTAAACGTTGAGTGATACTTTGTTTGAGTCGGCTGTATCACTGCTATCGATTGCTGGAGATTTTGTAATACTTCGTATGGCGTTTGCGTTGAACGGTTGTCTTCTACGAACTCCCCTGGAATTTTTAAAGTTGTTCCATACAGCAGTTTTGCTGGCGAAGCTTTTAAATCGCACTTATACTCTGTTCTGAGGCCAAGAAGAATGAGGGGAAGGTGGTCTGTCCACGCATCTTTTCCGGCCGCTAAGATTGAAGCCTTTAATACTCTGTGCGATCATTCGATTATCGCGTTCGCCTGGGGATGATATGGTGTCGTTGTAATATGCTTAGTCCCGAGAAGACAAAACAGCTGGTTTAGAAGGTGAGACTCAAACTGCCGTCCTTGGTCAGTTGTTATGTTTTGTAGACAGCCGTGATCCAAACGACCATCCGGTGGCTGTTACAGCGGGGATTTTGTATGCCGGTTTGACCTTTGGCATTTTACGCAGCATCTCGTCTTTTCGAACGTTAGCCCAGACAAAGCGTTCGGTGACCATTTTTACTGTGGTTTTCGTTCCTGGGTGCGCTATTTCGTGGACGTGCTTCAATACTTGCTTTCGAAATCATGTTGGTATAAACGGGCGGACGTTACGTGATGAAATTTGCACCATAGTTCGCTCGTGTCACCTGAAATTTTTAAGAGCTTGAATTTAAGTGATGTCGAATTACCTTCTAACTGCTTCAATTCCTCATTGTTCTGGTAGTCTTTTGCTATTCCAGCGTAGTCAATTTGGAATTGTTCGTCGATAGTACTGATTCTTGATAATAGGTCGGCTGTGTAGTTACTTGTGCCTTTGATGTGACGAATGTCTGTAGAAAACTGGCTGATGAAGTCGAGATGTTGTTGTTAGCGAGGCGTTGCTTTGTTGAAAAGCGAAAGTAATCGGCTGGTAGTCGGCTAGTATATGAAACTGTCTTCCTTCGAGCATATATGTAAAATATCTGATGACCTTGTATATCGCGAGTAGCTCCCGATCATAAGTGCTGTACTTTTGCTCGGTGGGGGTAAGTTCCTTCGAATAGTAACCAAGTGGCTGTGGGCCATCTTCGGTTAACTGGTTTAGCACTGCCCTCAGGGCTTGGTCTGATGCGTCAGTGACAAGTGACAGGACCGATTCCTGCCTAAGATGAGCCAACATAGCAGCGTAAGCGAGCTCGTGCTTATATTTTTCAAATGCTTCTGTCTGCTTATCTGACCGTTCGAGCAGCCTTTTGTTGTTTCGTTTATTTCCGGAAATGATTTGTGTTAGTGTGATTTAATACTCAGCAGCGCGAGGTAGGAAGTTATGGTAAAAGTTCACCATAGCCAAAAATTTCTTTACGGTAAACATCCAATCGAAAGGCCTGCGTAAGCCAAGGTCCAGGTAGAAATGCCGTTGTCCATTTGCGGCGTACAGTTTGACCGGTGAAGGCTTAGTGGTTTGAGCATATTGACATGGTAAAACCGAAATGTCGGCTCCCGTATCGATAAGAAAGGAAATAGCGGTTTTTCGATCGTCGATCATTAAGTGGTTAATGCAGGCGACCGCCTTGGATGTTGCGACAGCGACCCGTTCAATTCATTTCGGATTTGAGTAGCCCGCGTTACTTGGTTCGTACAGCTATTTACCTGCAAACTTATAGTGTGCACGATGGCGTCTGCTATTTTCAAATACTCCTCTGCAAGCCCCGAACAAGCAGCTACCGCGGCTTGAGCATATATTGGCAGTCTTTTGGCCCATATATTTTTTACCGCTGACTCAGTCATGGTGTCGCCAACCAAGCGCTTAATTTCTGCATAAAGTTGACTGGGCCTTTGATCAAACTGCGTTTCGTTCAGCATCTGGTTAAGGCGGCGTTGTTGGCTGTCGGTACAGAACGTGATTAGTCGACGTTTCACGTAATCATAGCTACCTTGCTCGGATATCTGACCAATCGATGTTAGGAAATCTTGTAGAGTGCTTAGTCCTAGTGCTACCATGACGGTATTAAATTTTTGAGTATCGCTTTTAATACCCATTGCCGGAAACCAGTAATCGAGGCCCAAAAACCAGCCTTAGATATTTCTGCGGTCGATTGTGGGAATGAAATTCCTTGTGAAACAATGTTAGACGGTGTATCGAACGGGTTGTTAGCCTGCTGCTTCACCACCTACGTGTTAAAAAATATTTATAAAATGCTTATTTATACCAACAATTTTTGTTGATTTACGGCCTGTACATTTTCAAATATTCATGAAACGAGCTCAAGGCCAAGAATAATAATTTTTCACTTTTCGAATTTATGAAAATTATTATTGTTTTTTATTTTTTTTATAATTAATTGAAGAAGCTTACCAGCTTCCGAAATGGATCTGTAAGAAACCCTGTGGCGGTTGTCTCTAAACATTCATCATTCAATCAATAAAAATTGTTGGTATAAAAAAGCAATAACAAAACAGATATCACGCGGTAAGGCAGTCCTGCTGATAAAACAGATCTGTCAAGGAATCCATCATGATCACACTACTAACTGTCAAATGGCAGAAGTGGTTCATGTATATGGCAAAGAAGAATAGAGCTAGGAGTTTAGATGACATCAAAACCAGAGTATTGTTAGCTTAGCGGCTAGCAATGCGTGCCAAAATTTCTCTGATGAAGAAGCTTAGCAGCTTCCGAAATGGATGTATAAGAAAAGCTATGGCGGTTGTCTCTAAACATTTTTCCTAGTCTATTCAATTGAAAGCTTTTAATAGTTAAAAATGGTTATTAAAAAAATAAAAAATAATAATAATTTTCATAAATTCAAAAAGTGAAAAATTTGTATTCTTGGCCTTGAGCTCGTTTCATGAATATTTATAAAATGTTTGGTATTGTGCCAATCCGACTTATTTGCGGGCAGCACTTTAGCGCTGTGGTTGAATAGAGAATTTAGTGCCTGGTCGAAGCGCTAAATTGCGTAAAAGTTTAAAGAGGTGTTGTCGGCTTGGCAATCAGACGAAAAAGAAATTGTTGATGGTACAAAGTTCCTCCGTCACCTTCTTGACATTGTACTTTCCAGTGGCTGTCGAGCATTGTTTACCAGTATTAGTTTGGCCTCTTCTTTTGGGAATCGGAGTCGAAGGTAGTGGATGAAGGTACTCCGAGAGAGTGTAATGAAGGAAATCTCGTTCAGAGTTGTTTTAAAGTAAAAACTGCAACTAAAAACTTCAATTTAAACTGAAATATACATTCTATAGTAACTGATAACGTGTTATAACTACTTTATATTCAATAATTTGGGAGTTTCAATTCTTCATGCTCAATATTGCAGTATTTAAATTTGATTGTTTTATTACTGCATACAACGCACCCTGTATGGTTTGTGTGTGTGTGCAGATTCGCAGTAAGTTGAGAGAGCGGCAGCTATGTAACCAAAAACAACACAAAATCTCAGTCGTTTATTTAGTAACGGAACATAACATAGTACAATGTAATATAGGTACAGTGGTCAACGATAAAAATGTAGTGATACAAAATATTGAAAAAATACTTAATACATAGTTGTGATGCTGAGGGCACCACATATACATACATTTTTGGTGCCATAAGGTTTTACCTGCTGTTTGCATAAAAATATAAATCTTCTTTCTTCTTTAAATGGTCATCTAACCGCCTGGGCGATTTTGACCGTCCCCCATAGCTCGCCAGTCGTTTCTTCGTTGCACCAACTGGCGCCAATTGGAAACACCGCGGGATCGCAAATCGGTATCCACTTGGTCCTTCCATCGGAGTGGTGGTCTCCCTCTTCCTCTGCTTCCACCGGCGGGTGCCGATAAGAATACCTTCTGGGCTGGAGCATCTTCGCTCATTCGCATTACGTGGCCTAGCCAGCGAAGCCGCTGTGTTTTAATTCACTGAACTATGTCGGCGTCTGCGTAAAGTTCATACAGCTCATCATAAAATCTTCTTCGGTACTCGCCGTCGCCAACGCGTAGAGGTCCACAAATCTTTCGAAGAACCTTTCTCTCGAATACTCCCAGAGCCGCCCCATCAGATTTTCTTAGTGTCCCCGCTTTTGCACCATATAGCAGGACGGGTGCGTTGAGTGACTTGTAGAGTGTTATTTTCGTTTGTCGAGAGAGGACTTTACTTTTCAATTGCCTACTCAGTCCGAAGTAGCATTTGTTTGCAAAGAGTAATTCTTCGTCGGATTTCTAGGCTAACATTATTGTTGGTGTTAATGCTGGTTCCCAGGTAAACGGAGTCCTTTACTATTTCGAAATTATTGCTGCCAACAGGGGCTTGGTTGCCAAGGCGCGAATGCGCTGACTCTTTGCATGATGACAGAAGGTACTTCGTTTTGCCCTCGTTCACCACCAATCCCATTTTCTCCGCTTCTTTTTCTAATTTGGAGTAAGCAGAAGTTACGGCGCGGTTGTTAAGGCGAATAATATCAATATCGTCAGCGTATGCCAACAGTTGCACGCTTTTATAAAATATTGCGCGGTTAAGTTCTGCAGCTTGTATTATTTTCTCCAGCATTAAATGAAAGAAATCGCACGATAGGGGGTCACCCTGTCTGAAACCTCGTTTAGTTTCGAACGGCTCGGAGAGGTACTTCCCAATTCTGACCGAGCTGGCGGTGTTTCTCAAGGTCATTTTGCAAAGCCGTATAAGTTTTGCGGGGAAACCAAATTCAGACATAGCGGCATATAGGCAGCTCCTTTTCGTACTATCGAAAGCGGCTTTAAAATCAACAAAGAGATGATGTGTGTCGATTCTTTTTTCACGGGTTTTTTCCAAGATTTGGGGTATTGTAAAAATCTGGTCGATGGTAGATTTACCAGGTCTGAAGCCACACTGATAAGGTCCAATCAGTCTGTTCACATCAGGCTTCAGTCTTTCGCACAATACGCTTGATAGGACCTTATATGCGATATTCAAAAGGCTTATTCCGCGATAGTTGGCGCAGTTTGCATGATCGCCCTTATTGTGGATTGGGCAGAGAACACTTGGATTCCAATCTTCAGGCATGCATTCATCCAACCATATTCTGCATAGAAGCTGATGCATGCGCCTTACCAGCTCCTCGCCTCCGTGTTTGAATAGCTCAGCAGGCAAACCATCAGCGCCAGCTGCATTATTATTTTTCAATCGGGATATTGCTATTCGCACCTCATTATAGTCGGGTTGTGGAACGTCAATTCCATCATCTTCGATTGTTGGCTCGGGTTCGGCAGCTTCTCTGGTTTCTTGCTTAGTTTCTCCATTTAAAAGGGCAGAGAAGTGATCCCTCCATATTCTGAGTGTTCTCTGAACATCGGCCACCAGGTCGCCGTTCTCATTCTTACAGGAGTTTGCCCCGGGTTTAAAACCTTCTGTAATTCGCGGAATTTTTTGATAGAATTTTCGGGCATTATTCCCTTTGGCCAGCATCTCAAGCTCCTTTATTTCACGCTTTTCTGCCTTTTTTTTTCGCCCGGAAAAGCCGCCTCGCTTCCCTCTTCAGCTCGCGGTAGTGTTCACACACATAAAAATATAAATTGCATTATAAAAAATATAAGCAATTAAAGTAACTTTTTTGATAAGTCGCTTTCTACATTGCGAATATAAATAAAAGACAGATGCACCTTTGTACTGAACAAATAGCCATAACCTCATTTACGCGGTATTGTGTATTTTTGAAGAATATACTTTACAAATAAAACTTTTGAGAAGATCACAATTTCTGTAAGTCATTGTGCTGGTTCGCGGAAGCAAGATTGTTTGGTACCAAAGCGTTGGCAAATTCATTTGTCCCCCTTCCGTGCTATAAATTCTTTAGCAATCGCACGCTTGAACAACGGAAAAGGTCTAGCGATAACTATCATTCAGAGAATACCGAGTAAGTACCGCCCCAAAATAAATACCAGTGATTAAGGTTTGTCTGCTTCGTTCGTTTTTCTTCGGCGATTCCATTGCCTTCCCTAGGCCTAGTCAGGGGACCCGTAACTTGAAACAACCAACATTCATATAAAATACATTTTTTTACAATTTGTATGGTGTTGTTCGAACATTAATGGAGTACATAGTATATTTTAGACTTTATTTTTGTTGTACTTCACAACTTATGGTACTAATTCTGAATAATATAAACATTCTCCCCCTCTGAAAAAGAATGTTCTTAACTTTCTTCTGTGTCGGATTTGTGGTGGTCAGGGTTTGATGGGCAAGATGTAAATTTTTAAAATAAGTCGTTAGGTATGACGTGCCAGGTTGTTTCTGCGTTTGCTACGGCTAGTGCTAGGTGCTCAGTGACCTCAGACTTTTGCCTTTTAATGTAATTGTCATTTCTTTGTCGGGTCCCATAATAGTCGACCCACAATCAGGATATATGTCCAGCGACCTCTTCTACTCACAAATCGACGAACCGCGGCGATAAAGTTGTCTGATGTCCTTCAAATTGTATCGCCTTAGTCCTCATGCAAATGGACAGCAGACATAACATTTTGCGCTATTTCTATAAGCGCTGTTGATTATTTAATAGTTACAGGGCCTGCATAGTATAGGCCTTTGTTTAGGAATGCTTTTGTGTAGGCTAGAGTGAGCGATAAGCTATAACACATAACCAAGCAATATAACTAAGCAATCCCTTTTAATAATTGTGCGCAAATAAAAAATAACTGTATTTGTTGAGCTGTAAAATAGAATGATACCTCATACTATTAAATACAACTCTGCTTTGTATACTACCATATATATACTGTCAAATAAAATGACTTTTTGTACACTCTCTCTCTTCCGGTTTGTACTACCATTAAACGTGTCGTGTTTTTTATTCACTGCTAGAAATATTTAACTTCACTACAGGTTATGGGCCTATAATACGCAAAAATAATATATGCTTTAATTGGAAGAGTTAATTTACATTACGGATTAGTAAGTAACAAAGGCGGATTGACTGTTTTATAATAAATAAACGGAGATTGAGCTCGCGAAAATGGCGACAAACGCTGTAACTTTTCCCTTCGAGAAGCTGAAAGGTCGGGAAAACTTCGACATCTGGAAGCGACACGCAAAATCGTATCTCATCATTAAGAACTGCTGGAAGGTGGTTGACAGTGAACTACCTGCAGATGCTGCCGAAAAGGATAAGAGTTGTGATGAACGTGCCCCAGCCGAAATAACATTAATGGTAGAACCAAACAATTTTTCTCATATTGCTACTGCCACTACGGCACATCAAGCATGGAAAGCTTTATTTGCTGCATATGAGGACACGGGCCTCACTCGTAAAATGGAATTGCTGAAACAATTAGTTCAGTGCAAGCTTTCTGACTATGTATCAGTACAAGAGTATGTGAATTCAATTGTCATGACGTCACTGAAAGTGAAGAATGCTGGACTCAACTTAGACGATGAACTCACTGCATCGTTAATGTTAGCAGGGCTGCCAGATGATTTTCGCCCACTAGTGTTAGCCGTGGAAAATAGTAAAGAGACACTCACCACTGATAGTGTAAAAACTCTTTTGTTACAAGACGCTAAGTTCGATAACAATGATAAAAATAGTGAAAATGCGCTTTATGCAAAGGACAAGTGCAGCTTTAAAAATAAATCAAATCAATATCGATGCCACGCTTGTAAGCAAATTGGTAATTTTGCAAGAAACTGCCCTAATAAACCAAAACGAGATGGCAGCACGAGAAAAGGCAAAAATGTATTGTTTGCATCTCTGCTTTCGAATGACATTCGTAAAGATGAATGGTTTGTTGATTCGGGTGCGACGTCGCATATGACGAGAAATTGCAATGCGATTATAAATAAAGTGCCTGTGGAAAACAAAAATATTTTAGTTGCTAATAATCAAACTATAAAAGTTGAAGCAAAAGGTGACATAAATATGTGCTTGTTCGCAAATAACTCACAAACTGAAGATGTAATAAAAAACGTTGAATATGTGCCGAGGTTGTGCGCAAATCTCCTGTCGGTGAGACAAATGACCAAAAATGGAAATACGGTCATATTTAAAGGTGATGAATGTAAAATTTATAACAATAAACAAAATTTAATAGCAATAGCAAATGCTGTGAACGATCTCTATCGTTTAACCCTTCTGTTACATTCCGGTCATTTCATGACCTTTTTTTGTTGAATTTTATCATAACTGCTAATATTAACAACATTTCACAATTTCCTTTCATGGGTTTGTGTACTGACATAAATCCAATAGAAAAAGCATAAAAAAAATTATTTTGATTTACTAAACAGGTGGTAACATCAAAACTTACGTGCGCGCACCTTCGGGTCATTCGGTGACCATCAGCTGTTTTACATATAAAGTGTATATTTCGCGCCTTTTTTGTGGTTAAGTTTTTGCTGCAAAAGCTTGTACTTGTTAAATTCTTATAAAAATGGAAAGATTCCAAGCTTCTGTAAGTATTTTTATTATAATATTTAATTATTATTGGTGGGTTTATTTATGAAAATTTGGTTTAGAGGTCAAATCGTCTGACTCAAAGCCAAATAGAGCAGATCATTGACAATGATGAGAATTTTGCTGAGTGTAGTGAAGATGGGGATGAAGATTATATAGTGGAACAATTTGAATCAGAGGGATCTTCTGACGAATATTTAGATTCTGATAACGATGAAGAAATAGTACCTGCGTTGGAAACTAAAAGCAGTGTTCCCATGTATTATTGCAAGGATAGAGCTATTGAGTGGTCAATAGAACCAGTTGGGCACAATAGAGGCAGGGCCAGAATAGAAAATATAATCCACGGAAGATAGGGAGTTACTGCATATGCAGTACATCGTATTTCTAATATCAAGGAATCATTCGATCAATGCTTCACGTGCCAACTAAAGCAAATTATAATACAATATAGAGGGCGAAAAAAAAATTGGAGCAAGATATAAAAAAATAGATGAGATTGAACTCGATGCATATTTGGGTATTTTAATTTTAGCAGGTAGTTAAATCAATATAATTTTCCGTATTTATGGCTAAAACAAAGACACAAATGTATTTTTTTACAGGAGTATATCGTTCACACGGAGAAAGTTTTCGAAACTTCTGGGATGAAGTGCACGGCCGACCATTATTCCGTGCAACAATGTCACTTGGCAGGTTTCTTGAGGTTAATCGTGTTTTGAGGTTCGATGACAGATATAATCGAAGGGCTCAAAGAATGAACGATAAACTTGCTCCGATTCGCGATTTGTATGAAAGGTGGGTGGCTAATTTACCGCTACTTTTTGTTCCATACGCAAATATTACAGTAGATGAGCGTTTAATTCCTTTTAGGGGCAGATGCCCCTTTTTAGTTTACATGCCAAGTAAACCAAGCAAATATGGGATGAAAGCATGGGTAGCTGCGGATGTGCGTACAAAATTTTACCTTAATTTCCAAATTTATTTAGGGAAGGCATCAGCTTCCGCTCCACCAGAACGGAACCAAGGCCAGCGCGTTGTGTTGGATCCCGTTAGTGGGTATGAAGGGCGGAATATTACAACCGACAACTTTTTTACTACTCGGGATTTGGCACTGGAGTTATTGAAGAAAAGAGTTACTTTGGTGGGCACCGTAAGGAGTAATAAAAGATTTTTACCGGTTTGTGGTACTAAAGTGGAGTTAAGGATTCTACCAGTGCTAAGCAGTCGACATTTCTTCAATGGGTCAGTTACCCTTGTTCAATACATACCCAAAAAATATAAGATGGTTACTGTTTTAAGCACCTCGCACCATGATAAAAGCGTCATGGAAAACCATCCAAAAAAGTTGCCAGATATTATCAATTTCTAGAACTCTACAAAATCAGGAGTGGATACAAGTGATCAACTTGTTGAAACATAGGTATACATGCAAGAGACAAACTAATCGTTGGCCTGTAGCAATTTTTGCAAACATCGTGGATATCTCAGCGTTGAATGCGTATGTATTATGGACAGAAATTAATCCTTCGTGGAATGCTGCAAAAGCATATAAACGCAGACTTTTCCTCGAAAATCTTGGCTTAGACCTTGTTCATGGTAAAATTGAACGCAGAAAAACGCTACCAAGAACTCAACCGTCAGCTGATATTGTACGCAATATGAGAGCGGACGCAGAGCAACCAAGCACTTCGGCAGGAACTGTTCCGAAAAAAAGAAAACCTAGTCAGCGAGCCACCTGTGCAGTTTGCCCTAGCTCAATTCGTCGCAAAACGTACGAAAGCTGCAGGGTTTGCAAAAAACCTGTGTGTCCACAACATCGTTCAACGGTTACGGTTTCAAAAACCTATTGTTTGGAGCATTCAAATTAAAACAATGAATCTAGTGTATTTAAATATGTATATATAACAGCTTAATAATCAATAAAACTAATGAATTTTAAAACCTTTTATTAAAATTATAAACTTTTATACTGATATCTAAGCAAAACACAGTTACGGTCATTTCGTGACCGGAATATCACATGTGTAAGTTGTTTTGAATGTAACAGAAGGGTTAAATTGTGACATTTCATCCAATCAAGAAGTGAATACACAAAGTGTTTATCTAGCTCGAAATGATTATGAATTGTGGCATAGAAGAATGGGTCATATTTGCGCTGAACATTTAAAGAAAGCTAAAAACGCTTCTGCTGGCATTGAATTTGGAAAAGTTAGCAATGAAAAATGCGTAGTTTGTGTAAAAGGAAAACAAACCCGTTGCTCGTTTAAGAATAGTGGAACTAGAGCAAAATCCTTGCTTGATATAGTTCACTCAGACGTGATGGGTCCGTTTGCTGAAAAATCTTTTTCTGGTGCTCGCTTTTTAGTCACATTTGTTGATGACTTTTCGCATAGGCTATTTGTGGTGCCAATTAAACGCAAATCAGAAGTATTTGATGAGTTTGTAAAGTTTAAAAAAAGAGTTGAAAAGCAATGTTCACGAAAAATAAAAGTGCTTAGGTCTGATAATGGCACGGAATATGTTAATGATAAATTTAAAAAACTTTGTGAAATAGAAGGTATAGTGCACCAAAATACCTCATCGTACACTCCAGAACAAAACGGAGTGGCCGAAAGACTTAACCGCACAATAATTGAACGAGTGCGTTGCATGTTAATAGATTCTGGTTTGAAATACAAATTTTGGGCTGAAGCTGCAAATACAGCGGCGTATATTCTTAATCGAATACCATACGCCTTGAATGAAAAAAGTCTTCAAGAAATATTTACAAATAAAAAGCCAAATCTAAAATTTATAAAAGTGTTTGGTTGCAAAGCCATTGTGCATGTGCCTCGCGAAAAGCGAAGAAAGCTTGACCCGAAATCGGTTGAGTGCGTAATGGTTGGCTATAGTAGTGATTCAAAAGCGTATAGGTTATTTAACCCTAAAACACAAAAAATTGTAATAAGCCGGCATGTTGTTTTTATTGAGTCGCATAATAATAATGCTAAACAAAACTATATATTTGATTGGGAATCGGGGTGTGAATCTTTCAATATTGTTGATTCAGGTGAGGAGGTAGATATGAAAGAATCGCCAATTACTGAAAATAAGCTATCAGAAGTAGTACGTGAAGAAACTGACACACTCACGCCACTTAAAGTAGAGTCGGATAGTGAACTAGCCAATCAGTTCGTGCCTGATACACCAGAGTTCGATTCTCCCTATGAAAGCGCAAACGATGCCGACGACTTCGAGGACGCAAATGGTCTAAGGCGTTCAAAAAGAATCGCGGAAAAACAGTTTGGCGCAAACTTTTCTGTGACTGACTTTGTTTCCAATGAACCTGAAACTCTGGCTGAGGCGATGTCAAGTGAACATGCAGAGGACTGGAAAGCTGCAGTAGACGCGGAAATGAATTCTTTGCATATAAACAAAACTTGGCAGCTGAGTGAATTACCTCCTGGAAAGAAAGCAATCAGGTCCAGATGGGTATTTAAAACCAAAATAGATGGTAATGGCACGGTTGTTCGACGTAAAGCCAGGTTGGTAATCAAAGGATATAATCAAAAAAAAGGTATCGACTATGAGGAAACGTTTGCCCCTGTGGTCCGGTATACCTCTTTACGTTTTCTATTGGCACTAGCGGCAAAGCATGACCTACTGATTCATCAAATGGATGCGGTCACAGCATTTCTCAATGCTGAGCTCAAAGATGAAATTTACATGGCACAGCCCGATGGTTTTGATGATGGCTCTGGTCGTGTTTGTAGACTAAATAAATCTCTATACGGGTTAAAGCAGTCAAGCCGACTGTGGAATGAAAATTCAATAACGTTTTATTAAAATTAAACCTGATACGCAGCAATACAGACCAATGTGTCTACTACAAGGTTGGAGATGACGTGATGCTATTTGTAGCTGTTTATGTTGACGACGTGTTACTATTCTCGAATGACGAGTCAAGCTTAAATACCTTAAAGAAACAGTTGGCATCGGAATTTAAAATGAAAGACCTTGGTAAAGTGTCAACAGTTCTTGGCATGCGTGTTACGAGAGATTTAGTTAACGGCAATATAAAAGTTGACCAGTCCCAATATATCGCTGATATGCTCGAACGCTTTGGAATGTTTGATAGCAATCCAGTTGCGACACCAATCGACTTAAATCAGCACATAAGCACCAAAATGTGTCCAGTCAGCGAAGCGGATCAACAAGAGATGGCAAAAGTTCCCTATATGCAAGCAATTGGGTGTTTACTATTCGCTGCACAAATAACACGCCCTGACATCAGTTTTGCTGTACATTTGCTTAGTCGTTTTTCCACAAATCCAGGAAAGGCACACTGGGCTGCAGTGAAACGCGTCATGCGATACTTAAAGGGTACCATAAACTACGGTATAGTGTTCAGCAAAGAAGCGTGCAATCTGACTGGGTTTTGCAACGCAGATTGGGCTAGCGATCTCGATGAAAGACGATCTACAACGGGCTATGTATTTAAATTGCAAGGTGGCCCGATTTCTTGGTGCACTCGAAGGCAGCGAACTGTCGCTCTTTCTTCTACTGAGGCCGAATTTATGGCCATGACGTCGGCAATCCAAGAGGCAACATGGCTAATGCGCTTACAGAAGGAGCTGACTCCACACAGTGCAGAAACTATAGTACTCCATTGCGACAAGAAAAGTGCTATTCAAGTGGCTATGAACAATTCTTATTCACCTCGCACAAAGCATGTTGATATAAAAGGAAAATTTATCCGCCAACATTTGGAAAGTGGCAAGATCAAGCTGGTCTACATACCAACCAAGGAGATGTTAGCTGATATCCTGACAAAAGGCGTATCTAAAGTTATTCATACTAATCTTTGTAAGTCACTTGGTCTTAATTGAAACTAAATTCACATTGTTAATTCTACTGTAGTTTGATTTGCAAATAACTATTTAAAATAATTAAATGAAGTTTTTCCCTTTTCTGTTTATTTAATAAATGAAGTAGCCTTCTGGAAAGGTGTTGAGCTGTAAAATAGAATGATACCTCATACTATTAAATACAACTCTGCTTTGTATACTACCATATATATACTGTCAAATAAAATGACTTTTTGTACACTCTCTCTCTTCCGGTTTGTACTACCATTAAACGTGTCTTGTTTTTTATTCACTGCTAGAAATATTTAACTTCACTACAGTATTTCATAATTTTAGGAATTCTGTTTGTGTTAAAATCATTTTGAGCTTTTTGGCCGGTGGGGGACTTAAGCAAAAACAATGTTTTTTTTATCCTCCTACGCGTTTTGATGCATTTTGCATCTTCTTCAGGGAGGTCTGCAATTTATTAAAACAACATAAAACAAGTATAATTGACATTCAATTAACAAATTAACGGCTGAAATCATAATGTTAATTACTCTGCGCTTTCATGCAGCTGGAAGTTTCTTGCAAACAGCTTTGCGCGTTGTTACGGCTGTATCCCACAAAAGAATTTATTGTTTTCCTTTGAATGATGACCTTAGTAGTATTCAAAACATGTTTACATAACCCAACAAACACCGCACGCAAAAACCTCAAACGTTTAAGAAAGCCTTGCTTCTCAGTTTGATTTTCAACATTATTTATCGTTTGAAAGTAAATATATTGTCAAATTTTCCCAAACGTTGTTTTTCAATTAGAGTATGCGTTGAGATATACTTGAAAATTTTTCGAAGCATTTCGTTCCATTCCAGAAATGCCAACATAGTACAGATATCGAAATCTAGCTAAAGTCTGCTACATCGATCACGTGTTCGGACGTGTTTTAGCATTTGTCTCCTAAAGGAGGAAATTACCATAACAATAAAACCATGTTGAAATTCAATATTTTCAAAAAATTAATCAACACATAAGTTGTTAAAGAAGGTATTGGAAATCGGCAGCAAATTTTTGAACGGCGAAACGCAAAAAGATTTTACATCAATAGCCTTTTCCAGAAGCGAATGAATTCTCCGAATTTGAAGCAAAGATTCAAAGTTCTGAGAACAAATATAATGATTTGGTGAATATCTTAATTTTTAATCTTCTATTCAATCGAAATGCAGCTATTTAATATGTATGTATATTTTTTACCATCATCTGTGCAAGTACAACAAACTTCGTAAAAATGGCTTGGCGAAAAATTATAACTGACAATGTGGCCCAATCATATTCCTGGCAAGTAACTAAGACAAAGACACTGGCTAGGGAATTAGGTGTAATAGCAGCACTGAAACGTAATTGCTGATATAGAATATATAGAAGGCTTCTATTTTTAATTTGCTACTGCTACCACTGACAGTGATTTCGAATGGGCGATAATCAACTTCTTCCAACACGCAAGTAGTAGGCTAAATAAAAAGCTTGAGTACTCGAGAAAGAAGAATACCACCTTGTAATTGACGTATTTTTTATTTATGTATATATTATTGTTGGTAATTGTTTCCTTTAGGAGAGGTATCAAAAGACGCGTTTTGACCTCGGTAACAATAATCTGGAAGCGGATTTTAGAATTTTTGCTTCAGTGAAGAAATATTTGCACTCAAAGTTGAAAATTGTCTGTCATTTTCATGTGGTTGTTGTAATCACAGATTAGGGTGTACCGAAAAGTGCAAAAGTGTGTTCTGCTCAGAAATACTGTGGACCGCGTAGACGGTGTTGGACCGGCTAAGGGATATTTTTTTGAAGCGGGACCGAAGGCCGCCTAGGCAGAAAGGTGCTCTGCACATAAATACCTTGGATCAAGCCCCTATTTGGGATCGGGCCTGGGTAATTTTTGGGTTTTTCGCGAATAACTTTTCACTGTAACAAAAAAATGAAAATCGGATTCTCCTAAAGGAAACAATTACCCTATTTTTCATTTAACATTTCCATTATCCTAAAAGCCGAACAACTCTGTTGGATTTTTGAACTACAACCATGTAATTTAAAATTTTTTTACTTGCTGTTCACGCATATATGCACTTAAAGGCTTTGTAGGTGCGTTCTTTGTAGCCTTAATTTTCTTGTGCCCAATTTTTTTTAACATATCATCGCCCTCTCGCAAAATATTGCCGTCTCAGGCTAAACCTTCATAATATGTACATACATTTCTACCTATCGAAATAGAAAAGACTTAACCCAGAATTTAGGTTTAAAAGCACATAACTCTGTTCTTTGAAAAGGTCGTAACTCGGCGATTTCAGTAATAAGGCCATATCTCAGAACTTTTTTAGAATGCTGTAACTACAAAAACAAGGTTTTTTTAAGATATAAACACTTGATTCCTGTTTAAAACTGGTAAAATACTTAAATAAGTAAAGTTTGTTAATTTTGCATGCATTCATTTATTATATTTGTAATACTTTTAATTATAAAGCTTTTCTGTGACATACTTTTATGTGAAAGTGATTCAGGTACATTTTAGGGAATGCTTGGTACAGCTCTTTGCTGGGTCACGAAAAAATATGCCGCTGGGATCAAATTCTTCTGACAAAGATTCAGAAGAGCCTGGCACTCTTCTGTCCTAGTGTGAACTCTTCGGCTGTAAGCTGTTTCCAATAGGAAGGTACGTAGATTCACCTTATGTCCAGCTCTTACCGTTTCAAGCATGAAAAATCTGCTCCAAAATCGGCTTTATACGCAAGTATATATAATAAAAATATATCACAAATATAATAAATGAATGCATGAAAATTAATAAAGTTTACTCATTTAAGTATTTTACGAACTTTAAACGAGAATCGAATGTTTATATCTAAGAAAATCCATATTTTTGCAATCTAAACAAAGTTCCTGAGACATGTCCTTATTAATACGATATTTTAACGCAATCGCTGAGTTAGGTTCTTTTCAACGACATTTCTTAGTTACGACCTTTCTATTTGGATAGGTAGATTTGTATTCTTTTATTACATTACACAATTTTTTATATAACAAAATGTTGTCAAATGTGAACTGTATGAGACTAATTTTGTGCATTATTATAATCTTTTTGTTGAACTATGTGAATAAAGAGAATATTGAATAAAATTTTGCATCATTTGCTTTACATCATTGGCAACTCTGAGTAAATATTTCAATGAGAGAAGCTGGATTCCATTTCGTTCCTCTCAACTCACGTTTGAGAAAATGTTGATAATTGCATATTTCTCAAGTAGAAAATAAAGGAAAATTCCATATTAGAAATGTGCCTTTTAGCTTGAGAACGCTATCAACGGTTATTATAGGTGCATTTGAGAACTAACGTTTGAAATTTGAGATTAGGATTGCTTCTCAAATGCATCTCAAATTGAGATTTGAAAATGTTTGTTGGGAACTTTCGAGAAGGCTAAACATTGATTTCTCCCTGTCCAGGGATGTTTTCAAATTCCAATTACTGTCACAATTAGATAAATAATAAAACTTTATATTTTATATACATGTTTCTTATTATTTTTATTAACATTATTATTATAGTTTTGACAATTACTGTATCTAGTCTGTAAGATTTAAATCAAAGACTGAATAAACTGAAATAAAATGAAATGAAAGATGCCCACCTAAACAGGGAAGGAGACACATGGAACCCTGTACTGATAGAATTATGAAGTGAGTTTAAGTGGGTCTTTGAGGCGGCTGTAATCTCATTAGGTGCTATTTTACCGAAACCTGTAGATCGGAATAGAATAGTAAATGGACATGGATGAGGAGTTTCATGCGTATCCCAACCCAAACCCAGTAACACAACAAACGCATGATCTAGAACCTTCCTAATTTTACCCGCCAACGGAAGCGTGCCTTCATGGTTCGGAATAGACCAAAATTGCAGTAATTTTAATACCTACTGCACTTTACCCGAATCTACTACGCTTTATGCTCCCATAGAATAGTTCCGAAATCTGATTTAGTATTTTGATAAATTGATTTTTTCTCAACTATAAACTCTCCTATAAAGTCATTAATCATTATTAATATTCTTGCATTTTATTCTTGTTCCATACGGTAAAAATTACCTGCAATAAAAATAACCACTGAGCAAAATAGTAGCAAAAGTAAAGCCTACTGAATTCCTTTTTACATTACGCCTTAAACTGAAAGCGTAGTTACTGTAATTTGAGTTTTGAGGTAAAATCAAAAATTCAATGCTCATTAAGTTTAAAACGTAAAAGCAAAGGTAGTATTGCAAATTTTCTGTCATTTGCACGTGGTTGTTGTAATCACGGATTACGGTGTACCGAAAATTGCAGAAGTGTGTTTTGCACATAAATACCTTGGATGACGCACCCTACTTAGGATCTGACGTAGGCCATTTTTTTTCTTTTTGCCAATAACTTTTTACTGAAAAAAAAAGATTTCTTTTGCCGCTTTCGGATTATTGATGGAGATGTCGAAGCGCTCCGTTTGATGCCTATCCCGAGAGTTTTGGACGTGTATTAGCGGTTGTGTACGGTCGTATAGAATTACCAGTAAGAGATAGCTGTATAATAGCAGAATAAAGATTGCAACTCAAATGGTCAAACTTCGCCTAAGCAGCGATTCGCCAACCATTAGGGCAGTGAAATTGGACGGTGAAGTTACTCTTTCTGTTGTTTTCGCGAAAATAAAAGAGTTGGATGAGAAGTTGCAGAGACAGATGGCTAAAATTCTGCCGCTAGTTGAGAGTGTGTCTGTGAGACTGACAGAGTTGGAGGCCAAGCTGTGTAAAATAATAGACGACGCTTTGAGCACGTTGGCAGCTGAGATGTCTACTTGCATTGCTACTCTGGAGGCGAATATGCGTAAGGCAGAATGTGAAATGTTTAGCCTACAACAACAGCTGGTCAATCCCATCCCGCAAAAAATCATGCTCGACTTAAGTGCTGATGCTGTTGCCTTTGGTGTGCCGTATGCTGAGAGCGAGAACCTTAAGTTTATTTGTAATCAAATATGTTTGTGGATATACTTCTTGTCTTCTCAAGTGCGTGATATATTCCATACAAGTGCAATTATAATCAAGTTTCACTCGTACCGTAGAAAAACCAAATCTAGCATCTCACTCTCGTCACTTGGGATTGAAGGGAACTGGCACATATTTGAGAGTCTCTCGAAAGATAATCGAAAATTGCTTCAAGACGCCATCAAGCTGCGAAGAGATGGAAAGTTTGCATCTGTGTATATGTTTCGTGGGTATGTGCATGTCAAACAAAAGAAGGGGAAAGACAGCGTATCAACGAAAATTGCAAACCAAGATAAGTTGGCGCAGTTTTTATAAATGTATGTATGTTTTATTTGTTAGTCTTATGTTTATTCTTCGTTTTCAAACGGTTCAAAACGCTTCCGACCATACATTGAAGGTCTACCATTTCGAATTATTACAGACCATTCGAATCTCAAGTGGTTGATGAATCCAAAGGGTCTGCGTGGTAGGTTCGCTAGGTTGTCGCGTCCCCTTCAAAGATATGATTTTCAGATGGAACATCGCAAGGGAATGTCGTACCGAATGCTCTATCGCGCTTTGACGTAGACGTGCTGACCTGTCTGACCACTCCTCACGAAATAGACTTAGGGCCGGTTTCACCAGCTCGACTTAACTAACTTCAATAAGTTAAGTCGAGTTTTTCACTTTTTCAGTTTCACCATCTAACTTAGCTAAGTCACAATTTAGTCAGCCTGCCAGCTGACTTATTCTAAGTCAGTGTTGCTGTCGTTCAAAACCTAAATGTCAGTAACGCTCCTAATTTGTTTTGTACAATGTCCCAGCCGGAAAATTCGTCAATCATGACTTTAACGGCGTATGCGTAGATCCATGTGAACGCTTGTTTTCTAGCATGCACTAAGCGCTAAATTTACTACCTTCCAACTAAAGAGAAATGGGTGTAAGGTCAATACATTCCTTCGTGTATGGAGACCATTGCAGCGGTTCAATTGCGACTTTTTGGGACCTTATCCAAGATCAAAACGGCGAAATCAGTTTCTTTTTATAATACTATTACCACTTTACAAAGTATGTTTGATTAAAGCCCATGCAGAGAGCGACGACGGTAAACGTTATGAATTACTTCACTTCCGAAATTTTTCCATCTGTATGGGTCCCTGAGTATGTCCATAGCGACAATGGGAAACAGTTTATCTCAAAGGAGATAAAACAATTTTTAGAGAATTACGGGGTAGCCCATATCCACAGGCTAACGCGTCTGAGCGCGTAAATAGAGAAATTATTTCAAAAATAAGAGTTTTTCTGAAGGATAAACAGGATCATACTGACTGGGGCAAGCATATACCCGAAATTTAAGCAGTTTTAAGAAGTGACTTTCATACCTCATTTCAGTGGTCTCCATACTTTGCTTTATATGGTCAGAACATGATTGAACAGGCATCGGCATATAACATATTAAATAAACTCGGCGCTCTTAGGCAAGATGAAATCCCAATAGTAACTAGGGCTGATAAATTGTCAAATATTCAATTCGTAGGAATTTAGAGCAGGAGAAATATAGGGGAACAAATGTTTATAACAACCGCTCTAGGCAAGTGAACTATAGGGAAGGTCAGGAGGTTTTTAGGAAAAATTTTGCTTTGAGCAACTTTAAGCAAGGCATTAACGCCAAATTCCTGCCTAAATATCTTAAATGTCGAGTCCGCCGAAAAATGGGTAATGCGTTGTTTGACTTGGGGGATCTGACAGGGAAAATGATGGGACGTTTCTATGCTTCGGATATCCGTCCACAATAACCAGAATTTGTATAATTTTTTTTACCAAATTTCCAATTTCATCTGGGCGTTTTGGCAGTCGGGGGCAACTCGCCCAGTATTCTCCCCGAGCACTGATTCAGAAGGAAATCCACGTGCGCTTCCACCGGGAGCAGTGGATAACTTGGCACTCCTCGTGTAAGCGGATGGTCTTTCGGGGTTTTGACGAGTTCTCCTTAATCAAAATGTCTACAGGGTGAAAACCTTTATTCACCATGAAACTAGCTTCTCCGGTTACTTTTTTGTTAAACCTTTTCTGTGGGGGTGAAACCACTAGAACCAACATTTTCAGAGTTTTGACGGGTTCTCCAATAACAAATTTCTACCGCCGCGAAGCAGTTAAACTATGAAACAAAAAGTAATTCTCCGTTTGTCTCGGAGTTTTGACGTGTTCTTTTATATAAAAATGTCTATTGCCGCAAGGCTTATAACTAGGAAACAAAAACTATGAAACAAAATACTTCTCATGTTTTCTTTACTGACGGATCTTTTGTTGACCGGCTAGCTCGTGGTAGAACTAGAGACTCTTATCTAGGGGTAAGTCGTGCCCCACGTTTTTTTTATATCTCGAAATGGCTTCCTTGCAGGTAAACCTTCTTTCTGTTCGCTTCATCGACCGGTTCTTCGAACCGAAGAAGGCCTGTTATGGTTTGCTTTCAAGTGCTAGTCATTTTTATTTGGTTCAATTGGTCATGACTCACTGCGGTAGGTTAGGTAAATTAACAGTCTTGATTCACTCTCCGGTTTGAAATGTAGCTACGGGAAAGTACTTGATTTTTGCTGAAGTGGCATCACTAAATATTCCCATAGAGTGGAAAAGGCACCAATAACGAAACTTTTTATTTCGAGACAAACAAGGGAACACACCAAGCGCATGATCTAGAACCTTCTTAATTTTGCGCGACAACGGAAGCGTGCCTTCCGGGTTCGGACTTGACCAAAATTCCAGTAATTTTAATACCTACTGCACTTTACCCAAATCGACTACGCTTTATGCTCCCATAGAATAGTGCCCTGATTTATTTTGATAAATAGATTTTTTCTTAATTCTAAACTCTCCTATAAAGTCATTAATCATTATTAATATTCTTGCATTTTATTCTTGTTCCATACGGTAAAAATTACCTGCAATAAAAATAACCACTGAGCAAAATAGTAGCAAAAGTAAAGCCTACTGAATTCCTTTTTACATTACGCCTTAAAATGAAAGCGTAATTACTGTAATTTGAGTTTTACGGTAAAATCAAAAGTTCAATGCTCATTAAGTTTACAACGTAAAAGCAAAGCTAACTTTAGTTTCCATAGTATATTGTTCTTTTTTTTCTTGGCATACATACTGTAATTATAGCGGATTTGATAGTACTAAAAAGGTATTTAAAACAAAAATAAAAGTAAGGGCCCTGATGACAACCACCAACCCGAGTGGCAACAATCATGCCACGTTAGACTGGGTAACGGAACTTTTCCATTGCGCAGTCGCCGTTGCTTGACCATTTTCGAGATACCGGCGTCACCGCCATTCGACCAATTCAAATGTATAGTTGAACTTAATGCGGTCGGCCGTGTGTAGGGAAAAGTGTGGTAAAACATTAAAAAAAAATAATATTAATTAATAAGAACTAGTGCCAAATAAAGTGTTTGTGCGCGATAAAAAAATGTATAAAAGAAATCAAGAGCAAAGAATAAAATAAGTCAGTGTAAATAAGTGGGTAATTCTATACGACCGTGCGTAGCCGCTGATATGCGTCCGGGAATGTCGGGAGGGGTATCGGATGGCGCGTTTTGGCTTCTGTATCGGTGGTCTGAGGACGGAAATTCGATATTTTAGGTCTGTCCAGAAAAATTTGCAATTAATATTGCAAATTTTCTGTCATTTGCATGTGGTTGTCGTAATCACGGATTAGGGTGTACCGAAAATTGCAGAAGTCTGTTTTGCACATAAATACCTTGGATGACGCACCCTATTTGGGATCTGACGTAGGCCATTTTTTTTTTGTTTTTGCCAATAACTTTTTACTGAAAAAAAAAGATTTCTTTTGCCGCTTTCGGATTATTGATGGAGATATCGAAGCGCTCCGTTTGATGTATATCCCGATAGTTTTGGACGTGTATTAGCGGTTGTGTACGGTCGTATAGAATTACCAGTAAGATATAGCTGTATAATAGCAGAATAAAGATTGCAATAAAAACAAAGGTAGCAACAAATATATTAAACGGCAACCATAAAACATTCAGAAACAACCATCAAATATTTGGATCTACTTAGCCAGGCAACAACAACGCGCCACTGTAGCGCGCATTCACATCGCCCACAAGATAGCGCGCAATATCAACTCGCCACTTAGCACGCAACATTCAATGCGCCACTAGGCGCAACCACAATAACGCGCTACCGTGGCGCACACCACTAACCACCGGCCACAACAAGACCGGCAACACCAAAACCGGTAACGACAACCGGCAACAACAACCGGTAACAACAAACCCGGCAACAACAAAACCGGCCACTACTACCAGCAGTGACAACAGCGGTGCCGCCCTAAAATAGGCCACCGTACCAATCACCGCCAACAACGAAGCCGGCCACTACAACCAAAAGTGACAACTTCGGGGCCGCCATAAAATAGCCCACCCTACCAGCCACCGGCAACAACAAAGCCGGCCACTACAACCAGCAGTGACAACAGCGGTGCCGCCCTAAAATAGGCCACCGTACCAATCACCGCCAACAACGAAGCCGGCCACTACAACCAAAAGTGACAACTTCGGGGCCGCCATAAAATAGCCCACCCTACCAACCACCGGCAACAACAAAAGTGGCAACAACAAAGGTAAAATAAGAAAGTAAATGTTCAAGACGGACGTGTATTTTGGTCGCTCCGCACTACTTTGTCTTAACATTCGTAAATAGTGTATTTGTACCGCTGTTTTCACGTCAAAACTAAAAAATAAATAAAAATATTAAAATAATAAACTATTATTAAATTCACGAGCGAGTGTAGCTATTGTGCCAATTCTAAAAATTATAAATCATAGATGGGATATTTCTCAATATCAAAGACTTTCTCAACATAAACATAGCATAAAACAAAAATAAACCAACAACAACAACAGACAAAAGTACGACTTCAAAATCCCAACATCGTCTTTTTATGCACTCAAACGGTCAAACTTCGCCTAAGCAGCGATTAGCCAACCATTAGGGCAGTGAAATTGGACGGTGAAGTTACTCTTTCTGTTGTTTTCGCGAAAATAAAAGAGTTGGATGAGAAGTTGCAGAGACAGATGGCTCAAATTCTGCCGCTACATGAAAGAATCACCTACAAGATCAGATTCTTCTGAAGAAATTGGAGTTTATTGGTTTCAGTTCGGTGTTTCTAAGTTGGTTGGCGTTCTCGCATATCTTTGTGGCAACCTCTGGCGTCCCTCAGGGTAGTATCCTGGGGCCGGTTGATTTCGGTTCTCCAATTATCTTCTTTATGCTGATGACCTGAAGATCTTTCGTAGGATTGATAGTCCATCAGATGTTTCCCTTTTGCAGCATGACCTGGACAAACTTGTTGACTGGTGTGATACTGATGCGCCAAGCAGATACAATACAGCGTTACGTTGAAAAAACTGACAGCTAAGTAGAATGCGAGTATTTGTGTGCGTAACAACAGATTCCACGGATACGGCAAAGTAGATTTTGCTCTAAATTTTGACGTATGACGGATACGTCGACGGTGAAGTACTGTATCTGCTTGGCGCATAACAAGCTCTTTCTGTCTTTCTCGAAGTCCAATAATAACTTTGTTTCACATTTCTATTTAGCAAGTAGTCGTTTGATCGCAGTCAAAGAATTTGTTGATCTAGGTGTTGTCTTTGATTCTAGTTTTTCGTTTGTTGATTATATCTACTAAGTTATTCCGAAAGCTTATAGAAATCTTGCTTTCTTGCTTAGATATGCAAACGACTTTGACTACCCCTATAGCAGGACGGCTTTATATATATCCTTGGATCGCTCAAAGTTTGAGTATGCGTATATTGTTTGCAATCCTATCTACAGCTGTCATGCGGCCAGAATTGAAAGGCTTCAAAGGAAATGTATTCGGTTTGGGCTTGGTTCTCTTACTTTCGAGGATCCGTTGTCATCTTGCGTGTCCCGGTGTACGCTGATTAACCTGCAATCTCTTCATTCCAGAAGAACTCTGTAACTCGTGTATGATCTCGTTGTTGGGTCGATAAACTGTCCGGACCTCCTTGAAAAAATCACGATTAATATGCCCAATAGATACCTTCGTTTTTCCCTACCTTTTTATTTGAGCTCTTTCAGGACGATCCAATATTTCGCTCTCTAGCTCAATTCAATAAACTTTCGAGAAGCCTAAATATTGATTTCTCCCTGTCCAGGGATGTTTTCAAATTCCAATTACTGTCACAATTAGATATATAATAAAATTTTATCTTTTATATACATGTTTCTTATTATTTTTATTAACATTATTATTATAGTTTTAAACACAAACGACCGAGGTGAGTCACTATATAACTACTTATTAGGCACTAATCTAAGTTTATGCAACAGGGGGAGTGACCCCACATTCATAACAAGGAACCGCGAGGAAGTCCTTGATATCACATTGGTCAGCGACTCTTTCAGCGACCTCATAGGATCATGAAGGGTCCTAACAGAACACTCCTTCTCAGACCATAGGTATATTAGTTTCTCAATAGCAGATACGCACACAAGTCCAAAATTCATGCAAAATATAAAAAGAGCAAACTGGGGCTACTACAAGAAGCTTATTGATAGAAATCTATCAAAACAAATGGTCACACCTAGAAATGAGAAGGAACTAGACGAGCTAGTCAACACCTTTAATCAACCATGCAAGCTTGCTTGAGATAAGGCTTGCCCGACCAAAAAGGTAACAGAAACCCATAAGCCTTGGTGGTCGTCTGATCTAGATAGACTCAGAAAGGCATGTAGGGTTGCCTTTAATAAAGCTAAACAGGATAGCCGCGAGCTATCCTGGGCTGTTTACAAAACTAAGCTAAGCACATGTAAAAAAGAAATCCGCAAGGCTAAACGAGCCTCCTGGATGGACTTCTGCAGTGAAATTGAATCTACATCTGCTGCCTCGCACTTGAGGAGGGTACTCTCAAAAGCGCCAGCAACTTTGAACCACGTCCAAATGCCGGATGGGCAGTGGACCGCTTCGACTACGGATACCATGAATCTGCTCCTGGATACACACTTCCCGACATGGACAGACGTGTCTACTACTACGATCGGCGGAGGACTGTCTTCCGATCAAGTGATAAGGGAAATCACCGATGAGAGAAAGTTAGATTGGGCTTTATCTACCTTCAAGCCCCATAAGTCACCAGGACCGGACGGAATATTCCCGGCCCAGCTACAGCATACCTCTGAGCTTATCAAGCCTTGGTTGAAAACTATGTTTATAGGTTGTCTAAGGCTCAACTACGCAACCACTTCATGGAGGGAGGTTATCCCCAAAGCCGGGAAACCATCTCATACTAAACCTAATGACTTTAGGCCTATAAGCCTATCCTCATTTCTTCTTAAAACTCTAGAAAGACTTCTGGAGGACTATGTCAGAAGATCGATGGACCCAACTCAGCTCTCGCAGGCTCAACATGCCTACAGTAAGGGTAGGTCAACTGATACTGCCTTGCACTCCCTTGTATCTGTGATAGACAAGTCACTTAACCTAAATGAATACACATTGGCGCAGGCGCTTTCAATAACGTCCTTCCGGATGCTATCACTTCGGCGTTGACGGGCCTACGGGTCGATGCCTGCCTTGTAGAGTTCGTTCGTAAACTGCTTACTAGCAGACGGATCACAACCGAGCTAGGTGGGAACTCGATTCATAGACTCGTTAACAGAGGTACCCCGCAGGGAGGTGTTCTCTCACCGCTACTTTGGGTGGTTACTGTAAAGCAGCTTCTACGCCTCATGGAAGCGGAAGGCCACCAAGTGATCGCGTAAGCCGATGACATCTGCGTTATTATGCGGGGAAAATTCCCTCAAACTCTTCGCAATTTAATGGAAACAGCTTTATCTAAAATATGTGACTGGGCAAAGTCAACAGGTTTGGGGGTTAACCCCGAGAAAACCGAGCTAGTCCTGTTGTTGTTGTTGTTGTAGCGACTACTTAACCTGTCCAGGGTGTCACCCCCAACCAACACTGTCATCAGGCTCTTCTAACGGAAGTCCAAGAAACCTCGCGGCTTCAACAGGGGTGGACCAGAGTGAGATTGGAGTTAGAAGAGTGGGCTCGGTTGAGCAGAGGAACAGAAGGTTAGTATCGTGGGGAGACACGCCGCATGCCGGGCAGACATTTGGCATGTCGGGGTTCAGTCTGGATAAGTAAGAGTTTAGTCTGTTACAATATCCAGAACGAAGTTGAGCCAGCGTGACTCTTGTCTCCCTGGGCAGTTCGCGTTCCTCGGCGGCAACAGGTGGAGCTTGTGCCTGTAGGACCACATTCACTGGACGAGACCTGACAAAGGAGTTTACCGACTCCGTGTGGATGAGGTTGAGGGCCCGCCGGTGCACCTCTGGATCAAACGGCGAGGAGATGTGATGCCGGATCTCATCATAGTGCTTACGGAGGTGACCCCTTATTCTCCTGGGAGGCGGATTTTCGTTGAGCAGGTTCCTGTTCGGATGCTGCTGATTATGGCAGTTGAACAGGAATTGTCTGGACAACATCTCACAATGCTCTTTGACATTGAGCATTTTTGCCTCATTATGAAGGTGATGCTCAGGAGACATAAGGAGGCACCCCGTGGCGGTTCTGAGTGCGGTGTTTTGGCAGGCCTGCAACCTCCTCCAATGTGTGTCTGCTAACCCCGGCGACCATATTGGCGTCGCGTAGCTCAGAACCGGCTGGCCGATTGCCTTGTACGTTGCCAGTAACGTTTCTTTGTCTTTCCCCCAAGTACTGCCAGCTAGTGACTTGAGGATTTTGTTACGGCTTTGTACTTTGGTGGCAATCGCGGCTACATGAGCACCGTATTTGAACATGTTATCAAACGTGACCCCTAAGATTTTGGGGTGTGTGACAGTCGGAAGCTTGATGCCGTCGACGTAGACGTTTAATTCCATGTTCGCCTGCGCTGTCCACGTCGTAAATAGGGTGGCCGAGGATTTGGTCGGTGACAGTGTCAGGTTCCGTGCAGCGAAGAAACTGGAAAGGGTTGGAAGGTATGAATTTAGTCTCGAGCAGAGCTCATCAACGGAGGGTCCAGTCGCCAGGATCGTGCAGTCATCGGCGTAGGAGACGATCGAGACGCCTTCTGGTGGGGAAGGGAGCCTCGATATGTAGTAATTAAACAGAAGCGGGGATAGGACACCACCCTGTGGCACCCCCTGCTTAATTATACGTGGTTTTGATCTTTCGCCTCTAAATTCAACCGATGACTGCCGGCCACTCAGATAGTTGGCGGTCCAACGCTTTAGACAGGGGGGAAGGTTTGAATCTTCCAGTTCGTTAATGAGTTGTGCGTGATTAACAGTGTCGAAAGCTTTCCTCTTCACTTCCGAGCTAGTCCTCTTCACCAGAAGGTACAAAATACCGAACCTTATACCACCAAAAATTGGAAACACGACTTTGGCATTCAGTGACAAAGTCAAATATTTAGGAGTTACTCTAGTCAAGAAACTACTCTGGGGTGACAATATAACAGAACGAGTGAAAAAAGCAACGTGCGCGTTGTTTACTTGCAAGAGAGCAATTGGTGTCTCGTGGGGGTTTTCTCCCAGGGTAGTTCACTGGATCTACACAGCCATTGTTCGCCCTATTCTACTCTACGGAGTGCTGGTCTGGTGGCCTGCACTAGCTAAGAATACGTACCTCAAGCAGCTACAAAAAGTCCAAAGGAGTTCAGAACTCTGCATAACCGGGGCTCTTGGGTCCACCCTGACAGAAGCACTCAACACTATGCTGCATCTACCACCGCTTGATCTGGTGGCGAAGGAAGTAGCCAAGATCACAGCTTTGCGAATAAGGGAGACTGGCGTCTGTATAAACGAACAAAGTGGGCACGCCACAATCTTGGGTAACCAAGCTTTTCAGTATTAGCCTTATTTGGGTACCTGGGCACAGGGATATTGAAGGTAACTGCAGAGCGGATGAGCTAGCCAGACGAGGTACCACCACCCATCTCCTTCCGGGAAATATGTCGGTAGGCATACCCATGGCCTCCTTTAAATTTAGTGTCAGCACAAACACAATGAAAATAGCAAATATGGTCTGGTCGGGGCTCTCGACGTGCGAGATATCCAGGCTAACCTGGCCTTCTTACAACAAAAGACGTACAAATTCCCTGTTGTCCCTTAATAAATCTGGCATTTCATCCCTGGTCAGGGTTCTAACAGGGCACTGTTTAATAGGCACTCACGGCGCCAGAATGGGCGCAATGTCTAATGATTACTGTCGCAGCTGCAGATGTATTTGAGGAGGAGGAAAGTGTTCAGCATCTGATGTGTCAATGCCCTGCACTCAGCAGGCGACGGTTGGCTATCCTGGGCCAACCGTTTCTCGATGACCTCGCTGAGGTATCAAAAATAGAAATAAAAGCGTTATCCAAATTTATTGACTCCACGAAGTGGTTCGATCCCCTGCCCTGGGTGTGAGTTGGTCTCCCCTGGCGTCGACGGTGGCGCGACCGTGTGAGTCGGCTGGTCCTTTTTCAGCCTCTGGAGATCTTTGAACACTATTACTCTAGGATTGTTGGATCGGTTGACTGTAAAGCGGCTGAGCTGCTGTCGGCTTCAGGGATGACTTGCTCGCATCTCTGGGGCATAGAGGTGGGTAGAGACCGTATAGGGTATCACAATATTTAGAGGCCTAAGTGTCGGGCGGAGTCCAGGTACTCTGTCCCGCCCTTGCAACCTAACCTAACCTTACCTATAATTTTAACTATTACTGTATCGAGTCTGTAAGATTTAAATCATAGACTGAATAAACTGAAATAAAATGAAATGAAAGATGCCCACCTAAACAGGGAAGGAGACATTTGAAACCCTGTACTTATAGAATTATGAAGTGAGTTTAAGTGGGTCTCATTAGATGCTATTTTACCGAAACCTGCAGATAGGAATATAATAGTAAATGGCCATGGATGAGGAGTTTCATGCGTATCCCAACCCAAACCCAGTAACACAACAAACGCATGATCTAGAACCTTCCTAATTTTACCCGCCAACGGAAGCGTGCCTTCATGGTTCGGAATTGACCAAAATTGCAGTAATTTTAATACCTACTGCACTTTACCCGAATCTACTACGCTTTATGCTCCCAAAGAATAGTGCCGTAATCTGATTTATTTTGATAAATTGATTTTTTCTCAACTATAAACTCTCCTATAAAGTCATTAATCATTATTAATATTCTTGCATTTTATTCTTGTCCCATACGGTAAAAATTACCTGCAATAAAAATAACCACTGAGCAAAATAGTAGCAAAAGTAAAGCCTACTGCTTTAATTACTGTAATTTGAGTTTTAAGGTAAAATCAAAAGTTCAATGCTCATTAAGTTTACAACGTAAAAGCAAAGGTAACTTTAGTTTCCATAGTATATTGTTTTTTTTTTTCTTGGCATACATACTGTAATCTTACCGGATTTGATAGTACTAAACAGGTATTTAAAATAAAAATAAAAGTAAGGGCCCTGATGACAACCACCAACCCGAGTGGCAACAATCATGCACCGTTAGACTGGGTAACGGAACTTTTCCATTGCGCAGTCGCCGTTGCTTGACCATTTTCGGGCATACCGGCGTCACCGCCATTCGACCAATTCAAATGTATGGTTGAACTTAATGCGGTCGGCCGTGTGTAGGGAAAAGTGTGGTAAAACATTAAAAAAAAAAAATAATAATAATTAATAAGAACTAGTGCCAAATAAAGTGTTTGTGCGCGATACAAAAATGTATAAAAGAAATCAAGAGCAAAGAATAAAATAAGTCAGTGTAAAATAAGTGGGTAATTCTATACGACCGTGCGTAGTCGCTGATATGCGTCCGGGAATGTCGGGAGGGGTATCGGATGGCACGCTTTGGCCTCTGTATCGGTGGTCTGAGGACGGAAATTCGATATTATAGGTCTGTCCAGAGAAATTTGCAATTAATATTGCAAATTTTCTGTCATTTGCATGTGGTTGTTGTAATCACGGATTAGGGTGTACCGAAAATTGCAGAAGTATGTTCTGCACATAAATACCTTGGATGACGCACCCTATTTTTGCCAATAACTTTTTACTGAAAAAAAAAAAAGATTTCTTTTGCCGCTTTCGGATTATTGATGGAGATATCGAAGCGCTCCGTTTGATGCCTATCCCGATAGGTTTGGACGTGTATTAGCGGTTGTGTACGGTCGTATAGAATTACCAGTAAGAGATAGCTGTATAATAGCAGAATAAAGATTGCAATAAAAACAAAGGTAGCAACAAATATATTAAACGGCAACCATAAAACATTCAGAAACAACCATCAAATATTTGGATCTACTCAGCCAGGCAACAACAGCGCGCCACTTTAGCGCGCATCAACATCGCGCCACAAGATAGCGCGCAATATCAACTCGCCACTTAGCACGCAACATTCCATGCGCCACTAAGCGCAACCACAATAACGCGCTACCGTGGCGCACACCACTAACCACCGGCCACAACAAGAACGGAAACACCAAAACCGGTAACGACAACCGGTAACAACAAATCCCGCCACTACAACCAGCAGTGACAACAGCGTTGCCGCCATCAAATAGGCCACCGTACCAACCACCGACAACAACGAAACCGGCCACTACAACAAGCAGTGGCAACAGCGGGGCCGCCATAAAATAGGCCACCGTACCAACCACCGCCAACAACGAAGCCGGCCACTACAACCAGCAGTGATAACAGCGGGACCGCCATAAAATAGGCCACCGTACCAACCACCGCCAACAACGAAGCCGGCCACTACAACCAAAAGTGACAACTGCGGGCCGCCATAAAATAGCCCACCCTACCAACCACCGTCAACAACAAAGCCGGCCACTACAACCAGCGGTGACAACAGGGGGCCGCCATAAAATGGGCCATCGCACGAACCACCGGCAACAACAAAATTGGCAACAACAAAGGTAGAATAAGGAAGTAATTGTTCCAGACGGACGTGTATTTTGGTTGCTCCGCACTACTTTGTTTGAACATTCGTAAATAGTGTATTTGTACCGCTGTTTCCACGTCAAAACTAAAAAATAAAAATAAATAAAAGTATTAAAATAAACTATTATTAAATTCACGAGCGAGTGTAGCTATTGTGCCAATTCTAAAAATTATAAATCATAGATGGGATATTTCTCAATATCAAAGACTTTCTCAACATAAACATAGCATAAAACAAAAATAAACCAACAACAACTAAAGACAAAAGTACGACTTCAAAATCCCAATATCGTCTGCTTATGCACTCAAACGGTCAAACTTCGCCTAAGCAGCGATTCGCCAACCATTAGGGCAGTGAAATTGGACGGTGAAGTTACTCTTTCTGTTGTTTTCGCGAAAATAAAAGAGTTGGATGAGAAGTTGCAGAGACAGATGGCTCAAATTCTGCCGCTAGTTGAGAGTGTGTCTGTGAGACTGACAGAGTTGGAGGCCAAGCTGTGTAAAATAATAGACGACGATTTGAGCACGTTGGCAGCTAAAGCTGCTGAGATGTCTACTTGCTACTCTGGAGGCGAATATGCGTAAGGCAGACTGTGAAATGTTTAGCCTACAACAACAGCTGGTCAATCCCATCCCGCAAAAAATTATGCTCGACTTAAGTGCTGATGCTGTTGCCTTTGGTTTGGTATGTTTGTCGATATACTTCTTGTCTTCTCAAGTGCGTGATATATTCCGTACAAGGTTCTCTCCTACAATTCTCAATAGTGCAATTATAATCAAGTTTCACTCGCCGATCGATCGCAACCGCTCACTTCGTGCGTTTACTGAGTACCGTAGAAAAACCAAATCTAGCATCTCACTCTCGTCACTTGGGATTGAAGGGAACTGGCACATATTTGAGAGTCTCTCGAAAGAGAATCGAAAATTGCTTCAAGACGCCATCAGGCTGCGAAGAGGTGGAAAGCTTGCATCTGTGTATACGTTTCGTGGGTATGTGCATGTCAAACAAAAGAAGGGGAAAGACAGCGTATCAACGAAAATTGCAAACCAATATAAGTTGGCGCAGTTTTTATAAATGTATGTGTGTTTTATTTGTTAGTCTTATGTTTATTCTTCGTTTTCAAACGGTTCAAAACGCTTCCGACCATACATTGAAGGTCTACCATTTCGAATTATTACAGACCATTCGAATCTCAAGTGGTTGATGACTCAAAAGGATCTGCGTGGTAGGTTCGCTAGGTTGTCGCGTCCCCTTCAAAGATATGATTTTCAGATGGAACATCGCAAGGGAATGTCGTACCGAATGCTCTATCGCGCTTTGACGTAGACGTGCTGACCTGTCTGACCACTCCTCACGAAATAGACTTAGGGCCGGTTTCACCAACTCGACTTAACTAACTTCTCCTCCTAACTTCAATAAGTTAAGTCGAGTTTTTCACTTTTTCAGTTTCACCATCTAACTTAGCTAAGTCACAATTTAGTCAGCCTGCCAGCTGACTTATTTTAAGTCAGTGTTGCTGTCGTTCAAAACCTAAATGTCAGTAACGCTCCTAATTTGTTTTGTACAATGTCCCAGCCGGAAAATTCGTCAATCATGACTTTAACGGCGTATGCGTAGATCCATGTGAACGCTTGTTTTCTAGCATGCACTAAGCGCTAAATTTACTACCTTCCAACTAAAGAGAAATGGGTGTAAGGTCAATACATTCCTTCGTGTATGGAGACCATTGCAGCGGTTCTATTGCGACTTTTTGGGACCTTATCCAAGATCAAAACGGCGAAATCAGTTTCTTTTTATAATACTATTACCACTTTACAAAGTATGTTTGATTAAAGCCCATGCAGAGAGCGACGACGGTAAACGTTATGAATTACTTCACTTCCGAAATTTTTCCATCTGTATGGGTCCCTGAGTATGTCCATAGCGACAATGGGAAACAGTTTATCTCAAAGGAGATAAAACAATTTTTAGAGACTTTGTGGTGACTTTAATATTAATTTGTTATGTCTGGTGTTGGTTTGTCTTTTGTAAATTTATCTGTACCCGAAAGGTACGGAAATAATTGTTGTCCAAGCATGGTGATCTTACGTGTGCGGACCATATAAGTGCCACTGTTGGCAGGGTATACTATAGTTTACGGAGTCTGCGAATGTCTGCCCAATTTACTCCGGTTGGCATAAGACGAACGCTTGCCATACAGTTAATCATGCTCATCATTCTCTAAGCAGCGCTGGTGTATAGCAAGCTCGACTCTCAGTCTGCGCATAAACTGGCTGTGGCTTTCAACCACGTCACGCGTCATGTGTTCGGGTTAAATAGTTTTGAGCATATCTCATTGTGGAGGACTAGGTTACTAGGGTGTGAACTTTCTGAGTATCTCAAAGCTAGAAACTGCACCTTTCTCTGCCACCTCATAAAGGATGAACAACCAAGCTACCTCTATGAAAAACTGATATGCCGGAATACAATTTTCTCTCCTCTACTAGGCTATTCTTTATCAACGCTATACGCTTATGGAACTCGATTCCTGCCACAGTGCGTAGGAACCTAAACAAAAGCAACACTAAGAAAAGTCTAATAGATTATTTTGGTAGCACTGTGACTTAATAAGTGTTTTCTTTTCTTCCTAAGAAGTGCTATCTAAAACCTAATATGTTCCTTATCTTAATTTATTTTATTATGTTATTTTATGGCCCGTAGTCATGGTCAGGGTTGGGTATGATTTAGAGTTGGTTCAAGTACTTTTATAGATAGCACACGTTGTGTTAAAAGCTTTGACTAACTTAAAGTCATACTTAATTTTTGACTATGAATACGGCTCCATGTTTCCATCGTATTTAATTAACTATTTTCAAGCTTGTATGTGCTGTGTTTTTGACATTTTTGTGCTTATATTTCCTACTGTTGTACTAAAAAAGAACCTATATTTCTTATTGTACTAATGCTTTGCAATAATAAATGAAATGAAATGAAAAGCCGGCCACTACAACTAGCAGTGATTATAGGCCCACCGCACAACCACCGGCAACAACACCAACATTGACATCAGCAGGGGCCGCCCTGTTAAAGGCCCGCTGCGATAAGTAACCACTGCCAACAACCAGCAACACCAGCAGACACAGAGACAACCGTAACAGTGGCGCCCCGCCAACGGCCTACTCCAAAAACGGATGAGATCAAACCGTAACAGTAGTACATACTATAGACATGAATAAACTTAAATTATAGGATCAATAGATATGTATAAATAGAGGGTAGAAAAAATTATATAAATATATTTATGTTTACTTAAAACTTGAAATATGAGTGTTAAATAAAATTAATTAATTTTGAACAAAAAGAAAAACAAAATTAAAATAAAGTAACATTTAAGATGTAAGGAGATAGTAAATAGGAAGACGACAATACAATTAGAATAGAAAAGGCCTAAGTGAGGAAAGAAATCCGTTGAACTTACAAAAGAAAGGAGAATTGGAATTAAATAAATAAGCAGATTTTGGAATTAAAACGATATATGTACATATATTATACATATATGGTTAACGTAACCATAAAACATAAAAATTAGGTAAAAGTTAGAATTATATGAAGGAACCAAATTGTTTTCAAAAAATTAAGCGAATGGAATATTTAAAATGGAAATCTCAACAATAAATAACCATTAAACAACGCAAAATAGTACAATAAAATCAAAAGTTAAGACTAAACAAAAATAATAAAAAAAATTAAATAATAAATAAACAAATACATAAATAAATAATAATAATGATTAAATAAAAAACACCTAATCGAACCACATTATTTAAAAATACTTACAAATAAACTACAATTAAAATATAAATAAATCTTAATAATTATTACTCATAACTATAACTATATAAAACCTGGTTTCGCGTTTATAAATTTTTTTGCAAGAACCCACCCAGCCGGCAAGCGACCCTACATGCCGACCGCCTTAATTACTGTTCCAATTAGATGCGTAAATCATAACAGATGGCGCCCTACGTGGGGCCTGAGCGGCTGACCGCGATGACTCTTCTGGTGAGCTTGTGAGGTTTCGCCATCTCGTAAGTCCCAGGTAGGCAGACCCAGGAGCCGCCCCCTGCGTTGCGACGGGATGGTGGAACTGATAAAGTTGTCCGGATTGATATTAATGTTAAGTAGCTAAGGGCTCCACGAGACTTCATGTCACGTCTACCGGAAGTTTTTCATTTCACCCGGTGAGGTAGTGCTAAACGCACTTCGGTTTTTTTTTTGTATTTGACTTTTTTTTTTTTGGCCCGGGTCTGTTGTCCGATGTCGGCTTCGGGAAAAATGTATATGTCCGCTAAGTGGGGTTCAGCTTTCTTGGGATTGTAATTTTTTTTTTTCGAACGTTTTAGTGTTATATTTGTTGTCGTTTTTTTTTGCTTTTGGCCATAGACCCCAACTCATCCCACGTGTCAAATTTGGGCTTCGAGTACCATTTGCATTGCGAAGAGATGAGCTGTCTCAGGAAGGCAGCTTTTAGCAGTCCCTGCATTGCGATCAGTTGTACTGAAACCCAAATTTATTTTTTTTGTATTGAAACCCTAACTGGCTTTCAGTATGTCCACCAGTCTCAGCTATGGCCCCTGCATTGCGGTCTAGTGTACTGAAATCCAGTTGGTGAATTTAACTATACCTATAAATTAAACGTTTTTTGTTATAATGGGAGGGGACCAGTCCGCAAATAGTCTCAGGTGGCCTAGTCTCAGGACAACCCCTACATTGCGGTAGTACTGGAATCTATGTGTCTAGTTTTTGTATTTGTTTTTCTGCCTTATTTGCATATGCCTTCTAATGATGGGAGGTCAGCATTCCCATTGAATATTTAAATGCACACATATATATTTCAAGACTACATATCGTATTTCATTCAATTTTTTCGATTTTCAAACGTGTATTTACTAACCAATCTTTTTTTCAGCAAATATTTTATATACATGTTTTTTTTTCCATTCGAAAAAATTTTTTTTTTCGGAGTAGGCAGTGTTTTTACATATATGTAAATACACATTTTTCCACTTTTTTTTACGCAAATCGTCGGTATTATAGGGTAAGGAGGGGTGAATCTTGACCTTTTCTACTTTCCAACCGCCCCAACCCAACCTTTTCGTCTGAGCCTGATCGCAGGACTACTAGGAACTCTACGCCAGGGGTAAACCTAGAGGTCATGGTAGAGGGGCGTTTCCGAAACAGCCCACCAATAGGCCTTTAGTACTGCATTCTCCAGTAGGAAGTCCGGGCGGAGAAGATCCGACCAGGATCGTATTGAATCCTGCCTCCAACCAGAAAACTGATAGACCAGATAGTACCAATATCCGTGACTTGTCCATGGTGGCAGAGCCAATGCAGAATCTCTTCGATCCCCCGACCAACGTATTGACAGGTATACAGGAGGAAGCTAATGGTTTTTTAAAAAAACCCTATGCCTCTTAACACTTTAGGTGATATGATCGCTTCTCAGAGGAATGTTGCCGAGGCCCCTCCTGAAGACTCGTGGGTGAACGTGCTACATCAGCTGTTCAGGGCGTCTCAGGAGGAGATGAGGAACAAAATGAGGCCGATCAGGGAGAACATGAACTTACTTAACGCCTCAGTAACCTCTTCACAAGGCGGTGCGAGCTATACCAGGAATACCAATAGGGAGGAAAGTAACCGAGCACAGACCTTCGTGAACAACCAAGCAAACATTGTTTCCGGTATCATGGCGGTGAAACCACAGGACTGCAAGGTCTCCTTCGACGGTACTGTAAGCGTCGCTTATTTCTTGGTTAAGTTGGACACCCTATGTGAGCTGACTCAATGCTTAGTGACCAACTGATAGCAAGCTTTTATCTATTTTTATCAGGACGGGCGGAAGAAGGATACTGGCTGTTCACGAAGCAGAACAGAAATGCGAATTATCCCTTTTTGTGCTATTCTCTGAAGCGTGAGTTTGGAACGTTGAAAAGTGACCACGAGATCATGATGGAGATCTCAATGCGTAAGCAGAAGTTAAGTGAGTCAGACGACGTGTTCCATACTGACATAGTAGTACTAAATTCCAGCCTTAGGAAGCCGATGTCAGAGGCCCTACTGATAGACATAATTAAAAGACACGTCAAGAGTAGCCTGAAGCTTATGCTGTTCAACGCGAAGGCGAGAACATTACATGATCTTCGCGATTTAGTACGAAGAGGTGAACAAGTGCTGAAAGAAAGCAAGATCCTGGGAACAACTTAAACTGACGGTACGTGAACGAAGCACGAACGATAAAACCTGATAGTAGGATGGAAGGCGAGGACTGCGAAGCTGACCCGCAGATCGCGGCGTTGGAGTATCGACGCAATAACAAACCGGACTATTCAGGAACTCAATGTTGGAATTGCCAGGTCATGGGCCACTCATACATTTATTGTGAGGAACCCATTAGGAACCCGTTTTGCTTTAAGTGCGGCCATAGAGGGGTGTTCACCCCGAAGTGTCCAAAGGACAATCGCTGGCAGAGAAACCAATACCCAGCGAGAAAAGGGCGGAAACTCGTTCGGTGCCATAGCCCCCATATCAGCCAGTGCTCGAGAAGTCGTCTCGGGGGCTGAATTAAGATGTAGGTCCCACAAGAACAGTGAGTTGCAGGGAAGTGTTGAGCTTCAAAGGAGAAGTGACGGAATACCCTAACAAAGTAGTAAGTTTTCCTGATAGTACAGATAGCTCTAATAGTTCGGAGTCCGATAGTCCAACGTGTCCATGCGTAGTTTCTAAACCAAAAAAATTTTGAAATCTTCGAATAGAGATTTTTCGTGTCAGGCCAGTTTTCCACCTAGTTTAGACTACAGAGTCAACAATTACGTGCTAGAGTCATTTGTGTCGGAAGTTATTCTGAAATGTAGGAAGAGATATCATAGTCGAGTACAGGAGCGTAAACTTTTGCAAAGCACCACTTTAGTGCTTACAGAGGATGAAAGGCCTCTGGTGCGAGTAAAAATAGAAAACAGCTTAATAGCAGGCTTGCTGGACTCGGGCGCTGATGTCTCTATTTTCGGGAAGGACTTTGAGAAGTTTTTGGATTCCGGGGGACTTAAATACCACCCACTACAGGCTTGTGTTTACACGGCGGGTGGCGGCGAGCCGAAAACATTAGGTTCGATTTCCTTTACATGTGACGACATGCTACCAAACCTATTCATTTTTATCTTGTTCTTTCGCTTCTTCAAGAAGCCTATTTTGGAGGTGATTTCTGGAGAGCTTTCGCGTTAGCACCGTATATTTTTGCCAGCGTAGCATGTCTAGAGGTTAGCGATGAAAAGGAACAGGAGCATAATTTCCATGATTTAACAACAAAGCAGAAGGTCGAGCTACAGAATGTAGTAGAGATATTTCCATCATTTGAGAAGTTAGGTCTGGGTCAAACAAAGCATCACATTGACACGGGTGATGCGGTTCCAATCAAAAGTAAGCATTTTCCTCTCTCGGCACGGAGGCAAGCCGATGCTTTTAGTGAGATATTTAGGCTGCTCGAAACGGGAGTCATCCAAGAATCGAACTCGCCGTGGTGTAGTCCTGTGGTGTTGGTCCGGAAACCAGGCAAGGTATGTATTGATTCCAGAAAAGTAAACGCGGTTACGAAAAAGGATTCATACCCGTTGCCACATATCAATGGCCTATTGACCAGGTTAAAGGATACTCGCTTCATCAGCGGAATCGACCTGAAAGACGAATTTTTCCAAATAAAGTTGACTGAATCATCAAAGGAGAAGACAGCATTCGCAGCTCCGGGGAAGCCTCTTTATCACTTTAAAGTGATGCCATTTGGGTTATGCAACGGACCGCAGACGATGAGCAGGCTGATGGGCAAGGCCATTCCTTCGCGGTTGCGGGAGAATGTATTTGTCTACTTGGATGATCTGATGGTATGCAGCACTAACTTTGAGAACCAGCTGAGCTTGTTAGCGGAAGTAGCAAAATGTTTGAGGGGCTGACCATTAACGTAAAGAAGAGATAGAGGCAGATAAACGATTACCGATTTCCAAGTCTCCTCGGAAGGTTCGTAGGTTTGTGGGCGTAGGGAATTGGTATAGGGCGTTTATTACAAATTTTGCTGACTTAGCCGGCGCTTTGACCGATTGCCTTCGCAAGTCGGTAGGACCATTTAAACTTACTCCTGAGGCTTTCGAAAACTGAAGGTAGCCTTGAGTTCCGCTCCTGTCTTGGCCCAACCCGATTTCTCGACGGAATTTGTTATTTTATTTTGTTTTGTTGTTTTTCCGACAGGGTGAATGATTGATGTATATTGGAACGGTTTTTCGTCATCCCTTGTCAAATTTGGTTTTGAGACAAACCGGTTTCGGCGTTGTGCCATCATCAGTGTCGATTTTCGTTCTCAATTTGTTATTCAGTGCGATGCGTCCAAAATAGACGTGGGTGGTTTGCTATTCCAGGTCGACGACGAGGGCGCTGAGCATCCAACAGCATTTGTTTTAAAGAAACTAAACAATGCCCAGGGCAATTATACCGTGACCGAGCTGGAATGCCTAGCCGCCATAGTCAGTGTCAAACGCTTCCGACCATACATTGAAGGTCTGCCATTTCGAATTATTACAGACCACTCGAGTCTCAAGTGGTTGATGACTCAAAAGGATCTGTGTGGTAGGTTCGCTAGGTGGTCGCTTCCCCTTCAAAGATATGAAGGGGAACCCTAAATGTCGTACCGGATGCTCTATCGCGCTTTGACGTAGACGCGCTGACCTGTCCGACCACTCCTCATGAAATAGACTTAGGGCCGGTTTCACCAGCTCGACTTAACTAACTTAACTAAGTTAAGTCGGGTTTTTCACTTTTTCAGTTTCACCATCTTACTTAGCTAAGTCACAACTTAGTCAGCCTGCTAGCTGACTTATTCTCGACTAAGTCAGTGTTGCTGTCGTTCAAAACCTAAATGTCAGTAATGCTCCTAATTTGTTTTGTACAACGTCCCAGCCGGAAAATTCGTCAATCATGGCTTTAACGGCGTATGCGTAGATGCATGTGAACGCTTGTTTTCTAGCAACTATCGTTTTCAATTAAGCGCTAAATTTACTACCTTCCAACTAAAGAGAAATGGGCCATACATGCCCATTTCGCACTGGGGTATTGGGATGCGCAGAGTTGTCTGGTATGAAAAAATACTACTATGCATAAAACAGCTGTTCGGGTTGTTGTGTTCAAAATTATTTAAGTCGCTCAGTTGGTGAAACCCAAAATTAAGTTAGTCTCGGATATGTGCTAACTTAAGTCATGACTTAGTTTTAGTCTTAGTCGCGTGGGTGAAACCGGCTCTTAGAGTCGCCGCAAATTGGAAGTGCCGAATACTTGGATCTAACGCGAACCATTTTAGAAAACAAATACGCGCTACCAGATTTACTTATAAGCGAGGGGGTAGTTTTCAAGCGGTTCAAATTTCGTAAAGGTGTGGAGGCCGAGGAGGACCCGTTATGGCGTTTGTGGCTATCGGTCGGTTTAATTGAGGAGTCGATACAACTTGCGCATGATGCGAACAGGAGCTACCAAGAAGGATGACAGAAAACTTTGGCAGGCAAAAATATTTCTGGCCAAACCAAGCTAAGGACGTTCGGGAGTACGTAGACAAGTGCGATATTTGAAGGAAGTTAAAGCAGCAAATTAACAGGCCAGACCACCCATAGTGAATACCTTCACTTCGGAAAGACCATTTAAGCAAGATCAAAACGGCGCAATCAGTTTCTTTGTATAGTATTAGACCACTTTACAAAGTATGTTTGATTGAAGCCCATGCAGAGAGCATGAATTAATTCACTTCCGAAATTTTTCCATCTGTATGGGTCCCTGAGTATGTCCATAGAGACAATGGGAAACAGTTTATCTCAAAGGAGATAAAACAATTTTTAGAGAATTACGGGGTAACCCATATCTGGAGAGTGCTATACTCCCCACAGGCTAACGCGTCTGAGCGCGTAAATAGAGAAATTATTTCAAAACTAAGAGTTTTTCTGAAGGATAATTAGGATTATACTGACTGGGACAAGCATATACCCGAAATTTTAGCAGTTTTAAGAAGTTACTTTCATACCTCCTTTCCGTGCTCTCCATACTTTGCTTTATATGGTCAGAACATGATTCAGCACCCATCAGCATATAACGTATTAAATAAACTCGGCACCCTTAGGCACGATGAAACCCCAATAGTATCTAGGGGAACAATTGTTTATAACAACCACTCTAGGCAAGTGAACTATAGGGAAGGTCAGGAGGTTTTTAGGAAAAATTTTGCTTTGAGCAACTTTAAACAAGGCACTTACCACCAAATTCCTGCCAAAATATCTTAAAAATGGGTAATGCGTTGTATGACTTGGGGGACGGGAAAATGATGGGCCGTTTCCATGCTTCGGATATCCGTCCACAATAAACAGAATTTGTATAATTTTTCACCAAATTTACAATTTCATCTGGCCGTTTTGGCAGTCGGGGGCAACTCGCCCAGTATTCTCCCCGAGCACTGATTCAGAAGGAAATCCACGTGCGCTTCCACCGGGAGCAGTGGTTAACTTGGCAATCCTCGTGTAAGCGGATGGTCTTTCGGAGTTTTGACGAGCTCTCCTTAATCAAAATGTCTACCGGGTGAAAACCTTTATTTACCATGAAACTAGTTCCCCGGTTACTTTTTTGTTGAACCTTTTCTGTGGGGGTGAAACCACTAGAACCAACATTTTCAGAGTTTTGACGGGTTCTCCAATAACAAATTTCTACCGCCGCGAAGCAGTTAAACTATGAAACAAAAAGTAATTCTCCGTTTGTCTCGGAGTTTTGACGTGTTCTTTTATATAAAAATGTCTATTGCCGCAAGGTTTATAACTAGGAAACAAAAACTATGAAACAAAATACTTCTAATGTTTTCTTTACTGACGGATCTTTTGTTGACCGGCTAGCTCGTGGTAGAACTAGAGACTCTTATCTAGGGGTGATTCGTGCCCCACGTTTTTTTTATATCCCGAAATGGCTTCCTTGCATTCGCTTCATCGACCGGTCTTCGAAGCGAAGCAGGCCAGTTATGGTTTGCTTTCAAGTGCTAGTCATTTTTATTTGGTTCAATTGGTCATGACTCACTGCGGTTGGTTAGGTAAATTAACAGTCTTGATTCACCCTCCGGCATGATCTAGAACCTTCATAATTTTGCGCGACAACGGAAGCGTGCCTTCAGGGTTCGGACTTGACCAAAATTGCAGTAATCCGGATTTGATAGTACTGAAAAGATATTTAAAATAAAAATAAAAGTCCGAGCCCTGATGGCAACCACCAACCCGAGTGGCAACGGAACTTTTCCATTGCGCAGTTGCCGTTGCTTAACCATTTTCGGGCATACCGACGTCACCGCCATTCGACCAATTCAAATGTATGGTTGAACTTAATGCGGTCGGTCATGTGTAGGGAAAAGTGTGGTAAAACATTAAAAAAAAAAATAATAATAATTAATAAGAACTAGTGCAAAATAAAGTGTTTGTGCGCGATAAAAAAAAATGAATAAAAGAAATCAAGAGCAAAGAATAAAATAAGTCAGTGTAAAATAAGTGGGTAATTCTATACGACCGTGCGTAGCCGCTCATATGCGTCCGGGAATGTCGGCAGGGGTATCGGATGGTGCGTTTTGGCCCCTGTATTGGTGGTCTGAGGACGGAAATTCGATATTTTAGGTCTGTCCAGAGAAATTTGCAATTAATATTGCAAATTTTCTGTCATTTGCATGTGGTTGTTGTAATCACGGATTAGGGGGTACCGAAAATGGCAGAAGGGTGTTTTGCACATAAATACCTTGGATGACACACCCTATTTGGTATCTGACCTGGGCCATTTTTTTTGTTTTTGTCAATAACTTTTTACTGAAAAAAAAACAAGATTTCTTTTGCCGCTTTCGGATTATTGATGGAGGGCGCTCCGTTTGATGCCTATCCCGATAGTTTTGGACGTGTATTAGCGGTTGAGTACGGTCGTTTAGAATTACCTGTAAGAGATAGCTGTTTGGCAGAATACTCTAGCGAAAAAAGATTGCAATAAAAACAAAGGTAGCAACAAATATATTAAATGGCAACCATAAAACATTTAGAAACAACCATCAAACAATTGAATCTATTTAGACAGACAACAACAACGCACCACCATATAGCGCGCAATATCAACTCGCCACTTAGCAAGCAACATTCAATGCGCCACTAAGTGCAACCACAATAACGCGCTACCGTAGCGCACACCAATAACCACCGGCCACAACAAGACCGGTAACCACAAAACCGGCAACAACAAAACCGGCAACAACAACCGGTAACAACAAACCCGTCAACAACAAAACCGGACACTACAACCAGCAGTGACAACAGCGGTGCCGCCATAAAACAGGCCTCCGTACCAACCACCGGCAACAACGAAGCCGGTCAATACAACCAGCAGTGACAACAGCGGGGCCGCCATTAAATAGGCCACCGTACCAACCACCGGCAACAACGAAGCCGGCCACTACAACCAGCAGTGACAACAGCGGGGCCGTCATAAAATAGGCCCCCGTTCCAACCACGGGCAACAACAAAGCCGGCCCCAACAACCAGCAGTGACAGCAGCGGGGCCGCCGTATTATAGGCCCGCCGAACAACCACCGGCAACAACACCAACATTGACATCAGCAGGGGCCGCCCTGTTAAAGGCCCGCTGCGATAAGTAACCACTGGCAAGAACCAGCAACACCAGCAGACACAGAGACAACCGTAACAGTGGCGCCCCGCCAACGGCCTACTCCAAAAACGGATGAGATCAAACCGTAACAGTAGTATATACTATAGACATAAATAAACTTAAATTATAGGATCAATAGATATGTATAAATAGAGGGTAGAAAAAATAATATAAATATATATGTTTACTTTAAACTTAAAATGTGAGTGTTAAATAATAATTAATTAATTTTGAACAAAAGGAAGAACAAAATTAAAATAAGATGTAAGGAGATAGTAAATAGGAAGACGACAATACAATTAGAATAGAAAAGGCCTAAGTGAGCAAAGCAATCCGTTGAACTTACAAAAGAAAGGAGAATTGGAATTAAATAAATAAGTAAATTTTGGAATTAAAACGAAATATGTACATATATTATACATATATGGTTAACGTAACCATAAAACATAAAAATTAGGTAAAAGTTGGAATTATATGAAGGAACCGAATTGTTTTAAAAAAATTAAGCAAATGGAATATTTAAAATAGAAATGGAAATCTCAAGAATAAATAACCATTAAACCAGGCAATATAAACAATAAAATCAAAAGTTAAGACTAAACAAAAATAATAAAAAAAATTAAATAATAAATAAATACATAAATAAATAGTAATAATGATTAAATAAAAAACACCTAATCGAACCACATTATTTAAAAATACTTATAAATAAACTACAATTAAAATATAAATAAATCTTAATAACATAATATATGCATTATTACTTATGAATATAACTATATAAAACCTGGTTTCGCGTTTATACATTTTTTTTTGCATTTTTGAAATTTAAATCTTTATAAAATAATAAGCTTTGGTTAGGGTAAATTTAAGCAACATTTTCCTTATTGAATGAATTTGGAATAAAATTGGTATACAAATGGCAATGCTGACGTTCGTCGTTATTTAGAAGGCATATAGGATTTTAGAAAAGGGGCCATCGAAATCAGGTGCATCGATTGCCATGGATGAGGGTGGGGCAAGCACCGGTCGTCGCAACTACATCCATGGAGCCCCCTTATGTTGTATGGCCCTTTTTGTATCTTTTTAGTTTTCAGCGTAATAACCGGTCGCTTCCGGTTCGGTTTTGAATCTTTAAGTTTCTTTCTTTTTCGTTGATTTCCCGTTGCTGGTTTTTCTTTTTCCGTCATTCGTTTTATTTAAATTTTGATTCGATTTTTCGTTTTCGGTTATTTCTGAACCTTACGGTTAGCTTCGATTATTTTTTGTCAGTTTATTTTGAATTTCGATTTGAATTTAAGTTTCCAGTTTTTCTTTGAGCTGTGTTGATTTTGTTTTACTTTTTAAATTTAGAATGTCAACGGTCAGTTCGTGGCATCCGGGTTTAACCGGATGTTGTTTTTATAGTTACTTTGCGCAGTTTCGTGCATTTACCTGCGTTTTAAAAAGGCATGATATGACCTTTTCTCTCCTTATGGCGCAGAACGGTAAGGTTGGCACCCCAGCCGACAATGACTAGCCACAGTGCGACCCTACATCATGCCGACCGCCTTCCTTACTGCTCCAATTTAGATGCGTAAACCATAACCCGCTTTTACATGTTACAATTTTTCTTGAAAGAAATTGTGAAACAAAAACCCTGCGTACATGGAGGAGTGAACGAAACGGGAAGAAAAACTTGAAACGACTTGACTTGAATTCAAGATTTGAAGTGTGTAAATCGGCTCCACTTCTATCGCTCTAAGCAAATTTTATTATTGTCACGCATTTCTTGTATAATTTCCCTTACGACTTGGGCTAAAGGAACACTACGAGGAGTTTGGCGGATTGGCCTTGCATCACCAGTATCTATTTAATGATTCACAACTTTAGTCCGGCCTAGTTTGGAACCATCCTTGTCAAATATGCTCGAGTACTTTGTTAGAAGCTGTTTTGTCTTACTCTGATTGTCTTTTTCCATCCCTTCCGTCCACGCCCTGATATCACCTGAAAGATCAATCTCGCTGGTAGAAAAGTTTTTCTGAAGCTGTTCACAATTGATAACACCTCGACCTCTTGGCATTGTCCCAATATAGCTCCTTTGGAAAGTTTAATTTGCAATTTGAACTCATTAAGTACTCTTATCGGTATATGTTCATCTTGTTTTGTCTTAGCCAGGGTTGTTCCAACTAGTATGTTCGTCTTCGAATTGTTTGCTGCCTCCATAATCTACAATTTGTTTGTCTCATAATCTCCATCAAGCTTTGCCCATACAATCGCTTCTGACTTCGCTGGAATTTGTGGGCTTTCCTTCACCACTACTCGATTACTGACGTAGTTCTTTTCGTAACAAAAATTGAGTGGCACGGCCATATTCTCATAGTTCAAGATTTTGTTTTTCATGTCGATCTTGATGCCTTGCTCGCTTAAGAAGTTCAGACCAATTATTATTTCGTCAACAATATTTGCCACTATAAAATTGTGTAGAGCGGCCACGTTTCAATTGTCATTTGACATGTTTCTTCCCCTACGACTTGGGTGGGTGTCCTCACCAGTGCCTGTACGAAACTTTGCTCCATGCAATGGTCGCATCTTCTTGTTGCCTAATTGGGATCGAATGATTGAATGAGATGACAGTAAGATCATTAGCTTTCCTTCCGATTTGTGATACGGAGATTATGGGGCATTCAATTGCGGGGCCCAGCCTGCGCTTAGTTTAACGGTTGGTTGGATTGGGAGACTTACTCATATCCTTCAGCTCTGCGCTTACGGCCACCTGCGTTGCCGGAGTCGCTGCAATAACGCGCAATATGACCAGTTCTACCATACCAATATGACCAGTTCTGATACCATAATTTTTCTGTTGCTGTCCACTCAACGCTTCCAGAACTGTATCTACCCAGTCTGGCCGTTCTACCTTCCAACCTCTCGATATCCTATGCGAATTCTTTCGATTCTGTGGCTCTATTTGGTATATCTGTTTTCGATGTTCGCTACCATAGCGTCTCTCAACTGCACCCATCACTGCTTCATAAATACTTCGTTCGCCGTCAGGAATAGTCTGTAAGATTTCAGCAGCAAGTCCCTCAAATATTCATAGCTGTCGTCTTCTCAAACTGTAGCTTAAATACCTTGTTATGGTACCGCGTCAAAGTAGAACAGTAAGGGAGGCGGTCGGCATGATCTAGGGTCGCACTGTAGCTAGTCATTGTCGGCTGGCGTGGGTTCTTGCCAACCTTACTGTCCTGCGCCATAAACAGAAAAAAGTTCATATCATACCTTTTGAAACGCGGGGAAAAACGCAAAAAAAACGGTCAAAACAACTATAAAAACAACATCCGGTTAAACACGGATGCCACGGACAGACCGTGGACATTCAAAAATTCAAAAACTCAAATAAAATAAAACGGAAACTCGAATTAAAATTTAAAAGAAAACGGGCGAAGAAATGTTCAAAAGAAAACTTAGAATTCAAAAATGACTGAAAATGTAAACGAAAACGTAAAACTGAAACGAAAAAGAAAAAAAAATTCAGAATTTAAATTAACGAAAAAAAAACCGGAAAATTGAAAACGAACCGGAAATGACCGGTTACAAAAGCTGAAAAATAAAAATACAAACAATAAGGCCGAATAATACAAGGGGCCGCCTCGGGTGTTGTTGCGACGCCCGGTGCTTGGCCCACCCTCATCCATGGCCATCGACGCACCTAATCTCGATGGCCCCTTTCCCAACAATCCTATATGCCTTTTAAGTAACGAGAGTTAGCATTCCCATTTTATAGCAAATTTTTATTTACTAATCATTTCCTTAAGTAATTAAGCAAAAAACAAAAACAACAATGTCTAATATTAAATATATGGTTTGTACATTTACTCTTCCAGTAAATACTTTATAAAAGAGTGTTACTATGAGCTGAAGAGTAACTTCATTAGAACCAAGAAAAAAAGTTAACATGAAAGTATATGGAAAATAACTCTTAAGCACAAAAAAACGATTGACATCTGTATATTTTAATGAAGATTTTACAAATAACTGAGTTTTATTACATATGTGACATTTATGCAAAGTTCAAATTTATTCAATTTGCAATGCAAATTAAAAAAAATAATATGTATTGATTTTATTTTAATCTTTGCTCGCAAAAAAAATGTTATGTTTCAGACAATTATTTATTTCTTCATTTGCTTATATATATGATATTATTTTGCCATTTTATTTGTTATTATTAAGCTTATTAAGTTAGATTATTAGAATTTAATTCTGTTTTTAATTCACATCTTATTATTATTTTCATTTATTTTAATAAAGAAATTTTTGTTTTGGTTCTAATTTTCTACTACCGGATTTTATTTGTAACCGCCTAATTTACTAACTTTTAATTTTAATGAGTTTTGATTAAATCTATCGTCCTAATTTGAGTTCTATACCTGGGTTCCAATTATATTTTAGTTTAATTTTTATCATTTCCTTTCCTTAAGTTTTGATTCTTAATATTGAATTTTTATATTTATGTAAATATATTTTTTTTATCATTTAGTATAGTTAAGCAAATTAAATTGGCTGGATCTCACCCGGTTGTAGTAGGCCGTTGATGGGGCGCTACCATTCTTGTTGTTGTGGCAGCAGCCCGTTAGCGTGGGCGCTACTGTTGCTGTTGTTGGTGATAGTGCAGCGGTGGGTGCCGCGCGCTTTAGTGGCGCGTTTGTTGTAGCGCTATGTTGCCGCACTGGTGGTGCTGGTTGTTGCTGGCTTGTGTGCTCACTAATACGGCGTGCAATGCCTGCCTGCTACCAAAAGAAGTAGTTAGAGACAGTGTTTTTATATATACATAAATTAGCTACTTCTTACGCCATTCGCGAAATTAATGAAACCACGTATTTACCTACACTGCCATAATTGGATGCATAAGGCCCAAAACTTGAACAATTAAAACAAACCAATTCACAAGGTATCTTGTCGCTTATGTAGTATTTCTTTCCATACAACTCTTGTGAACACTACAACCTACACATCATTTGAATGAATACTTTCAAAAATATCGCCAATTGATTGTATTTTGATTATTTTAAAGGGAACAAATATTGAGCTTTCAGTACTGAACAAGTGGTACAATCAAATATGATTCCCTTTTTAGGATTAAAAACGTATCATCATCCTCATATCACTTTTCGCAATCAATTTTGAACAAAGCTGGTGATGAAATTCGGAGTTCCCATAAAATTGAACAGGGGTATTAATCAAATACGTACATTTTTAAAGATAAAACTAACATCCATTTTTCTATCACTTTTTAAGCTATATTTGATCACTTCTGGTGACTAAATACTTGTGCTCTAATTTGAAAATATGGATAAATAAAGCAAATGCTCACCCCTGCTGATAAAAAAAACCGACAATCAACTTTGTATCACCCTTCCGAATCATAATTGATTACTTCTGAGTCGAAATACTTGTGAAATAAAATTGAATAAAATATGTTCACCCTTGATCAAGATAATAGCTTCCTGACTGTTTCCAACCAATTTTCACATTCTTCAAATAGCCATTTAGCCGCAAGTAAGACACTCCAAAAAAAATCAAAAGAATATACACGATATTGTACGACCAAGACTTCCACTGATCATATATAATCACATATGGATACATATGAATGTACATGCATTAATACGAAAATCTCTAGAAATACTAATGAAAAGTACTTATATACAATTAAGAATAATTCCTTTTTTATAAATTTCTAATCGAAACTTACATCTGCTATCATCGTATTCTAATTTAATTTGGTTCAAAATAGTAGTAGAAAATGGTCTAAGAATTAATCATAAAATTTATATTTTTTTTATATTTGCAATTAAAGTTGACATTTTTCTGCCATTTTCATGTGGTTGTTTTAATACCAGATTAGGGTGTACCGAAAAGTGCAGAAATGTGTTCTGCGCAGAAATATTGTGGACCGCGTGGCCGGTGTTAGACCGGTAACAAAATACTGCTGCCTTAATGGATTGCCATTTGCTGTTACAATCCATTCCGGCAACATACTTTGTTTTACTCGAGATCAGGACAGGATTCCATATGTCTCCCATCCTGGTCAATATAGCATTTTGGGGGCGTATCTTTCACTTTGGTGGGTTTGGCAATTTGTTGGTTTTTGGTTTTCGAGATATTGTATTAAAAAAAATGCATGGAATTTTATGGTGCGATTACTCCGTACATACTTTGTACTCGTGCACCTTTTACCAACTTAAATACTTTAAATTCATCATACAAAGGAAAAACCCTTTTGGATGCCAATTGCCCATTTCTCTTTATTTGACCTTATTGGTCACCCGAAATTTAACTCTGGCCACACCAAGAACACACCAAACACCTGTTTGTCTGGAAATGAAAAAATCCGTTATTGGTGCCTTTTCCACTCCATAGAAATATTTGGTGCTGCCACTCTAGCAAAAATCACGCACTTTCCCGAAGCTAAATGTCTAACCGGAAGGTGAATCAAAACTGTCACCTAACCAACCGCAGTGAGTCCTGACTGATTGAATCAAGTAACAATGACTTTCAATTGAAGGTAAGCCATAACAACCTGAAAAGGAACAAAACCATCAAAGGACGGGGATTTTACCTTAGGAGTATTCGATGAGGCAGATGGACGGTTCAGTTGCAGCTCCTGGATACGGCCCTTCAAAGCATCCACTTCGGCCTCCATTTTGTCATGCCGTTCTCTGAATACCTCTTGAACTTGTGTTATCTTTGCATCTTCCACTTCTAGTTTCGACGACACCCTTGCCTCCTGCTCTTCCCACTGCGATGGATTTATGCCTTCTGTTCTTCCATTTGAGATCTCATATATACCTCCGTTTCGTCTAGTTGAGCTGAAATCTGGGATGTCATGTGTGCCCTCTATTCCTCCATGCGAGATGTAATACGATTCTCCTGTTCTTCCATTTTAGTCGATATCTGAGTAATTTGTGAAAAAATTGTCGACGAAATTGCACCGAGTAGGTGATTATAGAGCCACTTGCTTTTCTTCCAACTTCGCATTTGTTTCTTCTATATCAGGATGAAACATTTTTTCGTCTATCTTCTGCTTCCATGGTCTTCCTTAGCCGTGATTGTAACTCAAATTTATTACCGGTTGTGTTTAGCCCCCTTTCCCCAATTCCTTCTTGAGTTGTTGGATCTTCAATTCATTCAACTTAGCCATGTTCTTTGGTCCTTACACAGTTTCGGTATTCACTTAAGGGCTTTTTACACGATGTATTTTTTTATACGGCCTGCCACTTTTTCTACACTCACGTAATGTCGTATGACTTTCAACGCTTTCAACAGTTTAATTAATTTGTTTTGTTATACACAGTAAATAAATAATTCCAAAAAAATTATAATCAACAAATTAAAGAACAGCTGATTCTAAGTGTAAGTCAGACAAAAATAGAAACATTTTTATTTCTTATGTGCATTTTCCCGACTTGTACAAAAGGAAAATTTTATTTGCCTTTACACGGTATGTTAGTTTTTTTACGTAGAATGTAACATATACACATGGCAAAACCATATCGTGTAAAAGGCCTTTTAACAATATCACTTCTGACACCAATTGTGACGAATTCGATGATTCCTCGATTATTAATCCTAGGTTCGGTCACTATAAAGTCAAATAAACACATGCACAGATATTGTAACTAATAGCTAGTTTTATTTACTGGTAATAAACGCAATACAAATTTAAGAGTTTGGTATAAAAATTAATGTGTGTCTGCGTGTCCTTTATAGGCGTCCAAAGTACTCAACCGACTTTTATGAAATTTTCACCGTATATTCCTGGGATCACTGGTCTATATATAGTTTTGGAAAAGTGGGCGGTGCCACGCCCACATTTCTTGTGTTTTTTTATTTTCTTATTCATAAATGTCCAAAGGTTACAGTCGATCTCTATGAAACTTTCACGATAGGTTCAGAAGTTGGCTCGATACGGCACAGGCTATATGTGGTTTTGGAAAAGTGGGAGGTGCCACGTCCCCAGGCTATATACATTTTCAATTTGTCATAACTCTGACCGTATTTGGTCCAAATTCATGATATTTGGATATATGTGTCCTTTAAAAAAGATTCACATAATTTTGGAAAAGTGGGCGGTGCCACGCCCACATTTTTTGTGTTTTGTTTGTGCTTCATTAATGTGTAAAGTTTTTGGTCGATCTCTAAGAAACTTTCACCATAGATTGGGAGGTTCGGTAGGTCCGAAAGACAGTTTTTGAAAAGTGGGCGGTTCCACGTTCCCAGGCTATATAAAATATCAGTTGGTCATAACGCTGAACATATTTAGTTTAAATTTATGATATATGGATATATGTGTCCTTTGGTCAAGATTTACGTAACCTTAGAAAAGTGGGCGGTGCCATGCCCAACAAATTTTGTGTTTTGTTTGCTCTTCATTAATGTCCAAAGTTTAGAGTCGCTCTTTATGAAACTTTCACGAAGTTATGTGGGTACGACATAGGCTGTATACAAAATTTCAATTCGTCATAACTCTGAACTTATTCGGTCTAAGTTAATGATATTTGAATATATGTGTTTTAGTCAATATTTACATAATTTTGGAAAAGTGGGCGGGGCCACGGCCACATTTTTTGCGTTTTGTGTCTTTCATTCATGTACAAAGTTTATTGTTGATCTCTATGAATCTTTAGCAGTGGGTTCAGGGGCTCGCTGGGGACGACACAGGCCATATATAGCTTTTGGAAAAGCTCCCAGGCTATTTAAAGTAGCAATTCGGCACAGCTTTTAATTTATTTGGTTCAAGTTAATGATATTTTATTTATCTTCTATACATAAAAAAAGCTAGGAAACAGAAAGCGGTACCAGGATCAAATAAAAGTTAATTCAATATATCTTCGGAGCTATAGATATATCAGTACCCGCAGAGGAAATGGGAGAAGAAGGGAAGTAGGAATAGAAATTTGAAATATAGAGGTGGTGTTAGAGGAAAATGAATAGGGTAAAGAAGAGTAACGGTATATGGGGGTGCGGGAAAGCAAAAGTAGAAACAAAAAGGAAGATATAAGGAAACGTATAGGAGAAGCCCCAAATGGGGAGGGAAAAGTGCGCAATTTAATAAATGTAGGCAGAGCAACGTCTGCGCAAGGGCGCACGGGTAAAAAAAAAAGAAAAATGGTTTGAAACCGTTTATTAGTCCAGGTCCAGGATTTTTCAAACCTTTTTCTCAAATCATAAAAAAAGATTTTCAGCTACACTTGTTGTGAGACCACAAAAAATTATACAAATATGCGCAAACAGCTATTTGAAATTCCACCACTTATATCACATTCATATTGAGCCATAAACTTGAGTTGATTAACAACATCAATATTGTGACGAATTCGATGATTCCTTGATTATCAATCCTGGGTTCGATCACTATAAAGTCGAATAAACACACGCACAGATAATGTAAGTAATAGCTAGTTTTATTTACTAGTAATAAACACAAAACAATTTTAAGAGTTACAGTAGTTCACTATTGAACGCTTGAAAATAAACTGATCAACCTGCCTTGCTTGGTCACCGCCTTATATAGTCCAACAGGGTGCTTGCCTACGCACCGAGAACTTTCTTGGTTGTTCGCCTTTCGTGTTCTGGGAGGGTTGGTGTTATTTATTGGCATCTCCTCTTTGCATCGTATTTGCAAACACTCGCGCCATCTCTCTTCCTCTTCCTAGTTATACGCTTGCATGCATAAGCGTAGCCATCTTGATCTCGGTTGTGTTAACTAGTGGTGGGAGTGTTATTTAGTTAGGGATGGAACATGCTTGAGAATAATCGCCACACTGCCCTCCACCTAAGTCTGATCGTCCCGTTGGCACTGCTTTATTAAACCTCATTTCCTCCAGAGAAAGAAACTCCGACATCAATCCTCTCCTGCAGAGATTCCCACAATGCATTGCAGTGTCACATATTCCAACCATTTTGTCCGTTCTTAATCCCGAATGAATTTGTGCCTTCACTTTCGTTCGCAGTGGTCCCCGCCAAACATTCCTGCAACTCGTTTCTTCAGGATTCCGTTCCGTTCTTTCATGCCCAGTGCGCTGTTTCACCTTATCCATTAAGTTGCGTTGCTTCCTGGGAACATCACCACCAGATGTTCGTCTTTTATCCTCCGCACACTTTGCACACTTATTAATCCATTCCCTTACAAATTGTCTGCAACCAATCCAACAGAACCGCCGCTTTACCTCTTGCAATGTTTTCTTTATTCCCATGTGCCTTCCATCTGGGCAACTATGTGACGCTTTGATAACATCTGGAACTCTTGCCTTGGGAACAACAATAAGTGCTCGATGATTCCGGCCATCTTCACTTTCCCATATCCGATGCAAACAACCAGATATTAGCTTCAAACTACTCCATTGTGCCCAGTATACTTTTGCAATGCGACTCTCTGCGACCATCTCTTCTCGTCTTGGCTGATTGTTTTCCTTCAGTCCTTTAAATACACGTGCCAAATCTGGATCTTCCTCCTGGCCTTGCCGAATCTTCTTTAGGAGGCACCTGTCCATGAAAGCCAGTGGTCCAGGAGCTACCCCTGCCTTAGGAGGCTTCTGTTGCTCCATCTCGAAGATGACTCCCTTGGTGCTAAAGCCACTATGGTGTTCAAAGATCAGAGGAACCTCTTCCCCATTGTAAGTCATAACCCTGTTGCTTATGTTGATGTGAATGTCTCTCTCAGCCAAGAAGTCGATGCCAATGATGACTTCGTCGACAATATTCGTATCAAGAAGTTGTGATGTGTAGCCACATTTCCAACTACAACCTTGCATGTCACCTTTCCAAGGACTGGCTTGCTATCACCAGTTACTGTCCTCAACTTAGCTTTCTGCAATCGTGTCACCTTCCCGCTGACCAAGTCACTCCGAATGATGGAATGTGATGCACCGGTATCCACAGTCAGCAAGCGCTCTTTCCCGTCCACGTAGCCTTCAACAGTAACATTACTCGCTTTTCGTTCGAGTTGTGACACAGAGATTATGGGGCATTCATCTTGCTCATCTTCCCCAGCTTTGCGTTTACGTCCACCTGAATTGCTGGGGTTACTGGAGCCAGTGCCGCAATAACGTGCTATGTGACCTGGTTTCCCGCACTTAAAGCATTTAATGGCACCATCACTTTTTTTCTGTACTCCGTTCAACGCTTCCAGAATTGTGTCTACCCAGTCTGGCCATTCTACCTCCACGCGGTGAGCTTTGTACGCCGGCTTACTTAATAGCGAGGCTGTTTCATGTGTTAGAGCATGTGATACCGTCTCAGCAAATGATCTCTTGGGATTTGCATATATGGCTCGCTTCGTCTCCACGTCACGTATTCCATTTATAAAGCTTTGGATTTTTACCCTTTCTGTGTATTCTACAGGTGCGTCTGCGTTTGCTAGATGGGCCAACCTCTCGATATCCGATGAAAGTTCCTGCAATGTCTCATTAGCCTTCTGAAAGCGATTCTGTAGCTCTATTCGGTATATCTGTTTTCGATGCTCGCTGCCATAGCGTCTCTCAACTGCTCTCATCAATGCCTCATAATTATTCCGTTCGCCGTCAGGAATAGTCTGCAAGATTTCAGCTGCAGGCCCTTTCAATGCCACGAATAGTGCAGCAACTTTGTCTTCCGTGCCCCAATTATATACAGCTGCCGTCTTCTCAAATTGTAGCTTGAATACCTGGAAAGGAACAGAACCGTCAAAAGATGGGGTTTTTACCTTGGGAATACTCGTTGAAGCAGTTGGACGATTTAGCTGCAACTCCTGGATGCGACCTCTCAATGCATCTACTTCGGCCTCAATTTTGTCTTGCCGTTCTCTGAATACCTCCTGCACTTCAGTAATTTTTGCGTCTTGCATTCTTAGCTGTGATGCCATTCGTTCTTCCTGTACCTCCAGCTGCAATGCAATTCTAGACGACAAGCGAGCCTCCTGTTCCTCTAGTTGAGCTGAAATTTGAGATGCCATGCAAGTCTTCTGTTCTTCCAACTGAGATGCCATGTGTGTCTTTTGTTCTTCCAACTGTTCTTCCATTTTAGTCGACATCTGAGTTAATACAGCCAATATCATGTTTGTGTCGACGGTTGCTACTGGATTCGGAGACTCCTTTTTCTCTTCCATTTTTGTTGGTGCCTCCTCCACAAGATGAAAAACATGATCATCAACGTCGATTCCTTCTGCTTCCATAGCCTCTCGAAATCGTGACTGTAACTCTGATTTATTGCCTGTAGTGTTCAGTCCCCGTTTTTCCAACTCATTTTTGAGTTGCTGAATCTTTAATTCATTCAGCTTCGCCATGTCCTTGTTATCCTTAAATTCACTGGTATTTATTCAACAATCCCACTTCTGACACCAATTGTGACGAATTCGATGATTCCTTGATTATCAATCCTGGGTTCGATCACTATAAAGTCGAATAAACACACGCACAGATAATGTAAGTAATAGCTAGTTTTATTTACTAGTAATAAACGCAAAACAATTTTAAGAGTTACAGTAGTTCACTAGTGAACGCTTGAAAATAAACTGATCAACCTGCCTTGCTTGGTCACCACCTTTGTTATGGATTCGCACCAAAATGGAGCAGTAAGGAAGGCGGTCGGCATGATCTAGGGTCGCACTGTGGCTAGTCATTATCGGCTGGGGTAGGCTCTTGCCAACCTTACCGTCCTGCGCCATAATCAGAGAAAAGGTCATATCATGCCTTTTGAAAACGCGGGGAAAAACGCAAAAAACCGCGCAAAACGACTATAAAAACAACTTCCGGTTAAAACCGGATGCCACGGACAGACCGTTGACATTCAAATTTCAAAACCCAAAACGAAACAGAAATCAAATTAAAATTCAAAAGAAAAAAAAAATGGCAAAAGACGTTAAAACGGAAACTTAGGATTTAAAAATAACCAAAAAGGTAACGAAATTAAAACTGAAATAAACGAACGGAAAGGAAAAAAATATAAATTTAAATTAACGGAAAGAAAAAAAAACATGAAAATAAAACATCGAACCGGAAACGACCGGTTACTGTGCTGAAAAATAAAAAGATACAACCAAAAAAAACGAGGCCGAACAATATAAGGGGGCGCCGCGGGTGTTGTTGCGACGCCTGGTGCTAACCCACCCTCATCCATGGCCATCGGTGCACCAAACCTTATCCCGATGGCCCCTTACCTAACCTTCTATACGCCTTCTAAATAAAAGTGCATTCCCATTTTTACAACAAATTTATTTATAATTCATTTAAAAGTAAATCTTAAGGTTACCTATTGCTTGCTTGATGCTAGTGCGGCGGGCCTATGTAAGGGCGGCCCCCGCTAATGTCACTGCTGGTTACTGTTGTTATTGCTGATGCTAGTGCGGCGGGCCTATGTAAGGGCGGCCCCCGCTAATGTCACTGCTGGTTACTGTTGTTATTGCTGATGCTAGTGCGGCGGGCTTATGTAAGGGCGGCCCCCGCTAATGTCACTGCTGGTTACTGTTGTTACCGGTAGGTTGTTGTTACCAGTTTTGTTGTTGGTGGTGGTTGTGGTTGCCGGTCTTATTGTTGATGGGTTAGGCGAACAGAAAAAAGGTAAATAAAATTTGCTTTTATATATATATATATATATATATATAATCATTAAAACTATAAAGACTTTGTTATGGTACGCGTCAAAATGGAGCAGTAAGGAAGGCGGTCGGCATGATATTAGGGTCGCACTGTGGCTAGTCATTGTCGGCTGGGGTGGGCCAACCTTACTGTCCTGCGCCATAAACAGAAAAAGGTCAAATCATGCCTTTTAAACGCGGGGAAATGCACAAAACCGCGCAAAAACAACTATATAAGAAAAACAACATCCGGTTAAACCCGGATGCCACGGACAGACCGTTGACTTCAAAATACAAAAACTCAAATAAAACGGAAAGTCAAATAAATTCAAAAGAAACGGGCAACCAAAATATTTAAACTAGAAATCAAAATTCAAAAATAACCGAAAATGGAAACGAAATTAAAACTGAAATAACGAACGGAAAAAGGAAAACAAAGATAAATTTAAATTAACCGAAAAAGAAACCCTGAAAATTAAAAAAAAAAACGAACCGGAAATGACCGGTTACCATGCTGAAAAAGGAAAAATAAAAAAAAAGAGGCCGAACATTATAAGGGGGCGCCGCGGGTGTTGTTGCGACGCCCTGGTGCTGGCCCACCCTCATCCATGGCCATCGGTGCACCAAACTAATCTCGATGGCCCCTTACCTATATCCTATAGCCTTCTAAATCAAAGTAGCCAGCATTCCCATTTTTACATTAAATTTATTTATAATTCATTCTCTTAAATTAGGTTACGGTAAACAATTGAAATTTAGCCTAGCCAAGTAGATATTAGCTGGAGTTTATTACAGAACTCTAAGCAACGCAAGCGCAAGAAAAAAAATTTTGAAAATCCAAAGTTTTATTTAAATGAAAAGGTGCTTCGAGCTAAATAACTAAAATTACAAAATCCACAGGGTATCAATAAGATAAGTTTGGTTTTAATACTATTTCATATTTTAGTTATTATTTATTTATTTATGTATTTTCCTCTTCGGTATTTATGTTATTTTATAAACATTATACAGTTATTTGTGGCCATTAGTTGTATTATTATGGATATATAATCCCATTTTATTATTTTGTTATTATTTATAAATAAAACCTAGATTCTTGTTATGTTAGCATTGTCTTAAATATTTTACTTATTTTAAATATGCGTTTATTTCATTAGCATTATTTTAAATATATCATATTTATTATTAATTATTTTATTTCGTTTAATTGTTATTTAGTATGGGTTTTTTCTTGTGATTTTTTTTTTTTGTGATTTTATACCCTACGTTGTTCATTTTTACTTTCGCGTAGCCAACTTTGTTTCGCTTAGCCTTAACCTAACTAATTTTGTTTCTTTTATATATTTAAGTTTTTCCCCCCCTCCCAAGGTTTTCTCCTGCATTTAGTTTTGTACAAAAAAATATATATACTCTATTTATCTATTTAAGTTTCAAAACAATGAGCTTTGGGAATTTAACGAAAAAAAAAGAAAACTAACTACTACAGCGGTTTGGTCTCACCCGGTGGTTGTAAAGGGTGTTTTTTTAGGGGTATAGAACTTCGAATTGAAATAAAACACAAGAAAATCGTTTTAAGGTCCATGAATTTGGCTTTATTGGAAGGATAATTTTATGCCATTAATGTTTAAATATGATTTCGGGCATGTGGCCGCCGCGGCTGGCTCGAATAAAGCCAATTCTACAGGTCCAATTTTCAACCACTTTTTCGAGCATATGGGGCCGTATGTCGGCAATAACGCCACGAATGTTGGCTTCCAATTCCCCTAACGTTTCTGGTTTGTTGGTGTAGACGAGCGACTTCACATATCCCCAAAGAAAATAATCCAATGGTGTCAAATCACACGACCTTGGTGGCCAATTGACAGGTCCATTCCGCGAAATTATGCGCTCATCGAATGTTTCCTTCAATAAATCGATTGTGACGTGCGCTGTGTGGCATGTAGCGCCGTCTTGTTGGAACCACAACTCATCCACATTCATGCCATCCAATTCGGGAACAAAATAGTCGGTTATCATGTCTCTATACCGGTCTCCATTAACGGGTCTCATGTGGATTCTGTTCACTCCAAATGCGGCAATTTTGCTTGTTGACGTAGCCATTCAACCAAAAATGAGCCTCATCACTGAACAAAATTTTGCGATGAAAATCAGCATCGAAATCAATCTCATTTTCGGCCCATACACCAAAATCACGACGCATTGCATGGTCTCGCGGCTTTAATTCTTGCACAAGCTGGATCTTGTAAGGTCGCAAGCCAAGATCTTTGCGCAAAATCTTCCATAAAGTTGATGGACAAAGCTCCAATTGCTGTGCACGGTGGCGAATCTATTCATTCGGGTCCTCTTCAACACTTTGCTCTACAGCGGCAATTGTTTCTTCGGTGCGCACTGTTCGACGTCTCTGCGGATGCATATTATCACATAGAGTAAACGTAGTGCGAAAACGATCCATGGTTAACCGAATTAATTGCTCTGATGGACGATTATGTCGACCATAAAATGGACGGAGCTCACGGTAAACTTCGCGAACTGAACCATTATTTTCGAAATAAATTTGCACGATTTGCAAGCGTTGATCTTTTGTCAACCTGTTCATGATGAAATGGCAAGTAAGTAGTAGGCCGTTAGTAGGGCGCTACTATGGTTGTTGTCTCTGTTGGTGGTTGCTGGTCATTGTATAGGGCGGCGGGCCTATATTATGGCGGCCCCCGCTGTTGTCACTGCTGGTGTTGTTGTTGCTGCTGCTAGTGCGGCGGGCCTATATTACGGCGGCCCTCGCTGTTGTCACTGCTGGTGTCGTGGTGGTCAATCCGGGTGGTTTTGCAGTGGGCCTAGAAGAGGGCGGCCCCTGCTGATGTCAATGCTGGTTACTGTTGTTCTTGCCGCTAGTGCGGCGGGCCTATATTACGGCGGCCCTCGCTGTTGTCACTGCTGGTGTCGTGGTGGTCAATCCGGGTGGTTTTGCAGTGGGCCTAGAAGAGGGCGGCCCCTGCTGATGTCAATGCTGGTTGTCTTCCGGTTTTGTTGTTACCGGTGGTTACTGTTGTTGTTGCTGTTAATGCAGTGGGTCTAAAAGAATCAACCCCTGGTGTTGTCTATGCGGGTGCGGCGGGCCTATGTAAGGGCGGCCCCCGCTAAGGTCACTGCTGGTTGTGTTGTTACCGGGTTTGTTGTGTTCGGTTGTTGTTGCCGGTTTTGTTACAGGTTTACTTGTGGCCGGATAGATGTTGCCGCGTAGGTGTGTTGCTTTAACTTAATTTTTAGGCGTTAAGCAAGTAACGTCAAGTTTCTCGAGTGCTCGAAAACGAAAATAAAAGCTTTGTATTTGTAATCGTTGTAGCTTGCTGCTTTTTTTTTTTTTTATTTTGTTATCTATGTTTATGCTTTACTAGCAAGTCTTTTACAGCACCGCACGCTATGCACTTTTTTTGCTAAAAAGATTAAGCAGATATCATTCTTATGGGGTATTTTTGCCTCCTAAATAGGTTGCTTTGATTGTTAAAAAAAATTCAACGCCTTTACAAAGATTTGGCTGAACAAATATGTTGAAACCACTTGTTCTTTATGAATTTTGCTTTTCTCCTTTATTTTTGCTACACGACACACAATCTCAACGACGAGACACACACGTACGCAAGCGATTTTAGAGTTTCCTCGAGAATTTTTAACAATTCAATTGTACACGTATTTCGGTAGCGATAGTAATCGTCACTGTATTTTCAGGATAAGTCTTAAATATTTTCTTTTCAACGCAAGTTGATTATTTTATGCCGAAACAAAAGCCGCTACGTTTCGTTTCAGCATTGACACATTCGCGAATTTTTTATTTTGTTTTGCGCGCACGACCGCCCCCGTTCAAATCAGGTATACTTTTTGAATTGGTCGAATGCCGGTGACGCTGCTATGCCCAAATTTATTCACCTAACGCGACTGCGCAATGGAAAAGTTCCGTTGCCCGTTGACGTGGCGTGATTATTGCCAGGTGGAACATTCTGATTGGTCGTTACCTTCAGATGCTTGCTGTGAACGGATTGAACCATTTGGTGCTGCCACTTCAGCAAAAATCACGCACTTTCCCGTAGCTAAACGTCAAACCGGAATTAGGAAAGGGGCTTACTTCCTACAACGCCTTACCAAAATGTAGAAGTCTAGCATTAATACCTCCAAAAATGCGAGGTGCCACGCCCCCTTTTCCGATTTCAAAAAGGGATAGGTATTTGGAAAGGGGCTTACTTTATACAACGCCTTACCAAAATTTAGTAGTCTAGCATTAATACCTCCAAAGATATTGAGTATGAAAGTTCTCATTTGTATGCGAGGTGCCACGCCCCCTTTTCCGATTTCAAAAACGGATAGGTATTTGGAAAGGGGCTTACTTTATACAACGCCTTACCAAAATTTAGTAGTCTAGCATTAATACCTCCAAAGATATTGAGTATGAAAGTTCTCATTTGTATGCGAGGTGCCACGCCCCCTTTTCCGATTTCAAAAAGGGATAGGTATTTGGAAGGGGGATTTCTTTATCCAACGCCTTACCACAATTTAGTAGTCTAGCATTAATACCTCCAAAGATATTGAGTATGAAAGTTCTCATTTGTATGCGAGGTGCCACGCCCCCTTTTCCGATTTCAAAAATGGATAGGTATTTGGAAAGGGGCTTACTTTATACAACGCCTTACCAAAATTTAGTAGTCTAGCATTAATACCTCCAAAGATATTGAGTATGAAAGTTCTCATTTGTATGCGAGGTGCCACGATCCCTTTTCCGATTTCAAAAAGGGATAGGTATTTGGAAGGGGGATTACTTTATCCAACGCCTTACCACAATTTAGTAGTCTAGCATTAATACCTCCAAAGATATTGAGTATGAAAGTTCTCATTTGTATGCGAGTTGCCACGCCCCCTTTTCCGATTTCAAAAATGGATAGGTATTAGGAAAGGGACTTACTTCATACCACGCATTACCAAAATTTAGTAGTCTAGCATTAATACCTCCAAAGATATTGAGTATGAAAGTTTCCATTTGAATGGGAGGTGCCACGCTCCCTTTTCCGATTTCAAAAAAAAATACGTAAGAACCATGCCGGGCTATGTGCCTGACCTGTGTGTAAGTTTGGTTAAAATCCGTCTAGCGATAATAGTTGCATAGATAGGGGGAATGAAAGATCCCATTTGTATGCGAGGTACCACGCCCCCTTTTACGATTTCAAAAAGGGATAGGTATTAGGAAAGGGACTTACTTCATACAACGCCTTACCAAAATTTAGTAGTCTAGCATTAATACCTCTAAAGATATTGAGTATGAAAGTTCTCATTTGTATGCGAGGTGCCACGCCCCTTTTTCCCATTTCAAAAATGGATAGGTATTTGGAAAGGGGCTTACTTTATACAACGCCTTATCAAAATTTAGTAGTCTAGCATTAATACCTCCAAAGATATGGAGCATGAAAGTTCTCATTTGTATGCGAGGTGCCACGCCCTCTTTTCCGATTTCAAAAAATTATAGGTAATAGGAAAGGGACTTACTTTATACAACGTCTTACCAAATTTCAGTAGTCTAGCGATAATAGTTTATTGTTGTTTATTTGTTTATTGTTTATTTAATACTTAAGTCTTTGAATTTACAAATTCTTACAGACTAAGTGAATATTAACAAAAAAAGATCTTAGAAGACTAATTATAGTCGCATACGGGATGGTGAAGTCAACACCTGTGGAATTGAAAAACATATTCAGATCAGCACATGCTCTAGAGGTAGGAGCATTTGCAGGATAGTTGGTCCTAGCAAAACCAATTTTTAAGGTCTCAAACTGTCGGAAATTCCTACACGGGACATTGAACTGAATTTTGCTCAAAAGTGATGAACAATCGACAGCGCCAGAAATTATACCCATAACAAACGAGCAGGATAAAATGGATCTTCTACCTTCAAGTGTATTTAGTTCAATCAGAAGACATCTAGATTCATATGAAGGCAAAGGATCCGAAAAATTTAGTGAGCGGAGAGCAAACCGAAGGAAAACCTTCTGAACTCTCTCAATGCGTTTAGAAGGACGAATTTGATAGGGCCTCCAAATAACAGCCGCATATTCTAACCTCGACCTGACAAGAGCACAGTATAGCGACTTGAGTGTGCGAGGGTTAGTAAATGCGGAACAGTTTCTACGTATGAACGCGAACATTGCGTAAGACCGAGAAATGACGAAATTGAATTGGTTAGAGAAACTGAATTTGGAGTCCAAAAATACACCCAGGTCTTTAATCTCCTTAACAGATTGCAGGACACAGCCAGAAATAGCATACGATGAACACAGCGTATTACCTGATTTTGAAAAGGTCACATGAAACCACGTTTTAATGTTAAGCGTGAGACGATTTAGGCGGCACCAATTTTCAACATTAAGAACGTCAGCTTGCAGTAGCACAGAGTCACGGGAGCTCTTGATAACTGCGAATATTTTTAAATCATCGGCATACAACAAATATTCCGCAAAGGAAAAGCACGAACCAATATCATTTATAAATAAAATGAAAAAGAGACGCCCCAAAATACTTCCCTGCGGGACACCTGACGATGCAATGAAAGACCGAGATGTGGCATTATCCACTTCAACAGTGTCTGTTAGTTAGTTAAGACTCAATCCACATCAAAAACAAGGAGTGAAATCCCATCGCCCCCAACTTTAACAAGAGCATCCTGTGGGACAACGTGTCAAAAGCCTTCGAAAAGTCGGTATAAATCGTGTCAACTTGCAGTCTGTCATGAAACGCGGAAATGCAATATTTCACTGAAAATAGTTAAATTGCTATCAGTGGAACGATTTGGGATGAACCCATGCTGATTATTCGAAAAAAGGCTTTTTACCGCAAAATATAAGTTTTCATTAATTATTATCTCGAAGAGTTTGGATACAGACGAGATAGTTGTATAAATAGGGGGTATGAAAGATCCTATTTTTATGGGAGGTGCCACGCCCCCTTTTGCCACGCCCCCTGTAAGTTTGGTTAAAATCCGTCTAGCGATAATAGTTGCATAGATAGGGGGTATGAAAGATCCCATTTGTATGGGAGGTGTCACGCGCCCTTTTCCGATTTCAAAAAGGGATAGGTATTAGGAAAGGGACTTACTTTATACAACGCCTTACCAAAATTTAGAAGTCTAGCATAAATACCTCCAAAGATCTTGAGTATGAAAGTTCTCATTTGTATGCGAGGTGCCACGCCCCCTTTTCCGATTTCAAAAAGGGTTAGGTATTTGGAAAGGGACTTACTTCATACAACGCCTTACCAAAATTTAGACGTCTAGCATTAATACCTCCAAAGATATGGAGTATGAAAGTTCTCATTTGTATGCGAGGTGCCACGCCCCCTTTTCCGATTTCAAAAGGGGTAGGTATTAGGAAAGGGACTGACTTCATACAACGCCTTACCAAAACTTAGTAGTCTAGCATTAATACCTCCAAAGATATGGAGTATGAAAGTTATCATTTGTATGCGAGGTGCCACGCCCCCTTTTCCGATTTCACAAAGGGATAGGTATTTGGAAAGGGGCTTACTTTATACAACGCCTTACCAAAATTTAGTAGTCTAGCAATAATACCTCCAAAGATATGGAGTATGAAAGTTCTCATTTGTATGCGAGGTGCCACGCCCCCTTTTCCGATTTCAAAAAGGGATAGGTATTTGGAAAGGGGCTTACTTCATACAACGCCTTACCACAATTTAGTAGTCTAGCATTAATACCTCCAAAGATATTGAGTATGAAAGTTCTCATTTGTATGCGAGGTGCCACGATCCCTTTTCCGATTTCAAAAAGGGATAGGTATTAGGAAAGGGACTTACTTCATACAACGCCTTACCAAAATTTAGTAGTCTAGCATTAATACCTCCAAAGATATTGAGTATGAAAGTTCTCATTTGTATGCGAGGTGCCACGCCCCCTTTTCCGATTTCAAAAAGGGATAGGTATTTGGAAAGGGGCTTACTTTATACAACGCCTTACCAAAATTTAGTAGTCTAGCATTAATACCTCCAAAGATATGGAGTATGAATGTTCTCATTTGTATGCGAGGTGCCACGCCCCCTTTTCCGATTTCAAAAGGGGTAGGTATTAGGAAAGGGACTGACTTCATACAACGCCTTACCAAAACTTAGTAGTCTAGCATTAATACCTCCAAAGATATGGAGTATGAAAGTTATCATTTGTATGCGAGGTGCCACACCCCTTTTCCGATTTCACAAAGGGATAGGTATTAGGAAAGGGACTGACTTCATACAACGCCTTACCAAAACTTAGTAGTCTAGCATTAATACCTCCAAAGATATGGAGTATGAAAGTTATCATTTGTATGCGAGGTGCCACGCCCCCTTTTCCGATTTCAAAAGGGGTAGGTATTAGGAAAGGGACTGACTTCATACAACGCCTTACCAAAACTTAGTAGTCTACCATTAATACCTCCAAAGATATGGAGTATGAAAGTTCTCATTTGTATGCGAGGTGCCACGCCCCCTTTTCCGATTTCAAAAGGGGTAGGTATTAGGAAAGGGACTGACTTCATACAACGCCTTACCAAAACTTAGTAGTCTAGCATTAATACCTCCAAAGATATTGAGTATGAAAGTTCTCATTTGTATGCGAGGTGCCACGCCCCCTTTTCCGATTTCAAAAGGGGTAGGTATTAGGAAAGGGACTGACTTCATACAACGCCTTACCAAAACTTAGTAGTCTAGCATTAATACCTCCAAAGATATGGAGTATGAAAGTTATCATTTGTATGCGAGGTGCCACGCCCCCTTTTCCGATTTCAAAAGGGGTAGGTATTAGGAAAGGGACTGACTTCATACAACGCCTTACCAAAACTTAGTAGTCTACCATTAATACCTCCAAAGATATGGAGTATGAAAGTTCTCATTTGTATGCGAGGTGCCACGCCCCCTTTTCCGATTTCACAAAGGGATAGGTATTAGGAAAGGGACTTACTTCATACAACGCCTTACCAAAATTTAGACGTCTAGCATTAATACCTCCAAAGATATTGAGTATGAAAGTTCTCATTTGTATGCGAGGTGCCACGATCCCTTTTCCGATTTCAAAAAGGGATAGGTATTTGGAAAGGGGCTTACTTTATACAACGCCCTTACCAAAATTTAGTAGTCTAGCATGAATACCTCCAAAGATATGGAGTATGAATGTTCTCATTTGTATGCGAGGTGCCACGCCCCCTTTTCCGATTTCAAAAGGGGTAGGTATTAGGAAAGGGACTGACTTCATACAACGCCTTACCAAAATTTAGACGTCTAGCATTAATACCTCCAAAGATATTGAGTATGAAAGTTCTCATTTGTATGCGAGGTGCCACGCCCCCTTTTCCGATTTCAAAAGGGGTAGGTATTAGGAAAGGGACTGACTTCATACAACGCCTTACCAAAACTTAGTAGTCTACCATTAATACCTCCAAAGATATGGAGTATGAAAGTTCTCATTTGTATGCGAGGTGCCACGCCCCCTTTTCCGATTTCAAAAAGGGATAGGTATTAGGAAAGGGACTTACTTCATACAACGCCTTACCAAAATTTAGAAGTCTAGCATTAATACCTCCAAAGATATTGAGTATGAAAGTTCTCATTTGTATGCGAGGTGTTCCGATTTCAAAAAGGGATAGGTATTTGGAAAGGGGCTTACTTTATACAACGCCCTTACCAAAATTTAGTAGTCTAGCATGAATACCTCCAAAGATATGGAGTATGAAAGTTCTCATTTGTATGCGAGGTGCCACGCCCCCTTTTCCGATTTCACAAAGGGATAGGTATTAGGAAAGGGACTTACTTCATACAACGCCTTACCAAAATTTAGAAGTCTAGCATTAATACCTCCAAAGATATTGAGTATGAAAGTTCTCATTTGTATGCGAGGTGCCACGATCCCTTTTCCGATTTCAAAAAGGGATAGGTATTTGGAAAGGGGCTTACTTTATACAACGCCCTTACCAAAATTTAGTAGTCTAGCATGAATACCTCCAAAGATATGGAGTATGAATGTTCTCATTTGTATGCGAGGTGCCACGCCCCCTTTTCCGATTTCAAAAGGGGTAGGTATTAGGAAAGGGACTGACTTCATACAACGCCTTACCAAAACTTAGTAGTCTAGCATTAATACCTCCAAAGATATGGAGTATGAAAGTTATCATTTGTATGCGAGGTGCCACGCCCCCTTTTCCGATTTCACAAAGGGATAGGTATTTGGAAAGGGGCTTACTTTATACAACGCCTTACCAAAATTTAGTAGTCTAGCAATAATACCTCCAAAGATATGGAGTATGAAAGTTCTCATTTGTATGCGAGGTGCCACGCCCCCTTTTCCGATTTCAAAAAGGGATAGGTATTTGGAAAGGGGCTTACTTCATACAACGCCTTACCACAATTTAGTAGTCTAGCATTAATACCTCCAAAGATATTGAGTATGAAAGTTCTCATTTGTATGCCAGTTGCCACGCCCCCTTTTCCGATTTTAAAAATGGATAGGTATTTGGAAAGGGGCTTACGTTATACAACGCCTTACCAAAATTTAGTAGTCTAGCATTAATACCTCCAAAGATATTGAGTATGAAAGTTCTCATTTGTATGCGAGGTGCCACGATCCCTTTTCCGATTTCAAAAAGGGATAGGTATTTGGAAGGGGGATTACTTTATCCAACGCCTTACCACAATTTAGTAGTCTAGCATTAATACCTCCAAAGATATTGAGTATGAAAGTTCTCATTTGTATGCGAGTTGCCACGCCCCCTTTTCCGATTTCAAAAATGGATAGGTATTAGGAAAGGGACTTACTTCATACAACGCCTTACCAAAATTTAGTAGTCTAGCATTAATACCTCCAAAGATATTGAGTATGAAAGTTTCCATTTGAATGGGAGGTGCCACGCTCCCTTTTCCGGTTTCAAAAAAAAATACGTAAGAACCATGCCGGGCTATGTGCCTGACCTGTGTGTAAGTTTGGTTAAAATCCGTCTAGCGATAATAGTTGCATAGATAGGGGGAATGAAAGATCCCATTTGTATGCGAGGTACCACGCCCCCTTTTACGATTTCAAAAAGGGATAGGTATTAGGAAAGGGACTTACTTCATACAACGCCTTACCAAAATTTAGTAGTTTAGAATTAATACCTCCAAAGATATGGAGTATGAAAGTTCTCATTTGTATGCGAGGTGCCACGCCCCCTTTTCCGATTTCAAAAAGGGATAGGTATTTGGAAAGGGGCTTACTTCATACAACGCCTTACCAAAATTTAGTAGTCTAGCATTAATACCTCCAAAGATATTGAGTATGAAAGTTCTCATTTGTATGCGAGGTGCCACGCCCCCTTTTCCGATTTCAAAAATGGATAGGTATTTGGAAAGGGGCTTACTTTATACAACGCCTTACCAAAATTTAGTAGTCTAGCATTAATACCTCCAAAGATATTGAGTATGAAAGTTCTCATTTGTATGCGAGGTGCCACGATCCCTTTTCCGATTTCAAAAAGGGATAGGTATTTGGAAAGGGGCTTACTTTATACAACGCCTTACCAAAATTTAGTAGTCTAGCATTAATACCTCCAAAGATATGGAGTATGAAAGTTCTCATTTGTATGCGAGGTGCCACGCCCCCTTTTCCGATTTCAAAAAGGGATAGGTATTAGGAAAGGGACTTACTTTATACAACGCCTTACCAAAATTTAGTAGTCTAGCATTAATACCTCCAAAGATATTGAGTATGAAAGTTCTCATTTGTATGCGAGGTGCCACGATCCCTTTTCCGATTTCAAAAAGGGATAGGTATTTGGAAGGGGGATTTCTTTATCCAACGCCTTACCACAATTTAGTAGTCTAGCATTAATACCTCCAAAGATATTGAGTATGAAAGTTCTCATTTGTATGCGAGGTGCCACGCCCCCTTTTCCGATTTCAAAAAGGGATAGGTATTTGGAAAGGGGCTTACTTTATACAACGCCTTACCAAAATTTAGTAGTCTAGCATTAATACCTCCAAAGATATTGAGTATGAAAGTTCTCATTTGTATGCGAGGTGCCACGCCCCCTTTTCCGATTTCAAAAAGGGATAGGTATTTGGAAAGGGGCTTACTTTATCCAACGCCTTACCACAATTTAGTAGTCTAGCATTAATACCTCCAAAGATATTGAGTATGAAAGTTCTCATTTGTATGCGAGGTGCCACGCCCCCTTTTCCGATTTCAAAAAGGGATAGGTATTAGGAAAGGGACTTACTTCATACAACGCCTTACCAAAATTTAGTAGTCTAGCATTAATACCTCCAAAGATATTGAGTATGAAAGTTTCCATTTGAATGGGAGGTGCCACGCTCCCTTTTCCGATTTCAAAAAAAAATACGTAAGAACCATGCCGGGCTATGTGCCTGACCTGTGTGTAAGTTTGGTTAAAATCCGTCTAGCGATAATAGTTGCATAGATAGGGGGAATGAAAGACCCCATTTGTATGCGAGGTACCACGCCCCCTTTTACGATTTCAAAAAGGGATAGGTATTAGGAAAGGGACTTACTTCATACAACGCCTTACCAAAATTTAGTAGTCTAGAATTAATACCTCTAAAGATATTGAGTATGAAAGTTCTCATTTGTATGCGAGGTGCCACGCCCCTTTTTCCCATTTCAAAAATGGATAGGTATTTGGAAAGGGGCTTACTTTATACAACGCCTTACCAAAATTTAGTAGTCTAGCATTAATACCTCCAAAGATATGGAGTATGAAAGTTCTCATTTGTATGCGAGGTGCCACGCCCCCTTTTCCGATTTCAAAAAGGGATAGGTATTTGGAAAGGGGCTTACTTCATACAACGCCTTACCACAATTTAGTAGTCTAGCATTAATACCTCCAAAGATATTGAGTATGAAAGTTCTCATTTGTATGCCAGTTGCCACGCCCCCTTTTCCGATTTTAAAAATGGATAGGTATTTGGAAAGGGGCTTACGTTATACAACGCCTTACCAAAATTTAGTAGTCTAGCATTAATACCTCCAAAGATATTGAGTATGAAAGTTCTCATTTGTATGCGAGGTGCCACGATCCCTTTTCCGATTTCAAAAAGGGATAGGTATTTGGAAGGGGGATTACTTTATCCAACGCCTTACCACAATTTAGTAGTCTAGCATTAATACCTCCAAAGATATTGAGTATGAAAGTTCTCATTTGTATGCCAGTTGCCACGCCCCCTTTTCCGATTTTAAAAATGGATAGGTATTTGGAAAGGGGCTTACTTTATACAACGCCTTACCAAAATTTAGTAGTCTAGCATTAATACCTCCAAAGATATGGAGTATGAAAGTTATCATTTGTATGCGAGGTGCCACGCCCCCTTTTCCGATTTCACAAAGGGATAGGTATTTGGAAAGGGGCTTACTTTATACAACGCCTTACCAAAATTTAGTAGTCTACCGTTAATACCTCCAAAGATATGGAGTATGAAAGTTCTCATTTGTATGCGAGGTGCCACGCCCCCTTTTCCGATTTCAAAAAGGGATAGGTACTAGGAAAGGGGCTTACTTCATACAACGCCTTACCACAATTTAGTAGTCTAGCATTAATACCTCCAAAGATATTGAGTATGAAAGTTCTCATTTGTATGCCAGTTGCCACGCCCCCTTTTCCGATTTTAAAAATGGATAGGTATTTGGAAAGGGGCTTACGTTATACAACGCCTTACCAAAATTTAGTAGTCTAGCATTAATACCTCCAAAGATATTGAGTATGAAAGTTCTCATTTGTATGCGAGGTGCCACGATCCCTTTTCCGATTTCAAAAAGGGATAGGTATTTGGAAGGGGGATTACTTTATCCAACGCCTTACCACAATTTAGTAGTCTAGCATTAATACCTCCAAAGATATTGAGTATGAAAGTTCTCATTTGTATGCGAGGTGCCACGCCCCCTTTTCCGATTTCAAAAATGGATAGGTATTAGGAAAGGGACTTACTTCATACAACGCATTACCAAAATTTAGTAGTCTAGCATTAATACCTCCAAAGATATTGAGTATGAAAGTTTCCATTTGAATGGGAGGTGCCACGCTCCCTTTTCCGGTTTCAAAAAAAAATACGTAAGAACCATGCCGGGCTATGTGCCTGACCTGTGTGTAAGTTTGGTTAAAATCCGTCTAGCGATAATAGTTGCATAGATAGGGGGAATGAAAGATCCCATTTGTATGCGAGGTACCACGCCCCCTTTTACGATTTCAAAAAGGGATAGGTATTAGGAAAGGGACTTACTTCATACAACGCCTTACCAAAATTTAGTAGTTTAGAATTAATACCTCCAAAGATATGGAGTATGAAAGTTCTCATTTGTATGCGAGGTGCCACGCCCCCTTTTCCGATTTCAAAAAGGGATAGGTATTTGGAAAGGGGCTTACTTCATACAACGCCTTACCAAAATTTAGTAGTCTAGCATTAATACCTCCAAAGATATTGAGTATGAAAGTTCTCATTTGTATGCGAGGTGCCACGCCCCCTTTTCCGATTTCAAAAATGGATAGGTATTTGGAAAGGGGCTTACTTTATACAACGCCTTACCAAAATTTAGTAGTCTAGCATTAATACCTCCAAAGATATTGAGTATGAAAGTTCTCATTTGTATGCGAGGTGCCACGATCCCTTTTCCGATTTCAAAAAGGGATAGGTATTTGGAAGGGGGATTACTTTATCCAACGCCTTACCACAATTTAGTAGTCTAGCATTAATACCTCCAAAGATATGGAGTATGAAAGTTCTCATTTGTATGCGAGGTGCCACGCCCCCTTTTCCGATTTCAAAAAGGGATAGGTATTAGGAAAGGGACTTACTTTATACAACGCCTTACCAAAATTTAGTAGTCTAGCATTAATACCTCCAAAGATATTGAGTATGAAAGTTCTCATTTGTATGCGAGGTGCCACGCCCCCTTTTCCGATTTCAAAAAGGGATAGGTATTTGGAAGGGGGATTTCTTTATCCAACGCCTTACCACAATTTAGTAGTCTAGCATTAATACCTCCAAAGATATTGAGTATGAAAGTTCTCATTTGTATGCGAGGTGCCACGCCCCCTTTTCCGATTTCAAAAAGGGATAGGTATTTGGAAAGGGGCTTACTTTATACAACGCCTTACCAAAATTTAGTAGTCTAGCATTAATACCTCCAAAGATATTGAGTATGAAAGTTCTCATTTGTATGCGAGGTGCCACGCCCCCTTTTCCGATTTCAAAAAGGGATAGGTATTTGGAAAGGGGCTTACTTTATACAACGCCTTACCACAATTTAGTAGTCTAGCATTAATACCTCCAAAGATATTGAGTATGAAAGTTCTCATTTGTATGCGAGGTGCCACGCCCCCTTTTCCGATTTCAAAAATGGATAGGTATTAGGAAAGGGACTTACTTCATACAACGCATTACCAAAATTTAGTAGTCTAGCATTAATACCTCCAAAGATATTGAGTATGAAAGTTTCCATTTGAATGGGAGGTGCCACGCTCCCTTTTCCGATTTCAAAAAAAAATACGTAAGAACCATGCCGGGCTATGTGCCTGACCTGTGTGTAAGTTTGGTTAAAATCCGTCTAGCGATAATAGTTGCATAGATAGGGGGAATGAAAGACCCCATTTGTATGCGAGGTACCACGCCCCCTTTTACGATTTCAAAAAGGGATAGGTATTAGGAAAGGGACTTACTTCATACAACGCCTTACCAAAATTTAGTAGTCTAGAATTAATACCTCTAAAGATATTGAGTATGAAAGTTCTCATTTGTATGCGAGGTGCCACGCCCCTTTTTCCCATTTCAAAAATGGATAGGTATTTGGAAAGGGGCTTACTTTATACAACGCCTTATCAAAATTTAGTAGTCTAGCATTAATACCTCCAAAGATATGGAGCATGAAAGTTCTCATTTGTATGCGAGGTGCCACGCCCTCTTTTCCGATTTCAAAAAATTATAGGTAATAGGAAAGGGACTTACTTTATACAACGTCTTACCAAATAAATTTCAGTAGTCTAGCGATAATAGTTTATTGTTGTTTATTTGTTTATTGTTTATTTAATACTTAAGTCTTTGAATTTACAAATTCTTACAGACTAAGTTAATATTAACAAAAAAAGATCTTAGAAGACTAATTATAGTCGCATACGGGATGGTGAAGTCAACACCTGTGGAATTGAAAAACATATTCAGATCAGCACATGCTCTAGAGGTAGGAGCATTTGCAGGATAGTTGGTCCTAGCAAAACCAATTTTTAAGGTCTCAAACTGTCGGAAATTCCTACACGGGACATTGAACTGAATTTTGCTCAAAAGTGATGAACAATCGACAGCGCCAGAAATTATACCCATAACAAACGAGCAGGATAAAATGGATCTTCTACCTTCAAGTGTATTTAGTTCAATCAGAAGACATCTAGATTCATATGAAGGCAAAGGATCCGAAAAATTTAGTGAGCGGAGAGCAAACCGAAGGAAAACCTTCTGAACTCTCTCAATGCGTTTAGAAGGACGAATTTGATAGGGCCTCCAAATAACAGCCGCATATTCTAACCTCGACCTGACAAGAGCACAGTATAGCGACTTGAGTGTGCGAGGGTTAGTAAATGCGGAACAGTTTCTACGTATGAACGCGAACATTGCGTAAGACCGAGAAATGACGAAATTGAATTGGTTAGAGAAACTGAATTTGGAGTCCAAAAATACACCCAGGTCTTTAATCTCCTTAACAGATTGCAGGACACAGCCAGAAATAGCATACGATGAACACAGCGTATTACCTGATTTTGAAAAGGTCACATGAAACCACGTTTTAATGTTAAGCGTGAGACGATTTAGGCGGCACCAATTTTCAACATTAAGAACGTCAGCTTGCAGTAGCACAGAGTCACGGGAGCTCTTGATAACTGCGAATATTTTTAAATCATCGGCATACAACAAATATTCCGCAAAGGAAAAGCACGAACCAATATCATTTATAAATAAAATGAAAAAGAGACGCCCCAAAATACTTCCCTGCGGGACACCTGACGATGCAATGAAAGACCGAGATGTGGCATTATCCACTTCAACAGTGTCTGTTAGTTAGTTAAGACTCAATCCACATCAAAAACGTAGAGTGAAATCCCATCGCCCCCAACTTTAACAAGAGCATCCTGTGGGACAACGTGTCAAAAGCCTTCGAAAAGTCGGTATAAATCGTGTCAACTTGCAGTCTGTCATGAAACGCGGAAATGCAATATTTCACTGAAAATAGTTAAATTGCTATCAGTGGAACGATTTGGGATGAACCCATGCTGATTATTCGAAAAAAGGCTTTTTACCGCAAAATATAAGTTTTCATTAATTATTATCTCGAAGAGTTTGGATACAGACGAGATAGTTGTATAAATAAGGGGTATGAAAGATCCTATTTGTATGGGAGGTGCCACGCCCCCTTTTGCCACGCCCCCTTTTGCCACGCCCCCTGTAAGTTTGGTAAAAATCCGTCTAGCGATAATAGTTGCATAGATAGGGGGTATGAAAGATCCCATTTGTATGGGAGGTGTCACGCGCCCTTTTCCGATTTCAAAAAGGGATAGGTATTACGAAAGGGACTTACTTTATACAACGCCTTACCAAAATTTAGAAGTCTAGCATAAATACCTCCAAAGATCTTGAGTATGAAAGTTCTCATTTGCATGCGAGGTGCCACGCCCCCTTTTCCGATTTCAAAAAGGGTTAGGTATTTGGAAAGGGACTTACTTCATACAACGCCTTACCAAAATTTAGACGTCTAGCATTAATACCTCCAAAGATATGGAGTATGAAAGTTCTCATTTGTATGCGAGGTGCCACGCCCCCTTTTCCGATTTCACAAAGGGATAGGTATTAGGAAAGGGACTTACTTCATACAACGCCTTACCAAAATTTAGACGTCTAGCATTAATACCTCCAAAGATATTGAGTATGAAAGTTCTCATTTGTATGCGAGGTGCCACGATCCCTTTTCCGATTTCAAAAAGGGATAGGTGTTTGGAAAGGGGCTTACTTTATACAACGCCTTACCAAAATTTAGTAGTCTAGCATGAATACCTCCAAAGATATGGAGTATGAAAGTTCTCATTTGTATGCGAGGTGCCACGCCTCCTTTTCCGATTTCAAAAGGGGTAGGTATTAGGAAAGGGACTGACTTCATACAACGCCTTACCAAAACTTAGTAGTCTAGCATTAATACCTCCAAAGATATGGAGTATGAAAGTTATCATTTGTATGCGAGGTGCCACGCCCCCTTTTCCGATTTCACAAAGGGATAGGTATTTGGAAAGGGGCTTACTTTATACAACGCCTTACCAAAATTTAGTAGTCTAGCAATAATACCTCCAAAGATATGGAGTATGAAAGTTCTCATTTGTATGCGAGGTGCCACGCCCCCTTTTCCGATTTCAAAAAGGGATAGGTATTAGGAAAGGGACTTACTTCATACAACGCCTTACCAAAATTTAGACGTCTAGCATTAATACCTCCAAAGATATGGAGTATGAAAGTTCTCATTTGTATGCGAGGTGCCACGCCCCCTTTTCCGATTTCAAAAAGGGATAGGTATTAGGAAAGGGACTTACTTCATACAACGCCTTACCAAAATTTAGAAGTCTAGCATTAATACCTCCAAAGATATTGAGTATGAAAGTTCTCATTTGTATGCGAGGTGCCACGCCCCCTTTTCCGATTTCAAAAAGGGTTAGGTATTTGGAAAGGGACTTACTTCATACAACGCCTTACCAAAATTTCGACGTCTAGCATTAATACCTCCAAAGATATGGAGTATGAAAGTTCTCATTTGTATGCGAGGTGCCACGCCCCCTTTTCCGATTTCAAAAAGGGATAGGTATTAGGAAAGGGACTTACTTCATACAACGCCTTACCAAAATTTAGAAGTCTAGCATTAATACCTCCAAAGATATTGAGTATGAAAGTTCTCATTTGTATGCGAGGTGCCACGATCCCTTTTCCGATTTCAAAAAGGGATAGGTATTTGGAAAGGGGCTTACTTTATACAACGCCTTACCAAAATTTAGTAGTCTAGCAATAATACCTCCAAAGATATGGAGTATGAAAGTTCTCATTTGTATGCGAGGTGCCACGCCCCCTTTTCCGATTTCAAAAGGGGTAGGTATTAGGAAAGGGACTGACTTCATACAACGCCTTACCAAAATTTAGTAGTCTAGCATTAATACCTCCAAAGATATGGAGTATGAAAGTTCTCATTTGTATGCGAGGTGCCACGCCCCCTTTTCCGATTTCAAAAAGGGATAGGTATTTGGAAAGGGGCTTACTTTATACAACGCCTTACCAAAATTTAGTAGTCTAGCATTAATACCTCCAAAGATATGGAGTATGAAAGTTCTCATTTGTATGCGAGGTGCCACGCCCCCTTTTCCGATTTCAAAAGGGGTAGGTATTAGGAAAGGGACTGACTTCATACAACGCCTTACCAAAACTTAGTAGTCTAGCATTAATACCTCCAAAGATATGGAGTATGAAAGTTATCATTTGTATGCGAGGTGCCACGCCCCCTTTTCCGATTTCAAAAAGGGATAGGTACTAGGAAAGGGGCTTACTTCATACAACGCCTTACCAAAATTTAGAAGTCTAGCATTAATACCTCCAAAGATATTGAGTATGAAAGCTCTCATTTGTATGCGAGGTGCCACGCCCCCTTTTCCGATTTCAAAAAGGGATAGGTATTTGGAAAGGGGCTTACTTTATACAACGCCTTACCAAAATTTAGTAGTCTAGCATTAATACCTCCAAAGATATGGAGTATGAAAGTTATCATTTGTATGCGAGGTGCCACGCCCCCTTTTCCGATTTCACAAGGGGATAGGTATTTGGAAAGGGGCTTACTTTATACAACGCCTTACCAAAATTTAGTAGTCTAGCATTAATACCTCCAAAGATATGGAGTATGAAAGTTCTCATTTGTATGCGAGGTGCCACGCCCCCTTTTCCGATTTCAAAAAGGGGTGGGTATTAGGAAAGGGACTGACTTCATACAACGCCTTACCAAAACTTAGTAGTCTAGCATTAATACCGCCAAAGATATGGAGTATGAAAGTTCTCATTTGTATGCGAGGTGCCACGCCCCCTTTTCCGATTTCACAAAGGGATAGGTATTTGGAAAGGGGCTTACTTTATACAACGCCTTACCAAAATTTAGACGTCTAGCATTAATACCTCCAAAGATATGTAGTATGAAAGTTATCATTTGTATGCGAGGTGCCACGCCCCCTTTTCCGATTTCACAAGGGGATAGGTATTTGGAAAGGGGCTTACTTTATACAACGCCTTACCAAAATTTAGTAGTCTAGCATGAATACCTCCAAAGATATGGAGTATGAAAGTTCTCATTTGTATACGAGGTGCCACGCCCCCTTTTCCGATTTCAAAAAGGGGTGGGTATTAGGAAAGGGACTGACTTCATACAACGCCTTACCAAAACTTAGTAGTCTAGCATTAATACCGCCAAAGATATGGAGTATGAAAGTTCTCATTTGTATGCGAGGTGCCACGCCCCCTTTTCCGATTTCACAAAGGGATAGGTATTTGGAAAGGGGCTTACTTTATACAACGCCTTACCAAAATTTAGACGTCTAGCATTAATACCTCCAAAGATATGTAGTATGAAAGTTATCATTTGTATGCGAGGTGCCACGCCCCCTTTTCCGATTTCACAAGGGGATAGGTATTTGGAAAGGGGCTTACTTTATACAACGCCTTACCAAAATTTAGACGTCTAGCATTAATACCTCCAAAGATATGGACTATGAAAGTTCTCATTTGTATGCGAGGTGCCACGCCCCCTTTTCCGATTTCACAAGGGGATAGGTATTTGGAAAGGGACTTACTTCATACAACGCCTTACCAAAATTTAGACGTCTAGCATTAATACCTCCAAAGATATTGAGTATGAAAGTTCTCATTTGTATGCGAGGTGCCACGATCCCTTTTCCGATTTCAAAAAGGGGTGGGTATTAGGAAAGGGGCTTACTTCATACAACGCCTTACCAAAATTTAGACGTCTAGCATTAATACCTCCAAAGATATGGAGTATGAAAGTTCTCATTTGTATGCGAGGTGCCACGCCCCCTTTTCCGATTTCAAAAGGGGTAGGTATTAGGAAAGGGACTGACTTCATACAACGCCTTACCAAAATTTAGTAGTCTAGCATTAATACCTCCAAAGATATGGAGTATGAAAGTTCTCATTTGTATGCGAGGTGCCACGCCCCCTTTTCCGATTTCAAAAAGGGATAGGTATTTGGAAAGGGGCTTACTTTATACAACGCCTTACCAAAATTTAGTAGTCTAGCATTAATACCTCCAAAGATATGGAGTATGAAAGTTCTCATTTGTATGCGAGGTGCCACGCCCCCTTTTCCGATTTCAAAAGGGGTAGGTATTAGGAAAGGGACTGACTTCATACAACGCCTTACCAAAACTTAGTAGTCTAGCATTAATACCTCCAAAGATATGGAGTATGAAAGTTATCATTTGTATGCGAGGTGCCACGCCCCCTTTTCCGATTTCAAAAAGGGATAGGTATTAGGAAAGGGGCTTACTTCATACAACGCCTTACCAAAATGTAGAAGTCTAGCATTAATACCTCCAAAGATATTGAGTATGAAAGCTCTCATTTGTATGCGAGGTGCCACGCCCCCTTTTCCGATTTCAAAAAGGGATAGGTATTTGGAAAGGGGCTTACTTTATACAACGCCTTACCAAAATTTAGACGTCTAGCATTAATACCTCCAAAGATATGGAGTATGAAAGTTATCATTTGTATGCGAGGTGCCACGCCCCCTTTTCCGATTTCACAAGGGGATAGGTATTTGGAAAGGGGCTTACTTTATACAACGCCTTACCAAAATTTAGTAGTCTAGCATGAATACCTCCAAAGATATGGAGTATGAAAGTTCTCATTTGTATACGAGGTGCCACGCCCCCTTTTCCGATTTCAAAAAGGGGTGGGTATTAGGAAAGGGACTGACTTCATACAACGCCTTACCAAAACTTAGTAGTCTAGCATTAATACCGCCAAAGATATGGAGTATGAAAGTTCTCATTTGTATGCGAGGTGCCATGCCCCCTTTTCCGATTTCACAAAGGGATAGGTATTTGGAAAGGGGCTTACTTTATACAACGCCTTACCAAAATTTAGACGTCTAGCATTAATACCTCCAAAGATATGTAGTATGAAAGTTATCATTTGTATGCGAGGTGCCACGCCCCCTTTTCCGATTTCACAAGGGGATAGGTATTTGGAAAGGGGCTTACTTTATACAACGCCTTACCAAAATTTAGTAGTCTAGCATGAATACCTCCAAAGATATGGAGTATGAAAGTTCTCATTTGTATACGAGGTGCCACGCCCCCTTTTCCGATTTCAAAAAGGGGTGGGTATTAGGAAAGGGACTGACTTCATACAACGCCTTACCAAAACTTAGTAGTCTAGCATTAATACCGCCAAAGATATGGAGTATGAAAGTTCTCATTTGTATGCGAGGTGCCACGCCCCCTTTTCCGATTTCACAAAGGGATAGGTATTTGGAAAGGGGCTTACTTTATACAACGCCTTACCAAAATTAAGAAGTCTAGCATTAATACCTCCAAAGATATGGAGTATGAAAGTTATCATTTGTATGCGAGGTGCCACGCCCCCTTTTCCGATTTCACAAGGGGATAGGTATTTGGAAAGGGGCTTACTTTATACAACGCCTTACCAAAATTTAGACGTCTAGCATTAATACCTCCAAAGATATGGAGTATGAAAGTTCTCATTTGTATGCGAGGTGCCACGCCCCCTTTTCCGATTTCACAAGGGGATAGGTATTTGGAAAGGGGATTACTTTATACAACGCCTTACCAAAATATAGACGTCTAGCATTAATACCTCCAAAGATATTGAGTATGAAAGTTATCATTTGTATGCGAGGTGCCACGCCCCCTTTTCCGATTTCACAAAGGGATAGGTATTAGGAAAGGGACTTACTTCATACAACGCCTTACCAAAATTTAGAAGTCTAGCATTAATACCTCCAAAGATATTGAGTATGAAAGTTCTCATTTGTATGCGAGGTGTTCCGATTTCAAAAAGGGATAGGTATTTGGAAAGGGGCTTACTTTATACAACGCCTTACCAAAATTTAGAAGTCTAGCATTAATACCTCCAAAGATATGGAGTATGAAAGTTATCATTTGTATGCGAGGTGCCACGCCCCCTTTTCCGATTTCACAAGGGGATAGGTATTTGGAAAGGGGCTTACTTTATACAACGCCTTACCAAAATTTAGTAGTCTAGCATTAATACCTCCAAAGATATGGAGTATGAAAGTTCTCATTTGTATGCGAGGTGCCACGCCCCCTTTTCCGATTTCAAAAGGGATAGGTATTAGGAAAGGGACTGACTTCATACAACGCCTTACCAAAACTTAGTAGTCTAGCATTAATACCTCCAAAGATATGGAGTATGAAAGTTATCATTTGTATGCGAGGTGCCACGGCCCCTTTTCCGATTTCACAAAGGGATAGGTATTTGGAAAGGGGCTTACTTTATACAACGCCTTACCAAAATTTAGTAGTCTACCATTAATACCTCCAAAGATATGGAGTATGAAAGTTATCATTTGTATGCGAGGTGCCACGGCCCCTTTTCCGATTTCACAAAGGGATAGGTATTTGGAAAGGGGCTTACTTTATACAACGCCTTACCAAAATTTAGACGTCTAGCATTAATACCTCCAAAGATATGGACTATGAAAGTTCTCATTTGTATGCGAGGTGCCACGCCCCCTTTTCCGATTTCACAAGGGGATAGGTATTTGGAAAGGGGATTACTTTATACAACGCCTTACCAAAATTTAGTAGTCTAGCATGAATACCTCCAAAGATATGGAGTATGAAAGTTCTCATTTGTATGCGAGGTGCCACGCCCCCTTTTCCGATTTCAAAAGGGATAGGTATTAGGAAAGGGACTGACTTCATACAACGCCTTACCAAAACTTAGTAGTCTAGCATTAATACCTCCAAAGATATGGAGTATGAAAGTTATCATTTGTATGCGAGGTGCCACGGCCCCTTTTCCGATTTCACAAAGGGATAGGTATTTGGAAAGGGGCTTACTTTATACAACGCCTTACCAAAATTTAGACGTCTAGCATTAATACCTCCAAAGATATGGAGTATGAAAGTTCTCATTTGTATGCGAGGTGCCACGCCCCCTTTTCCGATTTCACAAGGGGATAGGTATTTGGAAAGGGGATTACTTTATACAACGCCTTACCAAAATATAGACGTCTAGCATTAATACCTCCAAAGATATTGAGTATGAAAGTTATCATTTGTATGCGAGGTGCCACGCCCCCTTTTCCGATTTCAAAAAGGGATAGGTATTAGGAAAGGGACTTACTTCATACAACGCCTTACCAAAATTTAGAAGTCTAGCATTAATACCTCCAAAGATATTGAGTATGAAAGTTCTCATTTGTATGCGAGGTGTTCCGATTTCAAAAAGGGATAGGTATTTGGAAAGGGGCTTACTTTATACAACGCCTTACCAAAATTTAGTAGTCTAGCATTAATACCTCCAAAGATATGGAGTATGAAAGTTATCATTTGTATGCGAGGTGCCACGCCCCCTTTTCCGATTTCACAAGGGGATAGGTATTTGGAAAGGGGCTTACTTTATACAACGCCTTACCAAAATTTAGTAGTCTAGCATTAATACCTCCAAAGATATGGAGTATGAAAGTTCTCATTTGTATGCGAGGTGCCACGCCCCCTTTTCCGATTTCAAAAAGGGATAGGTATTAGGAAAGGGACTGACTTCATACAACGCCTTACCAAAACTTAGTAGTCTAGCATTAATACCTCCAAAGATATGGAGTATGAAAGTTATCATTTGTATGCGAGGTGCCACGGCCCCTTTTCCGATTTCACAAAGGGATAGGTATTTGGAAAGGGGCTTACTTTATACAACGCCTTACCAAAATTTAGTAGTCTACCATTAATACCTCCAAAGATATGGAGTATGAAAGTTCTCATTTGTATGCGAGGTGCCACGCCCCCTTTTCCGATTTCAAAAAGGGGTGGGTATTAGGAAAGGGACTGACTTCATACAACGCCTTACCAAAACTTAGTAGTCTAGCATTAATACCTCCAAAGATATGGAGTATGAAAGTTCTCATTTGTATGCGAGGTGCCACGCCCCCTTTTCCGATTTCAAAAAGGGATAGGTATTTGGAAAGGGGCTTACTTTATACAACGCCTTACCAAAATTTAGTAGTCTAGCATTAATACCTCCAAAGATATGGAGTATGAAAGTTCTCATTTGTATGCGAGGTGCCACGCCCCCTTTTCCGATTTCAAAAAGGGATAGGTATTAGGAAAGGGACTTACTTCATACAACGCCTTACCAAAACTTAGTAGTCTAGCATTAATACCTCCAAAGATATGGAGTATGAAAGTTCTCATTTGTATGCGAGGTGCCACGCCCCCTTTTCCGATTTCAAAAGGGGTAGCTATTAGGAAAGGGGCTTGCTTCATACAACGCCTTACCAAAATTTAGACGTCTAGCATTAATACCTCCAAAGATATTGAGTATGAAAGTTCTCATTTGTATGCGAGGTGCCACGACCCCTTTTCCGATTTCAAAAAGGGATAGGTATTAGGAAAGGGACTGACTTCATACAACGCCTTACCAAAACTTAGTAGTCTAGCATTAATACCTCCAAAGATATGGAGTATGAAAGTTCTCATTTGTATGCGAGGTGCCACGCCCCCTTTTCCGATTTCAAAAGGGGTAGGTATTAGGAAAGGGACTGCCTGCATACAACGCCTTACCAAAACTTAGTAGTCTAGCATTAATACCTCCAAAGATATGGAGTATGAAAGTTATCATTTGTATGCGAGGTGCCACGCCCCCTTTTCCGATTTCAAAAAGGGATAGGTATTTGGAAAGGGGCTTACTTTATACAACGCCTTACCAAAATTTAGTAGTCTAGCATTAATACCTCCAAAGATATGGAGTATGAAAGTTCTCATTTGTATGCGAGGTGCCACGCCCCCTTTTCCGATTTCAAAAGGGGTAGGTATTAGGAAAGGGACTGACTTCATACAACGCCTTACCAAAATTTAGTAGTCTAGCATTAATACCTCCAAAGATATGGAGTATGAAAGTTATCATTTGTATGCGAGGTGCCACGCCCCCTTTTCCGATTTCAAAAAGGGATAGGTATTTGGAAAGGGGCTTACTTTATACAACGCCTTACCAAAATTTAGTAGTCTAGCAATAATACCTCCAAAGATATGGAGTATGAAAGTTCTCATTTGTATGCGAGGTGCCACGCCCCCTTTTCCGATTTCAAAAAGGGATAGGTATTAGGAAAGGGACTTACTTCATACAACGCCTTACCAAAATTTAGTAGTCTAGCATTAATACCTCCAAAGATATGGAGTATGAAAGTTCTCATTTGTATGCGAGGTGCCACGCCCCCTTTTCCGATTTCAAAAAGGGATAGGTATTTGGAAAGGGGCTTACTTTATACAACGCCTTACCAAAATTTAGTAGTCTAGCATTAATACCTCCAAAGATATGGAGTATGAAAGTTCTCATTTGTATGCGAGGTGCCACGCCCCCTTTTCCGATTTCAAAAAGGGATAGGTACTAGGAAAGGGGCTTACTTCATACAACGCCTTACCAAAATTTAGTAGTCTAGCATTAATACCTCCAAAGATATTGAGTATGAAAGTTCTCATTTGTATGCGAGGTGCCACGCCCCCTTTTCCGATTTCAAAAAGGGATAGGTATTTGGAAAGGGGCTTACTTTATACAACGCCTTACCAAAATTTAGTAGTCTAGCATTAATACCTCCAAAGATATTGAGTATGAAAATCCCATTTGTATGGGAGGTGCCACGATCTCTTTTCCGATTTCAAAAAGGGATAAGTATTAGGAAAGGGACTTACTTCATACAACGCCTTACCAAAATTTAGTAGTCTAGCATTAATACCTCCAAAGATATGGAGTATGAAAGTTCTCATTTGTATGCGAGGTGCCACGCCCCCTTTTCCGATTTCAAAAGGGGTAGGTATTAGGAAAGGGACTTACTTCATACAACGCCTTACCAAAATTTAGTAGTCTAGCATTAATACCTCCAAAGATATGGAGTATGAAAGTTCTCATTTGTATGCGAGGTGCCACGCCCCCTTTTCCGATTTCAAAAAGGGATAGGTATTTGGAAAGGGGCTTACTTTATACAACGCCTTACCAAAATTTAGTAGTCTAGCAATAATACCTCCAAAGATATGGAGTATGAAAGTTCTCATTTGTATGCGAGGTGCCACGCCCCCTTTTCCGATTTCAAAAAGGGATAGGTATTTGGAAAGGGGCTTACTTTATACAACGCCTTACCAAAATTTAGTAGTCTAGCATTAATACCTCCAAAGATATGGAGTATGAAAGTTCTCATTTGTATGCGAGGTGCCACGCCCCCTTTTCCGATTTCAAAAAGGGGTAGGTATTAGGAAAGGGACTGACTTCATACAACGCCTTACCAAAATTTAGTAGTCTAGCATTAATACCTCCAAAGATATGGAGTATGAAAGTTCTCATTTGTATGCGAGGTGCCACGCCCCCTTTTCCGATTTCAAAAAGGGATAGGTATTTGGAAAGGGGCTTACTTTATACAACGCCTTACCAAAATTTAGTAGTCTAGCATTAATACCTCCAAAGATATGGAGTATGAAAGTTCTCATTTGTATGCGAGGTGCCACGCCCCCTTTTCCGATTTCAAAAAGGGATAGGTATTAGGAAAGGGACTTACTTCATACAACGCCTTACCAAAATTTAGTAGTCTAGCATTAATACCTCCAAAGATATGGAGTATGAAAGTTCTCATTTGTATGCGAGGTGCCACGCCCCCTTTTCCGATTTCAAAAGGGGTAGGTATTAGGAAAGGGGCTTGCTTCATACAACGCCTTACCAAAATTTAGACGTCTAGCATTAATACCTCCAAAGATATTGAGTATGAAAGTTCTCATTTGTATGCGAGGTGCCACGACCCCTTTTCCGATTTCAAAAAGGGATAGGTATTAGGAAAGGGACTTACTTCATACAACGCCTTACCAAAATTTAGTAGTCTAGCATTAATACCTCCAAAGATATGGAGTATGAAAGTTATCATTTGTATGCGAGGTGCCACGCCCCCTTTTCCGATTTCAAAAGGGGTAGGTATTAGGAAAGGGACTGCCTGCATACAACGCCTTACCAAAATTTAGTAGTCTAGCATTAATACCTCCAAAGATATGGAGTATGAAAGTTATCATTTGTATGCGAGGTGCCACGCCCCCTTTTCCGATTTCAAAAAGGGATAGGTATTTGGAAAGGGGCTTACTTTATACAACGCCTTACCAAAATTTAGTAGTCTAGCATTAATACCTCCAAAGATATGGAGTATGAAAGTTCTCATTTGTATGCGAGGTGCCACGCCCCCTTTTCCGATTTCAAAAGGGGTAGGTATTAGGAAAGGGACTGACTTTATACAACGCCTTACCAAAACTTAGTAGTCTAGCATTAATACCTCCAAAGATATGGAGTATGAAAGTTATCATTTGTATGCGAGGTGCCACGCCCCCTTTTCCGATTTCAAAAAGGGATAGGTATTTGGAAAGGGGCTTACTTTATACAACGCCTTACCAAAATTTAGTAGTCTAGCAATAATACCTCCAAAGATATGGAGTATGAAAGTTCTCATTTGTATGCGAGGTGCCACGCCCCCTTTTCCGATTTCAAAAAGGGGTAGGTATTAGGAAAGGGACTTACTTCATACAACGCCTTACCAAAATTTAGTAGTCTAGCATTAATACCTCCAAAGATATGGAGTATGAAAGTTCTCATTTGTATGCGAGGTGCCACGCCCCCTTTTCCGATTTCAAAAAGGGATAGGTATTTGGAAAGGGGCTTACTTTATACAACGCCTTACCAAAATTTAGTAGTCTAGCATTAATACCTCCAAAGATATGGAGTATGAAAGTTCTCATTTGTATGCGAGGTGCCACGCCCCCTTTTCCGATTTCAAAAAGGGATAGGTACTAGGAAAGGGGCTTACTTCATACAACGCCTTACCAAAATTTAGAAGTCTAGCATTAATACCTCCAAAGATATTGAGTATGAAAGTTCTCATTTGTATGCGAGGTGCCACGCCCCCTTTTCCGATTTCAAAAAGGGATAGGTATTTGGAAAGGGGCTTACTTTATACAACGCCTTACCAAAATTTAGTAGTCTAGCATTAATACCTCCAAAGATATTGAGTATGAAAATCCCATTTGTATGGGAGGTGCCACGATCTCTTTTCCGATTTCAAAAAGGGATAAGTATTAGGAAAGGGACTTACTTCATACAACGCCTTACCAAAATTTAGTAGTCTAGCATTAATACCTCCAAAGATATGGAGTATGAAAGTTCTCATTTGTATGCGAGGTGCCACGCCCCCTTTTCCGATTTCAAAAGGGGTAGGTATTAGGAAAGGGACTTACTTCATACAACGCCTTACCAAAATTTAGTAGTCTAGCATTAATACCTCCAAAGATATGGAGTATGAAAGTTCTCATTTGTATGCGAGGTGCCACGCCCCCTTTTCCGATTTCAAAAAGGGATAGGTATTTGGAAAGGGGCTTACTTTATACAACGCCTTACCAAAATTTAGTAGTCTAGCAATAATACCTCCAAAGATATGGAGTATGAAAGTTCTCATTTGTATGCGAGGTGCCACGCCCCCTTTTCCGATTTCAAAAAGGGATAGGTATTTGGAAAGGGGCTTACTTTATACAACGCCTTACCAAAATTTAGTAGTCTAGCATTAATACCTCCAAAGATATGGAGTATGAAAGTTCTCATTTGTATGCGAGGTGCCACGCCCCCTTTTCCGATTTCAAAAAGGGGTGGGTATTAGGAAAGGGACTGACTTCATACAACGCCTTACCAAAATTTAGTAGTCTAGCATTAATACCTCCAAAGATATGGAGTATGAAAGTTCTCATTTGTATGCGAGGTGCCACGCCCCCTTTTCCGATTTCAAAAAGGGATAGGTATTTGGAAAGGGGCTTACTTTATACAACGCCTTACCAAAATTTAGTAGTCTAGCATTAATACCTCCAAAGATATGGAGTATGAAAGTTCTCATTTGTATGCGAGGTGCCACGCCCCCTTTTCCGATTTCAAAAAGGGATAGGTATTAGGAAAGGGACTTACTTCATACAACGCCTTACCAAAACTTAGTAGTCTAGCATTAATACCTCCAAAGATATGGAGTATGAAAGTTCTCATTTGTATGCGAGGTGCCACGCCCCCTTTTCCGATTTCAAAAGGGGTAGCTATTAGGAAAGGGGCTTGCTTCATACAACGCCTTACCAAAATTTAGACGTCTAGCATTAATAACTCCAAAGATATTGAGTATGAAAGTTCTCATTTGTATGCGAGGTGCCACGATCCCTTTTCCGATTTCAAAAAGGGATAGGTATTAGGAAAGGGGCTTACTTCATACAACGCCTTACCAAAATGTAGAAGTCTAGCATTAATACCTCCAAAGATATTGAGTATGAAAGTTCTCATTTGTATGCGAGGTGCCACGCCCCCTTTTCCGATTTCAAAAAGGGATAGGTACTAGAAAAGGGGCTTACTTCATACAACGCCTTACCAAAATGTAGAAGTCTAGCATTAATACCTCCAAAAATATTGAGCATGAAAGTTCTCATTTGTATGCGAGGTGCCACGCCCCCTTTTCCGATTTCAAAAAGGGATAGGTATTTGGAAAGGGGCTTACTTTATACAACGCCTTACCAAAATTTAGTAGTCTAGCATTAATACCTCCAAAGATATTGAGTATGAAAATCCCATTTGTATGGGAGGTGCCACGATCTCTTTTCCGATTTCAAAAAGGGATAAGTATTAGGAAAGGGACTTACTTCATACAACGCCTTACCAAAATTTAGTAGTCTAGCATTAGTACCTCCAAAGATATGGAGTATGAAAGTTCTCATTTGTATGCGAGGTGCCACGCCCCCTTTTCCGATTTCAAAAGGGGTAGGTATTAGGAAAGGGACTGACTTCATACAACGCCTTACCAAAACTTAGTAGTCTAGCATTAATACCTCCAAAGATATGGAGTATGAAAGTTCTCATTTGTATGCGAGGTGCCACGCCCCCTTTTCCGATTTCAAAAAGGGATAGGTATTTGGAAAGGGGCTTACTTCATACAACGCCTTACCAAAATTTAGTAGTCTAGCATTAATACCTCCAAAGATATTGAGTATGAAAGTTCTCATTTGTATGCGAGGTGCCACGCCCCCTTTTCCGATTTCAAAAAGGGATAGGTATTTGGAAAGGGGCTTACTTTATACAACGCCTTACCAAAATTTAGTAGTCTAGCATTAATACCTCCAAAGATATGGAGTATGAAAGTTCTCTTTTGTATGCGAGGTGCCACGCCCCCTTTTCCGATTTCAAAAAGGGATAGGTATTTGGAAACGGGCTTACTTTATACAACGCTTTTCCAAAATTTAGTAGTCTAGAATTGATACCTCCAAAGATATGGAGTATGAAAGTTCTCATTTGTATGCGAGGTGCCACGCCCCCTTTTCCGATTTCCAAAAGGGATAGGTATTAGGAAAGGGACTTACTTCATACAACGCCTTACCAAAATTTAGTAGTCTAGCATTAATACCTCCAAAGATATTGAGTATGAAAGTTCTCATTTGTATGCGAGGTGCCACGCCCCCTTTTCCGATTTCAAAAAGGGATAGGTATTAGGAAAGGGACTTACTTCATACAACGCCTTACCAAAATTTAGTAGTCTAGCATTAATACCTCCAAAGATATGGAGTATGAAAGTTCTCATTTGTATGCGAGGTGCCACGCCCCCTTTTCCGATTTCAAAAAGGGATAGGTATTAGGAAAGGGACTTACTTCATACAACGCCTTACCAAAATTTAGAAGTCTAGCATTAATACCTCCAAAGATATTGAGTATGAAAGTTCTCATTTGTATGCGAGGTACCACGACCCCTTTTCCGATTTCAAAAAGGGATAGGTATTAGGAAAGGGACTTACTTCATACAACGCCTTACCAAAATTTAGAAGTCTAGCATTAATACCTCCAAAGATATTGAGTATGAAAGTTCTCATTTGTATGCGAGGTGCCCCGATCCCTTTTCCGATTTCAAAAAGGGATAGGTATTTGGAAATGGGCTTACTTTATACAACGCCTTACCACAATTTAGTAGTCTAGCATGATTATTCGAAATAAGGCTTTTTACCGCAAAATATAAGTTTTCATTAATTATTATCTCGAAGAGTTTGGATACAGACGAGATAGTTGTATAAATAGGGGGTATGAAAGATCCTATTTGTATGGGAGGTGCCACGCCCCCTTTTGCCACGCCCCCTGTAAGTTTGGTTAAAATCCGTCCAGCGATAATAGTTGCATAGATAGGGGGTATGAAAGATCCCATTTGTATGGGAGGTGTCACGCGCCCTTTTCCGATTTCAAAAAGGGATAGGTATTAGGAAAGGGACTTACTTTATACAACGATTTGCCAAAATTTAGAAGTCTAGCATAAATACCTCCAAAGATATTGAGTATGAAAATTCTCATTTGTATGCGAGGTGCCACGCCCCCTTTTCCGATTTCAAAAAGGGTTAGGTATTTGGAAAGGGACTTACTTTATACAACGCCTTACCAAAATTTAGTAGTCTAGCATGAATACGTCCAAAGATATGGAGTATGAAAGTTCTCATTTGTATGCGAGGTGCCACGCCCCCTTTTCCGATTTCAAAAAGGGGTAGGTATTAGGAAAGGGACTGACTTCATACAACGCCTTACCAAAACTTAGTAGTCTAGCATTAATACCTCCAAAGATATGGAGTATGAAAGTTCTCATTTGTATGCGAGGTGCCACGCCCCCTTTTCCGATTTCACAAAGGGATAGGTATTAGGAAAGGGACTTACTTCATACAACGCCTTACCAAAACTTAGTAGTCTAGCATTAATACCTCCAAAGATATGAAGTATGAAAGTTCTCATTTGTATGCGAGGTGCCACGCCCCCTTTTCCGATTTCAAAAGGGGTAGCTATTAGGAAAGGGGCTTGCTTCATACAACGCCTTACCAAAATTTAGACGTCTAGCATTAATAACTCCAAAGATATTGAGTATGAAAGTTCTCATTTGTATGCGAGGTGCCACGACCCCTTTTCCGATTTCAAAAAGGGATAGGTATTAGGAAAGGGACTGACTTCATACAACGCCTTACCAAAACTTAGTAGTCTAGCATTAATACCTCCAAAGATATGGAGTATGAAAGTTCTCATTTGTATGCGAGGTGCCACGCCCCCTTTTCCGATTTCAAAAGGGGTAGGTATTAGGAAAGGTACTGCCTGCATACAACGCCTTACCAAAACTTAGTAGTCTAGCATTAATACCTCCAAAGATATGGAGTATGAAAGTTCTCATTTGTATGCGAGGTGCCACGCCCCCTTTTCCGATTTCAAAAAGGGATAGGTATTTGGAAAGGGGCTTACTTTATACAACGCCTTACCAAAATTTAGTAGTCTAGCATTAATACCTCCAAAGATATGGAGTATGAAAGTTCTCATTTGTATGCGAGGTGCCACGCCCCCTTTTCCGATTTCAAAAGGGGTAGGTATTAGGAAAGGGACTGACTTCATACAACGCCTTACCAAAACTTAGTAGTCTAGCATTAATACCTCCAAAGATATGGAGTATGAAAGTTATCATTTGTATGCGAGGTGCCACGCCCCCTTTTCCGATTTCACAAAGGGATAGGTATTTGGAAAGGGGCTTACTTTATACAACGCCTTACCAAAATTTAGTAGTCTAGCAATAATACCTCCAAAGATATGGAGTATGAAAGTTCTCATTTGTATGCGAGGTGCCACGCCCCCTTTTCCGATTTCAAAAAGGGGTAGGTATTAGGAAAGGGACTTACTTCATACAACGCCTTACCAAAATTTAGTAGTCTAGCATTAATACCTCCAAAGATATGGAGTATGAAAGTTCTCATTTGTATGCGAGGTGCCACGCCCCCTTTTCCGATTTCACAAAGGGATAGGTATTTGGAAAGGGGCTTACTTTATACAACGCCTTACCAAAATTTAGTAGTCTACCATTAATACCTCCAAAGATATGGAGTATGAAAGTTCTCATTTGTATGCGAGGTGCCATGCCCCCTTTTCCGATTTCAAAAAGGGATAGGTACTAGAAAAGGGGCTTACTTCATACAACGCCTTACCAAAATGTAGAAGTCTAGCATTAATACCTCCAAAAATATTGAGCATGAAAGTTCTCATTTGTATGCGAGGTGCCACGCCCCCTTTTCCGATTTCAAAAAGGGATAGGTATTTGGAAAGGGGCTTACTTTATACAACGCCTTACCAAAATTTAGTAGTCTAGCATTAATACCTCCAAAGATATTGAGTATGAAAATCCCATTTGTATGGGAGGTGCCACGATCTCTTTTCCGATTTCAAAAAGGGATAAGTATTAGGAAAGGGACTTACTTCATACAACGCCTTACCAAAATTTAGTAGTCTAGCATTAATACCTCCAAAGATATGGAGTATGAAAGTTCTCATTTGTATGCGAGGTGCCACGCCCCCTTTTCCGATTTCAAAAGGGGTAGGTATTAGGAAAGGGACTGACTTCATACAACGCCTTACCAAAATTTAGTAGTCTAGCATTAATACCTCCAAAGATATGGAGTATGAAAGTTCTCATTTGTATGCGAGGTGCCACGCCCCCTTTTCCGATTTCAAAAAGGGATAGGTACTAGGAAAGGGGCTTACTTCATACAACGCCTTACCAAAATGTAGAAGTCTAGCATTAATACCTCCAAAAATATTGAGTATGAAAGTTCTCTTTTGTATGCGAGGTGCCACGCCCCCTTTTCCGATTTCAAAAAGGGATAGGTATTTGGAAACGGGCTTACTTTATACAACGCTTTTCCAAAATTTAGTAGTCTAGAATTGATACCTCCAAAGATATGGAGTATGAAAGTTCTCATTTGTATGCGAGGTGCCACGCCCCCTTTTCCGATTTCCAAAAGGGATAGGTATTAGGAAAGGGCTTACTTCATACAACGCCTTACCAAAATTTAGTAGTCTAGCATTAATACCTCCAAAGATATTGAGTATGAAAGTTCTCATTTGTATGCGAGGTGCCACGCCCCCTTTTCCGATTTCAAAAAGGGATAGGTATTAGGAAAGGGACTTACTTCATACAACGCCTTACCAAAATTTAGTAGTCTAGCATTAATACCTCCAAAGATATGGAGTATGAAAGTTCTCATTTGTATGCGAGGTGCCACGCCCCCTTTTCCGATTTCAAAAAGGGATAGGTATTAGGAAAGGGACTTACTTCATACAACGCCTTACCAAAATTTAGAAGTCTAGCATTAATACCTCCAAAGATATTGAGTATGAAAGTTCTCATTTGTATGCGAGGTACCACGACCCCTTTTCCGATTTCAAAAAGGGATAGGTATTAGGAAAGGGACTTACTTCATACAACGCCTTACCAAAATTTAGAAGTCTAGCATTAATACCTCCAAAGATATTGAGTATGAAAGTTCTCATTTGTATGCGAGGTACCACGACCCCTTTTCCGATTTCAAAAAGGGATAGGTATTAGGAAAGGGACTTACTTCATACAACGCCTTACCGAAATTTAGAAGTCTAGCATTAATACCTCCAAAGATATTGAGTATGAAAGTTCTCATTTGTATGCGAGGTGCCCCGATCCCTTTTCCGATTTCAAAAAGGGATAGGTATTTGGAAATGGGCTTACTTTATACAACGCCTTACCACAATTTAGTAGTCTAGCATGATTATTCGAAATAAGGCTTTTTACCGCAAAATATAAGTTTTCATTAATTATTATCTCGAAGAGTTTGGATACAGACGAGATAGTTGTATAAATAGGGGGTATGAAAGATCCTATTTGTATGGGAGGTGCCACGCCCCCTTTTGCCACGCCCCCTGTAAGTTTGGTTAAAATCCGTCCAGCGATAATAGTTGCATAGATAGGGGGTATGAAAGATCCCATTTGTATGGGAGGTGTCACGCGCCCTTTTCCGATTTCAAAAAGGGATAGGTATTAGGAAAGGGACGTACTTTATACAACGATTTGCCAAAATTTAGAAGTCTAGCATAAATACCTCCAAAGATATTGAGTATGAAAATTCTCATTTGTATGCGAGGTGCCACGCCCCCTTTTCCGATTTCAAAAAGGGTTAGGTATTTGGAAAGGGACTTACTTTATACAACGCCTTACCAAAATTTAGTAGTCTAGCATGAATACGTCCAAAGATATGGAGTATGAAAGTTCTCATTTGTATGCGAGGTGCCACGCCCCCTTTTCCGATTTCAAAAAGGGGTAGGTATTAGGAAAGGGACTGACTTCATACAACGCCTTACCAAAACTTAGTAGTCTAGCATTAATACCTCCAAAGATATGGAGTATGAAAGTTCTCATTTGTATGCGAGGTGCCACGCCCCCTTTTCCGATTTCAAAAAGGGATAGGTATTAGGAAAGGGACTTACTTCATACAACGCCTTACCAAAATTTAGAAGTCTAGCATTAATACCTCCAAAGATATTGAGTATGAAAGTTCTCATTTGTATGCGAGGTGCCACGCCCCCTTTTCCGATTTCAAAAAGGGATAGGTATTAAGTCTACCATTAATACCTCCAAAGATATTGAGTATGAAAATTCTCATTTGTATGCGAGGTGCCACGCCCCCTTTTCCGATTTCAAAAAGGGTTAGGTATTTGGAAAGGGACTTACTTTATACAACGCCTTACCAAAATTTAGTAGTCTAGCATGAATACGTCCAAAGATATGGAGTATGAAAGTTCTCATTTGTATGCGAGGTGCCACGCCCCCTTTTCCGATTTCAAAAAGGGGTAGGTATTAGGAAAGGGACTGACTTCATACAACGCCTTACCAAAACTTAGTAGTCTAGCATTAATACCTCCAAAGATATGGAGTATGAAAGTTCTCATTTGTATGGGAGGTGCCACGCCCCCTTTTGCCACGCCCCCTGTAAGTTTGGTTAAAATCCGTCTAGCGATAATAGTTGCATAGATAGGGGGTATGAAAGATCCCATTTGTATGGGAGGTGTCACGCGCCCTTTTCCGATTTCAAAAAGGGATAGGTATTAGGAAAGGGACTTACTTTATACAACGATTTACCAAAATTTAGAAGTCTAGCATAAATACCTCCAAAGATATTGAGTATGAAAATTCTCATTTGTATGCGAGGTGCCACGCCCCCTTTTCCGATTTCAAAAAGGGTTAGGTATTTGGAAAGGGACTTACTTTATACAACGCCTTACCAAAATTTAGTAGTCTAGCATGAATACGTCCAAAGATATGGAGTATGAAAGTTCTCATTTGTATGCGAGGTGCCACGCCCCCTTTTCCGATTTCACAAAGGGATAGGTATTAGGAAAGGGACTTACTTCATACAACGCCTTACCAAAATTTAGACGTCTAGCATTAATACCTCCAAAGATATGGACTATGAAAGTTCTCATTTGTATGCGAGGTGCCACGCCCCCTTTTCCGATTTCAAAAAGGGGTAGGTATTAGGAAAGGGACTGACTTCATACAACGCCTTACCAAAACTTAGTAGTCTAGCATGAATACCTCCAAAGATATGGAGTATGAAAGTTCTCATTTGTATGCGAGGTGCCACGCCCCCTGTTCCGATTTCAAAAGGGGTAGGTATTAGGAAAGGGACTGACTTCATACAACGCCTTACCAAAACTTAGTAGTCTAGCATTAATACCTCCAAAGATATGGAGTATGAAAGTTATCATTTGTATGCGAGGTGCCACGCCCCCTTTTCCGATTTCAAAAAGGGATAGGTATTTGGAAAGGGGCTTACTTTATACAACGCTTTACCAAAATTTAGTAGTCTAGCATTAATACCTCCAAAGATATGGAGTATGAAAGTTCTCATTTGTATGCGAGGTGCCACGCCCCCTTTTCCGATTTCAAAAAGGGGTAGGTATTAGGAAAGGGACTGACTTCATACAACGCCTTACCAAAACTTAGTAGTCTAGCATTAATACCTCCAAAGATATGGAATATGAAAGTTCTCATTTGTATGCGAGGTGCCACGCCCCCTTTTCCGATTTCACAAAGGGATAGGTATTTGGAAAGAGGCTTACTTTATACAACGCCTTACCAAAATTTAGTAGTCTACCATTAATACCTCCGAAGATATGGAGTGTGAAAGTTCTCATTTGTATGCGAGGTGCCACGCCCCCTTTTCCGATTTCAAAAAGGGATAGGTACTAGGAAAGGGGCTTACTTCATACAACGCCTTACCAAAATGTAGAAGTCTAGCATTAATACCTCCAAAAATATTGAGTATGAAAGTTCTCATTTGTATGCGAGGTGCCACGCCCCCTTTTCCGATTTCAAAAAGGGATAGGTATTTGGAAAGGGGCTCACTTTATACAACGCTTTTCCAAAATTTAGTAGTCTAGCATTAATACCTCCAAAGATATGGAGTATGAAAGTTCTCTTTTGTATGCGAGGTGCCACGCCCCCTTTTCCGATTTCAAAAAGGGATAGGTATTTGGAAACGGGCTTACTTTATACAACGCTTTTCCAAAATTTAGTAGTCTAGCATTAATACCTCCAAAGATATTGAGTATGAAAATCCCATTTGTATGGGAGGTGCCACGCCCCCTTTTCCGATTTCAAGAAAGGATAGGTATTAGGAAAGGGACTTACTTTATACAACGCCTTACAAAAATTGAGTAGTCGAGCATTAATACCTCTAAAGATATTGAGTATGAAAGTTCTCATTTGTATGCGAGGTGCCACGCCCCCTTTTCCGATTTCAAAAAGGGATAGGTATTAGGAAAGGGACTTACTTTATACAACGCCTTACCAAAATTTTGTAGTCGAGCAATTAATACCTCCAAAGATATTGAGTATGAAAGTTCTCATTTGTATGCGAGGTGCCACGCCCCCTTTTCCGATTTAAAAAAAAAGGACGTAAGAACCATGCCGGGCTATGTACCTGACCTGTGTGTAAGTTTGGTAAAAATCCGTCCACGGGTTCGAGCGTCAAGTGGCGACACGAAAAAAGTGTTTACTTTTTATAATATGTATAGATGAAAAATCTCATTTGTATGGGAGGTGCCACGCCCCCTTTTCCGATTTCAAAAAGGGATAGGTATTAGGAAAGGGACTTACTTTATACAACGCCTTACCAAAATTTAGTAGTCGAGCATTAATACCTCCAAAGATATTGAGTATGAAAGTTCTCATTTGTATGCGAGGTGCCACGCCCCCTTTTCACTTTTCAAAAAGGGATAAGTACTAGGAAAGGGACTTACTTTATACAACGCCTTACCAAAATTTAGTAGTCTAGCATTAATACCTCCAAAGATATTGAGTATGAAAGTTCTCATTTGTATGCGAGGTGCCACGCCCCCTTTTCCGATTTAAAAAAAAAGGACGTAAGAACCATGCCGGGCTATGTACCTGACCTGTGTGTAAGTTTGGTAAAAATCCGTCTAGGGATAATAGCTGCTTAGATAAGGGGTATGAAAGATCCCATTTGTATAGGAGGTGCCACGCCCCCTTTTCCGATTTCAAGAAAGGATAGGTATTAGGAAAGGGACTTACTTCATACAACGCCTTACCAAAATTTAGTAGTCGAGCATTAATACCTCCAAAGATATTGAGTATGAAAGTTCTCATTTGTATGCGAGGTGATAGGTATTAGGAAAGGGACTTACTTTATACAACGCCTTACCAAAATTTAGTAGTCGAGCATTAATACCTCCAAAGATATTGAGTATGAAAGTTCTCATTTGTATGCGAGGTGCCACGCCACCTCTTCCGATTTCAAAAAGGGATAGGTATTAGGAAAGGGACTTACTTTATACAACGCCTTACCAAAATTTAGTAGTCTTGTATTAATACCTCCAAAGATATTGAGTATGAAAGTTATCATTTGTATGCGAGGTGCCACGCCCCCTTTTCCGATTTAAAAAAACAGGACATAAGAACCATGCCGGGCTATGTACCTGACCTGTGTGTAAGTTTGGTAAAAATCCGTCTAGGGATAATAGCTGCTTAGATAAGGGGATGAAAGATCCCATTTGTATGGGAGGTGCCACGTACCCTCTTCCGATTTCAAAAAGGGATAGGTATTAGGAAAGGGACTTACTTTATACAACGCCTTACCAAAATTTAGTAGTCGAGCATTAATACCTCCAAAGATATTGAGTATGAAAGATCCCATTTGTATGGGAGGTGCCACGCCCCCTTTTCCGATTTCAAGAAAGGATAGGTATTAGGAAAGGGACTTACTTTATACAACGCCTTACCAAAATTTAGTAGTCTAGCATTAATACCTCCAAAGATATTGATTATGAAAGATCCCATTTGTATGGGAGGTGCCACGCCCCCTTTTCCGATTTCAAAAAGGGATAGGTATTAGGAAAGGGGC